>CM063497.1:78554053-78589053 GCA_032207245.1 Pardosa pseudoannulata | reverse complement strand
TATATATATATATAATATGTATATATAGTATATATATATATATATATATATATATATATATATATATATATATATTATATATATATAATATATATATATATATATATATATATATATATATATATATATATATATATATATATATATATATATATATATATATATATATATAAGTGGAATGAATCCCGTGATTTTAACAAAATTATTCATAAACAAAATATTTCATGTTTAAAACATCATATTTTGATGTTTTAAACAGGTTTGTCTAATTTTACATTTAAGATCATTTATTGATTTTATATAACAGTATATTTTATAGTCAATTACACTAACGTTAGACTGTCATTTTAAAAACATTATATATTTTCAATACATTAGATATTTCTTTAAGATTTTGAAGTGCACACATGGAGACATTTTCCATTTACTGTAAGTCCACATATTAAGCTTTCTTTGATATAATAAAGTTGGCCTTTCGAGAGAAATACTCATTAAGGAACAATATCTTTTCTACAAATTTTTGGCATCTATTCTTTAAAATCTTCGAAATCCATTTTCTCCCTATTCTTACCCGTGGACACTTGCCAGTTCGGAATATAAATTTATCCATTTTTACTTTAGATCTAAATCACTTCACGATAGGGTCCAGTTAATCTGGAGATGTGTATTATTATGATTAGCGCATAATTGCTTTTCTCCGTTCAACGCCAAAAACTGGATATTTAAACTTTCATTTCCGAATTTCGCTAATCGAACGTAAATAGATTTTAAAATCTTTTTACAAAATACGACCAATCAAGGAAAGCTGAATTTAAATTTTGAAAATCTTTCACTTAAATGTTAAATGTTAAAATAATATGACAGAAGTTAAATAGTTTAAAATAATACGCAATATATTCTGATTGCACATATCAAATTTATTAGAGATATATGAATGAGATTACGGTATTTGTATATCTTTAAAAAGTAAATTTCAACCAAAATGTTGATTTTGAAATGTTGTTATATTATTCAAATTCAATATTTTAACTATACATAATGTCTTGAATTTTGTTTGTATCTTATTTAAAACCTGAGTTATAGCAATTTTAATGCAAGTCTAAAGTCTTTTTTAACACTTGGAATGCGAGTATACTTCACCACCAACTTACGCTTGCAGTGGGCGCAAAAGTTTTGTTATTCAGAAAAATCACAGTAAATCAAAAACTACCTTGTTTTTATCAATGAAACTTTTTTATTTTTACACTTTAATACATATTGTAATGATTATTTAACAAAAAAATCAATAATTTTACGAAATCACAAAAAAAATTTTTTTAAATTAAAGTCCGATAGTCTGTCAGCCCATATTTCTTCAGCATTATCTTTGTCACAACGGCTCATTTTATCAATTTTGTATTCAACAATAAAAACCCAAGCCTCAAATTGAGAAAACACGACTACGTTCTGGAGCTAGAAATTCGATTGAAGACGAAAAAACGCAACAAAAGACCGAGTAACTGGACAATCATAACTAGTGGAAAGAAAAAATGCAAAGCTTTGCATAGCAACACAAACATCACACATACATATAATTATATGTATTTAGTAAATTTGTGGTGGTTAGCGGGTATCCACCACACACAAATCTACTAAAAACGTATTTTTATGTGACACTCACTCCAGTGAGAGACTGCAAATAAACGTAACAATACATTGCCCGCTCTCGAAGTGTTAGTACAGGAAGTTTTCTACTGCAAACCGAAGATCGATTAAGATATTTTGTAATTGTCAGTTTTAATAAATTCTTCTGACAAACGATTTTATACTGCAAGGTATTATTGTTTTTAATAAAGAATCAGACAACATGATGCTTTTGTCGTTAGCATCTAAATAAAGCATTGAATTAATGGATGCATTGTTAAGATTTATTATGAATGAAATAATTCTGAATAGATATCGTTATTAACCGTTATATATATAATTCGGATATATCGTGCTTTTTCTATATCTTTCAATTTTAATAAATTGCACAAATTATTGGTCCTTCAAGAAATATTTTAATCGTGAAAAATGTCGGTGCTTTTAGTCCCACAGAAATGCTTTGATTATGCTTAGACCAATTTTGGTTAAATTCATCGACATGCACTTGATAAGAAACTTTACCTTTAAAATTTTAACATTCATCTTTTGAATCAATACATCTGCTTTTATTAGTGTAGCCCTGACATCTATAATTACGTATCTTGTATAATTCAAAGATAATTAGGTGCAGAATATTTAATTGTACAAGTGATATTTTACTGTGCAACTCCTTTTTTATTACACTCTACACTGTGGGACGAAAATCGGTAGATGTGACGTACATGTACAGAAAAATAAATTATTACAATTTGAGAAAAATCGAATGACCAATTCAAGTGATAGAGTTTCACAAAGTAAAAAACTCATTAACACGTTTGTTTACCTCTGGTCCTTAAGGATATCCTCCTGAAGGATATCGTTCAAAATACTGTCCAACTGGCTCGTTAGATCTTTCTGCCGCGCTGGTTGGAGGGCCCTGCCTATAATGCTCCAAATAAGCTCAATAGGAGAAAGATCTATCTACCTTGCTCACCAAGGTAGTATTATTTAAATACGAAGACAAACAGAAGAAACATATATAGTGTGGTACAGGGCACTATCTTGCTGACATGTAAACGCATGGTTGCGTCACATGAAGACCAGCACAACAGGGCATAGAACTTCGTCGACGTACTGCTGTGCTATAAAGGTCCAACGGTTGACGAACAATAGGAGTCCAACTATGAAATGACAACCCAGATCACTAATGGTTGTTACTTTGTATGCTGGAAGACAGTCAGATTGGTAGGCCACCGCTTTTCAGCCCGGAAGTACACTTATGTGAGAAATAGAGGGCAAAACTTCTCCCTGTCATTTTTACGGAGACGAGAAAAGTATTCATATCTAAACACAATGTCAGAGTCATAGTTTTGTGATATTTAGGGTATCGATGGGTAATATCGTAATAAAGAAAGGTAAAAACGTCAAATTGGAGCCCCAAGTGGGACAAAAATTCCAAACAAGTAAAAAACGAACATCTTCGACTATTTCAAAGGTACATTGTTTAATGTTAAAAGAAAATTCCCCTAGTCAAAAGACAGTCGCAAAATCATTAAAATGCTCGATGGCCACTGTAAACAAAATGAAAGCGAAGAAACGCAATGTACATCGTCTTTCTCTAAAGCATATCGTTGAACGCAGGGCACGCTGCAGAATTCTGTATAAGAAACATTTATCCAAAGAAAAATGGGAAAAAATGTGACGATAGATGAATTATGGGTGTATTTAAGTGACTGCAACTAAAAAGACCAATTCATTATCACAAAAGGGGAGAAAAAAATTTCAAAACATAGTTCAAAGAATCGAAAGTTTTTCTAGAGCATTCGTGATTCTTGTTGTTTTTACATGTAAGGATAAATTAAAAATAAAGAGAGTTGAATCAAATGACAAGATTAACTTTAAATGTAATCAGGGATATATTTTATAGCCAATTTTTGTGAATGAAATACCATAATTTTACCCACAGTGTCATCAATCTGGGGAACTCTATTAATTCAAAGTTAGCAGTCACACATCAAAATCCACTGTAAGTTTCCTAAACGAAATAGAACAAAAGACCGGTATCAAGGCCATACCCTTCACTGATATCCCTACTAAATCTCCCGATGTATCACCTATGGATTTTTGTGCTTTCGGATTTTTAAAATCTGCATTATCCAAAAGTCGTCCCCCAATTCTTACAGGACTCTGGAAAGTTGTTCAGGAGGAATGAAATAGAATACCTCTTCAGATACTTCAAAAGGTATTATTACCCTGGAAATTACGTTGTCGCATAATAGTTCAGAATAAGGGCTATCAAACAGAACATTCCAAACACAAGAATTTTATGTAATTTAGTTTAGTGACTACAATATGAATAGTCTAAAATGTGTGAAAAGCCTATGTATGATGACAATAAGTGAATAATAATTATGATTACGGTAAAAATTACGAATTTAAAAATGTGCTTATGCATCTTTAAATTTGGATGTTTATATTCAAGGCATACCAGGAATTTATGTTGTGTGCACAACAAATTTTCTTTCATCTTTAAAGTAATCTTTGACATACATTCTGGTGTTCAGATTCCCAAAGAATACCCGTTTAGACTGTTCCTGAATTATGTTTAAGAAAATGCATTGTTAAGAAACTTTAAATGAGAAAATTTTCATATTTTTCACCTTATTATAACTTTTTTTTTTAAATTATTATTGTAAATACAAATGATTTTCACCATTCGTTCTCTATTATTTAATTAGTGTTCCTTTATGGCAGAATTTTCATATTATTCAATTTATTATAACTTTTTTAAAAATCATTATTGTAAATACAAAGGATTTTCACCCTTCGTTCTCTATTATATAATTAGTTTTCCTTTATGGCAGAATTTTAATATTATTATATTTATTATAACTTTTTTAAAAATCATTATTGTAAATACAAAGGATTTTCACCCTTCGTTCTCTATTATATAATTAGTTTTCCTTTATGGCAGATTTTTCATATTATTCACCTTATTATAACTTTTAAAAAATTTATTATTGTAAATACAAAGGATTTTCACCATTCGTTCTCTATTATTTAATTAGTGTTCCTTTATGGCAGAATTTTAATATTATTCACCTTATTATAACTTTTAAAAAATTATTATTGTAAATACAAAGGATTTTCACCATTCGTTCTCTATTATTTAATTAGTTTTCATTTATGGTAGATTTTTCATATTTTTCACCTTATTATAACTTTTTAAAAAATATTATCGTAAATACATCGAATTTTCACCATTCGTTCTTTATTATTTAATTAGTTTTCCTTTATTTGTTTTAAAGCAATAAGAGTTTATATGTAAAGTGAAAAGTGGTATCTTGTTTTAATTTTTATGTCAATTTTTGCGCAGATTTATACTAACACAAAGTGAGATGAATTAATAATTTTTCTTTTATGTGAACAATATTTATTAAATATCATTGTTAACATATTTAAATGGTTTTAAATTATCATAAATATTACAAAAGAGGATTTACAGAGCACGCAAACAAAAACACCATTTTTAGTAAAATGCATATAATTTTTTATAGATTCCTTAAAAGCTGTGGTAATAAATAATTTTTTACAAGTATGCGGGTTCTAATTCGAATATTTCAGTATGAACTTTTCAAACAAGTCAAAAATGTCCGAAATTTTTTTTTAAATGTAAATGTCAGAACATCGATTTATCGTAGGCTTAAAGTTGATGTGTGTCCTTAATTAGTCTCGTCTTTTCATCTGAGATTATTAATTTTCTAGATAGCTGACTCAATTTTGACTTGTTTTGATATATCTTCTGTTTATACTATATATATATATATATATATATATATATATATATATATATATATATATATATATATATATATATATATATATATATATATATATATATATATATATATATATATATATATATATATATATATATATATATATATATATATATATATATATATATATATATATATATATATATGTAATATATGTGTGTGTTTCGCATAATTAAAGAAGATGAGAAAGATGAGAAGGAATATTGTATTTACGACTTTTGTAATAGATGCTTTGGGACGAATTGGATCTCCGAATTAAGGGTTGCACTACACGTCCAAAATTGGTGAAGGAACTTGTATATCTACTCCAAGCTGAGTGGAAGACAATACCACTAGCTATAATATAAAGGTTTGTGGAAAGTATGCCCCGGAGGTTTCACGCTGTAATTGCCTCTCGTGGAGGCTCTACCAACTATTGATTTTGAATAAAGTTAGTTTTTCTTTTCTATCAGAGGTGTCCGAATACTGATTGGGAGACAGTGTATCTAGGAGTTCCCCTCTTTTTAATTTGAATCTGCACTCTAACTACTGGAAAAAAAATCTACCTAACAAGCATTTATTTTTTTATAATCCAAATCAGTACTTTCTCCGTACTTATTGTTATATAATATTTATTAGTCATTCTTAAATACAATTCAACTGATTGCTTATTTAATTTTATATAATTTTACGATATTAGAAACGAATAATTTATCAGTTATGTTCTCTTTA
Organism: Pardosa pseudoannulata; assembly: GCA_032207245.1. Classification (NCBI taxonomy): domain Eukaryota; kingdom Metazoa; phylum Arthropoda; class Arachnida; order Araneae; family Lycosidae; genus Pardosa; species Pardosa pseudoannulata. Next base: position 78,582,901 of record CM063497.1, on the reverse strand, counting down.
GTAAATAATTGCAATATCGTATCTCGCATTCAAATAATTTTAGTTTCAGGGAAGAGCAGCAAACTATATGTATAATATAATATGTGCCATGAGTAAAATAGGAATACACATGTGTAATTATACATAAAATTTAAAAGGTAAATGTAACATGCTTGTATTTATTATCCATGTACGTCATCTTTTATCATTGTAATTATACCTTAAATTTACTTATAAACATATTATATACTTTATTTGTAAAAGGAATTTCACAAAAGTAAACTTCATCCAGAACACATGTTACCGTCAAATATGTCACACATTTTATTTGTATCCTGATAACGGCGGTATTGGTGGGGGAGTTAATGTATATTTATATATATTTATTTCAATTCATTACCTTAATTTACTTTCAATTCTGTTACATTATTGCAAGATCGTTATTCTCAGATATTTTCAATATGTAACGCATTGAAATGCACGTAGCCAAACTTTTTCAATTTATTTTAATTCAGATATCAATTTTCCTTTGTTACAATGAAACTGTCTTTTCAGAAGAAATATTCATTAAAATAACGTATAAACCCTTTATTTATTCTTTTCGTATTTAGTCTTTTAAAATCTTGGAAAGAATTTCTTTCCTCTTGCAGGTGGCCATTTGCCAGATGAGAATTTCCATTTATCCTACTTTACTTTACGTCTAAATCATCTCGTGATAGAATAGAATTAAACTAAAGATAAGTATTATTGTAATAAGCAGTCAATTACTTTTCCCCGTTCTCCGCCAAAAGTTATATACTTAAAGATTCATTTTCAAGTTTCGCCAAGCGAGCGTAACTGAACCGGTTTAAATCTTAGTCAATGTGTTCATTCAAGTTAAGAAAGAAATAAAGACGTAAAAAAAAACTTTGCATCAAAGTCTAAACTTATCATCAAAATTGTTTTACGTTTTATCGCCCTGGAAGCTTTCGAAATAACTAGCGAAAGTTAGCGATAAAAGCAGAGAAACAAAGAAGAAAAATCATTTGCTATTCTCTGAGGAAGTTTCTAAAAAGAATCAAAACTCCATCAAAGATTACCGGTAATCTAAAGCAGTTCGAAAATTGGAAGAGGCGTATTTTTGAAAAATCTCAAATTCTTAATGTGAAATAGGCTGAGAACTTAAGGACGGTATTCTAATTCTATTCTCATAAGCAAAATTCACGGTTAAAAGCAATGTATTATCAATTTAGGAATTTCAAAAATGAGGTAGATTAAAGTTTAGATATAGATTGCAACTTTTAAGCTTTTTCTCCCTCTCTAAATGTTGATTATCCAATTTAAGTATCGAAATCCTTTAGAAATTAAGTATCTATTTTTTTTATTTTTGTTTAGTTTACGAATTTTTATCATTTAATACAGGAAATTTGTTTTTGGTAAACCTTATATTCCGATGGACAATTAGTAAATTGGAAAAATAAGTATAAAATAATTGTAAATTAATTTTACAGGCCGAATTCAGAGCCAGATATATTTTAAATTATTTTTTTGCATATCTTGCCTTCTAATGCTTCAGTTAAAGTATGTTAGTCATTTAATTGTGGAAAAAATTTCTTTTACGATTTTCATGATGTTCCCAGTTGAGAACATTGACCACTTCTGAGCATACACTGGATTCACAAATTGAGTAGAATGAATATATATATATATATATATATATATATATATATATATATATATATATATATATATATATATATATATATATATATATATATATATATATATATATATATATATATATATATATATATATATATATATATATATATATATATATATATATTATATATATATATATATATATATATATATATATATATATATATATATATATATATATATATATATATATATATATATATATATATATATATATATATATATATATATATATATATATATATATATATATATATATATATATATATATATATATATATATATATATATATATATATATATATATATATATATATATATATATATATATTATATATATATATATATATATATATATATATATATATATATATATATATATATATATATATATATATATATATTAATGAGTGGGATGTAAGGATAATTTTCTTTCTTACAGTTTCGACTTTAATTTTCCGGTAATTCCTTTCTATCAACCCTAGTGAATATCCTCAAATATTCCCCTGTAGATTTCTTCCGGTTGCATAAATAAAAACATGTTTTAAACGTCATCCGTAACATAACGTAAAGTTTCGTCATCTACCTGTCTTGTTGTGATTACTAATTGGCTAGTACATACAACTATAAAAATAAAATGTAACAGTTTGTAGGCAGTTTCGTTCGTAAGCGAAAACATGATTAAACTACGATAGTTTGATATTCCATTTTTTTACTTCGTTGTTCTTTTCGTTGCAAGTTTTACGACTGCAGGACTAGCGTATGAACTTCCCTTCAACATGAGGAAAAAGCTTCATTTCATATATATATATATATATATATATATATATATATATATATATATATATATATATATATATATATATATATATATATATATATATATATATATATATATATATATATATATATATATATATATATATATATATATATATATATATATATACGTGTGTGTGTATGTGGTGTACATTAATATGGATTTATGTGATGTATGGATATATGGATATAAGTTCAAACCATAGGTTTTCAATGCGTTCTTCAAAATCTCACACGGATTCGTAAAATTAATTTTAAACTCCTCGGCGCAGCAGCTCATAGGGGGCCAGGGCCTACAGTGCCAATCTCCGTTTACGTGAGCAAGGGCCCTAAGGTGCGAAGCATATGCTCAGGTTAGGTGGTCTATCTTACGCGGAACCCCCAGTGTTTAGTTCCAAAGCACGCTTGGTCCTCAGTTCATCTACCCACTGAAGGGATAAAACTCTGAATCAACCTTGCCAAGCCCGGGGGGTGAGCCTCGAACCTGTGTCGTGGGAGATCGAAGAACTACCCTAACGCCACTGGGGTTCAAACTTAGTTTAACCTATTATAATTATAACATTGAGATGTTTAGAATTTTATATTCCTTTCATAACCTACAATTTCGAGAATACTTTATTGTCATTGATTTCAGATCTTTTATTTCTTACCTAGATATAGAAATCTGTAGAATTCATTGTTTTATCCAAAAACGATCCAGTTGAATTTTTTTCTTTTTAAAAGCATAGATGAATATAAAAACCCCAAAGAAATTTTAGAAACGAGAGATGGCAGTGAAAATGATTCGATAATGGCCTCTCCAGCCATTTGTTCTCCATTCTGTTATGCATTTTGTAAAAAGTTTGTAAAAATGTTTTTATAGGGCCCCGAAATCACATCACATATTTTTCTTCAGGAACGAATATTTCACTGAACCATCTTTTATTTTAAGGTGTTCCTAAATGATTTTTCTCTCTTAAAAAAACAATCAATATTCCAACATATTTTGATACCTTTGTTTATACATCGAACTATTATTAATGTTGTCCCTTTATCTATAGAAAAATATAATGTCACATATAATATTATACTTTTTGTAAAACAAATTATGAATACACACACACACACACATATATATATAATATATATTTTATATAAATATATGTGTGTGTGGGTTTATGTGTGTGTTGTTGTTGTATGTAATAATTATATAAAGTTGGTATATTATATGTCCTAATATTTTACTTTATTAGAAATAGTACATATAATATAAAATAACGAAACAGTCTATATAAGAGAATTATATATAATTTATATTATTAAAAAGGATAATTTATATCAACATACCAAGAGAAAACACATAAATTCATTCTGCTAAAAATACACACAAGAGCGAAGACAAAAAATTTATACAAAAACAGTTATTAAATGTTATATCAGAAAATATAATTTGCCAGCACAGTAAACGTGTTGATAGACTGAAAATTACATATACAGACATAAAGCTTTATAATGTATAGAAATATTTTAATATATATATATAAAGACATTTAGATATAAAGGATTTAAGATTAGAATTAATATAATATTAAGAAAATATTAGTAAAAAATTATTTTGATATATTACACACGCATACATATATAGATTTTCTATAATTATAAATATATATAATATATAATATATAAATAAATATATAAATATATATATATGTATATATATATATAATATATATTATATATTTTATTTATATATATATGATATATATATATAAATATAAATATATATATATATATATATTAATTATTCTGTACCAATTGTATAATGAGTCAAATCTGTCTTAAAAATATAACATAGTTACATTGTCATATACATTAGAAATCTCACACCGGTTTAAACGTTTTCACTTTTTCATAACTTTGCTTTTTATAATTTGATGACAAATGTACACAGCACATTAATGAAATAATATTTGTATGATCTTTTCGCCATTACTCATCCATCATTATTGTCACAACATGTTGTCTTTATTGGTTTTATTAAATGATACAATAAAGTTGTAAACTGAAGTTAAACCACTGTGGAAAGCAATGTATATTATTTATATTATGCCACTGATATTAATACATTGTTCACCTAGCATGTTTTTAATGATATTAAATACATTTAAAATGTAGCATGATTACCGTATGGACAGCAATGCAGGTATTATCACTCTTTTCATGCCATTACTCATTTCAAAATTCCATTGCTCACTAGTTTTAGTTTTAAAATGTGATACACTAAAGTTGGACACTGAAGTTAACCACCCGTATAACAAAGTATATTCACTTATCTACACATTGTTCACGCATTTGTTGAATGATTATGTGATACGTAATTGAGCAAGAAAACCATCCTTGACAAATGTTTTCTTCAACTCATTCATTCATTATGTGACGATGTTGTCTTGAATTTTTATTAAGTGATACATCTAAATTGACACTGAATAAACCACCCGTTTCAGCAATGTAGGTATTATTCACTACTCATTCATCATTCTTTCCCCATGTTTATTTATGGTTTATTAAGTGATACATATAAAGGTTGTCACTGAAGTTAAACCACCCGTATGACAGCAATGTAGGTATTATTCACTACCATTCATCATTCCATTGTTCACATGTTTCTTTGAATTTATTAGTGATACATTTGGTTGTACACTGTTAAACCACCCGGTATGACAGCAATGTAGTTATTCACTACTCATTCATTCACCATTGTTCACGCATGTTTCTTTGAATGATTTATTAATGTACATTTAAAGGTTTAGCACTGAATTAAACCGCTTATGACAGCAATGTAGTTATTATCACTACTCATTCATTCATTCCATTGTTCACCCATGTTGTCTTTGAAGATTTTATTAAGTGATATATTTTAAAATTTCACTGAAGTTAAACCACCCGCTATGACAGCAATGTATGATATTTTCACTACTCATTGTCATTCCATTGTTCACGCATGTTGTCTTTGAGATTATTTATTAAGTGAAACAATTTAAAGGTTGTAAACTGAAGTTAAACCACCCTATGACAGCAATGTATTATATTCACTCCTCATTCTTTCCATGTTCACGCATGTTGTCTTTGAATGATTTATTAAGTATACATTAAAGGTTGTAGCACTGAATTAAACCACCCGCTATAACATAAGTAGGTATTATTCACTACTCATTATGCCATTTACTCATTCATTCATTCCATTGTCACGCATGTTTGTCGTCTGATTGGTTTATTAAGTGATACATCTAAATTTTGTACCACTGAAGTTAAACCACCCGGTATGACAGCAATGTAGGTATTATTCACTACTCATTATCACTACTATCATTCATTCCATTAACCTCATTGTCTTGAATGGTTATAAAGTGATACATCTAAAGGTTGTAGAACTGAAGTTAAACAACTCGGTATGACAGCAATGTAGGTATTATTCACTACTCATTGTACCACTACTCATTCATTCATTCCATTGTTCACTCATGTTGTCTTTGAATGGTTTTTAAGTACATCTAAAGGTTGTAGCACTGAAGTTAAACCACCCGGTATGACAGCAATGTATATTATTCACTACTACATTATGCACTACTCATTCTTCATTCCATTGTTCACTCAATTGTCTTTGATTGGTTTATAAAGGTATCTAAAGGTTTAGCACTGAACTTAAACCACCCGTATGACAGCAATGTAGGTATTATTCACTACTCATTATGCCACTACTCATTCATTCATATTCCATTGTTCGACATGTTGTCTTTGAATGGTTTATAAAGGTATCTAAAGGTTGTAGCACTGACGTTAAACCACCCGTATGACAGCAATGTAGGTATTATTCACTAGTCATTATGCCACTACTCATCCTTCATTCCATTGTTCACGCATGTTGTCTTTGAATGGTTTATTAAGTGATCATTTAAGGTTGTAGCACTGAAGTTAAAACCACCGCATGACAGCAATGTAGATATTATTCACTACTCATTCATTCATTCCATTGTTCACGCATGTTGTCTTTGAATGTTTAAGTGATACAAAGGTTGTAGCACTGAAGTTAAACCACCCGGTATGACAGCAATGTAGGTATTATTCACTACTCATCATTCATTCCATTGTTCACGCATGTTGTCTCTGAATGGTTCATTAAGTGATACATCTAAAGGTTGTAGCACAGAAGTTAAACCACCCGGTATGAAAGCAATGTAGGTATTATTCACTACTCATTATGCCACTACTCATTAACTCAATCCATTGTTCACGCATGTTGTCTCTGAATGGTTTATTAAGTGATACATCTAAAGGTTGTAGCACAGAAGTTAAACCACCCGGTATGAAAGCAATGTAGGTATTATTCACTACTCATTATGCCACTACTCATTCATTGATTCCATTGTTCACGCATGTTGTTTTTGAATGATTTATTAAGTGATACATCTAAAGGTTGTAGAACTGAAGTTAAACCACCCGGTATGACAGCAATGTAGGTATTAATCACTACTCATTATGCCACTACTCATTCATTCATTCCATTGTTCACGCATGTTGTCTTTGAATGGTTTATTAAGTTGGACATCTAAAGGTTGTAGCACTGAGGTTAAACCACCCCGGTATGACAGCAATGTAGGTATTATTCACTACTCATTATGCACTACTCATTCATTCATTCCATTGTTCACTCAAGTTGTCTTTGAATGGTTTATAAAGGTATCTAAAGGTTGTAGCACTGACGTTAAATCACCCGGTATGACAGCAATGTAGGTATTATTCACTACTCATTATACCACTACTCATTCATTCATTCCATTGTTCACTCATGTTGTCTTTGAATGGTTTATAAAGGTATCTAAAGGTTGTAGCACTGAAGTTAAACCACCCGGTATGACAGCAATGTAGGTATTAATCACTACTCATTATGCCACTACTCATTCATTCATTCCATTGTTCACGCATGTTGTCTTTGAATGGTTTATTAAGTGATACATCTAAAGGTAGTAACACTGAAGTTAAACCACCTGGTATGACAGCAATGTAGGTATTATTCACTACTCATTCATTCATTACATTGTTCACGCATGTTGTCTTTGAATGATTTATTAAGTGATACATCTAAAGCTTGTAGCACTGAAGTTAAACCACTCAGTATGACAGCAATGTAGGTATTATTCACTACTCATTCATTCATTCCATTGTTCACTCATGTTGTCTTTGAATGATTTATAAAGGTATCTAAAGGTTGTAGCACTGAAGTTAAACCACCCGGTATGTATGACAGCAATGTAGGTATTATTCACTACTCATTACTCATTCATTCATTCCATTGTTCACGCATGTTGTCTTTGAATGGTTTATTAAGTGATACATCTAAAGGTAGTAACACTGAAGTTAAACCACCTGGTATGACAGCAATGTAGGTATTATTCACTACTCATTCATTCATTACATTGTTCACGCATGTTGTCTTTGAATGATTTATTAAGTGATACATCTAAAGGTTGTAGCACTGAAGTTAAACCACCCGGTATGACAGCAATGTAGGTATTATTCACTACTCATTATGCCACTACTCATTCATTCATTACATTGTTCACGCATGTTGTCTTTGAATGATTTATTAAGTGATACATCTAAAGCTTGTAGCACTGAAGTTAAACCACTCAGTATGACAGCAATGTAGGTATTATTCACTACTCATTATGCCACTACTCATTCATTCATTCCATTGTTCACTCATGTTGTCTTTGAATGGTTTATAAAGGTATCTAAAGGTTGTAGCACTGACGTTAAACCACCCGGTATGACAGCAATGTAGGTATTATTCACTACTCATTATACCACTACTCATTCATTCATTCCATTGTTCACTCAAGTTGTCCTTGAATGGTTTATAAAGGTATCTAAAGGTTGTATCACTGAAGTTAAACCACCCGGTATGACAGCAATGTAGGTATTATTCACTACTCATTATGCCACTACTCATTCATTCATTCCATTGTTCACTCATGTTGTCTTTGAATGGTTTATAAAGGTATCTAAAGGTTGTAGCACTGACGTTAAATCACCCGGTATGACAGCAATGTAGGTATTATTCACTACTCATTATACCACTACTCATTCATTCATTCCATTGTTCACTCATGTTGTCTTTGAATGGTTTATAAAGGTATTAAGTGATATATCTAAAGGTTGTAGCACTGAAGTTAAACCACCCGGTATGACAGCAATGTAGGTATTATTCACTACTCATTATACCACTACTCATTCATTCATTCCATTGTTCACTCAAGTTGTCCTTGAATGGTTTATAAAGGTATCTAAAGGTTGTAGCACTGAAGTTAAACCACCCGGTATGACAGCAATGTAGGTATTATTCACTACTCATTATACCACTACTCATTCATTCATTCCATTGTTCACTCATGTTGTCTTTGAATGGTTTATAAAGGTATTAAGTGATATATCTAAAGGTTGTAGCACTGAAGTTAAACCACCCGGTATGACAGCAATGTAGGTATTATTCACTACTCATTATACCACTACTCATTCATTCATTCCATTGTTCACTCAAGTTGTCCTTGAATGGTTTATAAAGGTATCTAAAGGTTGTATCACTGACGTTAAACCACCCGGTATGACAGCAATGTAGGTATTATTCACTACTCATTATACCACTACTCATTCATTCATTCCATTGTTCACTCATGTTGTCTTTGAATGGTTTATAAAGGTATCTAAAGGTTGTAGCACTGACGTTAAATCACCCGGTATGACAGCAATGTAGGTATTATTCACTACTCATTATACCACTACTCATTCATTCATTCCATTGTTCACGCATGTTGTCTTTGAATGGTTTATTAAAGGTACATCTAAAGGTTGTAGCACTGACGTTAAACCACCCGGTATGACAGCAATGTAGGTATTATTCACTACTCATTATACCACTACTCATTCATACATTCCATTGTTCACTCAAGTTGTCCTTGAATGGTTTATAAAGGTATCTAAAGGTTGTATCACTGAAGTTAAACCACCCGGTATGACAGCAATGTAGGTATTATTCACTACTCATTATACCACTACTCATTCATTCATTCCATTGTTCACTCAAGTTGTCCTTGAATGGTTTATAAAGGTATCTAAAGGTTGTAGCACAGAAGTTAAACCACCCGGTATGAAAGCAATGTAGGTATTATTCACTACTCATTATGCCACTACTCATTCATTGATTCCATTGTTCACGCATGTTGTTTTTGAATGGTTTATTAAGTGATACATCTAAAGGTTGTAGCACTGAAGTTAAACCACCCGGTATGACAGCAATGTAGGTATTATTCACTACTCATTATGCCACTACTCATTCATTCATTTCCATTGTTCACTCAAGTTGTCTTTGATTGGTTTATAAAGGTATCTAAAGGTTGTATCACTGACGTTAAACCACCCGGTATGACAGCAATGTAGGTATTATTCACTACTCATTATGCCACTACTCATTCATTCATTCCATTGTTCACTCATGTTGTCTTTGAATGGTTTATAAAGGTATCTAAAGGTTGTATCACTGAAGTTAAACCACCCGGTATGACAGCAATGTAGGTATTATTCACTACTCATTATGCCACTACTCATTCATTCATTCCATTGTTCATGCATGTTTGAGTGGTTTATTAAGTGATATATCTAAAGGTTGTAGCACTGAAGTTAAACAACCCGGTATGACAGCAATGTAGGTATTATTCCGTCTTAAGCTATTTTTGGTGTCGCAAGGGGCTAAAATATAAAATTTGATTGTTCCGTATATCTACGTATTACAATATTATTGAGATTTTTGGGGTTATCTTATGTGGCGGATATGTGCTAAAATTGTAAAAATTGGCTGAATATTTATACCTTGTCTTAGCTGAAGGTCGCCTTATAAGTGTAAATATACGGTATGTAAATTTGTCATTTATTTCTGATACTACTCGGTTTGTTTGTACACGTGTATTCCTTAACATAAAAATATTTCTTATTTACATTTTATTTTAAGATTAAAACTACATAAACAGCAAACCTGATATAGGTTATTTTACAGAAGCACGAGAGGAAGCATGGAATAAAAGCCATTTACCTGTAAAGAGAAAATATAATATTTTAATAAACTATAATGAAGATCAATAAACATTATTTTGTATATTTTTAAGTAATTAAGTATTGACAACACAAATAATTAACAAAAGAAGTATATTTCGATTCCTCATTTACTTTTTAAAATGCTAACTGCCTTTCTATCTAATACCAAAATTTAATGATAAAACATTTACTAAATGCTTTTCATAAATATCTAAATACATTATTTTATAGATTTTAACTTAATTTATTGCAATTTTAAAAATCCAGGTTTTACCAAAATACAGTGAATTCCGCTTAATGTGATCAGTTTAGGACACCATGATTTTGATAAGAATAAGCGATATGCAAAATTAGAAAAATTTACCCCCCCCCCTTTAATTCCCACTTACTAAATTTCAAAATAAAATGTAAAAACTCATCTTATATTTATGTGGTGTATATTATCCTATAAAACATAAGAATTGTATACATAATTTAAAAAAATGATCACTTGTTGTCTGTCTACAATTTTTTCTAAGCTCATCGATAAATTGTTTAATTTTTATATAAAACTTTTTTGAAAATCATCGGAGCTGTGTTGTATTCCCCGTTTCAAATCTTTCAAAGCATTTCTCCTTTTAAGACTTGTAGGAGGTGGCTCAATACAAGAGATTTTTCATCTGACTCATCAGTTCCATCAATTGTCTGTTTTCGTATGACAATTTGACAAACTTCACATTCTTTTAATGTGGATGCTACTGGAATGTTTTGATCTACTTCCACCAATGATTCGAACTCTTCAGGGTGATATACTCTTCTGGGTCCATCTGAATACATTGTGAATATTCCTATACCAATTAACACGAGGTTCATAAAGTGATAACATTAACCGATGTAACGATCCAATAACAATGTGTTGTCTTCTGTTTATCTGACAACCATTGACCACCAGCAGGGTGGTCTTATTTCTGAAAAATTCAAGAAACGTGTCCTTCGTTCATTCAAAATTTCCCTAGGTTGAAGAGGAGAAATCTCGGAAATTCAAACAACAGCGAAAGCAAGGAAAATAATGGGATGCCTTCTGAATACATTGTGAATATTTCTTTGCCAGTTAACATGAGGTTCATAAACCGATAATATTAACCGATGTAACGATCCGATAATAATGTGTTGTCTTCTGTTTATCTGACAACCATTGACCATCAGAAGGGTGGGCTTATTTTTGAAAAATTCAAGAAACGGGTAATATCTCACTCCTTCTTTCATTCCCAATTTCCATAGGTTGAAGAGGAGAATTCTGGGAAATTCAAACAACAGCGAAGGCAAGGAAAATAATGGGATGCCTTCTGAATAAATTGTGAATATTCCTTTACCAGTTAACATGAGGTTCATAAACTGATAACATTAACCGATGTAACGATCACTTAACGTAATAGTTTTAACATACAAATGAATAGAGAAAATCGGGACCAAGTATTTTCGATAACAATAAGCAACTGATAACATAAAGAGGAGGCATTATGAATATACTGCATAAAACCTAAAATATTATCGACAACCCTAAAATATTATCGATATGGAGTGATTAATAGTTGTATCGAATACTGTTGTAACTAGATTTTGCTGTATTTAATTTTATATTGTCGGCTTGGAAAAAATTTCGTCCTTTCTATTCTCTAGTTAATTTTTTCTTCATTCTTTAGTAAAGACTTAAAAAAAAATCCGAAAAAATCGTGAGTTTTAGCTGTACTAAAAATGATTTTTAATAAACATTTGATACGTAGGAGAGATATTATACTGTTGTGCTAGTAGTGATGAAACATGCCTTTATTACCCGACCTTTTTTTTCACGACTTGGACATTTACATACATATATAAAGGTGTGTTCTCTTGTATAGTGGCCAGCTATTGGTTGAAGAGTTATAGAGTTGTCTTTTAATATCGGAGATCACATTAAGCGGAGTGAACTGTATCTACATACTCATAAAAACATTTTATATTCTATAAATTAGCTCATAAATCAGGCAATAAAATAATACATAAAATAAAATTATACTTAAATGTGCTTAGTATTTAAGTAAGTATAATGAAAGGTGAGGAAAAAATTAAAAATAAAAACGAAAGGAATATTTTAAAAGTTGAAAGAATTTTCTTTTAAAGTTAAAATGTAAAAGATTGGATTTGAAAATTAATCTCAGTGTTATTGATTTAGTGTATTAAGTGAACTATGGCTGAATAGATGGGGTGAGACAAAATGTAAAACGTAACAGCTTTAAAATGTCTGTACTGCCATAAATGCTTTAGCTATTTAGAATCGACTTAAAAAAATCATCTTCTAAACATGCTATAACCATATAAAAAGGTAAATATTGCACGGAAAAAAATAAAGAATTGCTAAGTTAATATTTTACAAATGTAGATTTTTGAAATTTCATACACATATTTGAAGAGGAGGAAATAAATGAAGAGAGCTACAAATATACAATCGAAAGCCTAAATATTTAATATAAAATTCGTAGGAATTTGCTTTGCATCTCTCAACATCTGGAGAGAAAAATGAAGTGAACAGCTTACAATACAAAATGGCAGAAGTAATAGAATAATGTCTCGAGATGCCATCAGGAAAAAAGGAAAAGTCAGAAATGAAATAGCTGCATTTGCTTTTCACGAGGTAATATTTTGAGTCACGTTTGCCGCATATTCAAAGATATATAATTCATTTAACCAGATTATGATTTGCATTCATATATAATTTTAAGTATATTGAACCTATAAAATTAAATCTTATTAATTCAATGCAACTCAATTCTTCATAGATCCCTAAAAAAATTTTTATCAAACAGTTTCAATGAATATTTAAAAATATGTTCAGTGGATTCCGCTTAATGTGATAGAGGTTAATGTTATCAATCTGTTATTGTTATCGAAATCACTTCCCGATTTTCTCTATTTATTTGTATGCTAACCTTATCGCTTTATGTGATTGTTACAATGGTTAATGTTATCAGTTTTGAAACCTTATTTTTACTGGCAAAGGAATATTCACAATATATATCTCCTTCCGGTAAAATGACTAGTCTAGCTCTTCATTAGTTTTTCATTCCATACCGCATAATGACGAGCTACATTCGTCATGCGATTAAAGTTACTGTTAAATATGATAATTAATTTAGTTTAAAATTTCTAGTGTACTGAATTTGGCAACACTTTTATCACTTGTGAAAATCACAAGTCACTATTGCATATAGTTTACTTAGAATTTCTTGGTACAAGTCATTGCCAAATTAATGAGTCAGAATAAAAGAAAACCTACTAAGAAATGCCGTGTGCGTTACAAGAATCAAATTAAAAGTGAGACTACTTGGCGGTGTAAACAATTAAGAATTCCTTTGCACTTTGTTTTGAAAAGTACTACTAGCTTGAAGACTATTATCTGTATACCTTATTAATGTTTTGCTTTGATATTTTCTTAATTTTACTGTTTCTGATATTATTTAACACTATGTAAAAAGTGGATTTTAATTAAGAATATGTAAGAATTGTAAAATGAAACAAGTTTTTTAAATAACAATTAAATGGTTATTTCATGCACAGTTTTTCATTATTAAATCATACCGGAAGAGGTTAATGTTATCAATCACTTATTATTATCGAAATCACTTGGTCCCGATTTTCTTTATTCATTTGTATGCTAACCTTATCGCTTTATGTGGTTGTTACAACGGTTAATGTTATCAGTTTTGGAACCTTATTTTAACTGGCAAAGGAATATTCACAATATAATAAGAAGGAACTAATTCTTTTCTTTTCCCTTCCCTGTTGTTTAAATTTCCCAGAATTCTCCTCTTCAACATAGAAAAAAGAGGAATGAACATAAGACAACAATAAATAACATTTTTATGTTAAGAACCCATACTTTGGATCAACCCCCATGGTGAGCATCGAACTCACAGACTTCGGAGTCTGGATTTCGTGCTCTGACCTTTCGGCCACTGAGCTCGTTGGCACGTTTTCTTTATGCGGCAATATAGCCACTCTTGCAAAAAAGCTGGTACAGATGCACTAAATGAAAAGACACACATCAAACATACTGGTATAAAAATTTTATCTTTCCGTGATCTATTTTTTTATAATTAAGACATTTATCAAGATAATGACTGGGGCCACTCATTAAGAACACGATTAAAGAATATCTGCAACTTATCTGCATTCATTATCAGTACAACATATTTCAACTTTGATAATGTATGCATACCCATGCTAAATATAGATAAAAATAAATCTCATAGAAAACTAAATTAAAAGGTAAATATAAACTCAAATATACATTAGACTCCACTTAATGTGATAACGGTTAATGTTATCAATCGTTATTGTTATCGAAATCACTTGGTCCCGATTTTCTCTATTCATTTGTATGATAAAATTATCTCTTTATGTGATTGTTACATCGGTTAATGAGATCAGTTTTCGGACCTCATTTTAACTGGCAAGGGAATATTCACAATATATTCATAAGGAACCCTTTCTTTTCTTTCCCTCGCTGTTGTTTGAATTTCCGAGAATTCTCCTCTTCAAACTAGGGATATGGGGGAAGAACAAAGGAGTGGAGTATTACACGTTCCTGGATTTTTTTCAGAAATACGCACACCCTGCTTGTGGTCAATGGTTGCAGATAAGCAAAAAGCAACACATTATTATCGGAACTGAGAAGGAGCGTATTCACATTTTATGCCTTGCTCGCTTACATGCAGCTTGTCGATATGGAAGCCAGAAAGCGAAATGATTTAACGTTAAAACAAAAGATCGAAATATTAAATGGTTATGATAGGTTGATTATGATTACCAACAATTTATCAGTGAGTTTCTTAAAAAAAATTGTAGACAGTCAACAATTGAACAATTTTTTAAATTTTGTTTACGATTCTTATGTTTTAAAGGATAATATACAGTACATAAATATAAGGTGTATGTCTTCAGTTTGTTTTGAAATTTAGTTACCATGAATTAAGGGTGGACAAATTTATCTTATTTTGCATATCGTTTACTGTTATGAATTGGTTTTTGATATCAAAATGCCGGTGTCCCTAACTGATAGGGGAATTTCGACTTACTTCAAAATTCATCGTATGTCCGGAAATATACATCCAGTATATATTTATCTCATGAATATTATGTAACCTAAATTTATTCAAAATATTCTTAAATTATATGGCGAAGCTAGGGAAAAAACTTTAAACTATAACTGAAGGAATGGCTGCATAGTTAGCAAAAGTTATTATAAACTGAATAAAAATTATCAGGTTATTTGTAAAAATTCATTTAATTATAATTCAGAGTTTACGTATACAAAGTTCAGTAGCTAAGTTAGTAGGTTACAAAAAATCATGATTACCCCCAACATCGCCGTACAATATTAAATTAAACTTCATTAATTGAAAATATTTCTATGAATTGTAAAATGCTTATTCATTTTGTGTTTAAAAAGAATTATATAGAAAAAAAATTCTTTCTACAGCTTGTTTACTTTTCCTTTCATCATTAAGGTTATTTCGGAATTTTTATTATTTTTTTATCTTTCTATTTTATTAAGATGCTTTTCGTTTTTTATTACAAGTTTCATAGCTTACGGTTATTGCACTTTTTAAGCTTCCCCTATGTAAAGTGAATTTTTTACGTACAATAAGCCTTTTTCAGTGACAACACCTTGGGGTTGTTTGTAGTTGGTTTGCTGAAAAAGATCAATATAAATTTATTTTTCAGACAGAAACGATGAATTTGGGAATATTTTTTTATTGCTTTATACATTGAGTTTGAATTTGATTATTTTTAATATTTTGTTCGGAAGTAATTTTCAGTCAGTAATGGGATTTTGGTAGTTAAATTTTACTTTTAAACTTATTTTAACTTTTATATCTTAACACATTGTGTGCGGGTACATTTCGAAGTGGAATTGTACCGGGAGCGGGAGTTTTCCACGTACATTTAGTTATTCAGTTAAATCTCAATAGATGGAAAATTATTTAACTTTTTAGACATCTTTTCATATTTTATATTAAAATATATAAACAGAAATATATAAATAATAACCATAAGATTTTGTAAACGAAAAATATTTTTTTAGTGGATAAATTTATAATAGTATAGTAAAGAGGAAAAATCTAATATTATATAGTTTTGATTTTTTCGAATTATTTTATATATAAACATTTTTACATTATAAAAAATGAAAGACAAGAACATTTGGCTTCGTTTCCTTTTATACATACAGTTATTTTTGTACTCACAAACAAAACATGTTCTTACACTAACCCGTACTAGTACGTGCCCCGCACACAAGTATCAATCGTCAGAAAACGTACTAGTACGTGCCCCGCACACAAGTATCAATCGTCAGGAAACGTACTAGTACGTGTCAAGCATACAATGTGTTAATATGAATATATATATTTAGTGGATAAATTTATAATAGTATCGTAAATATGAAAAATCAAATAGAAATAGTAGTACATAGTTTTAATCTTTTTGAACTATATTATATATAAATATTTTTTCATTATAAAAAATGAAAAGAGAAATCATAAAACTAATAATGTAAAAACTAGTTTTTATTTGTGTAATTTTTCCATAATCTATGTAGTAGACAAGAACATTCGGCTTTGTTTTCATTTATATGTTATGACCAAAGCCAGAATTTCGGACATTTTCCGAATTCGCCGGGGCGTGTGGCCAATGTCCGATGTACTGGAAAGGAATATCGTATATTCGACTTTGGCCGGACACTTCTCGAAGGGCCCGGAACTCCCTGGCCAATGTTCGATGTGCTGAAGCAAGACCGTTCGGTAGGGGTTGACGGCGGCCAAAGATACCCTCGATGCAGTTACACTACTATTTGCCCAAGAAATCGCTGCAGATGTAAAAACAACAACCTGCTGTGCAATTGGAAATGTGATAAAAGTTCATTTTGTTGTAGCGAGTGATGCTACTGATAATTTCTGTAATAAAGTAATTCAGTAAAAATTGTGATTATATTTTTGTTTGTTTGTTTGTTTTCTGCAAGGAAGAGCAAATTTTCATAAGAGACCAGGATGTTTCTGTTACTATGATATCCATACTCACCAAAACTTCTCCCTTCAGACTACACCCACCCAGGGCCACCATACTTCCTTGGACTTTGTTCCGAAGGACGATCCTAAGCTCTAAGAGGGGCGGATTCATCAGAAAACTCCTCTGTGGCAGCTATAATGTGATTATCATTAACATTACGGTATACAAACACCCAAGATTTGCTCATAAGCTTCGCCGATCGCCCCATGCCAGTTCCCGAATTGGCCAGCCAAACCCCGAAATTAGGGAAAGATCACACATTGGCTGGTCATTGTGAGGTGATATTGGCTATTTCACGATTTGGCCGTCCAATTCGGGAACTGGCTGAACTTCGGGCTTTGGTTGTAACATATATACCGTTATTTTACTACCCAGAAATAAACCATGTTGTTACACTAACCCTTACTAGTACCTGACCCGACCTCAAGTATCAATCATAAGAAGACATACTAGTACGTGTTCCGCATACAATGTGTTCAGTAAAGAAAAACTCTGATTTTCTTCTTAAAAGGTAAATGTAATGTGCCTTTCAACTGTTGAATAAGACATCCAATTTTCCCTCTAATATAAATTTTGAAAAAAAAAAAATCTATAAACGACAAAAAACCCTAGAAATTTTAGACAAATATGGAGCTGTCTTCTCTTTTATATAATAAATAATAAAATTTAGTAGATTTGAGCAATCTCAGAAGTATTAAACTAACGCATTACGGATTAAATTTATTTCAATTTCAATTTCCAATCACTTAATGTTATATCATTACACAATGTTTTGCAGCATTTGTAGAACTATTGAAAATACACAGTGCTTATTCAGATTTATTTTAGTATAAAATTAAAAAATATGTAACACATTTATTATTGCTTATATGTCTTAGAATATGTTGCAACACAATATTTAATTCATAAAAATAACAGGAGTTTATAAATTAACTCATAAACGATAGTTTTAAATTGAAATTTTCAACATTTTGCAATCAATAGAAAGGATTAAAGAAATAATAATATTGACTATAACGAATATTAATTAAAATATTCAAAATTGGAAAACAATAATACATATTAATTTTGTAAATTATTAAAAAAATTATAATATCTTATTTTACACAAAAAAAAACATTTCAGATATGAATAATTTTAATCAGATTGATTTATTATCCTATAAAGCATCGATTCAGCAGTTCTTTTTTATTCAAATTAATTAACTGAAAAATTTATTTTTTTAATTTTTTTAAATTAATTAATTTTACCTTATTAATTTGCATTTAATTACTGATAATTTTTGTTATGTTCGTTACAATTATTTTGTGTATGGAAGAAGAATTCTAATTTAACGACCTTTAAAAGAAATGGATATCTAATTTTCTTTAATCCTGGACTGCTCGTAAACATATAAAGAGGACATAAATGTTTGAAATTTTATCTAAATTTCAATCTATTGCTACCTAGTAATAGTGACTATAACGAATAATAATTAAAATGTTTAAAATTGGAGAACAATAATACATATTAATTTTGCAAAGAGTTAAAAAATTACAATATCTTAATTTTACACAAAACAACAAAAAAAAATTTAGATACGAATAATTTTAATCAGATTTATTTAATATACACTAAATCATCGATTTAACAGTTCTTGTTTACACAAAATAATTGAAAATTTTAATATTTTTTAATAACTCTAGCCTTTTTAAAAAAATTTTTTTAAATTTTACTGTTTTTTCATTTACAATTATTTTTTGATTGTGTGCAAAGAGCGAGATTTCATCAGCCTCTCTAACTTGAAAAAAATGGATATCTAATTTTCTAATTTCCTGGACTAATCGATTTCTGGGGGAGCAAAAAGGTTTGAAATTTTATTTAAATTTCAATCTATTGCTTATCTTCAGTTTAATATGGCACTGTACCGGGGTGATTTTACTAAAATCAAATGAGATAAATGAGAAAATTACTTATCTGGCAAATAGCCATGAGGAAAAATACGGAAATGATTTTTCCAAGATTTTTAAAGAATAGATAAGAAACGAATAAATAAAGAATTGATATTCTAATTTAATGTTTAAAATTCTAATCTAATATTTCTACCGGAAAAAAGACTTGCACTGAAAAAAGATAATACTTAAAGTAAATGTAAAACGTTTTTATAATTATTTCTTTACTGTTATATATAAGTACCTTGAAAATAATCACGTATACGAGAATAACAATATTGAAGTCATTTTCATTAAAATTAAATGTTTTTAAGATGAAAATGTATGAATAAAAGTTTTATTATTATAACAAATGAGATAAATAAACAACTTATCTAAAATTTCATTAAATTTAATCTAGTTTTTCATCTGAAAGAAGATTTTCAGTGAGAAAATTTAATACGTAAAGTTGATATATTTTTATAATTTTAAAACTCTATCCGAGTATTTCAACTGGAAAAAAAGACTTAATACGCTAAGAAAAAGATGATTTTTTACCTTCATCTAAAGGGAGCAAAAAGGTTTGCAATTTTATCTAAATTTCAATCTATTGCATTTCGAATTTCTAAAATTGATAATACATTAATATTCACTGGAAATTTTCATTATTACAATACAATTAGGACAACATGATCATATACTCACCCAGTTCCAAATTGATAGATTTTTCAAAATGAGGTTCTTCCAAATTTGGAACTATTTTAGATTATCAGTAATATTTGATGGAGGTTTCATTCTTTTTCGAGAATTCCTCGGAGAATCGCAAATGATTTTACTCTTCCACTTTTATCTCTAACATTTACCAGCTATATCGAAGGTTTCCCGGCTGATAAAGCATAAAACACTTTTGATAATAACTCTAGCCTTTAGTGAAAAAAGTTTTTAATTTTTTTTTTATTTCATTTTACTTGATTGTGTGCACTGAGCGAGATTTCATCAGCCTCTCTTGGTGAAACTTGAAAATGAAACTTTAAATATCCGATTTCTGGAGGGAACGTAGAAATTGATTGCTTATTACAGTAAGACTTATCTTCAGTTTAATATGGCACTGTACCGGGGTGATTTAGGTCTAAAATCAAATGAGATAAATGAGAAAATCTTATCTGGCAAATAGCCATGAGGAAAAATACGGAAATGATTTTTCCAAGATTTTTAAAGAATAGATAAGAAACGAATAAATAAAGAATTGATATTCTAATTTAATGTTTGAAACTCTAATCTAATATTTCTACCGGAAAGAAGACTTACACTGAGAAAAGATAATACTTAAAGTAAATGTAAAACGTTTTTACAATTAGTTCTTTATTGTTATATATCAGTACCTTCAAAATAATCACGTATACGAGAATAACAATATAGAAGTAATTTTCATTAAATTTAAATGTTTTTAAGATGAAAATGTATGAATAAAAGTTTCATATATTTAACCTCAGATAAATAAAGAACTGATATCTAATTTATTTCATAAAATTCTAATCTAGTATTTCTATCTGAAAGAAGATTTCCAGTGAGAAAATTTAATACGTAAAGTTATATATTTTTATAATTAGTTCTTTAATGTGATATATCAATATCTTGAAAATATTCAACAACATGGGAATAATGATACTGCATTAATTTTCAGTAAAATTAAGGGTTTTTTAAAGATTAAGTAGTATGAATAAAATATTTATATATTTAACCTCAGATAAATAAAAAACTGATATTCTAATTTATTGTATAAAATTCTAATCTAATATTTCTATCCGAAAGAAGATTTCCACTCAGAAAAATTAATACGTAAACTTAAAGTAAATGGAAATGTTTTTACAATTAGTTCTTTAGTGGTATATATGAATATCTTGAAAATATTCAATTATATGAGAATAATGATATTGCAGTAATTTTCATTAAAATTGAAGGTTTTTTAAGATTAAAATGTATGAATAAAAGTTTTATGTATTAATCTTTAGTTAAGTAAAGAATTGAAATTTTAATTTAATGTATAAAATTCTAATCTAATATTTCTCTCTGAAAGAAGATTTAAACTGCGAAAATTTAATACGTAGACTTAAAGTAAATGGAAATGTTTTTACAATTAGTTCTTTAATGTTATATATCAATATATTTGAAATATTCAAATATATGAGAATAATGATATTGCATTAATTTTCATTACAATTAAAGTTTTTTTAAGATTAAAATGTATGAATAAAAGTTTTATATATCTAACCTCAGATATATAATTTTATAATGTAATGATATTAAACGAAACTTTAAAATTGTGTTGCAAAAATTATTAACACGCAAGTATTTTTAATAAAGGTTAAACCCTCTAAGTGGAACACACCGAGGAAAAAAAGTCTCCAAAAATACGCTAGTTTTATTGTGTCAGTCACCAAAGCGTTCTATGATTTTTTACATCATCCTTTGTCGACTAGATTGGAATACGGGAAACCCACCCTCGTTATTGTCCCTTTACTTCCGGTTATAAATAGATATATAAATAGACATTATAGATTGTTAATTTTTAATACACATAAAGCTCGTTGAGTCTCGAGGATCATCCCATAATAAATAATGGATTCTAAAAGTACAAATAAAAATATTTCTTTGAAAGACTTATTTATACTTTTACGATAGTTCTCCAAGATAATTAAGGGGTGCAATTAGAGATACATCTGTTACCGCAAACGAAATACTTCGAAATAGAGATTTACAAAGCCACGAAAAGCTATCAGCGTCTTTGTATGGAGTAGGGGTATTCCTAAACAAAATGATATCAAAACTATGGTGGAAACACTGCAGAAATGTACAATACATCCATTTTCGGAACGTTTTTGGAGGTCGAAAATTGTGCGTGACAACCGCTTTGAAGACATCATCGGTTTGGTAGAATTGTACGTGCGAACCGCTTAGAGGGTTAAGCACATGTTTGTTGTAATATTAAATACAGTGGACTCCACTTAATGTTATTGTTTGGAGCACCGCTGATTTGATATCAGTAACCTATTGATAACAATAAACGATGTGCAAAATTAGATAAATTGTACCCTCCCCTTTAATTCACATTTACTAAATAAAATGAAAAAACTCACCTTATATTTATGTATTGAATATTAGCCTTTGAAACTAAAGAATTGTAAACATAATTATAAAAAAAATTGATCAATTGTTGACTGTCTACAAATTTTTCTAAGAAGCAAATTGATAAACTGTTTGTAGTGATGATGTTTTTTAAAGTCATGGGAGCGGTGTTCATTTCAGTACTTGCAGGAGGTGGCTGAGAATCAAGAAATTCTTCATTTGACTCATCAGTTTCATCAGTTCCATCATTCGTCTGTTTTCCTATGACAATCTGAAAAACTTCAGATTCTGTGAATGTGGAAGCTCGATCTTTTGTTTTAATGTTAAATCATTTTGCTTTCTACCTTTCACATCGACAACTTATAATCAATTAAACCTGATAACCACGAAAGATGGCAGAATTATTGCCTTAACCCGAGTTCGTGAGTTCGAATCCCACTATGGCATGGATGTTCATAGCCGTTCAGAATTTGCTTTAAGCAGTAGGTTCCGGTCTCATAAGCACTCGTGTTGCAAAAAGTAGACCGTAGCACTCCAAACTAAAACCAGAGCAAAAGCTAAATCTGATAACCACTGACAACAGCAGGGAACTTATTTCTGGAAAATTCCAGGAACGTGTAATTTCCCACTCTTTTGTTCATTCCCCATTTCTGTAAGAGGGAGAATTCTCAGAAATTCAAACAACAGAGAAGGGAAAGAAAATCTTGAGTTATTACTGAATGAATTGTGAACATTCCTTTGCCAATTAAAATGAGGTACGAAAACTGATAACATTAACCGATGTAACGATCACATAAAGAGATAATATTAACATACAAATGAATAGAGAAAATCGGGACCAAGTGATTTCGATAACAATAAGCGATTGATAACATTAACAGATATCACATTAAGCGGAGACCACTGTAATAACTTTTTAATCTGCTAAAAATTGGGGTATAGGAATTTTAGTGAGGCATAGGAATCTGTATAATTACACAAACTTACTTTTCATAAATCAGATTATTGTTTTAAGTACACCGTTAAAGATGATTCAGTAATATTTGCAATTTAGTATAAAAGACTTTTTTATTTAGATACCTCAAAATATTTGCTATGTTTTACTATTTAATTCCTTATTAATCATATCGTAAAAGAAAAACAAGATAAATATATTTAACAAACTTTTAGAAATTCCAGAAGACTTAGTTTCCTCTCTATAGACTATTGTACCGAACATGTATTCTAGTAATCCTTGCAATTTAGTACAAAATACTTTTTTATTTAAATACTTCAAGAGTTTTGCTATTTTTTACTATTTTATTCCTTATTAATCATATTTTAAAAGAAAAACAAGATAAATATATTTAACAGACTTTTAGAAATTCCAGAAGGATTAGTTTCCTCTCTATAGACTAATGTACCGAACTTTTATTCTAGTAATCCTTGCAATTTAGTACAAAATACTTTTTTATTTAAATACTTCAAGAGTTTTGCTATTTTTTACTATTTTATTCCTTATTAATCATATTTTAAAAGAAAAACAAGATAAATATATTTAACAGACTTTTAGAAATTCCAGAAGACTTAGTTTCCTCTCTATAGACTAATGTACCGAACTTGTATTCTAATAATCCTTGCAACTGAGTATAAAATACTTTTTTATTTAAATACCCCAAGAGTTTTGCTATTTTTTACTATTTTATTCCTTATTAATCATATTTTAAAAGAAAAACAAGATAAATATATTTAACAAACTTTTAGAAATTCCAGAAGACTTAGTTTCCTCTCTATAGACTATTGTACCGAACATGTATTCTAGTAATCCTTGCAATTTAGTATAAAATACTTTTTTATTTAAATACCTCAAGAGTTTTGCTATTTTTTGCTATTTTATTCCTTATTAATCATATTTTAAAAGAAAAACAAGATAAATATATTTAACAGACTTTTAGAAATTCCAGAAGACTTAGTTTCCTCTCTATAGACTAATGTACCGAACTTGTATTCTAGTAATCTTTGCAATTGAGTATAAAATACTTTTTTGTTTAAATACCTCAAGAGATTTGCTATTTTTTACTATTTAATTCCTTATTAATCATATCTTAAAAGAAAAACAAGATAAATATATTTAACAAACTTTTAGAAATTCCAGAAGACTTAGTTTCCTCTCTATAGACTAATGTACCGAACTTATATTCTAGTAATCTCTGCAATTTAGTATAAAATACTTTTTTTATTTAAATACCTGAAGAGTTTTGCTATTTTTTACTATTTTATTTCTTATTAATCATATTTCAAAAGAAAAACAACATAAATATATTTAACAGACTTTTAGAAATTCCAGAAGACTTAGTTTCCTCTCTATAGACTAATGTACCGAACTTGTATTCTAGTAATCCTTACAACTGAGTATAAAATACTTTTTTATTTAAATACCCCAAGAGTTTTGCTATTTTTTACTATTTTATTTCTTACTAATCCTATTTTAAAACGAGATAAATATATTTAACAAACTTTTAGAAATTCCAGAAGACTTAGTTTCATCTCTATAGACAAATGTACCGAACTTGTATTCTAGTAATCCTTGAAACTGAGTATAAAATACTTTTTTATTTAAATACCCCAAGAGTTTTGCTATTTTTTACTATTTTATTCCTTATTGATCCTATTTCAAAAGAAAAACAAGATAAATATATTTAACAAACTTTTGGAAATTCCAGAAGGCTTAGTTTCCTCTCTATAAACTAATGTACCAAGCTTGTATTGTATAAACACTGTTTTAGAGAAATAAATTTTAACTCATTAAAGATTAAGCCCTTCTTAAATAAATTTCAGAGCCCTATATGGGTAAATGGCAATGCGTAAAAATAACTCAGACTACAGGATACATTATTTTCATACAATTAAAACAGCATGTTTTTGGATCCGGAATTTGAAAAAAAAATCCCTCAAAATAAGACCTACATAGCAGTATATTATATAATCTGCTGTATAATAATAGCCTAAGTTATCTATCCGTCTGTCCTCGAATTTATGAAGCGAATGTACCTGGAATGGATAGAGGCAGATATATTACATTCTTTATGAGTTAGGGTTAGCAGCTTTCAAAATCCACTACTTCCCCTTTCCTAGCATTTAATGCCATTATTTCAAGCCCTATTTTCCCCGGTTAAGAGCAGGCGATTAAATTTATCAATTAGTCACACAATAAATAGGTAAAAATAATATATTTCTAGCATTATGATGTCATTCCGTTAATTATCTCATTTAATCGTTTCTTATTTCAAATTGTTTAAATATCGTCTGCATTATTTTCATAAGTTTTATCACTGAACTTAGATATTACGTAAATAATATAATTTTATAATATTTGGCTTAAATAATAGTTTAGGCACATATGTGATAATTTTAAATTGAATCATCGTTTATTTTTTTGGTTGAAATGAAAATGTTATCATATGTATGATCGACAAATTCTATCTACTCCAGGGTGTAGTAGAAATAATAGTTGTATTCCTTTACTTCCATTAATTACTGTGGCAAAAACTTGAGAAGAATTCAACGAAAATTTCAACGTAGATAAGAAAACTTTGAATTATTTTTCTAAATGAATTGAACGGGATTTTAAACTGCATTCACGGTATCGGGAGACTTTAGAGGAGTATTAATATAAAAAAATATTGAGTGGGTACCAGATAATTCTAAGCTAAAAGACAAGCCATTTTTTATCTGCCTTATAGGGTTCTGGAAAATTAAAAATTTTACTGATCCCATCATATGACGGGCTATACGCTAGTTTATTTATACTTAATTTAAGATTCCCGTGTGTTTTATAACTATCTCATCTATATAAATGCTATATTTGTAAAACATATAACATTTTCTGTAAATAAATGACAGTTGTTTCAAGAAATTTACAACTTTAAGAACATTTTACATGTTTTACAAAAATATATCTTCAAAGTTTTTTCTCTTGAGAAATGCTAGAAAAGCTGCTTTTCGGTAAACATTTTTTCCTCTATACATTTTGTCCTTTATGTCAAAACATTGTCTCGATTTGCATACAGAATAAATATTTTCAACTGAAGGTATGTAAAAAAACACAAATGCCGATATTCTGTGGGCAAACTGTTCTATTTTTAGCTGCTTTCACTTGAAGCTAGCGTATCACGTATCAATTTTATACTTTCAGGTACATCTAGAAAACGCGTGTCGTAGATGTCTAATGCACACAAGCGTTTTGATTCACTTACTAGTAACTTTATTAAATCAAAGTTTTCTCAGAACTAAAACTAAAAAATGATCTAAATAAAACTGGAATATAACAGTTTGGCTGTAAAGTTCGTAGGATAAAATATAAACATTTTTTTATAATAGTTTGGTTTGGTTTGGAGTGCTACGGTCTACTCTTTGCAACACGAGGGTTAATGAGACCAGTACCTACAGTTTAAAGTCGATTTCGAACGGCTACGAACATTCATGCCTCAGTGGAATTCGAGCCCACTAACTCCGTTACCTAAGGTCAGCACTCTAACCAATCGATCATCGTTCGGCTTTTATTGATAAAATTATTCAATGTAATTACCTTCAACGGCGATGCAATGATTATAGTGGCCATATAAGTTTTCGATACTAATTTTATAGTATGATTTGTCTTTAGCCTCAAAATACGCCTCAGGTTTGACGATTATTTTTTCGTCGGTGATAAATTTCTTTCCAGCGATCATTCTCGTCAGGACTGAGAGCAGGAAAAATGTTGCTAGAGGCCATATCTGGAGAATAGGGGGGATGCCAAAGCAATTCAAGGCCCAAGACGTATAGTTTTGATATCGTTTTCATTGACTTGTGACACGGTGCATCGTCTTGATTGAACAGCACTTTCTTCTTCTTCAAATGGGGACTTTTTTCTGCGATTTCGTCCTTCAAACGTTCCAATATTGCTGTGGAATAGACGCTATTGATGGGTTTTCTCTCTTCAAGATAGTCTATAAATATTACACCATGCGCATCCCAAAATACTGATGTTTTAAACTTATCAGCCGACTGTTGCGTCTTTCCATGCCTTGGAGTTGGTTCATCAGGTGGAGTCCACTCAGCTGACTCTCGATTTCATTCCAGTGTGAAATGATGGTGCCATGTTTTATCCATTGTCACTTATATGTAAGCATACAAATGGATTTATTACGATTAATCAGCTTCAAACACAGCTCAGAATCATAATTGTTTGCTGTTTTTGGCCGAATGCAGGCTCGCGCGGCACCCACTTTCCACAGAGCTCTCACATAACCAAATATTCATTCACGATATATTCATTACACTCCTTTGATATCTTTACAGTCTCAGATATCTCGATCAACTTCACTTTACGGGCATCCAAAATTATCTTGTGGACTTCTTTATGTTTTCTTCGGATACAGCCTCTTTTAGGCGTCCACTGCGTACATAGTCCAAGGTGCTCATTTCGCCTTGTTGAAACTTCGCAAACCACTTCTCAACTGTCCATTTTCCTAGTTCAGAGTTCGAATAATGTTTATCAAGCCAAGCCTTGCCATCAACTGTATTGTTTTCACTATAAATCAGTACTTCACTCACACACAAAATTCTTTTTTTATTCATTGTTTTCAAACTAACAAAAGTTCCTTCACTCAAATTACTATATTTCACAAACTAATAGTCCAACAACTGTATAATTTATAAACGTGTCATTCCAAGATTAGATCTAACCAAAATCATATGGATTTAATACAACTAGCTCCATCTATGTGTCAGCCTACGAACTTTTCATCCCAAATGTTATTATTGTACACCAATCGGGCCGTGTGTCATTCTATATCATTTTGTTATTCTAACATTCGCCTTATAAAAAAAAGTTACACTCACTCACACACATTCGTCTGTATGTGTATGTAGAACAGAAATTATAATTCATTAACTGTTATATCATCAAATAAACTCTAGTTCTTTAGTTTGAAGCCCTATTCTCAAAGTAATACACCTGGGAGCTCAAGAATAATTCTATTTATTGTTACAGATAAAATATAATACTCCCTCTTACGGCCAACCTAAACGGTTTACAACCGTCGAAACTACAGTGAGAGGACAGATTCATTTACACAATCAA
>CM063497.1:78511553-78536553 GCA_032207245.1 Pardosa pseudoannulata | reverse complement strand
TGTATATAAAATTCTTTTATAGGTGTGTCTGTAATAGATCTTCTCCTAAACAGCTGGACTGATTTTGAGAATGGTTTAGATTCACAATTTCATTGGACAGAAATTGTTTTTTATTAAATATCCAGAATTCAGCGCTTTTTGATATTATTACAATGCTGCTCAAAATCAATCTTTCGCAGACAACAAAAAAACATATATATTTACATATATTTGTCACACAGTGCTCAGCGCCGTACCATACCGCGCAATCACCGTACCGAAGATGTAAGGATTTTAATTTAATCTAATTATGCTTGTGGTGGCTGTACGCGTGGTGGCGACAAGTATCTTTAAATTAGTTTTTTCTCTTCACTCTCCATCAAAACGCTCCAATTTATAATTTATTTAAAAACATTATACAATAAAGCAGGACAACGTCTGTCGGATTGTCTAGTATATATATATATATATATATATATATATATATATATATATATATATATATATATATATATATATATATATATATATATATATAATATATATATATATATATATTATATATATATATATATAATATATATTATATATATATATAATATATAATATATATAAATATATATACATATATATATATGTATATATATATAATGGTTCCTCTTTAAACTGTCCTCCAAGATCAAATTATTACCTTGGAGGTGTCATGCGAAGCCTCAGTGTCTATTGATAGTGATAGTCTAGTATTAGTGTCCTCAGTGTTTAGTGATTCTAAAATAATTAGGACACACTGGAGCTCGTTGTTTTACCCTTGTGGTGCTTTCCAAATGAAAGACGTATAATTTCATTTTGCTTAAATTTTTGCAACCACTGGTTTACCATCTTGACTCCTCTAAGTGACGTTTGTAATAACAACCACAACATATAGTTAATCTGATAACATGTTTCTTCTAATGTCGGCCAGTTTTCACCAAATCCAACTTTAAAAATGCGGTATTTATAAAATAGTGTCTAATCTTCAATGTATTAACAACTTTCTTCCCTGTAGATGAACTGCATGTTCTCACTTACTGTACAGTTACTTGTCAAAATTTCAATATATTAACAACCTTCCCCCTTCTAGATGAATAGCATGTTCTCAGTTAAGGGAGTACTCCTGTGGAGTCTACCCCCCGCGTTCCAACTAAATTGCACCTTTCTTCACTTTGACTTTTGGTGTTAGTCAGAATGTATGTTTTGACTGTTTCTGCTTAGGTTTTAGCTGCTTCTGTATTGCGTCTATACAATAGTGCTTCTCAAGCATACATTTTTAAATATTTTATTTTACCTTCTTTTTATTAAGGGTGATGTGTCTTTTTTCACCCATGTATATCCACTCATCTGGAACCTTTCTTTTAAGGTAGATGGTCCCCGAGATACAACTACACAAATTTAACTTGAGCATTATTATGCAATCTTGATTATTGATTCTTGGGCTGTCATTGAAATTTCAATATTATAAACACGTCACCATTTTAGAATGTTTGCAAGTGTATGAAATATTCTGGCTAAACAGATTTTCATTGTTAAATAAATAAATATAAAAATAATTATGTTATATTACTTTCTAAAAAATAACTTTTAATTTTAAACTAACTTAATAATTTTTACTCACAAAACATTTCACTAAAATTCATTAACACTCTAAGCGGTTCGCACGTACATTTCCGCCAAACCGCTGATGTTTTCAAAGCGGTTGTCACGTACAATTTTCGACCTCCAAAAACGTTCCGAAAATGGATGTAATGTACATTTCTGCCACCGTTTTGAGGTAGGAGGGTCAAGTCAATTGTTTAGAGACTGCATCCCTCTTTAACTGCCATTTATTGAGGGATGCACCCCTACTCCCTGAAGAACAAAGACGCTGATAGCTTTTAAAGGCTTTGTAAATCTCTATTTCGAAGTATTTCGTTTGCGGTAACAGATGTATCTCTGATTGCACCACATAAATATCATGCATAACCTTGGTAATCTTGGTAAAAAATAATCTTGGTAAAAAAAATAGAGATAATTTTCTTAAAGAATATTTTTATTTGTACTTTTAGAATCCATTATTTCTTATGGGATGATATTCGAGACTAAACGAGTTTTATGTGTATTATAAATTAACAATCTATAATATCTATTTATATATCTATTTATAACCGGAAGTAAAGGGACAGTAACAAGGGTAGGTTTCCCGTATTCTATTCTAGTAGATAAAGGGTGAATCATAGAACGCTTTGGCTATTGACACAATAAACCTTTAGAGTATTTTTTGAGACTTTTTTTTTTAATCAGTGTGTTCCACTCAGAGGTTTAAAATAGATTATTTCATGATTTTATATCAATCGATAAAATTAAGTTTTATCGAATTACATAAAATTACATTCAAACTTACATCAGAATGTTTTGAGAAAGTAATCAGACCACTTAATTGGACTATGATTGAAATTACAGTTAGGAATTATTAGTATTTTAAACATTCATGGTTTTAGATTGTTAGAAAGTAAGTGTATGAAAAATTAATAAAAATATCCAGGCTAAACAGATTTGCATCAATGTATAAATAGAAATAGTTTTTTTTTAATGAACTATTTTGTATTCTGTACGTTCTGAAAAATAAGTTTTACATTTAACACGCAAAATATTTCATTAAAATTCATTTAAATATATTTTTACATATCTTTATATCAATCGATAGAATTATGGTTTATCGAATTGTATAGAATTACATTTCAACTTACATCAAGGTGCTTTTAGAAAGTAATCAGACCCCTTAAAGATTTATCTGATATTTTGCAGTAAACTGCTCAGGTTTGTGCGATCACGAATTATTAAGTATTCATGGAATTTCAATGTTTATAAAATTGCCTTAAACTGATGCGATCTGCAGACATTATTGCCTCATATTACAATGTTACTATTTTTAGGTCTTGGTTTAGAATTGTCTACACATTTAAAGAATATTTTACGTTCTTTTATTCTTGAGAGATCTAGATTTTGTACGAAATGTGTTATATTTTATAAAATATGCTAAGAAAATTTATATAGGAATACTATACATTAATATAGAGCCTAAATTCGGATTACACACACACATATATAAATATATATATGATATATGTATGTATAAATATATATATATATATATATATATATATATATATATATATATATATATATATATATATATATATATATATATATATATATATATATATATATATATATATATATATATATATATATATATATATATATATATATATATATATATATATATATATATATATATATATATATGTGTAAAAATATATACACTTATTGATGCATACACACACACATAAACATATGTAATATATCAAAATAATTTAACTCTAATATTTCTTTTAAAAACCTCGTCTCTCCCATTCTAATTCATTTAAATCTTTTTCCCAGCCTCTAAGTAGTTTAATCAAAGGAGTATTTTTCCACTCAACACTCCTTTCTGTCAAAAACTGTAAACTTTCTGTCTATACAGCAGTTTCCCAGCTATTGGCAGCAAATGGTTTCGCATTTTGGTAATATTGCATTTAAATCGCTTATTAAGTTCTTTTTTACTGTGGGAAAATTCTTTCTGTCATCGCTCTTGGGTGAACCTCTCTCCGATCAGGGTGAACTCTGTGTCTCTTGGTTGTCTGTTGTCCAGAAGATTAGATGTGCCTTGTTGTTGTTCTGGAATAAAGTTTAAATTAGACTTCTGCGTTGTCTTCAATATGAGGCCCTACTGCATTTTTATTGTTGCTAGCTGTTGAGCTTTCTCCTCGTAAAGGATTAAAAAAAATTGATTACATATACATGCATTTATATAATATATATATATATATATATAATATATATATATATATATATAATATGTATATACAAAAGTACATATATGGACATATATGTATATATGTGTATATGTCCTCACACAGTAGATGTCGCTTAGAAGGGCTTGACTATATACTATAATTTCCTGTACAGTACCATTTAATTTAAAAAGTCATTTATTTTTCATTGAAAGTGTAATAGAGTCTTTTCAGTGCTCTGTATTACAAGAAAAATACGTGCATTTCACACATGATACAAGAGCGGCTTGGTAGTTTTTGATGATAAGGCTGTGACTGGCTACACTCCTCTACACGTTTTCAAGTTGTATTAGTATCCAGTATAAAAAAGTCATTATTACGTTTGTCCGAATATATTTTAGCAACTATTGTTTGTAAAGATAATAGATTATAAAGGAATGTATTAAAATACTTTTATTTTAGATTAAATTTCGTTTAAATACATAATTATATGTGAAGAACAAATTGGTGAGTAAAGCAATTAATATTAATCTTGTTGTTGTAGTAAACAAAACATGAAGTTCTTCAGGGAATTAGTGTTAAAGATAACAATTCTTTTTCGAAAGTCTGAAAACAACTCTAGTTCTACCTGAAAACGAGACGTATAGACAGAAAATTCAACCTCATTATACACTCAGTTTTTTTCTATTACAAAATGTGGAATATCGTAAAATATGCACATACGCTGTCCCATTTATTTCTGCTCTCGAAAACGCATATTTGATAGAAATCTTTTCACGCATTCTTTTCTACTTCATTTTCGTGCAAAATGGACCAAGTGGGAGATTTTTCACGCTACATTCATTTTCGAGTTTAGTTGTTACGCTCGTGGGAAACTGAGACTTTCGAAATTTACGGCGGCTAAAGTGCGGGGAGAACTTCTACAGAATTTTTCGAGTTTCGTGAAACAAACGAGGGTTATCAAATTACATGACGGAAATATATTATGAAAGACGGTTGTAGATCGTTGAATATGGCATAAGTTTTAGGATCTAAGTCAAATTTCAAAGTTTTAGAAAAGAATGTATGTTATCCCTAAATTTGAAGTAAAATAATGTAAAGATAAAACAGCTAAAAAATGCAGATTTATCGAAAAGGGAAAGAGATATGTAAATTATTGAACATGCATCAACATATATTTCTAGGTACTCTTAGAAAAATATAATAAACTAAATGACCATGGGGAACAATTGCTAATGAAAAATCCCCAAAGTACCATTATTCTGGGTGGTAAGGTTCAACAATTTAAAACAATACTATTCATAAAATATGACTTTGAAAATGTTGAACAGTTCAAATATTTAGGCTCAATCATAACAAAAACAATGATATTAAAATTGAAATTATGAACAGGTTAAATATGGCAAATAAATGTTATTACGGACTGAGAAATCACTTTAACTCAAAACACTTAGGCATAAAACCAAAATTAATCTTTATAAATCTTTAGTAAAGCCAACAATTATGTATGGAAGTAAGTGTTGGACTATGAACAAATCTGAGGAAAATAATCTATTAATATTTGAAAGAAAAATAATAAGAAAAATATTTGGAGCTGTTAAAGAAAATAAAGCATGGGAAATGCATGGGTTATATTCATGAACTGTACTTTAAATTCGGACAACCAAATATTGTGAAAACTAAAAAGATCTATCAATTAAGGTTGTTGGGGCACACCTCTAGATGCAATAATTTAAATCCAACATAAAAAGTTACTTTTCAAAAAGTTGATGGAAAAAGAAAAGCTGTAGTCCAAACACCCGTTGGATTGATATGGTTGAGAAAAACTGGATGACACTGGAGTCAACCAGTGGAGAACTGAGGAGGTGGATGGTTCCAGATAGAAAAAAAAACTTTTAGAGAGAGACTTGGCCTGTAGAAGGCTGTAGTGCTATAGAAGGAGAATGAAATGTGAAATAAAAATCAAATTATTTGATTAATTTCCGAAAAGTTAAAAATTATTTCAAATTAAATCAAGTTATTTTCAAAATAAATCGGTGATTTCTTTGTTAAATGTTATCATTAATTTTGGTAAAAATGATAAGTTCTTGATATTCCTAAAAACACCGAAAAATTCGTCAATAATTTCGTTTCATTTGGTGATCCATACCTTGAAGTTAAAAAGGTACAAAATGGAGAATAATACAGAATATATATATATATATATATATATATATATATATGTGTGTGTGTGTGTGTGTGTGTGTGTGTGTGTATGTGTGTGTGTGTGTAGTTGAGTAATAATTATTTCGTCTACTGATAACTATGTAGCCCCTATTATTTTTACTTGCCCGGGCTACTCGGCATTGAGTAAGCCTAAACCGCTACCAGTAATAGAAATGCAGTCGGCCGACATTGAAGAGAAAGGCACAAGTCCAATTAAAACTTTGTGTCAGAGCTGATAAAATGGACATCTTTACTTGTCAACGACAGACAAAGACACAAAAGTCACTCTACTCGAACAGAGCTGCACCCAAGAGCGAAGACAGTTAGAATTTATACATATATTCAAAATTTAAGCTCTAAATTCAGTTTTTGCTAAGGAACCTTTCGGAATAATTCAGCGAGTTTTTCTATTTATTCCTGGCTTTCATAGATATTCCTTCGTTTTATAAAGGAGTAATTTCGATCTCCAAAATTTACCTAGTTTACTCTCAATACGATTTTTTTCAGAATTTAAACTCTAATTTCATTTTTTACTAAGGAATCTTTCGGAATAATTCAATGATATTTTTCTATTTATTCCTGGGTTTCATAGATATTCCTTTGTTTTATAAAAGAGAAATGTCGATCTCCAAAACTACCGAGTCTGTTATAAATTCATTTTTTTTTCAAGATTTAATTTCTCAATTCAATTTTTTTTTCAAAATTTAAACTCAAATTTCATTTTTTACTAAGGAATCTTTCTGAATAATTCAGTTATGCTTTTCTATTTATTTATGGCTTTCATAGATATTCCTTTGTTTTATAAACAAGTAATTTCGATCTTCAAAACTACGGAGTCTATTATCAATTCAATTTTTTTTTAAAATATAAGCTCTAAATTCATTTTTTACTAAGGAATCTTTCTGAATAATTCAGCGATATTTTCCTATTTATTTATGACTTTCTTAGATATTCCTTTGTTTTATAAAGGAGTAATTTCGATCTCCAAAATTACCGAGTCTGTTATAAATTCAATTGTTTTTCAAAATTTAACTCTTAATTTTAACTCTTAAACTAATTATATATATATATATATATATATATATATATATATATATATATATATATATATATATATATATTTTCTAAGGAATCTTTCTGAATAATTCAACGATATTTTTCTATTTATTTATGACTTTCTTAGATATTCCTTTGTTTTATAAAGGAGTAATTTCGATCTCCAAAACTACCGAGTCTGTTATCAATTCAATTGTATTTCAAAATTTAAACTCTAATTTCATTTTTTACTAAGGAATCTTTCGGAATAATTCAATGATATTTTTCTATTTATTTATGGCTTTCATAGATATTCCTTTGTTTTATAAAGGAGTAATTTCGATCTCCAAAACTACCGAGTCTGTTATCAATTCAATATTTTTTCAAAATTTAAGATTTAAATTCATTTTTTACTAAGGAATCTTTCTGAATAATTCAATGATATTTTTCTATTTATTTATGGCTTTCATAGATATTCCTTTGTTTTATAAAGGAGTAATTTCGATCTCCAAAACTACCGAGTCTGTTATCAATTCAATTGTTTTTCAAAATTTAACTCTTAATTTTATCTCTTAAACTAATTATATATATATATATATATATATATATATATATATATATATATATATATATATATATATATATATGTATGTATATAATTTCATTTTTTACTAAGGAATCTTTCTGAATAGTTCGACAACATTTTTCTATTTAATTATGACTTTCTTAGATATTCCTTTGTTTTATAAAGAAGTAATTTTGATCTCCAAAACTACCGAGTCTGTTATAAATTCATTTTTTTTCAACATTTAAACCTTAAATTCATTTTTTACTAAGGAATCTTTCTGAATAATTCAATGATGCTTTTCTATTTCTTTATGGCTTTCATAGATATTCCTTTGTTTTATAAATAAGTAATTTCGATCTCCAAAACTACCGAGTCTATTATCAATTCAATTTTTTTTCAAAATTTAAGCTCTAAATTCATTTTATACTAAGGAATCTTTCTGAATAATTCAATGATATTTTTCTATTTCTTTATGGCTTTCATAGATATTCCTTTGTTTTATAAAGAGGTAATTTCGATGTCAGGACTGCAACAGGACCTTTAGTGACAGGCCTCCTTAAGCTTTCTGCAGTTTGAGGAAACTGGAACGTTGGAGGATCGTGTAAGAATCGAATTACCATGTTTAAATGAGGCACGTTCGCCGCGTGTTGCAGAGAAAATTGAATCATTTCCGTCCGAATCAGCTGAGAGGAACGAGCATTGCTCGTGTCCCTGCCAGACGGTTTGGCTTACCACCATCCTCAGTATTCCATAATCTTCATGGATTCCTTGATCTGTATGCATACAGACTGCAGTAGTGCCATCAACTTTTACCAGCGTGTACCGTACAGAGGGAAGCATTTGCGAGGTGGGCATTGTCCGAAATCAAACATAATGCCACCTGGGTCTTTAACATATTGTGGACAGATGAAGCTCATTTTTCGCTTTATGTCGACGTTAACACACATAACTGTCGCATCTGGGCAACGTCTAATCCACTTGAATACACGCAGAAACCATTGCATTCCCCAGGAGTGACCGTGTCCTGTGGATTCACAGGTTCGTTTACCATAGGACCCTTCTTCTTTGAAACTTAGTGACCAGTAAATGGGTGAAAAATGCATACAAGATGGAGCAACTAGTCACACTGCTAAGGATTTCCTGATTCAGAGCATTCGGGGAAACCAAAAACATTATCAGGCGTTTCAGGTACCTATGATCTCGTCTGTCTCCAGATTTGGCTCCGGCAAACTTTTGGTTGTGATGATGTTTGAAATCTCGGGTGTATCAATCGAATCCATCTAATCCCTCTGAACTGAAAGATGCGATCCGCCGAGAGGCGTCTTACAAACAACCGGACCTGCTGCACTCTGCCGTTGCTGGATTTCTGACTCGCCTTCAGTGTATTATCCAATGTGGTGGTGGTTATGTGGAACACATACTGTTGTAATAAACGATTTGTAAGCATTCCGTTTGCTATTTGCGCTTCTTTTTTTTACTTATGTACATCAACACCCTCTATCGACTCTGTTTGACTTGTTTTGTTTTCTGTTTTAAAAATATCCCAAGTCTTAGCGATACTAACCCTGCAAACCGTTTTTTTATTTAGGTTATTTTTCCAGTTAATATGAACCTTTAATGTTTATGCTGGCTTTTCGATCACCCTGTTTTATAAAGGAGTAATTTCGATCTCCAAAACTACCGAGTCTGTTATCAATTCAAATTTTTTTCAAAACTTAAACTCTAATTTCATTTTTTACTAAGGAATCTTTCGGAATAATTCAACGATATTTTTCTATTTATTCCTGGCTTTAATAGATATTCCATTGTTTTATGAAGGAGTAATTTCGAGCTCCAAAACTACCGATTCTGTTATAATTCAATTTTTTTTCAAAATTTAAACTCTAATTTCATTTTTTTACTAAGGAATCTTTCTGAATAATTCAATGGATATTATCTATTTATTTATGGCTTTCATAGATATTCCTTTGTTTTATAAAGGAGTGATTTCGATCTCCAAAACTACCGAGTCTATTCTCAATACAATTTTTTTTTTCAAAATTTAAACTCTAATTTCATTTTTTACTAAGGAATCTTTCGGAATAATTCAATGATATTTTTCTATTTATTCCTGGCTTTCATAGATATTCCTTTATTTTACAAAGGAGTAATTTCGAGCTCCAAAACTACCGAGTCTATTCTCAATTCAATTCTTTTCAAAATTTAAACTCTAATTTCATTTTTTACTAATTAATCTTTCGGAATAATTCAACGATATTTTTCTATTTATTCCTGGCTTTAATAGATATTCCTTTGTTTTATAAAGGAGTAATTTCGATCTCCAAAACTACCGAGTCTGTTATCAATTCAATTTTTTTTTCAAAATTTAAGATTTAAATTCATTTTTTACTAAGGAATCTTTCTGAATAATTCAGTGATATTTTTCTATTTATTTATGGCTTTCATAGATATTCCTTTGTTTTATAAAGGAGTAATTTTGAGCTCCAAAACTACCGAGTCTATTCTCAATACAATTTTTTTTTCAAAATTTAAACTCTAATTTCATTTTTTACTAAGGAATCTTTCGGAATAATTCAATGATATTTTTCTATTTATATCTGGCTTTCATAGATTTTCCTTTGTTTTATAAAGGAGTAATTTCGATCTCCAAAACTACCGAGTCTATTATCAATTCAATTCTTTTTTTTTCAAAATTTAAGATCTAAATTCATTTTTTACTAAGGAATCTTTCTGAATAATTCAATGGAATTTTTCTATATATTTATGGCTTTCATAGATATTCCTTTGTTTTATAAAGGAGTAATTTCGATCTATCTCCAAAACTACCGAGTCTTTTATAAATTCATTTTTTTTTCAAAATTTAAACCTTAAATTCATTTTTTAATAAGGAATATTTCTGAATAATTCAGTGATGCTTTTCTATTTATTTATGGCTTTCATAGATATTCCTTTGTTTTATAAAAGAGTGGTTTCGATCTCCAAAATTACCGAGTCTGTTATAAATTCATTTTTTTTTTCAAAATTTAAACCTTAAATTCATTTTTTACTAAGGAATCTTTCTAAATAATTCAATGATGCTTTTCTAATTATTTATGACTTTCATAGATATTCCTTTGTTTTATAAAGGAGTAATTTCGGTCTCCAAAACTACCGAGTCTTTTATAAATTCATTTTTTTTTTCAAAATTTAAACC
This sequence comes from Pardosa pseudoannulata, assembly GCA_032207245.1. Classification (NCBI taxonomy): domain Eukaryota; kingdom Metazoa; phylum Arthropoda; class Arachnida; order Araneae; family Lycosidae; genus Pardosa; species Pardosa pseudoannulata. Next base: position 78,525,725 of record CM063497.1, on the reverse strand, counting down.
TTAAATTCATTTTTTACTAAGGAATCTTTCTAAATAATTCAATGATGCTTTTCTAATTATTTATGACTTTCATAGATATTCCTTTGTTTTATAAAGGAGTAATTTCGATCTCCAAAACTACCGAGTCTGTTATCAATTCAATTGTTTTTCAAAATTTAAACTCTAATTTCATTTTTTACTAAGGAAACTTTCTGAATAATTCAACGATATTTTTCTATTAATTTATGACTTTCTTAGATATTCCTTTGTTTTATAAAGGAGTAATTTCGATCTCCAAAACTACCGAGTCTGTTATCAATTCAATTTTTTTTTTCAAAATTTATGCTCTAAATTCATTTTTTACTAAGGAATCTTTGTGAATAATTCAATGATATTTTTCTATTTATTTATGACTTTCTTAGATATTTCTTTGTTTTATAAAGGAGTAATTTCGAGCTCCAAAACTACCGATTCTATTCTCAATTCAATTTTTTTCAAAATTTAAACTCTAATTCCATTTTTTACTAAGGAATCTTTCGGAATAATTCAATGATATTTTTCTATTTATATCTGGCTTTCATAGATAGTTCTTTGTTTTATAAAGGAGAAATTTCGATCTCCAAAACTACCGAGTCTGTTATAAATTCATTTTTTTTTTTTCAAAATTTAATTTCTCAATTTAATTTTTTTTTAAAAATTTAAACTCAAATTTCATTTTTTACTAAGGAATCTTTCTGAATAATTCAGTGATGCTTTTCTAATTATATATGGCTTTCATAGATATTCCTTTGTTTTATAAAGAAGTAATTTCGATCTCCAAAACTACCGAGTCTGTTATAAATTCATTTTTTTTTCAAAATTTAAACCTTAAATTCATTTTTTACTAAGGAATCTTTCTAAATAATTCAATGATTCTTTTCTAATTATTTATGACTTTCATAGATATTCCTTTGTTTTATAAAGGAGTAATTTCGAGCTCCAAAACTACCGAGTCTATTCTCAATACAATTTTTTTTTTCAAAATTTAAACTCTAAATTCATTTTTTACTAAGGAATCTTTCGGAATAATTCAATGATATTTTTCTATTTATATCTGGCTTTCATAGATATTCCTTTATTTTATAAAGGAGTAATTTCGAGCTCCAAAACTACCGAGTCTATTCTCAATTCAATTTTTTTCAAAATTTAAACTCTAATTTCATTTTTTACTAAGGAATCTTTCGGAATAATTCAATGATATTTTTCTATTTATATCTGGCTTTCATAGATAGTTCTTTGTTTTATAAAGGACAAATTTCGATCTCTAAAACTACCGAGTCTGTTATAAATTCATTTTTTTTTTTCAAAATTTAATTTTTCAATTCAAATTTTTTTCAAAACTTAAACTCTAATTTCATTTTTTACTAAGGAATCTTTCTGAATAATTCAGTGATGCTTTTCTAATTATATATGGCTTTCATAGATATTCCTTTGTTTTATAAAGAAGTAATTTCGATCTTCAAAACTACGGAGTCTATTATCAATTCAATTTTTTTTTAAAATATAAGCTCTAAATTCATTTTTTACTAAGGAATCTTTCTGAATAATTCAATGGAATTTTTCTATATATTTATGGCTTTCGTAGATATTCCTTTGTTTTATAAAGGAGTAATTTCGATCTCCAAAACTACCGAGTCTGTTATAAATTCATTTTTTTTCAAAATTAACTCTTAATTTTAACTCTTAAACTAATTTTTATATATAAATATATATATATATATATATATATATATATATATATAATTTCATTTTTTACTAAGGAATCTTTGTGAATAATTCAACGATATTTTTCTATTTATTTATGACTTTCTTAGATATTCCTTTGTTTTATAAAGGAGTAATTTCGATCTCCAAAACTACCGAGTCTGTTATCAATTCAATTTTTTTTTTCAAAATTTATGCTCTAAATTCATTTTTTACTAAGGAATCTTTCTGAATAATTCAATGGAATTTTTCTATATATTTATGGCTTTCATAGATATTCCTTTGTTTTATAAAGGAGTAATTTCGATCTCCAAAACTACCGAGTCTGTTATAAATTCATTTTTTTTTCAAAATTTAAACCTTAAATTCATTTTTTACTAAGGAATCTTCCTGAATAATTCAATGAATATTTTTCTATTTATTCCTGGCTTTCATAGATAGTTCTTTGTTTTATAAAATAGAAATTTCGAGCTCCAAAACTACCGAGTCTATTCTCAATTCCATTTTCAAAATTTAAAATTTAAACTCTAAATTTCATTTTTTTACTAAGGAATCTTCCTGAATAATTCAAGGATGCTTTTCTAATTATTTATGGCTTTCATAGATATTCCTTCGTTTTATAAAGGAGTAATTTCGAGCTCCAAAACTACCGAGACTGTTATCAATTCAATTTTTTTTTCAAAATTTAAGATTTAAATTCATTTTTTACTAAGGAATCTTTGTGAATAATTCAATGATATTTTTCTATTTATTTATGACTTTCTTAGATATTTCTTTGTTTTATAAAGGAGTAATTTCGATCTCCAAAACTACCGAGTCTGTTATCAATTCAATTCTTTTCAAAATTTAAACTCTAATTTCATTTTTTACTAAGGAATCTTTGTGAATAATTCAACGATATTTTTCTATTTATTCCTGGCTTTCATAGATAGTTCTTTGTTTTATAAAGGAGAAATTTCGAGCTCCAAAACTACCGAGTCTATTCTCAATTCCATTTTCAAAATTTAAACTCTAATTTCATTTTTTACTAAGGAATCTTTCGAATAATTCAACGATATTTTTTTCTATTTATTATGGCTTTAATAGATATTCCTTTGTTTTATAAAGAGTAATTTCGATCTCCAAAACTACCGAGTCTGTTATTAAATTCAAATTTTTTTCAAAACTTAAACTCTAATTTCATTTTTTACTAAGGAATCTTTGTGAATAATTCAACGATATTTTTCTATTTATTCCTGGCTTTAATAGATATTCCATTGTTTTATGAAGGAGTAATTTCGAGCTCCAAAACTACCGAGTCTATTCTCAATTCCATTTTCAAAATTTAAACTCTAATTTCATTTTTTACTAAGGAATATTTCTGAATAATTCAATGATGCTTTTCTATTTATTTATGGCTTTCATAGATATTCCTTTGTTTTATAAAGGAGTAATTTCGATCTCCAAAACTACCGAGTCTATTATCAATTCAATTTTTTTTTCAAAATTTAAGATCTAAATTCATTTTTTACTAAGGAATCTTTCGGAATAATTCAATGATATTTTTCTATTTATTCCTGGCTTTCATAGATATTCCATTGTTTTATAAAGGAGTAATTTCGAGCTCCAAAACTACCGAGTCTATTCTCAATTCAATTCTTTTCAAAATTTAAACTCTAATTTCATTTTTTACTAAGGAATCTTTGTGAATAATTCAACGATATTTTTCTATTTATTCCTGGCTTTCATAGATAGTTCTTTGTTTTATAAAGGAGAAATTTCGAGCTCCAAAACTACCGAGTCTATTCTCAATTCCATTTTCAAAATTTAAACTCTAATTTCATTTTTTACTAAGGAATCTTTGTGAATAATTCAACGATATTTTTCTATTTATTTATTACTTTCTTAGATATTCCTTTGTTTTCTAAAGGAGTAATTTCGATCTCCAAAACTACCGAGTCTGTTATCAATTCAATTGTTTTTCAAAATTTAAACTCTAAATTCATTTTTTACTAAGGAATCTTTCTGAATAATTCAATGGAATTTTTCTATATATTTATGGCTTTCATAGATATTCCTTTGTTTTATAAAAGAGTGATTTCGATCTCCAAAATTACCAAGTCTGTTATAAATTCATTTTTTTTTTCAAAATTTAAATTCTAATTTCATTTTTTACTAAGGAATCTTCCTGAATAATTCAAGGATATTTTTCTAATTATTTATGGCTTTCATAGATATTCCTTCGTTTTATAAAGGAGTAATTTCGAGCTCCAAAACTACCGAGACTGTTATCAATTCAATTTTTTTTTCAAAATTTAAGATTTAAATTCATTTTTTACTAAGGAATCTTTCTGAATAATTCAGCGATATTTTTCTACTTATTTATGACTTTCTTATATATTCCTTTGCTTTATAAAGGAGTAATTTCGATCTTCAAAACTACGGAGTCTATTATCAATTCAATTTTTTTTCAAAATATAAGCTCTAAATTCATTTTTTACTAAGGAATCTTTCTGAATAATTCAAGGATGCTTTTCTAATTATTTATGGCTTTCATAGATATTCCTTTGTTTTATAAAGGAGTAATTTCGATCTCCAAAACTACCGAGTCTATTATCAATTCAATTCTTTTTTTTTCAAAATTTAAGATCTAAATTCATTTTTTACTAAGGAATCTTTCTGAATAATTCAAGGATGCTTTTCTAATTATTTATGGCTTTCATAGATATTCCTTCGTTATATAAAGGAGTAATTTCGAGCTCCAAAACTACCGAGACTGTTATCAATTCAATATTTTTTCAAAATTTAAGATTTAAATTCATTTTTTACTAAGGAATCTTTCTGAATAATTCAATGATATTTTTCTATTTCTTTACGGCTTTCATAGATATTCCTTTGTTTTATAAAGGAGTAATTTCGATGTCAGGACTACAAAAAGACCTTTAGTGACAGGCCTCCTTAAGCTTGTCAGCAGTTTGAGGAGACTGGAACTTTGGAGGATCGTGTAAGAATCGAATTACCATGTTTAAATGAGGCACGTTCGCCGCGTGTTGCAGAGAAAATTGAATCATTTCCGTCCGAATCAGCTGAGAGGAACGAGCATTGCTCGTGTCCCTGCCAGACGGTTTGGCTTACTACCATCCTCAGTATTCCATAATCTTCATGGATTTCTTTATCTGTATGCATACAGACTGCAGTAGTGCCATCAACTTTTACCAGCGTGTACCGTACAGAGGGAAGCTTTTGCGAGGTGGGCATTGTCCGAAATCAAACATAATGCCACCTGGGTCTTTAACATATTGTGGACAGATGAAGCTCATTTTTCGCTTTATGTCGACGTTAACACACATAACTGTCGCATCTGGGCAACGTCTAATCCACTTGAATACACGCAGAAACCATTGCATTCCCCAGGAGTGATCGTGTCCTGTGGATTCACAGGTTCGTTTACCATAGGACCCTTCTTCTTTGAAACTTAGTGACCAGTAAATGGGTGAAAAATGGATACAAGATGGAGCAACTAGTCACATTGCTAAGGATTTCCTGATTCAGAGCATTCGGGGAAACCAAAAACATTATCAGGCGTTTCAGGTACCTATGATCTCGTCTGTCTCCAGATTTGGCTCCGGCAAACTTTTGGTTGTGATGATGTTTGAAATCTCGGGTGTATCAATCGAATCCATCTAATCCCTCTGAACTGAAAGATGCGATCCGCCGAGAGGCGTCTTGCAAACAACCGAATCTGCTGCACTCTGCCGTTGCAGGATTTGTGACTCGCCTTCAGTGTATTATCCAATGTGGTGGTGGTCATGTGGAACACATACTGTTGTAATAAACGATTTGGAAGCATTCTGTTTGTCATTTGCGTTTCTTTTTTCTTTTACGTGTGTACATCAACACCCTCTATCGACGCTTTTTGACTTGTTTTGTTTTCTGTTTTAAAAAAATCCCAATCCTTAGAAATACTAACCCTGCAAACCGTTTTTTATGTCGGTTTTCCAGTTAATATGAACCTTTAATGTTTATACTGACCTTTCGATCACCCTGAATGTATATATATATATATATATATATATATATATATATATATATATATATATATATATATATATATATATATATATATATATATATATATATATATATATATATATATATATATATATATATATATATATATATATATATATATATATATATATATATATATATATATATATATATATATATATATATATATATATATATATATATATATATATATATATATATATATATATATATATATATATATATATATATATATATATATATATATAAATATATATATATATATATATACATATATATATATATATATATATATTATATATATATATATATATATATATATATATATATATATATATATATATATATATATATATATATATATATATATATATATATATATATATATATATATATATACATACACATATATATATATATATATATATATATATATATATATATATATATATATATATATATATATATATATATATATATATATATATATATATATATATATATATATATATATATATATATATATATATATATTATATATATATATATATATACATATATACATATACATATATATATATATATATATATATATATATATATATATACATATATATATATATATATATATTATATATATATATATATATATATATATATATATATATATATATTATATATAAAATTATTCCTAGTTAATCTGCAGTCGTTGTGATGCTATTAGATACTAAGACCAACATTTTGAATCTTTACATTTATTGATAATTGAGTGAATGATGAGACTTGGTTCTCATGATACTAAAGATTTTTCGGCAATATTTTAGGAGACATGATCATTTAAGTTAGCTCAAAACTCCATAAACAGCAATTTTATTATTGTAGAAACGATTCCATTTTTTGGGGAGAGCAAAAAAATGTGGCCCGTGAACAGAAAATGAGCATTTAATCAAGCGTTTTTTGTGAGATCGGTAAAAAAAATTATGTTGGACAACAGTGTTTTATATGACATTTTTGACTGGTATAAATGACATTAAAATCAGGTCAATCTAAAGTAGAGTTATGTATTGATAATTTAAGGGGGATTGTTTTTATATAATACGTGTAAGTAGGTATATATAAACCTCTAATTTACAAATATGTAAGTTCAAAAACTTTAGAGTGCTCTAAATTTTTTTTCAGTACAGGGGAAAATGCAATAGTAATAGAAAATTACAAAGCCGGAGGCAGTTATACACCATATTATTCTGTTTGCATCCGGGATGTAGGCTGTCTATGCCCCATATGAATGTACAACATAAAAGACAACCAAGCCTTAGGTGGGATTTAAAACTGGAAGAGCTCTAACCTATATGACAAAAAGAAGCACTGACTACTGGATGAAATATATATGAATTTTTCTTTTCATATTAAAGAAAAATCAAGAAAAATTTAACAGCTAATGTTATCATTGCTTGTTTTAACCCTCTGACTGCTCAATTTTAAACCGAAATCTCTCTAAAAATCGCGTATTTTTTTGTTGCATTGTTAAAGTATATATATAAATTGAAGAATTGAAATACTAATTTTTTTTCTAAAAAATATTTTTTATATTGACTTTTATCATGAAAACTAATTTCAGATATTATCGCATAAGAATTTTATTTTTTAATAAATTTCAATTGAAATACAGTTAATTTCTATTTATAACGTACTATCAATAATTCTATTATCTAATATAACTATAGTTCTAGTCAAATAATTCTATTTATTACCTAATTAAATGTCTAATATTGTATATAATTTATTCCTCTGGTTAAACAGTGAAAAGGCGGAATGTGCTTCTTATTAAAGGAAGAAAAACATATGCCCGTGAAAATCGCGGGATGAGCAGTCAGAGGGTTAATACCTTTAAAACGGAATAATAACGAAAAACTCATTTTTTACAAAATTTTATAAAATAATTTTTTACATATCCCCTATATAATATTAGCCTAATTTATCTGTCTGTCTGTCCTCGAATTTAAGACCTGGAATAGACAGGAGAATCCATACTGGATTCTTAATCAGTTAGGGTAAGCAAAATTCAAAGAGAGTCTTTAAAACGTTCGAAATCCACCCCTTGCTCCCTTTTCCAGCGTTTAATGCCATTATATCAAGCCCTATTTTCCCCTGTTAAGAAGGCCGAACGATGGCCGAATGGTAGAGCGCTGCTCTTCGGAACCGGAGTTCGTGGGTTCGAATCCCGCTGCTGGCATGGATGTTTGTAGCCGTTCGGAATCGGCTTTAAACTGTAGGTCCCGGTCTCATTATCCCTCGTGTACAAAACAGTAGACCGTAGCGCTCCAACCAACCAACCAACCCCTGTTAAGAGCAGGCGATTAAGTTTATCACATAATAAATAGGTAAAAAGAACATTTTTTCTAGCATTATGAAGTCATTCCTTTAATCAAAACCTTTAATCATTTCTTATTTTAAATTATTTAAATATCGTCTGCATTGTTTCCATACGTTTTATTACTAAACTTAGATATTACGTAAATAATATTCTTTTATAATTGGCTTAAATAATAAATTAGGTACATATGTGATAATTTTTAATTTAATCATAATTTTTTTTTGTTGCAATGAAAATTTTATCACAGGTATTAACAACAAATTCTTTTCATAAAAATCTAGGATTCTATTTCACGGACTAATAAATATCTAGTGATTAAGTTATATATCTTTGAGAATTAAAAAGTTTGTTCATTTGTATATTTGCTCTTTATAAACAACCACACGGTTTGTTTAAATGAATGCAATGTGATTTTAAACTTTATTCAAAGTATCGGGAGTATGAAGATAAACAAATTATTCACTGTGTACCAGATAATTCTCAACTAAAAAAGACACCATTTTTTTACCTGCCTCATAGTGTACTTTATATTTATGGAAAATTTAAAATTTTTCTCATCGAGTCATATGACGGACTATATGTTAGTTTTATAAAAGCAGGTAATACTAATTTGCCATATTTGCAGCGATTCACTATTTCCAAAGGGACTAAGACTAAAACGAATTCGCTACAAATTTAAATTGAATCACTTTTCAAATAAAAGCTCCTTGTTATATTTTTCAACATCCTTGTCTTATGTATAAACCTCAATTTGCTTTAGAAAATCTACTGCTCCCGTTTCCAATTTAATTTCTTTTCAGACGTGAGCTCTAAATTCCTTTTGCACTACAAAATATTACTGAACAATTTAGAGATATATTTCTACTTATTTTATATTTGTAGGTACTTATTCGTTTTCTTAAGCAGTAATTTCAATAGCAGAACCATAAATAGCTACTCATGACTTCTTTAGAAAGTTTTTATTTAATCGAAACGCTTTTTACTGCTTTATTACCTATGTGAAATGTTGATATTTCGTCTCTTTCTAATGCAAATTGTCAGCAGTATAAGAAAATGTTATTTCTCATATTTAATTTAAATTCTTATATTTAAAATAATCTTAGAGAAGGGCATCGAATAAAGATGCATTTATTTACAATATATATATATATATATATATATATATATTATATATATATATATATATATATATATATATATATATATATATTATATATATATATATATATATATATATATATATATATATATATATATATATATATATATATATATATTTATATATATATATATATATATATATATATATATATATATATATATATATATATATATATAGATATATATATATATATATATATATATATATATATATATACATATATATACATATATACATATATATATATATATATATATATATATATATATATATATATATATATATATATATATATATATTATATATATATACATATATATATATATACATATATATATAATATATATATGTATATATATATATATATATGTATATATATATATATATGTATATATATATATATGTATATTTATATATATATATATATATATTATATATATATATATATATATATATATATATATATATATATATATATATATATATATATATATATATATATATATATATATATATATATATATATATATATACATATATATATATATATATATATAATATATATATATATATATATATATATATATATATATATGTATATATATATATATATATATATGTATATATATATATGTATATATATATATATATATATATATATATATATGTATATATATATATATATATATATATGTATATATATATATATATATATATATATATATATATATATATATATATATATATATATATATATATATATATATATGTATGTATATATATATATATATGTATGTATATATATATATATATATATGTATATATATATATATATATATATATATATATATATATATATATATATATATATATATATATATATATATATATGTATATATATATATATGTATATATATATATGTATATTTATATATATATATATATATATATATATATATATATATATATATATGCATCTATATACATATTTATCCGCTAACAAGGAAATATCTTTAAATATTGAAGTGCTTTCGAATAATTTATTACAAAATTTAATTTATATAATTTTCTATACTAATCATGCATCTAAAATCAAGATTTACAGCACTAAATCTTATCTTTGAAAAGAACAGTTTAATTGAATGTACAAGTACTGTTTGCATTAGAATATAATTTTATAGCAATTGTAATCAAATTTATTTTTCTATTTCTATATACACAACTCTAAACGTAAATTTCTTGTCTGGCGTACTTGAAAGAGAAAAGTAATTAAGGAAAAATTTTTTTTCTGTAAAAAAGTTGTTATACATGCAATTTAAAATATTTCTTTTATTTTTTATTTTCACAATTGTCTAAAATGAAAAAAATATATGCGTATGACTTAGATGAAAAAAAATTAAAAAAGAACATATTAAATTTTTGTAATGAAAGAGTTGTTTGCATGACATTAATAATTGATTGTATTAGAAAATATTATTATTTTAACTAGATCATCACAATTTTAAAATGGCAAAAAATAAAGATATCATTTTAAAAGAAATAAAGTTTCATAGAAAAATTAAATTTTCCTAATATGATATATTTTATTCAATTCATGAATGAAATTTCAGTTAAAATTATTCCAATTTAGCATAGATCTATTCTCAAAATTACTAGCATATGTATTATGATATTACCGAGTATAGTTTTGAATCGATTTTTTTTAATATTTTTAACTAGATCCATCACAATCTTCCACTGTATAGGACAGAGGTGGCTAATGTTTCCTTTACTTGACCTTATTTAGAAGATCACCATTTTGAAAGAGACATCTGAAAGTTTCAGTAGTGAAAAATTAAACCGCTCTTTTCTCAATATGAACTTCTGTCATATTATTATTCACAAAAGGGTTCATGAACCATAGGGGAAATTTCAAGGGTAAAAAGTCAAACTTCCAATTTAGCATAAGGGGTTATCATATTCTGAAAATTACTAGCATATAGCCCATGATACGACGGTATTAGGGACGAGTAAAGTTTTGAATCGATTTTTTTTTATATTTTTAACTAGATCCATCACAATCTTCCACTGTATAGGACAGAGGTGGCTTATGTTACCTTTACAAGACCATCTTTAGAAGATCACCATTTTGAAAGAGGCATCTCAAAGTTTCAGTAGTGAAAAATTAAACCGCTCTTTCCTCAATATGAACTTCTGTCATATTATTATTCACAAAAGGGTTCATGAACAATAGTAGAACTTCCAATTGTAAAAAGTGAAACTTCCAATTTAGCATAATAGCAATTTAGCATCTCAAAATTACTAGCATATAGCCCGTCATTTGACGGGATTACGGAATTTTTTAATTTTCCAGAATTGTGAAGTAACCTATGAGTACCCTATTAAAAAAATGGTTTATTTTTGGCTGAGAATTATCAGGTACAAGATCAATAATTTGTTTATCTTTACACTGCTCTAATGTCTTCCGATACTGGGAATGCAGTTTAGAATCAAATTGAATTTATTTAGTCAAAACGTGTGGTTATGTACCCGTGGTGTATAAACCCACAAACGAAAACTTTCTTAATTTTCAAAGATATATGACTGAAATGCTAGATATTTATTACTCAGTGAAATAGACTTCTAGACTTTTATAGAAATAATTTGTTAATACCGGTGATTAAATTATCATTTCAACAAAAATAATCGATGATTAAATTTAAAATTATCATATAAGTACCTAATCTACTATTTAATCCAAATCTAAAAGAATTTTATTTACGTAATATCTAAGTTCAGTGAAAAAAAAGTAGGAAAATAATGCAGATGATATTTAAATAATTTAAAAACGAAATGATTAAATGTGATGATTAAAGAAATGACGTCATAATGCTAGAAAAAAAATGTTATTTTAACTATTTATTATGGGACAAACTTAGTCGTCTGCTCTTAACCTGGGGAAAGTCGTGCTTGATGTGATGGCATTAAAAGATAGAAAATGATGGAAGGGGTAGATTAAGCGTTTTAAGACTCTCTTTGAATTTCGCTAATCCTAACTCATCAAAAATCGAATATAGATGCCTCTATTCATTCCAGGAACAACTACTTTTTACATTCGAGGCTATTATTATATAGGGTATGTACACTGTTACCGTTTAAGGACGCATTGGAATTTTATATGCAGTTTAATATCTGAGATCAGTGATAAAACTTAGGAAAATAATGCAGACGATATTTAAATAATATACAATACAAAAGGATTAAATTAGATGGTTAAAAGAATGATGTTATAGTGCTATAAAAATACCTATTTATTATGTGATAAATTAATAAATTTAATCGCCTGTTCTTAACCTTGGAATATAGGGCTTGAAAATATGGCATTTGAAGATCGAAAAGGGGTGAAGGGGTGGATTTCGAACGTTTTAAAATCTCACATTGAAATTTGCTAACCCTAACTCATCAAGAATCCAATATGTATGGCCCTGTCCATTCCAGGTCAAACCGCTTCATATATTCGAGGAAAGATGGAGAGATAACTTAGCCAATATTATATAGGATATATATGCATAAACTTAAATGCATATTTCTGTTTTTTAGAATAGAGAAAAAGTTCCAAAAAATTCAACATCATATATTACTACATTTTCTTTGCAATTTCGTAATAAGAAATGAAGGTTAAATTTCAGGTAATTATATTTGCAGGATTAGATAATAATTATTTTGAAAATATACAATGATTAATTGCACGTATAAAATATATCAATTTGTAAAAAGATAAATAAGGAAATATAAGATACAAAGGGTTTTAACTATGATATTTTATTATTTAACACTTCGCGTGCGAGCAACATATTTTTATGTTTTGTGTAATCTGTCACTGGAGCGCGGGTCACGTAAAAATACATATTTAGTAGATTTTTGATGGATAACCAAAATCTGTTAAATACATATCTACTAAAATATCTACTAAATCACACCACATATCTACTAAATACATATATGTATATGTATGTGTAGCACATGCGTGTAGGTTTCATTGGTATGCAACGTTTTGCACTTTTTCTTTTGACAAGTTATGATTGTCGACTTACTCGGTCTTTTGTTGCGTTATTTCGTTATATCCTAGCTCCAGAACGGACAAGTCGTGTTTTCTCAGTTTGAAGCTTGGTTATTTATTTCTCAATAAAAAATTGATAAAATGAGCCGTTGTGATAGAGATAGTGAGGAAGAAATATGCGCTGACAGATTACCAGACTTTAATTTTAAAAATTGTTTATTTTTGAGATTTCGTAAAAGTATTGGGGTTTTTTTGTTAAATAATCATACAGTATATATTTAATTGTAAAATAAAAAAGTTTCGTTCATAAAAATAAAGTAGTTTTCGATTTACTGCTATTTTTCTGAATAAATAAACTTTCGCGCTATTCACGAAAAAACACTTGCTGCACACATAACTAAGTATAGCATGTCAAGAGTTAAAATATATTTTTATTATATATATATATATATATATATATATATATATATATATATATATATATATATATATGTATATATATATATATATATAATATGTATATATATATATAAAATATGTATATATATATATATATATATATATATATATATATATATATATATATATATATATGTATATATATATATATATGTATATATATATATATATATATATATATATATATATATATATATATATATATATATATATATATATATATATATATATTAAAATGAAAGAGACAAAAGCAAAATAAATTTGACTTATTTGTAAAGTCTATTTATTAAACAAAAGGTAAAGAGCAAAAAAGATGCTATATGTTTGACATAATTAATAAAAATTGCGATTTTACTCCCTGGATCA
>CM063497.1:78504053-78506553 GCA_032207245.1 Pardosa pseudoannulata | reverse complement strand
TATTCTTAAACTAGTAGTATTGCTTTATTATATGCAATAAAAATGTCTTTTTTGGGAGAATTTTTTATAAATAAATTGACCGCTTAAAGGGATAAAGGTGATGAAAAATATGTTCGTGGTCACAATGTCCTCCAAGTCTCAATCAATACCTTTTGGGTTGGCAGGCGAAGTCTATGGATTTGTTAGGTCCCTACTTCAAAATTACGAAGATCACTAACATAAGACTTACTTTGACACTTGTGGAGCTCGTTATAATCGAAAGGCTCACATTTGACTTAATACAAATAGCCTCCAGCTCTATCGTGCGTGGTTTCACTAAACAAAAGTAAACAAAAACATTGAAAGCCACCAGGAATATAGTCTTATTTTTTAACAAAAGGAGAGTGATCTTATGCATCTTTTCTGAGATAGGTTATTCAGCATTTTTACGAGTGAATAGTGAACTTTGATAATAAAGTTATTAAAAATTAGCATTTTTTTCTAAAGTTTTGGATATGGGTAAAATAGTTTTCAATCCAAATTTTCAATAATACCCAATCAATCAATACTTTGGGTTTGGCAGGTCAAGTCTATGGGTCTTCTGCTAGGCCCCTGCCTCAAAATTACGAAGATTCCACTTGAGCCAAAGTCGTTACTTTGACACTTGTGGTGCTCGTTATAATCGAAAGGCTCACACCCTTTGCCTTAATACAAATAGCATCCAGCTCTATCGTACGTGGTTTCACTAAGACATAAGTAATCAACAACAACATTGAAAGCCACAAGGAATATAGTCTGTCAATTTACCAAACAGAGAGTGATCTTATGCATCTTTGCCTCAGAGATATTATTCAGCATTTTTACGAGTTAATTGTGAACTTTGATCAATTAAGTTAGCACGAAAATTAGCATTTTCTTCTAGCTTCAGTTTTAGGATATGGGTAAAAATAGTTTTCAATCGATACCTCTGGGGTTGGCAAGCCAGGTCTATGGGTCTTCTAGGTCCCTGCTTCAAAATTACGAAGATCCACTTCAGAATAAGTCTTACTTTGACCCTTGTGGTGCTCGGTATAAACGAAAGGCTCACACCATTTGACCTTAATACAAATAGCCTCCGGCTCTATCGTGCGTAGTTTCACTGGAGCATAAGCAAACAAAAATAAAATGGAAAGCCAGAAGAAAAAATTGTCTTTCAATTTATCACACCCAAGAGCGAGTGATCATATTCATTTTGTTCCTAAGAGAGGTTATATTGCATTTTTTAAGATTTAATTGTGAACATTTGATCAATTAAGTTAGCACGAAAATTAGCATTTTTTTCTAGCTTCAGTTTTGGAATATGGGTAAAAATAGTTTTCAATCCAAGTTTTCAATAGACACCTCTGGGGTTGTCAGGCCAAGTCTATGGGTCTTCTAGGTCCCTGCTTCAAAATTACGAAGATCCTCTTCAGAATAAGTCTTACTTTGACCCTTGTGGTGCTCGTTATAAACGAAAGGCTCACACCATTTGACTTAATACAAATAGCCCTTGGCTCTATCAGGCTTGGTGTTATTAGGGCATAAGTGAAAACAAAAACATTGAAAGCCACAAGAAAAATAGTCTTTCAATTCATCACACCAAAGATCGAGTGATCATATTCGTCTTTCCCTCGGAGAGGTTATTCAGCATTTTTTAGGAGTGAATAGCGAACTTTGATCAATTAAGTTAGTTCTAAAATTAGCATGTTTTCTAGCTTCAGTTTTGGGAGATGGGTAAAAATAGTTTTCAATCCAAGTTTTCAATAGATACCTCTGGGGTTGGCAATCCAGGTCTATGGGTCTTCTGCTAGGTCCCTGCTTCAAAATTACGAAATTCCACTTGAGACAAAGTCGTACTTTGACACTTGTGGGGCTCGTTACAAACGAAAGGCACACCCCTTGGCCTTAATACAAATACCCTCTAACTATATCGTGCGTGGTTTCACTAAGACATAAGTTAACAACAACAAAATTGAAAGCCAGAAGAAAAAATAGTCTTTCAATTTATCACACTCAAGAGCGAGTGATTATATTCATTTTTTTTTCCTGAGAGAGGTTATACTGCATTTTTTACGAGTTAATTGTGAACTTTGATCAATTAAGTTAGCACGAAAATTAGCATTTTCTTCTAGCTTAAGTTTTGGAATATGGGTAAAAATAGTTTTCAATCCAAGTTTTCAATCGATACCTCTGGGGTTGGCAGGCCAAGTCTATGGGTCTTCTAGGTCCCTGCTTCAAAATTACGAAGATCCACTTCAGAATAAGTCGTACTTTGACCCTTGTGGTGCTAGTTATAAACGAAAGGCTCACACCATTTGACTTAATACAAATAGCCCTTGGCTCTATCAGGCTTGGTTTCATTAGGGCATAAGTGAACAACTAAAAACATTGAAAGCCACAAGAAAAATAGTCTTTCAATTCATCACACCAAAGAGCGAGTGATCATATTCGTCTTTCCCTCAGAGAGGTTATTCAGCATTTTTTAGGAGTGAATAGCGAACTT
>CM063497.1:78491553-78499053 GCA_032207245.1 Pardosa pseudoannulata | reverse complement strand
GCTAATAATGAAAGCATAATTGAATTGCTGGTTTATGTGACCGGGTTGTAGTATTTTCTACTCTAAAGAGTTGAGTAACAACAACATATTAAAACACCCTATTATTTTCTTATTCTTAGTTCTATTTCAAGACTAACGGATAGAGAAATAACAATTTCAGCAAATTTCAACAAGGGGAACATCTACCATAAATTCACCTCTAATCTACCGTAAACCTTAATTGTTTTCAATTATTCTGCTAATAATGAAAGCCTAATTTAATTGCTGGTTTATGTGACCGGGTTGTAGTATTTTCTACTCTAAAGAGTTGAGTAACAACAATACCCTATTATTTTCTTAATTTTAGTTCCATTTCAAGACTAACGGATAGAAAAATAAAACTTTCACCAACAGGAATTTCTACCTTAAATATACCTTTAATCTACCATAAACATTAAATTCGTTTTTAATGAATCTTCTAATAAAAAAGCCTAATTTAATTCCAGCTTTATTTAACCAGGTTTTAGTGTTTTCTACTCCAAAGAGATGAGTAACAACAACACATATTAAAATACCCTATTATTTTCTTATTCTTAGTTCTATTTCAAGACTAACGGATAGAGAAATAAAAATTTTAGCAAATTTCGAAGAGAGGAACATCTACCATAAATTCACCTCTAATCTACCATAAACCTTCATTGTTTTCAATGTTTCTGCTAATAATGAAAGCATAATTGAATTGCTAGTTTATGTGACCGGGTTGTAGTATTTTCTACTCTAAAGAGTTGAGTAACAACATATTAAAACACCCTATTATTTTCTTATTCCTAGTTCTATTTTAAGACAAACGGATAGAAAAATAAAAATTTTAGCAAATTTCGAAGAGAGGAACATCTACCATAAATTCACCTCTAATCTACCATAAACCTTCATTGTTTTCAATGTTTCTGCTAATAATGAAAGCATAATTGAATTGCTAGTTTATGTGACCGGGTTGTAGTATTTTCTATTCTAAAGAGTTGAGTATCAGCAACATATTAAAATACCCTATTATTTTCTTATTCTTAGTTCTATTTCAAGACTAACGGATAGAGAAATAAAAATTTTAGCAAATTTCGAAGAGAGGAACATCTACCATAAATTCACCTCTAATCTACCATAAACCTTAATTATTTTCAATGGTTCTGCTAATAATGAATGCCTAATTGAATTGCTGGTTTATGTGACCGAGTTGTAGTATTTTCTACTCTAAAGAGTTGAGTAACAACAACACCCTATTATTTCCTTATTTTCAGTTCTATTTCAAGACTAACGTATAGAGAAATAAAACTTTCACCAACAGGAATTTCTACCTTAAATATACCTTTAATCTACCATAAACATTAAATTCGTTTTTAATGAATCTTCTAATAAAAAAGCCTAATTTAATTCCAGCTTTATTTAACCAGGTTTTAGTGTTTTCTACTCCAAAGAGATGAGTAACAACAACGTATTAAAACAACCTATTATTTTTTTATTCCTAGTCTGATTTTAAGACTAACGGATAGAGAAATAAAGATTTCAGCAAATTTCATCAAGAGGAATTCTCTACCTTTAATCTACTGTTCCGACGAGAACCGCTTGAACTCTTTCTACCATACGTCACTTGTGACGAAAACTGTATAGCACTTACATAACTGTCCAACGCGCATGCGCTTACTACTATGTATTTTTTTCTCCTCCTAAAGCGTCTATAGCGCTCTAGAGATAAGAGAGATAAGAGTTGGATTCCATGAAAGCTGACGCGTTAATTTTACTTAATTTTCTTTATTAAAATTTTCTTAACTTTTCTTGTTGAATCTTCTTTGAGTTTGGATTGATATCAACACACTGAACCACAACAGATTAGAGGCATTCTTTATGGATATTTAGATTTAGATGAATGCCGCATAAACATTTGGTGCATTGGGGCCGAGAATGAGTACTCGGACGAAGAGTTTTGGAGTATAAGTTGGATATCTCCAGTGAAACATTAGATCGAAGTAAGAAACTTTTGATACATTGATATTAACTGTTAGTTCAAAAGTAATTATTGAGTATAAATATTTGTTGCCAAACCACTCAAAGTAATTATAAAATGGATGAGCTATTTAAGCTTAAAAAGAATAGAGCTGTTGTACGTAGTGCTATAACAAAGCACGTTAATAAGATAGAGAACGAATTTAAAAAATGTGATCAAAGTTCGTTAAAAGAACATTCTGATTATTTAGATAGGCTCTACACAGAGCTAAAAGATTTAGATTCTAAAGTTCAAAATATTATTGATGATGAAGAGGAATATGATTTAGAAGTAGAGTCAGCATTTGAATATGCTCAGAAAATAATGCTATGGAATTCCAAAATTTCTGCTCAGTCAATACATTTCGAAAGAAATTCTCAGTCAAATTCTGATGAACACAATGTTGCACAAACGTCTGAGGTGGCGTTAAATCAGAATAGTCTCTCAGAGAGTTCGAATTCTGAAAATAGAAGTTCGGTGGATAATTCGAGTTCTGAGAACAGAAATATAAATTCCTCCAAATCAATTAAATTACCTAAATTAACTTTGGATAAATACTACGGAGATCCGTGTAGTTGGTTGGAATTCTGGAATCAATTCCAAAACTCCATTGATTCGAATAACTCTTTAACAAAAATTGACAAGTTTTCATATTTGAAATCATTATTAGGAGGTGCAGCGGCCAATGTTGTTTGCGGCTTCGCACTCTCTGATGCGAATTATGAGAAAGCTGTAGCTCTATTGAAAAAAAGATTTGGAAGAACAGACCTAGTCATAAATGCTCACATGTCAAAATTATTAAACCTACACCCTGTAAAAGATTCTAACCATGTAATCGGGTTAAGAAAATTGTACGATACTTGTGAAGTGCAGATTAGAAGTTTAGAATCGTTAAATGTCACTTCTGGTATGTACGGGCATTTGTTACAACCCATTCTTCTAAAATTAATACCTGCAGATCTGGCTCTTGAATTTAATAGAAAATGCTTAGATAAGTCTGACGACGGTGAATTCGATGTAAAGGAACTATTGAAATTTTTAAAAATTGAAACTGAGTGTCGCGAGTCATCAATAATGCTTCGTAGTTCTAAAGGAGAAGGGGGAAGGGTGTTAAACCATTGCTCCTACGCGGGAGGCGGTGGCGCCAGATCAAAGCATTTTTCACGAGATAGTCAAAACAATCTACGCGGTAGATACCGAACCTCGACTGACAGTTCTCAAGTGCACGAATATTTATTACCAGTGTGTGAGGCATGTATTTACTGTAATGCGAAACATGATTCGGAGCACTGTGAGAGTTTGAGCGTTAGTGAAAAGAAAGATATTTTGAAAAAACAGGCGCGATGCTTTTTGTGCCTCAAAGCACAACATCGAATTAAAGATTGCAAACGGAAAGACTTATGCGAGCTGTGTAATAAAAAACATAACAGATCTATTTGCTATAAGCTTGAAAATAAATTAGACAATAACCAGGAAAATAATATTATTACGGCAATTTCTCATTGCACAGAAAATAAACTAGTTGAAAATTCTCAGTGCAGTGTATTTCTTCAAACATGCACGGCGGTAATTAGGGAATCCTCTAACAAAGAAAAAACAGAAATTGTACGCGTGTTATTAGATAATGGTTCCATGAGAAGTTTTATTACTCAAGACGTTTCTCAGAAGTTAAATTTACAAGTTATTAGAAAAGAAACTTTATCGGTATACTCGTTCGGGACCAATAAACCAATAGAGAAAGAATATAATGTAGTAAAATTGAAACTTGAGAATAGAAATGAACCTTTCTCATGTATAGAAATAGAAGCATTAGAAACAGACCAAATATCCGCTACTAACATTCCTGCTCCAGATATTAATTTAGTTAGAGCTAAGAAACAGCTAAAAGGGTTACAGCTTGCAGATTGCTATAATTACAGAGAAAATAAAATTACAGTTTTAATCGGTGCAGATTATTATTTTGATGTTGTGTCAGGTAGACTAAAACGCTTAAACGATAAGCTTGTTGCAAGCGAAACAATTTTTGGATGGTGTCTTCAGGGTCGTACTGGATCAACTAGCGAATTGCTGAGTATGAAAGTCATAGTTGAAGAGAAATTGATTTCAGATCAGTTAAGAGAGTTTTGGGAACTAGAGAATCTAGGAATTGAATCTGAAGATAAAGACAGAAGTGATTTCGACGAGCAAATTATGAAAGATTTTGAAGCTGGTATATCCTATAACAACAAGCGTTATAAAGTACGACTTCCTTGGAAACCTGAAATGAAGCAGTTATTAAAAAACAATCGAGAAGTTGCAAATAAAAGATTTTCGAGATTACGATGCAAATTTCAGAATGATCCAGTTTTATTCACAGAATACAAAGATGTTATAGAGAGCTACGTGAAGGAGAACATTATAGAACCTGTTCCTATTTCAGATGAAGCTACAACTTTCTACCTTCCTCATAGAGCAGTTATTCGAACAGATAAAACCACAAGTAGATTAAGAGTTGTATTTGACGCTTCCTCACATGGCAAAGAAGAGGTATCCTTAAATGACTGTTTATTTACTGGACAAAATTTATTACCCGATCTTTTCCTTCTTTTAATTAGATTTAGACAACACCCCATTGCTTTGACAGCAGATATTAAGCAGGCGTTTCTGCAAATCGAAATACACGAAGAAGACCGTGACGTGGCCCGATTCCTTTGGGACGATACCCCCACCAGACCAACAGAAGTTTCAGAGCTCAAGGAGTTTAGACTATGTAGAGTCTTGTTTGGAGTAAGTTCATCACCATTTTTACTGGCTGCAACTATTAAGCATCACCTAAAGAGGTATGTAGAAAGCTTTCCTGAAATTTGCGAAATTTTAAATACATCCTTATATGTAGACGATTTAATCAGTGGCGAAGAAAATGTAGAGCAAGCTTTTATTACGAGCATAGAAAGTATTAAAATATTTCAGGATGCAAGTATGATTCTCCGTAAGTGGCACACTAATTCCTTAGAATTACGTGAATTATGGAAAAAAGCAGGGATAGATGTAGGTGAAACTATTGAGCCTAACACTCAAGCTTTGTTACCCCAAAAGGTGTTAGGAGTTTCTTGGAATGCCGATGATGACATGTTTTATTTTGAAACAAAAAATTTAGAGAAATTTCTTTCAAAACGAATAAACACTAAACGATATCTTCTTCAAGCGATAGGTCGTATTTTTGATCCCGTTGGATTCCTCGGACCTTTTATTATTACAATTAAATGTTTAATTCAAGAAATTTGGTGTCTAGGACTAGATTGGGATGATTATCTCCCTGAGAATATAACCACTACATGGAATAAATGGTGCAATGAAATTGAGAAGCTAAAAGAAATTAGTATTCCTCGTTATTATTTAGCTAATGCTCTTCCAAAGGAAGTAAAGGAAATACAAATGCATTGTTTTTCAGACGCTTCTAAGAAAGCTTATGGCGTCGTCGTCTATTTACGTATAGCACTTAATGATGGGAATATTTTTACTAGTTTTGTGGCATCGAAAAGCAGAGTTGCTCCACTAAAAGTAATTTCACTACCCCGTCTTGAACTAATGGGAGCACTTCTTTCTGCAAGGTTGTGTGATAGAATATCAAAAGGCTTAAAATATGCATTTAAACGTTATCTGTGGACAGATTCGTCTATAACGTACTTTTGGATAAAGAATACAACCGACAGGTTTAAACCATTCGTTAAAAATAGGGTACAAGAAATTCACAAGCACACCAACCCTAGTGAATGGCATCACTGTCCTGGGAAAGACAACCCATCAGATTTAATATCTAGAGGACTATCTGTCGTCGAGCTAAAAAACAGTAAAATTATGGTGGAACGGACCTGAATGGTTGATTCATGATGAGGAAACCTGGCCTAAAATTGTACAATCTATAAAAGATACAGATATTCAGAATAATTTAGAAAATTTAGAGCTTCGTAAAACTGCGGTAGCGAACGTAGCTATTGACATAACTAATAACAACGACTTGATTGAAAAATATTCTTCATTTAGCAAATTAATTCGAATAAGTGCCTGGTGTTTCAGATTTATCAAAAATTGCCAATTGAAACCGACTTCTAGGAAGAAAGATAACTTAAGTGCCTTTGAAATTAAAAATGCTACTAAAATGTTGGTAAAGTGGGTACAACACTCTGAATTTTATTCTGAAATTAAGTGCCTAAAAAATAAACGCCCACTACCAAACAACAGTAAAGTCCTATCTTTAAACATATTTCTTGATGAAGATGAACTTTTGAGAGTTGGGGGAAGGCTAAATTTGTCTACAATTTCAAATAATCAAAAACACCAATTGCTTCTTCCAAAGGTGCATCATTTTACTAATTTATTAATTGATTATTACCATAAGAATTCACTTCATTCGGGCACTTTAACTACCTTGTCTCTAATTAGACAGATGTATTGGATACCGTCTGGCCAAGACCGAGTGAGACGTATGATTAATAGGTGTATGACATGTTTCCGTATGAAAAATCAAACAGTTAAACAAATAATGGGTAATTTACCAAGAGACAGAATTGTACCATCTAGACCATTTGAAAAGGTTGGATTAGACTTTGCAGGCCCTGTGATAACAAGACCTAATCTTAAGAGAACCCGCATAACATTGAAGTCATATATCGCCATATTTATTTGCTTCTGCACAAAGGCCACACATTTTGAAGTAGTTTCAGATTTAAGTGCTGAAGCATTCTTAGCATGTCTTCGCAGATTTATTGCCAGGCGATCGAAACCGTCAGTGATTTGGAGCGATAATGCCACGAATTTTAAAGGAACAAGAAACGTCCTAAATAGTTTACTTGAAATATGTCGTTCAAATCCTGTTCAGAATTACTGTGCCGATGAAGCAATTCAGTGGAATTTTATACCACCAGCGTCACCCCACTTTGGTGGACTATGGGAAGCAAATATAAAATCTATGAAAAGAATTTTACTTAAAGTTACAAAATCAAAAATTCTAAATTTTGAAGAGCTCACCACTCTTGTGGTACAGATAGAAGCTGTGTTAAATTCACGTCCATTGTCTCCACTTTCTGCGGACCCTACAGACTTGCAGCCTCTAACTCCTGGCCATTTCTTGATCGGAGGCCCACTTTTATCATTTCCTGAACCTAATACTGCTTCAGATTTGTCTCTTTCCTCTAGGTGGAAACTAATCCAAAATCTTAGACAACAGTTCTGGACTAGATGGACCACAGAATATCTGAACGAGCTACAGGTGAGACCAAAGTGGTCAAAGAGTCAACTCAATTTAAAACCAGATCAACTCGTGCTTCTGAAGGAAGTGGACCGAAACCCACTTGCTTGGAAATTGGGGAGAATTCAACAAGTGTTTCCTGGTCAAGATGGAAATGTCCGAGTCGTAGAGGTAAAGACTGCAGCTGGAAATTTCCGACGAGCAATTACCAAGATCCTGCCTCTTCCCTTTCCAGATGATGTTGGACCACTGTCCA
>CM063497.1:78470553-78491453 GCA_032207245.1 Pardosa pseudoannulata | reverse complement strand
TGTTTTAATTTTTAATTACATACTTATGTCAACGTTTAAGATGTGGAAAAAACTGCACTGACCGATACTCAAAGTAAATTTAAATGTCCAGAAAGACATATAACTTTTGCAGCACCTTAGTTGCTATTTCATTTTACTGCAAATTAAATATATCTTTGATTATTAAGCTACAAAAGTAGCAGAACCACAATAAAAAAGGGGAAAAAATGTTAGCATTAAGAGAAAGTATTGAATTCCAAGAATTGCCAAATATACCGAAGCAATTGAATATTTTCTTCAGTAAAAGGGTGAATTTTAAAAACATTGACAATACAAGTAATACATGTTCCGCGAAAAGAAATTTGTTAGACTTTTTTTTTAAACCCGAAAATAAGTTTTTGAAAAATAACGCCCTCAATAAAAGTTTTCATTATATATATATATATATATATATATATATATATATATATATATATATATATATATATATATATATATATAGGGCACGTTTTTCATTCTGAGGTGTCTATTATATGGAGGTTTTACTGTATTTTCTTTTATAATGACAAAACATAAAGTTTTAATTATGTAAAAAATGACATTGTTATGGAAAATATTATCTATATATTTTAGCACTGGCTTAAAAAAAGTGTTAGCTTTTACAAGGATATAAGTATGTAATTTACTTGGTAATCATAAGTTTAGTGTTCAATTGATAGAAGGCTTATAAATTTAATGCAACACAGAATTCCTTTTAAACATTTTATGGGGAGAAGAGAGAAGAACAAAAGAATTCTTCAGTACTCTTTGCATATAACATGAAGGGTTTTTTACCCAATCTAATATTTTTATGAAACTTGTCAAACCACAGAAATTATAACACCGTACAATCAGAATATGAAATAATCAATATTTGATTATGCATAAGCATTTTTACTAATAGAAAGATATTTTTAAATTTGCATAATTACATAGCATACAATATACAACAAATTATGTAAAAAATCAGTGGAATATTTTCAATGATGCCAAAATATAAAGATTTAATTGAACAATTTTTAGTAATCTCATGAAGGTCACCAAATGATATTGAATCTTTCTCATCACATATTTAAATTAAAGCATAAATGGTCCGTTGTTTTGGATCGCTACGGTCCCATTCTTTTGCTACACGAGGGCTAATTCTGACGGGAAACTAAGTCATAAAGATAATTATGAATGGCTATTAACATCCATGCCAGTAGTGGGATTAAAACCCATACATTCCGGTACCGGAGAGCAGCGCCCTACCTAATTGACCACGTATACTGTATTATTAGATTTGCCATCATTCATATTTCTTTTTATTTATCCGAATGAGAGGGAATTGATCTATGTTTATAGCTACACTTTTTACATGGGGTTTCTATTTTATTGTTTCAGTCCAAATTTTTTTTAAATGCATGTACTGACTGTTGTATTGTATCACCAGTCAAAAATATAGTCTTTTAGTTTTGAAAATCTACTATAAATAGTAACTTTATAAATGTTTTAGAATGTTTAGATTATGTATGTTTCTTAGTAATGAGTAAAACTAATTCATTTGTCAGCTTGTTATTAACTTCTAAAAATTCTTTCATTTTGGATTAGCTGTCGCAAGTATGTAATTTTCAGAGTTTAAAGTTATAAGTTATTAGAAAGAAATGAATATTTTTAAATTAATGAGATACTCTTAAGAACAAAATAACCGACTCACAAATTAAGTTACGTCAATATATTTAATTCATAGTTTTATTATTATTATCAGTAAATTCAAAAGATAGATCAAAGTATGTATCTGCACCAAAGATTTTCATTTATTATTATTATTATTATTAAGGATATGTATTTCGTTGTAATTTTATTTCAATAAGAAGGATGAGTTTCCTTACACTCAATTGTAAAAAGTGACAATGTTAAAAAAATAGGGGTAGGGGGAGAAGCATTTTTTGTTAATTTATTTACAACAAAAGAAATTTTAAAAGCGTAAACATTCCATAAGCCTTAAAAAAATTTAATTTTTAATCATGGAAAATACTACTAGAAATTTTAAAGGTATTAAACTACTACTAGCTTATCAATTCAGCAATTTAACCTTTAACTATCTATGAACACAGATGTTGAAATTAACAAAAGTGGTTTATAATTAAAATATTTCGAAAACAAAATTTTTGTTAAATAATTTTGATGATTCCAGTTTGAGAAATTTAAAAGTTTTCAAATATATTTAAACTTTAATGGAATTCCTCGACCCCTCCCCCTTAGTTTTACCGAGACAAAGCAGAGCACTTTGAAACCCTTGCAACGTTAATCTCTATCTGACTTCATATGTAAA
The DNA here is from genome assembly GCA_032207245.1 of Pardosa pseudoannulata. Lineage (NCBI taxonomy): Eukaryota > Metazoa > Arthropoda > Arachnida > Araneae > Lycosidae > Pardosa > Pardosa pseudoannulata. Next base: position 78,489,121 of record CM063497.1, on the reverse strand, counting down.
TCTGAAGTGAATCATTAATTACAATTCTTACACCTTACAAAGCTTTTTTCTAAAAAAAAAAAAAATAAATTAAAAAAAAAAAAAAAAAAAAAAAAAGCATTTCAAGTCCATTTAAAAGGTCTGGTACCATTTAGCTACAACAAAAGTCGTCAAAATTAGCTTTATTTTCCTTATTCTACAACTCAAAAACTGAACTTATTTAGAAGAAAATTTAAAATTGACGGCTGTCGTGATATTTCTGTAAGAAAACAAATTATATCTAACTGTACCAAGTAAATTTTTTAAATATTCTTAAAAAGGTGTTTTTTTTTATTTGAATGGTTACAAATAATCATTTCATGGTGAAAAATTGAAAAGATGCAAAATATATTTTTAAATTAAATTAATAAACTGTAATAAAAAAAATTGGACGATGTTGCGCTCAAATAGATAACTGTAAATAATATTAGTTTGAAAGCATAATATTTTATTTAAAAAAATTTCCTTCTTAAATCAAGAAAAGTTTTAAGGAAAACAAGCGACTTTTAAATGGTTGTTTTCAAAGCATTCAACTTTTAACTGGTTTCCTGAGATGAGCATAAAGGATGCTTTAGGCACTAATATACATCAGAAATAAGTTTTAGATTAAAATAAAATATTTTCATAAAAGTTGAGTCCTCCAACAATATTTTATAGAAACGTTCCTTGGACACTGAATATTAACAATTAATTGTAAGTTTTCATAAGTTTTCACTCTATGTGGTGAAAATATTGGGTATCGATTTTTATTTACGTTAAATGCAATTTATATAAAAAAAAGTATTAAATTATATATGGTTATGGTGAATTATTTGGTAGTTTCGACAGGTTAAACACTTTGTAGATCAATAAAACTCTTTGCGTTTTAAAAGCTTTCCCATATTAATGAAAAACGCATTATAAGACAATGTACAAAATTTCAGGAAGTCTGAGAAAAAAGGCATGAACCTTAATAATTTTAAAGCCGATAATGCGTAAAATAAAACCAAAAACTCGAGGCTGTATAATATAATTAAATTTCGTTTTAAAATAACGATGTAGGGTAAAAGGCAGATTAAAGATCCAAAATATTAAAGCTATATTAGGAAAAGAAATTATTTAAAAAAAATTCTTTTTCTTTGATTTTGTGTGAAAATGCTAGAAGTCAAAATGCTATTGCAAACTTTTCCTAGAAAAATCCTACCAGCAAGAATCGAACAGCTCAAAGCGGAAGAGTAACAAAAGGCGACGAGGGATGGACAATGACGGAAAGGGGAGGTACAACTGTCATCAACCCCGTCAAACCAGGGGGGGGAGGAAAAGTGACCTTCTTGGATTCCGGCCGCTTTAGAAGGGAACAAGTTCTAACACACTGGGCATTTTAGAAGGGAAAATTTCGTTAAGATGCCGCCGCTTATAAGGTTAAAGACGGGGGATCTTGGCGAAACTATGCTAGATAACTGTTATTCTAAACGGTGTTTTCATTCGAATCTTCGTGACAATATGATCCCAAACCGAGGAAGGTGCAGTCGAATGTTAAAATCTGAATGATTTCTTAATTTCGCGAAGGAAATCTTTTTACAGGAATCACTGTCTGGGTGATTAACACCTACTAGAGGAACATCTGATGTTCTTTTAACACATTAAAGGCGGGGGATCTTGACGAAACTATGCTACGTAACTGTTAGGCTAAACGGTGCGCTTTCATTCGAATCTTCGTGATAATATGAGCCCAAACCGGGGAAGGTGCACTCGATGGTTAAAATCCAAATGATCTCTTAATTTTGGGAACTAAACATTCTTACAGGAATCACTGAGAGATTAACACCTGCTGGAGGAACATCTGATGCTCTTTTAACACATTAAAGGCGGGGGATCTTGACGAAACTATTCTAGATAACGCGGCGACCGCTCCACCTCATTTTACGTCCTAGATCGGGAGATATTTTGTGTAATCATAAAAAAATTTAGACTTAAAAAAGTTCATTTAAATTCTTAATGCTACAAGAAATATTAAAAAAGAACTAAACACTAATTACAAAGTATGTTTTAAAGCATATATTTATGAGAGGAATCTAGTACTTTTTAATGAGTGTGATAATGTTCATAACACTCCACGGTAAAGAGGCGCATTGCAAAACTCGCATTTGAAGCAAAGTCAACTTTCTTTTTTTATGACAAGACGTACTAAATACAAATGTAAAGTGGATCATGGATTGCGAATCCCGCCTTTAAGGTACAATAGAGATAAATCATATTACTACCTCTCCCGCCTTTAAGGTACATTCGAGATAAATCGTAGTACTACGACTCAATTTAATGTGTTAATTCTTTATTGGCGAAGTCTTGACATAACCACAGAATGAGAGCTCTAAATCACCATCTGATGTAAAGAATGATACAGACTCAGGCATTCGGTCCAACTAACATGCAACGCCATTTGAAGCTATCTGTTTAACAGAAAATTTAATTTGCAATATAATGCAAAATTAATTAAACATTGAGTACGTATTAGTATATACCTCAAGTGTATAAGCTGCAAGGAATTTTTAAAAAATCCATATCTGAAATCTACAAAATTGATAATATAAAAAACAAAATCCAATCCGAATTTTTTTTAAAAAAATTAAGAAACTGAATCTGATCAAAACCCTGTAAAGTAATTTTTTCTTCAAGAATCTTGGAGGCTTCTTTAGCTTGTGTGTTTACATTAGCTCTACGGTACATTAACTTTTCCATATGCCTATATTCTTTGATGCATCTGTGCAAGATTTTCAGTGTACATAAGAAATTGTCTTCCTGTTTTTTCATTACCTTCTTTTACAAACCACTGAGGGCTATCTCGTTAAGAATTTTGCTTGCTGGAAGCAAAGAAACAGCAGTTTACTGAGTAGTCTCTCTTTATCCCAATTTATACCTTATTTACATTTTCTTAGCTTTTTGAATTGAGATATATAACTTGTAACATTATTTCTACACTTAACTGTTAGTTTCATACCCACCAGTCGCGGTTAAGAATTTTGCTTGCTGGAAGAAAACAAACAGCAATTGACTGAGTAGTTTCTCTTTATCCCTATTTATACATTATTTACATTTTCTTAACTTTTTGAACTTCATTCCTTTGAAGGGAGATTTATAACTTGTAACTTTATCTCTACAGTTCTCTTTCAGAGTTTCAACTGTTAGTTTCGTACGCACCAGTTGTGAAACCAATCATTCCATTTTTAAGAAAACAGAATCTTAAAACTCATCAACACTTTATTTACCTTGTGCGGCGTTAACGACAACTGTAACTCACAAGTACGAACGTTCGTATGAAATACTCCTTTTTTTAACTCCGCTGATTCATATTTTCTTCTTTCTTCGAATTCCAACAGTCGTGGAACATACCGTAACGAAACTTTTATACATACATAATCATTGGTTAGTTAATCATCTGTTCATATGCAGGCAATAAAGGACCGGTCTCACCGAAGTCATTTAATGGATAATCGTGATTAACCCATGGTAATAACCAATGGTGCGACGTAATTCTTCGTTTAAACAGAGATTAATCACAGTTAGCCGTTAAACGACTTTGGTGACACTGGCCCTAGATCAGGTAACTAAACTGACCTTCTTGCAACCTTTTAGGACCGGTCTCACCAAAGTCGTTTAATGTCTAACCGCGATTAACTCATGGCGTCAACCAATAGCGGGACGCAATTCTCCGTTTAAAGAGAGATTAATCATGGTTAGCCGTTAAATAACTTTGGTGACACCTGCACCATACAAGGTAACTAAACTGAACTTCCTGAAAACTTTTAGGGCCGGTTTGGCCAATGTCGTTTAATGGCTATCCGTGATTAACCCATAGTGCCAATCAATGGTGGGAAGCAATTCTCCGTTTAAATGGAGATTAATCGTAGTTAGACGTTAAATGACTTTGGTGACACCAGCCCCATATAAGGTAACAAACCTGAACTTCTTGAAAACTTTTAGGACCGATCTCACCAAAGTCATTTAATGTCTAACAGCGATTAACCCATGGCGTCAACCAATAGCGGGACACAATTCTCCGTTTAAAAAGAGATTAATCATGGTTAGCCGTTAAACGATGTTGGTGACACCGGCCCTAGATCAGGTAACTAAACTGACCTTCTTGCAATCCTTTTAGGACCGGTCTCACCAAAGTCGTTAAAGGGCTATCCAAGATTAACCCATGGTGCTAACCAATGGTGGGACGCAAGTCTCTGTTTAAACAGAGATTAATCATGGTTAGCCGTTAAACAACTTTGGTGACAGCGGCCCTAGATCAGGTAACTAAACTGACCTTCTTGCAATAATTTTAGGACCGGTCTCACCAAAGTCGTTAAAGGGCTATCCGAGATTAACCCATGGTGCTAACCAATGGTGGGACGCGATTCTCCGTTTAAACAGAGATTAATCGTGGTTAGCCGTTAAACGACTTTGGTGACACTGGCCCTATATCAGGTAACTAACCTGACCTTCTTGGAGACTTTTAGGACCGGTCTCACCAAAGATGTTAAACGGCTATCCGAAATTAACCCATGGTACCAACCAATGGTGAGACGCAAGTCTCCGTTTAAACAGAGATTAATCATGGTTAGCCGTTAAACAACTTCGGTGACAGCGGCCCTAGATCAGGTAACTAAACTGACCTTCTTGCAATCCTTTTAGGACCGGTCTCACCAAAGTCGTTAAAGGGCTATCCGAGATTAACCCATGGTGCTAACCAATGGTGGGACGCAAGTCTCCGTTTAAACAGAGATTAATCATGGTTAGCCGTTAAACGATGTTGGTGACAGCGGCCCTAGATCAGGTAACTAAACTGACCTTCTTGCAATCCTCTTAGGACCGATCTCACCAAAGTCGTCAAAGGGCTATCCGAGATTAACCCATGGTGCTAACCAATGGTGGGACGCAAGTCTCCGTTTAAACAGAGATTAATCATGGTTAGCCGTTAAACAACTTCGGTGACACTGGCGCTAGATCATGTAACTAACCTGACCTTCCTGCAAACTTTTAGGACCGATCTCACCAAAGTCGTTAAACGGCTATCCGAAATTAACCCATGGTACCAACCAATGTTAGGACTCTTCTCTAAGTTTAAATAGAGATTAATTACAGTTAACACATTAAGCGACTTTCGTGAGACCGGTCCTTAAAAGTTTAAAATTTTTAGGAATTTGCTTATTCAAAATATTAACAAACTTGCAGAACGAAAAAACACAGTACAATTATAAATGGTTTCCATTGTAGTCCTGATAATACTGTTTTAGAAAGGAATAGTTTATTAAGAGCAGTTAAAGCTAAGACAAAATGTCTAATTTATAATAACTTTAAAAATGCCATACGATTGGATTTATTATTTTTAATCAACCAAACACGTATTACCCTAAAACATTAATCGTTGAAATATGATTAGAAAATAATAGTTTTTTAATATTAAACACGTGTGATTTTTCTTTAATTCTTGGCTATTGTTTTTTTTACTTTAAAAAAGTTCAACGTTTAAATATTTTGGGTTAAGATTGAAAACAGTTCTACATGTTTTCTACTAATCATCAAATAATAATTTAATTATCTTCACCTGCACAACACTCTTTATGTATTTTTTATTCTCAACATTTGCAGGTAGCAACATTGCGCAAGTATTCTTTCTACAGACGACGGAATTCATATTAAAAAGAGAGAACAAAAAATTCCCTGGTTAACAATGATCGAGGAGAAATTCTTTCACACTAAATTAAATAAAAGTTTCAAATCGAGGTGTCGAGGAAAAAAAGTTCGTCAAAATGCTCAAAACGGTTTCCGGAATAAAGAAATTCCTACTGTTACTTTTTATTCACAAATTCAAGTTTTGTCTTCACCAAAAACTAGTAGTTTTTTGACTCTAAATGGAAAAAAAAGTTTTTTAATTTAGTTACTTTCCCCTGACGTTTTTTACTGATAAAAATATATTACAATTTTTATTACAATATTAAAAAAATTGTTTGCAAATATAGGATTTAAACGTTAATTAGTTTCATTTTATTCAATCAGTTCAATAGAATATATGAAAAGCTATTACAATTTAAAAGTAAGTAGTATAGAATTGAGTGTGGGAAATTCACAAGTACGAAAGATCAAAATTCATAATATAAAACCTGTGGTGGAACTTGAACAATTTACTTCATTCACAGTATTCAGCAATGCAAGTAACATTGTTTTGTAATAAATCTGAAAATTTAGTGACGAGACATTATTCATTATTTACCTTACTCCAGATCAAATCAGAGTCAATCTCAACTAATTTGTTTTATACAAATTTATAATATTTTTATAATATGAATAATTTTAATTACAAATTTAGAATAATAATAAAAAAACGCAAGTAAGTTTAAAAATAACACAAACAAATAACACAGCAGTTTTCACTGCTTCGAGGAGCTACAGGTCCGACTGTAGTAATTGCTTATCGCTCTCTACCAGATCACTGCGCGTGAGCCGTATTTATGTGACTAATAACTCGAGCCGCGTTGCTCCCATTGAAAGAATCCCTAATTAAAATCTCTTAAATTACTCTATATTTTAGATCCTGACATATATATATATATATATATATATATATATATATATATAATTTATTTTATACAAATTTATAATATTTTTATAATCTGAATAATTTTAATTACAAATTTAGAAGAATAATAAAAAAATGGAAGTAATTTTAAAAATAACATAATGATTAGCATGTACGTATAATTTATAATATATAAAAATAAATAAGTATATATATATATATATATTTACACACACACATATATATATGTATATATATATATATATATATATATATATATATATATATATATATATATATATATATATATATATATATATATATATATATATATATATATATATATATATATATATATATATCTATATATATATATATATATATATATATAACTATCTCCCAGTTTCGTTGGTCTGCCGACTATGGGCACATTCTGACGATCCCCGTTCAACTTCCGCTTCTTAATCATATAGGCCACTGTCGATGTTGAGTAACTTCAGATCGCTAGATATGTCTCTTAAGGAACGGCCACTTTTGTGATACCCAATAATTATACCTTTCTCGAAATCAGAGAGCTCCGAAGAGAACGCTGGCCGATTGGTTAGAGCGCTGATCGTCGGTACCGGAGTTCGTGGGTTCGAATCCCACTATGGCATGGCCGTTCGGAATCGGCTTTAAGCAGTAGGTCCCGGTCTCATTAGCCCTCGTGTGCAAAACAGTAGACCGTAGCGCTCCAAACCAAACCGAACTGCTCGGCATCTTGCATGCGATTTATGCCGATGCTGTTTCCTACATGATATATACCAGTGGAGGTCGTGACGTACCTCAGGACCTCAGATATCGTCATTTGCATTGGTGTCCAAATATTTTTTTTTGTTGACAGTGTATATCTCCTTAAATATGTTATTTTTTATGTTATAAACAAACCTACATAAAAAGCAGATGAAATATCTCTGGAAACGAAAAAGATTTCTGCAAATCTTGATGTTGTTGAAGTTAAATTTTGTATTTTATTTACTAATTCTAAAATTAATTTTAAAGATTTGTTTTTCCTTTATTTTTTTTATTTTCAAACAACTAAAATAATAATTTAAGAAACAGATGAAGCCAATAAAACTGCCTGTAATTTTCTCTCAAAAAATGTTAAATAGAAAATTATTTTTCAAGTCATTGTATAAGGAAGACTAGAAAATTTGCCTTCAGCTCTGATATTGACTGCGAAGTAAATTTACTTTTTTAGTAATTTAGCGGACCAAATGCAAATATCCCTCAGGTGTTGTCCGAAAAAAAAGTGTTTTTTGTATGTAAAAATAAATTTCGCATTACATACTGAATGATGAAAAAATTCAATAAACTAAAGCTATGAATTTGTATCTTAAAAATTATTGTCTCACTAGAATTTAAATTTGCCAAAATGACATAAATTTAAAAGTCATCTTAAGAGGAAAAATAAACAATCGCTTAAAATGCCGTAGTTTGTTTACTTATTTTTTTTATTTAAAACTAAGTAGGAAATGAATCCTAATAAATAATGTTGTGCAGAATTTAAAAATATTTAAACTCTAAAATCGTTTCGCTTAGAGATGTATACAAAAGGAAATATTCCATTATATATTTTGAAGTTATGAAACTAATGACCATAATTGAAGTGGGGATAGAATTTGTTAAACATATATCCTTCCCAATGGAATATGGTATTCTATACAAAATAACATATTATTTGAATATAATTTTAAACTATAAATTGGCTGTAGAATCGAAATGTATAGAAAAGGAAGTATTCCATTATATATTTTGAAGTTATAAAACTAATGACCATAATTGAAGTGGGGATAGAATTTGATAAAATTATATCCTTCCCAATGAAATGTGGTATCCTATACAAAATAACATATTACTTGAATATAATTTTAAACTATAAATTGGCTGTAGAATCGAAATGTATAGAATGTATCGAAATGTATTCCATGATATATTTTGAAGTAATAAAACTAATGACCGTAATTTAAGTGGTGATAGAATTTTTTAAATATATCCTTCCCAATGAAATATGTATAATAAAGGCATTGGTTTTAAATTTTCAATTTTTGATTAACATTTTTTAATTTTTTTACAAATCTTATGTTTCGGATAACTTTAAACCTTCAAGTTTATAGATTAAACAATATATTTATCTTCACATTGATATAAAACTTTAGCTTCTAATACATATATTTAAAATTTACATTGCGGGTTCGTAAATTTTATTTTTCCATTTAATGAATAATTTTTTAATTATTTTATAAAATATACTGCTCCATGTGAAAAAAAAAGTGAATTAAATTTTTAAAGTTAGATCGGATTTGAAGAACTTGATATTTTATGACAAATAAAAAAAAGGCTATTACACTGTAGATTGTATATATTAACAGGTACTATATGTACTTAAATATATTTTTTTATTTTAAAAACATACCTACATAAAACTCAGATAGAATATCTCTAGGAAAAGTGAAAGATTTTAGCAAATGTAATGTTCTTGCAATTACATTTTGCATTTCATTTACAAATTCTAAAATGATTTTTAAAGATTTTGTCCTTTATTTTTTTACAAACAACTAAATTAACAATTTAAGAATGTCATAAACCCAATAAAACTGCCTGTAATTTTCTTACGATAAAAAGTTAAATAGAAATTTTTTTTTGTCATTGTATAAGAAAAACTAGAAAATTTGCTTGCAGCGCTAGTATTGACTGCAAAGTAAATTTACTTTTTTAGTATTTTAGAGGGCAAAATGCAAATATCCCTCAGGTGTTGTCCAAAAAAAAGTGTTTTTTCTATGCATAAATAAATTTATCATTACATACAGGAGGATGAAAAAATTCAATAAACTAAAGCTATGAATTTGTATTTTAAAAAATGATGTCTCACTAGAATTGAAATTTGCCAAAATGGCATAAATTTAAAAGTAATCTTATTACTAAAAATAAACAATCGTCTAAAATGCCACAGTTTGTTTACATATTTTTTTTATTTAAAACTAAGTAGGAAATGAATCCCAATAAATAATGTTGTGAAGAATTTAAGAATATCATTTTAACTCTAAATTCGCTTTTGCTTTTAGATATATAAAAAAGGAAGTATTCCGTTATATATCGAATTAATGAAACTAACGAATATAATTTATATGGTGATAGAATTTTCTAAAAAAACATCTCTCCCAATAGAATATGGTATCCGATATGAAATCCCATATTATTTCAATTTAATATAAAACTATAAAATGACTGTTACTTAGAAATATATAGAAAAGAAAGTATTCCATTTTAGAAGGAAGTAACGATACTAATGACCATAATTTAATTTGGGATGGAATTTGCTATAAAATATATCATCCCCAATGGACATTTTCGAAATTTTAAGTAGCTGTCTTATTAGTCTTTTAGACCCTAATATAAGGCATTTTTGCAATTTTCTCTAAATATTTTTCTCAGAAAGAGATACTTTTAATTTATTCTGGATGCAAACCCAGTCCACAAGCATAAACTTATGGATTTTTATTTAATGTTTGTGGTTGGAGGAAGGATCATGTCAAATTACACCGTTTTTGGATTAAAATGATGAAATACGATTGTTGGAACTTTAATAGTGGCAGCTATTTATTTATATGGAATACAGAAGTAATTCAGGTCACCATGTTTTACAGTCCTTTAATACAGTCACATTGTGTGTAACCCGTTTCCAACAATGAGGAAGTCGCAAAACACCTGTAGCAGCGCCTGTTCTGTTGATAGTTCGAATGAACCGGTCTACTGACACAATCTCTGGAACAGTTCTGAAGTTACTGTTTTTTGGTTTGGTTTGATTTGGAGAGCTACGGTCTACTGTTTTGAACACGAGGACTAATGAGATTGGGACTACAGTTTAAAGCCGACTTTTAAAGGCTACAAACATCCATGCCAGCAGGCATGGATGTTTCGGCCATCATTCTGCTGAAGTTACTGTGGATCCTTCATCTTAGGATTTGAGACAAAGTCACAAGGGAAAGGTGGATGTTAAGGCCTAGATGACACTGTCCTTTTGTACGACCTTTGGCACATTGAATTTTTATCCAACTTCGTTGTTCTTGTTTTGAAAACATCCTGACAACACTTTAGACCGCAAGCTAATACAAGGATCAGTTTTTTGCGTCACTCCGCATGCATATGACGTAGAAAGGACGATTCTTTTTTCTTAGAGGTAAGGTAGGTATTAGCTTAAGTGTAGTATACGCGATATTCTTTGGTTTTATTACTTAGCGGTTTTACAGCATTGTTGTCTCTAATACAGTTCCTCTTATAAATATAAGATTCAAGTTTTTTACTTATGTGTGTCTGATATTTGGGCTTTCGGAATGATAATAAAAATCTACACTCCAAAGTACTATTTAAAATTAATATTTAGAATAATCTGAAATATATTTAAAGCTTTTAATGAAGTATTTTTGGTAATACAACTATTCTGTTCATCATCAAAAGCAATTTTTTTTATATTAATTTTGTTGATTTTCGGCTGAGAAAAGTTGCACCAGCTCACATTCTTGTGTAACTCTAGAAAGCGCTCCTCCTCACGGGTTAAACAAATTATACAAACTATATTTTTAGCTGATCACATAATATGACTCTTCAATAGGCTAAAGACACACACATCTTTAAACCTTCAAATATTCTATAGTTTGATTTTATATTATTGAAATCTCTGGGCAATTTTTAAATTATTTCAAAACAGACACGATTGATATATTTGAAATTGAGCCTGTAAATCCATACAAACATTGCATTTAAATATCATAGCTTATAGAAAAATTATAAAGAAACTTTAGAAGGTTGTTACTCTAAATGATGTTTTTTTTTCAAATTACGCACTGTAAATAAAAATCTAAAAACATATTCATTTCAAATTTCCTCAGTAAATACATTATAGACCTATAATAAATTCCCACCTATTTTTCTCGATGGCTTATTTAGTTTAGTATTTATAGTGTTTGAAATATAATTTTTGAAAAATTATTTCAGCTTTTGTGAAAATTCCGTCTTCTGTTGTAATATTTCTAATACTGGAGATTAAAAATAAAATATGTGGAGAATCATACTTAATAATTCTTATTTACAAAAAAGCGAAAATTAATAATGTGAGTCACTTTGTGTTGTAAATCTGTAGACACTATGTTAAAATTTTATAGACATTATTTTAACATTTGTAAAAATTGCATCTCCTGTTGTAATATTACCAATACTGGAGATTAGTATTAAAATAGGTGGAGAATCATGCTTAATAATTCTTATTTACAAAAAAGCGAAAATTATTAATGAGAGTCACTTTGTGTTGTTGTAAATCTGTGGACAGTATGTCAGAATTTTATAGACATTATTTCAGCTTTTATGAAAATTCCGTCTCCTGTTGTAATATTTCTAATACTGGAGATTAAAAATAAAATAGGTGGAGTATTATACTTAATAACTATTATTTACAAAAAAGCGAAAATTATTAATGAGACTCACTTTGTGTTGTAAATCTGTGGAGAAAATATCAGAATTTTATAGACATTATTTCAGGTTTTGTGACAATTCCATCTTCTATTGTAATATTTCTAATACTTTTTTTAAATAAAATAGATGGAGAATTATACTTAATAATTATTGTTTACAAAAAAGCGAAAATTATTAATGAAACTCACTTTGTGTTGTTGTAAATCTGTGGACAGTATGTCAGAATTTTTTAGACATTATTTCAGCTTTTGTGAAAATTCCGTCCCCTGTCGTAATATTTCTAATACTGGAGCTTAAAATTAAAATATTTGGAGAATCATACTTAATAATTCTTATTTACAAAAAAGCAAAAATTGTTAATGAGACTCACTTTGTGTTGTTGTAAATCTGTGGAACATATGTCAGATTTTTATAGATATTATTTCAGCTTTTGTAATAATTCCATCTTCTATTGTAATATTTCTAATCCTTTTTAAAAATAAAATAGGTATATAAATATGCTTAATAATTATTGCTTACAAAAAAGCCAAAATTATTAGTGAAACTCATTTTGTGTTGTTTAAAATCTGTGCAGAGTATGTCAGAATTTTTTAAATATTATTTCAGCTTTTGTGAAAATCCCGTCTCCTGTTGTAATATTTCTAATAATGGAGATTAAAAATAAATAGGGGAAGAATATACTTAATAATTCTTATTTACAAAAAAGTGAAAATTATTAATGAGACTCACTCTCTATTGTTGTAAATCTGTGGACAGTGTGTCAGAATTTTATAGACATTATTTCAGATTTTGTGACAATTCCATCTTCTATTGTAATATTCTTAATACTATTTAAAAATAAAATAGGTGGAAAATTATACTTAATAATTATTGTTATTAAATAAACGAAAATTATTAATGAAACTCACTCTGTGTTGTTGTAAATCTGTGCACAGTATGTCAGAATTTTTTAGACATTTTTTCAGCTTTTGTGAAAATTCCGTCTCCTGTTGTAATATTTCTAATACTGGAGATTAAAAATAAAATAGGTGGAGAATTATACTTAATAATAATTATTTACAAAGAAGCGAATATTATTAATGAGACTCACTTTGTGTTGTTGTAAATCTGTTTACCGTATGTCAGAATTTTTTAGACATTATTTTAGCTTTTGTGACAATTCCATCTTCTATTGTAATATTTCTAATACTTTTTTAAAAATAAAATAGGTAGAGAGTTATACTTAATAATTATTGTTTATAAAAAACCTAAAATTATTAATGAAACTCACTCTGTGTTGTTGTAAATCTGTGCACTGTATGTCAGAATTTTTTAGACATTATTTCAGATTGTGTGAAAATTCCGTCTCCTGTTGTAATATTTCTAATACTGGAGATTAAAATTAAAATAGGTGGAGAATTTTACTTAATAATTATTGTTTACAAAAAAGTGAAAATTATTAATGGAACTCACTCTGTGTTGTAAATATGTGCACAGTACATCAGAATATTTAAACATTATTTTAGCTTTTGTGAAGGATCCATCTCCTCTCATAATATTTCTAATACTGGAGATTAAAAGTAAAATAAATGGAGAACCATATTTAATAATTATTGTTTACAAAAAAGGTAAAATTATTAATGAAACTCGCTTTTTGTTGTTGTAAATCCGTGCACATTGTGAGAATGCAGCGATGTTTTACATAAGGTTTGCGAAACTGATTTGCTAGCCTCACTCCCAAGTTGTGGGTTGCATGCCCAAGTATTTTTTGGAGACTCCAAGAAGCGTGTAGTGTGAAAACAATTGCACTGAAACTTCACCAAGTTTCGGAGAGTTGTGATTGGTCTCCAGGTGGCGATTCAGGACCATCTTGAGAGTCCCGGTTCTTCTGGACGGAGCCGGGAAAGGACGCTTTGTCCACAGGACAATGGAACAACGAACGCATCAGCACAGGATAATAAAAAAAGTCTAGGTTTGCTGGAGTAATTCAGAAGGACGTAAAAGAGTCTGGCAATTTTTTTCTTTCAGGTGTAGACGTGGAGTGCTTCTTTTACTTTTTAATTTCTTACATAGTTTTTTTAGCATATTTCCTTGTCTTTTGTTCTATATGTGAATATTGTAATATAGATCAGTGGTATTTTACTATAATTGAAGACAATATAAAGCAAAATTGGGTTATTAGTGGTTTTGAAATAACAACAGCGATGTATTACACCACAACACAGTAAGTCAGATATTTTAAGATTGAAATATACTAATACTTTTAATTTTATACAACTTTTAATTTAAAAAAAAAACAAAATAAATTTAACAGAACTAATTAGATAAAAATAGAATAGAGAAGTGTTGATAATCTTTTGTATTTACTATAATAATTGAAAGAGATATGATAAGTCAAAAACAAGAGAAAAGCCTTAAATTTTCTTTGAGGTGTCACCTTTCTTATATTATATTTTTTATTCCATTTTCAAAAATATAAAAATAAAAATGGTTCGTATAATTAATTAATGTTTTGTACATACCACACAGGTATTCTCATAAAACAGCTTTAACTAATACAATAGTTTTAAAATTTATTGCATCCTCTACAAATGTACATCAATTTAGCAAGAATTCACTGACCAGTTTGAATTGCTAGATGTTCTAAGTATAAAATGTTTAGTTAAAAATGCCTAGTATATATGTATATGATAAAGAAATGTCTAATTTCCTATTAGGTGAATCTTAAAATTCTATGTAACTTGATTTAAGTCTGATACTGTTTCAAATATATAATTCAATTCATGTCAAGAACAAAATTTATTGTTCTTCCAATACAGAAATCTCTGCACAGCATACGGATCGGGGAAATTATTCGAAGAATGCGGGGAAACAAATGTCTACTTGTTCTCTTAACCTAATAATGGCTATTGTAAGCCATTTCACTCTGGACGTGACGTAACTTACAATGTCAAAGAAAGATATTAATTCCATTTATACAAAAAGTATTCGGTGGAATTTATAAATGCTGTTTTAAATATATTCATTTCTTTTGAATATTTAAAGTATTGTATTTCTTTATGTCTTATTAAATAAATTTTTTCTGTGTTCTACATAAAGACAAATTCTAAGGAATATATGATTCTGATTTTCTTAAAAAAAAAATTTTAACCCCTTCCCTGTTTTGCCCGTACACCGTACGGGCACAGCTTTCTGACATCTACTGATTTTCCCGTACGGCGTACGGGTAATCTGATTTCTGTTTCGCTTGCACTGTTTCGGCCGTATTTTTTATAATTTTAGTAAACAATTATTCGTATATATGTCCAGTAAAAGATAGTTTGCAGTTTATTGTATTTATACTCTGACTGGTTCAAAAGCGTAGGTTTTTTCGCATGTTTTGTAATACAAGACGAATTGTTATATTTCAGAGTATAGCTTTCTCTTTATATTTTACGAACCGCCTGATGATTTTATTGATGTAAGAGTTGAATAATATATTTTTACTTTTAAATAAAGGATAATTCAGAGCGTATGGAGCTAATTTCTTGTGATTCGACCTGTGACTCGGAATCAGAAACTGAATTATCTGTAAATGATAGTAGCGAAAGTTTACTAGATGACCTGGATAGTAGTGACTCTGATACTAGTACAAATGGAATCAGTCAAGCAAGATAATTTTTTAAAATTAATTGTGATAATCCTTCGGATCCGTCTCCTAGATTTGCTTTCACTGGAATTCCAAAAATTAACTTGGATATCGATGACACTAAAGGTAAATTTAAGTTCTATGATGCTTCCATAGAAAGAAAATAAAATTGTAATAAATGCTTAAAAATATTAGAAATGTTAATTTTAATAATATATCTTTACTTAAAAATGTAAAATGAACAAAAGAATGCAATAAAATAATGTGACATTTTTTTGACCGAATTGTGGAAAAAAAGGAAACGGTCGAAGTGTTAAGAAACACGGAAGTATTATAATATGATTAAAGGTTTTGGATAAAAAATCCTCTGTGGTATTTCTACCAGAGACCAGACGATTAGAAATAATTCCAGTATAGAATAAACTTTCACATGGTTTATACTTGCACATTACTTTTATCTAATATTGAGATCAATTGGCACTTTAAAAATTTCCACAGATGGTTTCTAATTTCCCCTCTCTTATACAATTCATGGATGGTATACAAGAAAGATATCGATTGTTTGTTAAAATTATATTTTAAAAATTGATTATATTTTAAAAGTCCCAAGATGAAAGTATATTTCTTTATAAATCTAATTCTTTTAAATTTTTAGCCTTAGTAAAAAGAGTCCTAAATATCGACCTTTAAAATTTTAAATAGTTTTAAATTATAAAAATTAGATAATTTCACACATAAGTGTATATAAATATAAAAATATATATATATATATATATCATATATATATCATATATATATATATATATATATATATATATATATATATATATATATATATATATATATATATATATATATCATATATATATATATATATATATATATATATATATATATATATATATATATATATATATCATATATATATATATATATATATATATATATATATATATATATATATATATATATATATATATATATATATATATATATATATATATATATATATATATATATATATATATATATATATATATATATATATATATACTATATATATATATATATATATATATATATATATATATATATAATTTTTTTCACTTTAATATGTCCTTAAAAACCTTCTCTCTCCCATTCTAATTCCTTAAACTCTTTATACCAGGCTCTAAATGTTTTAATCAAAGAAGCGTCCTCGACTTAAAATTCTTGTAAATTTTCTATCTATTCACCATGTTTTCCAGATGTCGACGGCAAATGGCTTCGCTTTTTCTCTGATCTTAACACAGTTTCTTGTCCCTTGGGAAAATTCTTTCTGTCTTCACTCTTGGTTGCGTCTCTGCTCAAACAGACTGATTTTTGTGTCTTTCTCTTGTCTGTCGTTGACTAGTAAAGATGTTTGCTTTAGCAGCTCTAAAATAAAGTTTTAATTAGACTTGTGCCGGTCTCTTTCAATGGCCAGACTGTATCGTAATTACTGTTAGTTTAATATTTTTCTCCTTGTCTAGCATTTTATAATTATTGGATTACATGTATGTATGTGTTTATATATATATATATATATATATATGCATATATATATATAATATATATATATATATATATATATATATATATATATATATATATATATATATATATATATATATATTATATATATATATTTATATATATATATATATATATATATATATATATATATATATATATATATATATATATATATATATATATATATATATATATATATATATATATATATATATATATATATATATATATATATATATATATTTATATATATATATATATATATATATATGTATATATATGTATATATATATACATATATATATACATATATATATATATGTATATATATATATTTATATATATATATATATATATATGTATATATATATATATATATATATATATATATAAATATATATATATATATGTGTGTATGTGTGTGTGTGTATGTGTGATTTATGAAAATTATTTCAATTTAATATGTCTTTTAAAACCTCCTCCCATTCTAATTCCTTAAAATCTATTTTCTGAGCCATACATTGTCTTAATCAAAGGAGTGTCCGTGACTTCAAATTCTTCTAATCCATTTCCCAAAGCATTATACGCAATAAATGCAAATTTTCTATCATATCATCGTATTTCCCAGGTGTGAACTGCAAATTGCTCAGTTTTTCCTCTCATCTAACAGTTAAATGCGCCAAGTTTCTATTTGTATAGGAAATATTTCGTGTTTATCTCGCTCTGGGATAATAATTTTCATAAAGTACATGCAAATATACATGTTTCTGAAACAAAATATTTCTTTCTTTCGATTTAAAATCTTGCTTTTTAATAATGCGTAAAATATTATTAATTATAATATTTTAAAACAATAGAACTTTAAATAACTGAAATATTAAATATATACCACTATAAATTTCATTATATATTATTAACGGATGAAAAATAATAAAAACATATTTTATTCCTTCAATATCTTTTCAGAGATTGAGAAAACCACAAACTCAAACTTTAACTGAAGTAGGTCTAAATTTCAATTTGAAATCTTGCTTTTTAATAATGCTTAAAACATTATTATTTATAATATGTAAAACCAATATAACTTTAAATAATTAAAACATGAAATATTAAAAATGAAAAGTTTTATTCTTTCAAAATCCTTTCAGAGCTCGGGAAAGCCACAAACTCAAACTTGTAACTGAAATAGGTCTAATTTTCAATTTAAAATCTTGCTTTTTAATAATGTGTAAAACATTATTAATTATAATATGTAAAACTAATAGACCTTTAAATAATTAAAATATGAAATATTAAAAATGAAAAATTTTATGCTTTCAAAATCCTTTCAGAACTTG
>CM063497.1:78460553-78465553 GCA_032207245.1 Pardosa pseudoannulata | reverse complement strand
ATAGGGTGTTTTAATATGTTGTTTCAACTCATCTCTGCAGTAGAAATGTCTACAATCCGTTCAAATAAACCCGGTCAAATAATTTTATGCCTTGCTCGCTTACATGTAGCTTGTCGATATGGAAGCCAGAAAGAGAAATGATTTTTCATTGAAACAAAAGATTGAAATTTTAAATAGTTATCACAGGTTCATTATAATTACGAACAATTTATCAATGGACTTCTTAGAAAAAATTGCAGACAGTCAACAATTGATCAATTGTTTAACCCTCCGAGTGGAACAATGTGTCAGTGACCAAAGCATTCTATGATATTTTACTTCACCCTTTGTCGACTAGATTGGAATTGGGGAAACCCACCCTCGTTATTGTCCCTTTACTTCCGGTTATAAATAGATATATAAATAGACATTGTAGATTGTTAATTTTTAATACACATAAAGCTCGTCAAGTCTCGAAGATCATCCCATAAGAAATAATGGATTCTAAAAGTACAAATAAAAATATTCTTTGAAAGACTTATTTATATTTGTACGAAAGTTCTCCAAGATAATTAAGTGATGCAATTAGAGATACACCTGTTACTGCAAACGAAATACTTCGAAATAGAGATTTACAAAGCCATGAAAAGCTATCAGCGTCTTTGTGCCTCAGGGGGTGCAGTTCCTAAACAATCGACCTGACCCTCCTACCTCAAAGCTCCATAACGGAAAACACTGGCAGAAATGTACATTACATCCATTTTCGGAACGTTTTTGGAGGTTGTACGTGACAACTGCTTTGAAGACATAATCGATTTGGCGGAATTGTACGTGCAAACCGCTTAGAGTATTAAATTTTTCATACAATTCTTATGTTTTAAAGGATAATATACAGTACATAAATATAAGGTGTGTTTTTTCATTTTGTTTTGAAATTTAGTACGTATGAATTATAGGTGGGTAACTTTATCTAATTTGATATACCGCTTATTATTATCAATTGGTTATTATTATCCAAATTTCTGTTTCCCAAACCGATCACATTAAGCAGAGTCCACTGTATAACTTATTTTGTAATTTTAATAATATCTAGTTGGCTCTACCGTGCTTGTTTCATGACTTTAAAGTAAATTTTTCATTAATTAATAATATACATGAGTTAATAATTACATGTTATTAGTATTCACATACATTATAAATATTCGCTTCTTCCCATCCCAATCCACAATGAATAAATAAAAGAAATGGCGTTTCATTGTGTCTCTTTGCACTGCATAATGAATTTTCACTAATTTGCGTTCTAACTTGGAGATAAGCTATTCCTTTGAATCTTTTAATGTTGCGAAAAGGAACAAGTAAATTGTTGGCAGGTTTTCAAGCCGGAATAATTCGCGAATTCCTGAAAATGTTAACAACAAATGAGTTGGGTAATGAAGGGGATAAGCTGAAACATTCATTGATCCCAGAAGGAGTTTATACTTATTTTGGGAAGAAAACATTCGCTTAATATCGAAGCTTTTGAAAGCTGAAAGATTCGTTCTTCAACAAGGAGCGTGTTTGAAAGGATATGTTCTTCTGATTTATGTTATCGGACTAATTTCTCTAATTTGAGTAGTAACTGTTTCAGGATATTCCATTGTATTTTAGAGTAAAATTATCTTTTTGTCTTAAGTAATTGTTTATAAGTTCATATGTATACATGGTGTCCCAAAATGACAGCATAAACTCAGCACAGCTAAGAGTATATAAAAATAGCCCAAAGAAGAGTTCCTGTATGATCCATAGTTTACGAAAAAAATACCAAAAACAAAGTTTGACGTCACTGCCGGTGCAAGAAAAAATACTTTATTGAACATATTGTCACGTGGATAAAAGTACAGGGGGAACACAATCAAGAGTCAAGCTTAAGAAATAACACTGTTTATTAACCCCTTAAAGCACGAGTTTAGTTTAGAAAAAATTATAAAATATGACATATTTTCTTCACAGAAAAGGGATATATAGGTACAATGTAAGTTATTTTTTGCAATTTTAGTTTTGGGGGTGACTAGGGAGCTTGGAAAGAGTAAAAAGTATATAAAAAATTGTTATACAAACAAAGTGTAAACGATTTTATTGCATGCTTAATTTGAATTTCTCCCGTGTCAGACACGGGCAAATACGTTAAGGGGTTAAAGGCCAAGGTACCTAGCTCGTACTCAAACAATAACTGCCGCTCGCAGTTTTTACAGAGGCTTTTATATGGTAACAGAACTTTCTAGAATTATTTTAACACTAGAATTACGGAAGGGGTCAATTTGACACCTAAGGAACTTTTATCTCTGACAGCTCTTCTGTTTTTACGCAAATATCTTAATCTTTTCTCGACTTTTCTTAAATCATTGTGATTTACGAAATAGTAAAGATTTCAAGAAAATCGACAAATGATTATACCTAGAAATGCGGCAGGTGTCATTTTGACCCCTTTGAGAACAAAAAAATGTGAATACATTCCATTGTATTATCTGAACACTGTTACTTCTGTAAACTATTTTTATTTGCACCTGCTAAACAAAATACGAACACAGAAAAAAATATGGTAGGTATTCGTATTCACATCTACCAGTCACATGATTTGAAATATGTTCAATACTTTTCTTTGTTGAAAGAAAACAGAAAAGAGATTATTACGAGATGAACGTGTATAATTTTTTCTTAGAAATTTTATTTATTACTCATAAAATGTTTTAGTGGAAAATTTTATTCTATTACAAGAATTTGTTAAAAAGACGTAAAAAAGGACTAACGCATAAAGAAATCGTGAAACTGATGCAAAAACTACCTGATGTTTATCCCGGTTCTGAAATCGAAAATAATTCTACAGATAAAGATGGAGATGAAACATCTTGTTCTGAATTTATTATAGAGAGCAATCAGGCAATATAATCCTCTAGCTCAAGTGAAAGTACAAAGGGATTTGTTTCTACGAGTTCAAATTCTGCCGTACCTAACAATGCCAAAGCTGGAACTAGTAGACGCTCAAAAGGGAATATGAAAGTCAACGTAATTCAGACTAACACTTGTAAAGAAACTGTTAGTAATGGGACTATATGGAGAGTAGAAAATACTTCAAATACATCTGGTCGGCGATCCTTGCAAAATATATTGCGAGAAAATGCAGGATCGACATCCTATGCTAAACGTCACGTTTTTTCAAGTAAAGCTCTTAGTGCTTGGAAGTTTAGGAGATTAGTATATCGTTTAGTTGATCCTTACAAAAATACATGCCTGTAAACTATTTATATTCTTTAAAAAAAACTGTAGTTGTCATAATTTGCGATGTTTTAATTTCTTTTTCAAAAATATATTATATAATATAGAGAAATATGCAGTTATCTTATCAAGGGGTCAAAATGACACCCGCCGTAATTGTAGGTATACAAAGACCACCTTAATTCTAGCGTTAAAATAACAGAATATTAGCGTAATTTAGAAGTCGTCTTGAACACTTAACAAATCGAACATGTTAGAAAATATTTGTTATAGTATTTCGGTCTATACTAAGATAAGCTCTATTTTTTAACAATAAATTTTTAATGATTTATTAAGCTAATATCTAATTAACAAATTAGATATAAATTGACAGTCTAGTTGAATTTATATTCCATAACAAAAATATTTGGTAAATAACATAACTTCCAGTTGTATACTGCAAATGATATTACGTGCAACGTACCCTACCTCGTACCCTGTTTATGCATTCCGCAGTATATGTGTTAGATATGAGACTAAGCTATATAGAGGACTTCTTACTGATGATGTATCGGTCTAACATTTGTGGTCACATAATGTGTTCGGTAGATACGAGATTAATATCATCAAGTTTACTAGTAATAGAGATGAATGCTTTTAGTAAAGGACTTGAACTATTATCAATAGGTATATTTCTATGAGTAGGGTAAAAGGATATTTATTTACGGAAGATATTTTAATACTTAATTGCGTACATTTTATTTTAGGCAATAAATCAAAAATTTAATCATTTAAAAAGACGTACTAAATCTGAAGTCAAAAATCACTAATTATAATTTTGAATCATAAGAAAATCAAATATTCTACTTTTATTTCAATAAGTTTCACAAATTCTTTAATGCATTTTTTATTTAAAATAATTATTCAGAATTGTATTTGCAAGTAAGTTATCTTGTAATAGTTACTCCAAACGGTAAAAGTAAAGTATAATTATTAAAAAAAATTTATAAAAAATTAATAAACACCAAACATAAATATAATTTAACTCTGTAAAAATAAATTGCCAATGTATATAAACAGTTAATATTTCAAAATATAAATGGTTTCAAAGAAAATATAAAATTTAGTTACTCCATATGGTTTCGGATTATAAAGTATAGTGAAAAGATACTTGGAATTCATGTAATAAAAATATATTTGGTTTCATTTGATAAGGAATTTTATAGTTATTTTTATAGATATAATTTCATATGGTTTCGGAGTCTAAAGTATATTGTAAAATTAGTTGGAATTAATGTAATAAAAATATATTTAGTTTTCATTTGATAAGAAATTCTATAATTATTCCTATAGATATAATTCCTTATGGTTTCCGATTCTAAAGTATATTGTAAAATTACTTGGAATTAATGTAATAAAAATATATTTAGTTTTCATTTGATAAGAAATTCTATAATTATTTCTATAGATATAATTCCTTATGGTTTCCGATTCTAAAGTATATTGCAAAATTACTTGGAATTAATGTAATAAAAATATATTTAGTTTTCATTTGATAAGAAATTCTATAATTATTTCTATAGATATAATTTCATATGGTTTCGGAGTCTAAAGTATATTGTAAAATTAGTTGGAATTAATGTAATAAAAATATATTTAGTTTTCATTTGATAAAAAAATTCTATAATTATTAGTATTGATATATTTCATATGGTTTCGGAGTCTAAAGTATATTGTAAAATTAGTTGGAATTAATGTAATAAAAATATATTTAGTTTTCATTTGATAAG
>CM063497.1:78440553-78448053 GCA_032207245.1 Pardosa pseudoannulata | reverse complement strand
GAAAGAAACTGTCAAGGTCATTTTGTTCATATAAAATGGTTTTTTTTATCTATTACTACTTTTTTCTCATTTAGTCTCCTGAAAGAAACTGTCAAGGTCATTTTGTTCATAAAATTTTGGTTTCTGATCTATTACTACTTTTTCTTATTATTTTTAGTGAGTACCTGTTATAACAGTTAAGTTTTATTCGGAGGTCAAGGTAGGCACTCTACAGTTAATTATGATCATATTTTAGGTAAAAGAAATACTCATGGAAACTTTTCAAACAATGAAATTGTAAATATCAGATTTTAAACAATTATTCTCTGTTCATTCTAAGTGATCAATTTTAAAGAAATAAATTCCCCCCCCCAAAAAAAAAGAAATAAATAAAATAAAACTATGAAGTATATTGGTAGTAAAGGAAGTAAATTATTTTTAATGTTAGTACAAAAATTATATAAAAGAATATTATCGTAGTGTTTAAACCTTTATATCACCATTCTGCATATCTGCAACATACATAAAAATTAACATCCATTACACAATGCGCAGTATAACGATTGCTTTGTTGTTTTTAACCGCTTGAGTGCTGAAGAATTTTCTTATATATGTACTAATATTGCGGAAGGAAATGGGCAGTAAATTTTTGGAGAACAATAGAAATTGTTATGATTAACACTAATTATTAAGTAACAAGTAATTTTTTACTAACAAAAATATTCTTTATTCTCACTTATTACAAGAATGTTTTGCTGCACAAATTCCATGAATTCCCTTTTCACATTGTAAGTATCGCGTCCGTCTCTGTCGGGGATCAAGAAATGTGTCGATTAAGAGAGCTTTTGGTTCATTGTATGGTGCCGAACATTTCAAAAAGCCAAACAATTCGAAAACGGCAATAATGGTCCTTTTGACGCACGGTCGATTAGAAGTGTCAAATCTGCCGTTTTGTCAACACACCGACAGAAAGAAGAAATTGTTCTTTGTGTGACCGCGTCGGCTACTCCAAGGACGAAGGTCAACTGGGGGGGGTGTCGATCTCCCCTAAAATCGAGGTTTCCTGTTTGAAAATGGAAAAACGGGAGGGGACTCTAGGCGGAACTTTCAGATGAGCAGGTTGGCCTAAAGTGATCTCCTCTCATTACGACTTTACATATATTTTTTTAAATGTTTTTTTTGTTGTAATAAATCAACGTTGTTAAGTTTGAAATGATCTACGGCTGATTATTTCGTCTCCATACCTGCTCCCGGTTTTAAAATAAAATCCATTCAGAAAATATTTATAATTTTATTATTAAATGAAATTTTATTTGCTGTCCTGTTTATTGGACAGCGGTCCAATATGGGTTAAGTTGGATCGGCTGATTTCATTACCAATATTTTTTACTGCATACATCACAATGTCGCAAGTTTCTCCCAGGCAATTTTTCTAAAGAAAACTTTGTACTTATTGGTAGTCTTCCTGTGCCATTTTTGCTTGCTAACCATTCCTCCTCTATAGCATCAATAATGATCAGTGTAACACTTGTTGAGAAAGAGAAAACAGTTTCTAATTTCTATACAACAATGAAAAGTTTTTTTTATTTTAGAACAAATAAATAAGTAAATAAAACGCGCTCATTTTGTCTACCGTACCACAATCCACGCTTCTACTGTATTACTACTTACCACTGTATTTTATTTTAATTCTTATATTATTACAAATCACAATTGATTAAAATGAATACAAACTGCTACTGATATGAATTCAACTGATCTCAATAGATGCGAAAATTTTACTAACCAACAGCAGCGTCTCTACATTTTCAGTATAAAACAAAAGAAGCGCTATCGCGCTTCTCCGCATTTTTGGCACGTAACAAGCGAAACACGATAGCGCTTTGCCGCACTCAAATGGTTTTCTTGGAGGAATTGAGTAAAACCATGAACTCTTATGAAATGGCGATACAAAGTACCATATATCCATAAAACAAAGGTATCCGATAAAAAGTTAAATCTGTATAAATCTATAACAATATGCATTAATGGTGTATTCACGTAAAATATAACAGTATTATGTTCTCGATTTAACGATATTCCTTAAAACAATAAACCTGTGTTAGAATTTACTCAAACAGGATCGTTTTTCTTTCCCTCTGCAATGATTTTTCAAGGTATGGATACGCAGGGCATAAATAAAAGTGGAAGAAGAATTTATGTTTTAAACACTAATTTGTAATGAACAATAAACAATAAACCTGTGTTAGAATTTACTCAAACAGGATCGTTTTTCTTTCCCTCTGCAATGATTTTTCAAGGTATGGGTATAGGAAAAGAACGCAGGGCATAAATTTTAAAAGCGGATGAAGAATTTATGTTTTAAACACTAATTTGTAATGAATATATTTTATCCAAAATCTGGGATAAAATCGAAACAACGATGAAGCAGTTAAGGGTGAAAACGCTCTCGTTTTTCACTGACAGCCTCTGACATTTCAATAGGTCTCTAATTCCTTTTATTCATCATCGTTTCGTGATTTACACTTTATTCACACTTTGTTTATTTTCGATGCCAAGTAGAGTAGATTCATGCTCCAAAACTATTTGATGCAAACTAGCATATAGCCCATCATATGATGGGATCTGTAAAAATTTTAATTTTCTTGAATTGCAAAGTACACAATTCTTGATGTAACTAAATTAGTAATAAGATACATGCTTATTGTTCTTGACTTTATCTTCCTCGAAATTCTGTTAAAAGTTTAGAATTAAATTGAAAAGTTTTTGTCATAGTCAAATCCTATATATAATAATAGCCTGTGTTGTCTGTCCGCGAATTTCTGAGGCGGTTGTACCTGGAATGCATACAGGCATCCATATTGGATTTTTTATGAGTTAGGGTTAGCAAAATTGAAACGAGTTCGAAATCCACCCCATCCCCCCTTTTCAACCGTTTAATGCTATTATTTCAAGCCTTATTCTACCTCTTATTCTATACTAAATTCATTCTTGATATGAATTTAGTATAGAATAACAGGGAGCGTAATATTAAAACTGGACTGTGTTTACTCTCCCCTCATGTACTCTAATTAGTTCCTTCATCGGTGGCCGAACGATGGCCGAATGGTTAGGGCACTGACCTTCGGATCCGGAGTTCGTGGGTTCGAATCCCACTAAGGCATGGATGTTCGTAGCCGTTCGGAATCGGCTTTAAGCAGTAGGTCCCGGTCTCATTAGCCCTCGTGTTGCAAAAAAGTAGACCGTAGTGCTCTCCAACCAACCTTCATCGGGTGTAGGCCTAGAACGTTCGGTAGAGGGTCTGACCACTATTACCCACTGTGGCATGGATGTTCGTAGCCGTTCGGAATCGGCTTTAAGCTGTAGGTCCCGGTCTCATTATCCCTCTTGTTGCAAAAAGTAGACCGTAGCACTCCAAATCAAATCAAACCAAACCCTCTTATTCTATAGTAAATTCATTATTGATAGGATGGCAATAAATTGCTGGACAGTTTTTACTTGACCCTCATATACTCTAATTAGTTCCTTCACCATGTGCAGGCAGGGCTCTTTTGATAGAGTGTCTGTCCATTTAATCGTCGTATTTTTCGGGTTAACGGACGGTTCTGTCCCAGACACAGCAAGTTTTTTTAATGTCTAATTAATTTAATATTTTCTGCTTTTTTAAAAAAATTCTTATTCCTAAAGTTGTTTTATTATTTTTAAAGTTGTTTTACTATTTTTAAAAAATATTTTTACTATTTTTTCAACTTTCATGATTTTTGGTATTTTTATTTTATTAAATTCAGGTATTGTAGTACGGATATCCCGTAATCATTTCATTTTTTGTATTCTTAAACCGTCTTCTCGTAATTTAATAATAGCCTAAGTTATTATAATTATAAAAATATTAATTTATAATATTAATTTATAATAGTAAATGTTTTATTGAAAGATAAAAATATTTATCTCTAAATTAAGATATTATATGTGTAATTCAGCACTTTATATGTCAATGG
Source organism: Pardosa pseudoannulata (assembly GCA_032207245.1). Classification (NCBI taxonomy): domain Eukaryota; kingdom Metazoa; phylum Arthropoda; class Arachnida; order Araneae; family Lycosidae; genus Pardosa; species Pardosa pseudoannulata. Next base: position 78,444,076 of record CM063497.1, on the reverse strand, counting down.
TCTCTATATAGATATAAAATACCATATATATATATAGATACATTAATTAATTAACTTTCCGAGACATTTCTTCTAAATACTTATTGATTATTATTATTATTATTATTATTATTATTATTATTATTATTATTATTATTATTATCATTATTATTATTATGTATAGACACAGCATTTATCTTAGCATAAACTTGGTCACTGACCACATAATCTGTGGAATCCCCTATATAAAAACCTAAATTATCTGGCCTTCTGTCTTCGAATTTATGAAGCGGTTGGACCCGGAATGGATAGAGGCATCCATATTGGATTGTTGATGCGTTAAGGTTAGCAAAATTCAAAACGAGTAAATTTTATCTTTTCCTAAACTATAGATATGATTCTAAAATAAACTGATATGAATAAGCTTCGTATCACAGCGAAAAATACAGTCATCTTTAAAATGTTCCAAATACACCCCGTTCCCCTTTTCGAATGTTTAATGCCATTATATCAAGCCCCATTTTAAGAGCAGGCGATTAAATTTATCAATTTATCACATAATAAATAGGCAAAAATAACAATTTGTTTCTATCATCATTCCTTTAATCATCTCATTTAATCATTTATTTTAGATTATTTAAAATCTCTGCATTATTTCCATATGTTTTATCACTAAACTTATATATTACGTAAATAATTTTCTTTTATATTTGGCTTAAATAATAGATTACGTACATATGGGATAATTTTAATCGATTATTTTTGTTGAAAGATAATTCTCAACTAAAAAACAAATCATTTTTTTTACCTACCTCTTAGGGTACTTTACAATTCTGGAAAATTAAAAATTTTACTGACCCCGTCATATGACGGGCTATATGCTAGTATAAAATCAACATTACAAAAACTTTGCTAACCGTATGTTAGTTTCCAGCTTTAACGTATCGTAACAACAAACACACAAACTGTCAAACTTATTAATTTTCAAAGATCTTTAACTTAACACTAGATATTTAATAGTCTGTGAAACAGACTTCTAGATTGTTATGAAAATAATTTGTTGTTAATACCGGGGATAAAAGAATCATTGCAACAAAAAATAATCGATGATTAAATTTTCAATTATCCCATATGTACGTAATCTATTATTTATGCCTAATATAAAAGAAGCTTATTTACGTAATTTCACTGTTAAGTGATAAAACGTATGAAAATAATGAAAATGATTTTTAAATAATTTAAAATAAGAAATGATTAAATGAGATGTTTAAAGAAATGACGTCATAAAAATAGGAAAAAAGCGTTATTTTTACCTATTTATTATGTTATAAATTGATGTATTTAATCACCTGCTCTTAACCGGGGAAAATAGTTCTGCAATTAAATAGGATAAATTGGGCATAACACTATATATCAATATTCATCATCTTTACATCCTCACTCTTATTTTGTCTTGTTTTATTATGAAATTAACAGGGATAAATTGTGTATAGCACAATATATCAATATTCATCATCTTATCATCCTCACTCTTATTTTGTATTGTTTTATTCTGCAATTAAATTGGATAAATTGTGTATAGCAATATATATCAATATTCATCATCTTATCATCCCCACTCTTATTTTGTATAGTTTTATTCTGCAATTAAATGGCATAAATTGTGTATAGGACTATATATTATTATTCATCATCTTACCATCTTCACTCTGATTTTGTCTTAATTCTGTAATTAAATGGGATAAATTTTGTATAGCGCTATATATGAATATTTATCATTTTCTCATCCTCACTCTTATTTTATCTAGTTTTATTCTGCATTTAAATGGGATAAATAGTGGATAGCACTATATATCAATATTTATCATCTTATCTTCCTCACTCTTATTTTTTCTTGTTTTACTCTGCAATTAAATAGGATAAATTCTGTAGAACACTATATATCAGTATTCATCATCTTTCCATCCTCACTCTTATTTTATCTTTTTCTATATTTTGTGTTTTTATTCTGCAATTAAATGGGATAAATTGTGCATAGCACTATATATCAATATTTATCATCTTATCATCCTCACTCTTATTTTGTCTTGTTTTATTAAGAAATTAACAGGGATAAATTGTGTATAGCAATATATATCAATATTCATCATCTTATCATCCTCACTCTTATTTTGTATTGTTTTATTCTGCAATTAAATGGGATAAATTGTGTATAGCACTATACATGAATTTTCATCATCTTCTCATCCTCAGACTTTTTTTGTTTTGTTTTAATGGGATAAATTGTGTATAGCACTATATATCAATATTCATCATCTTTACATCCTCACTCTTATTTTGTCTTGTTTTATTATGAAATTAACAGGGATAAATTGTGTATAGCACAATATATCAATATTCATCATCTTATCATCCCCACTCTTATTTTGTATAGTTTTATTCTGCAATTAAATGGGATAAATTGTGTATAGCAATATATATCAATATTCATCATCTTATCATTCTCACTCTTATTTTGTATGGTTTTATTCTGCAATTAAATGGCATAAATTGTGTATAGGACTATATATTATTATTCATCATCTTACCATCTTCACTCTGATTTTGTCTTAATTCTGTAATTAAATGGGATAAATTTTGTATAGCGCTATATATGAATATTTATCATTTTCTCATCCTCACTCTTATTTTATCTAGTTTTATTCTGCATTTAAATGGGATAAATAGTGGATAGCACTATATATCAATATTTATCATCTTATCTTCCTCACTCTTATTTTTTCTTGTTTTACTCTGCAATTAAATAGGATAAATTCTGTAGAACACTATATATCAGTATTCATCATCTTTCCATCCTCACTCTTATTTTATCTTTTTCTTATTTTGTCTTGTTTTATTATGAAATTAAAAGGGATAAATTGTGTAGACCAATATATATCAATATTCATCATCTTATCATCCTCACTCTTATTTTGTCTTGTTTTATTATGAAATTAAAAGGGATAAATTGTGTAGACCAATATATATCAATATTCATCATCTTATCATCCTCACTCTTATTTTGTATTGTTTTATTATGCAATTAAATGGGATAAATTGTGTATAGCACTATACATGAATTTTCATCATCTTCTCATCCTCAGACTTATTTTGTTTTGTTTTAATGGGATAAATTGTGTATAGCACTATATATCAATATTCATCATCTTATAATCCTCACCCTTATTTTGACTTGTTTTATTCTGCAATTAAATGGGAGAAATTGTGTATAGCACTATGCATCAATATTCATCATCATCTCATCCTCACTCTTACTTTGTCTTGTTTTAATGGGACAAATTATGTATAGCACTGTATATCCATATTCATCATCATCTCATCCTCACTCTTATTTTGTCTTGTTTTATTCTACAATTAAACGGGATAATTTGTGTATAGCACTATATATAGATAATTACTTGAATATAGACCGTAAAGGTATACTATTTATTATCAAAAATAAATCATATTGGCCGTTTCCCTTCTTTTAGGCTTAACCAAAAAC
>CM063497.1:78405553-78433053 GCA_032207245.1 Pardosa pseudoannulata | reverse complement strand
GAATGTACCTTTGTGGAGTATTTATGAGTCCCTAACGGACAGTGCCCAATTAGAAGGGATAAGGTTTTCTACGTTGGCTGTCTGAAGGCGCGCTTTAAGCAGACCAATTAGAATCTTACAACTATCCCGATTGGGTGATAAGAAGGAAGAGGTAACAAGGATGAAATTAATAAAATAAGAAAAATCGAAAATTAGAAGGTGTTCGGAAGTCCGAGTGAAGGTGTTCGAAAGTCGAGAGCCCAGTCGAGTCCGACGGAAGGGGTTGAATAGTCGAGATAAAAGTGGAGTCCGTCAGAAAAGGGTTCGATAGTCCAGAGACGAAGAGAGGAGTCCGACAGAAGAGGTTCGAGAGTCGAAGTCCGACAGGAGAGTGTCCTGAATCAAATAGCACGGCCGCACCCCAAACACTCAGGAGGAAGTCCAGACCGACGAAAGATCCATAGATACGACCAACGAGAGTTCCAGGCACACCATTTTAACTCCGACAGGAAGTGTTCCTGAATTTGAAATAGATTGGCCGCCTCTCTCTTTTACAAACACTCAGGAGGAAGCCCCTGACCAAAGACGAGTATTTTACTTCTTGTATGAATGAATAAATTTTATAATTGATCTAAATCGCCTCATCACAATTATTATCATTTGTAATACATTGTAAAGTATTTAACACAGCATTTTGTATTTGAAATTAGATGTAAAAATGCACTTATATTTACAAAATTTAAAAATGACTGATTATAAAAAGTTTTGGAAAGTTGTTGATATGCCTTAGAAACTTTAGAAGCCATTTTGAAACAGATCCTAAATGACTCAAAGAAAAATATATCAGTTTAAGTACAAAAAATCTACATAGGGAGCATTTCTTTCCTAATATCACTGAATTTCAATAAATTATGAAGATGAAAAATAAGTTGATGTGAGATTTATTATAAATTAATTTTTAAGGATGATCTTAACTTGTTGGATAGTTTTCGTGTGAAAGTCGCAAAGACATATAAATTTTATTTAGTTTATTTACATATAAATCTACATAGTGAGCACCATATATTAAGGCTTTCATTTGCTTTGTAGTAGAGCATTACCCGGAAAACTGTATAATTATAAAAAAGTATTTAATTCAAAATTTAGAAAACAATATCCTTTGTTGATCAGGAATTTATTAGATTTTTTTAAAAAGCTCAAGTTTATTCCATACAAACGGGTATGACACACTGAACTAATTTTGATCTCTCTTCTATAAAGAATATAATATTTCAAATATATGTTTTTGTAAAGAAATTACAACATTTAAGGAAGAAAATTTGCAAAATATAATTAATTTCCATTTAGTTTTTACATTTAAAAAATTATAAAAATTTTGTTACGAGTGTGAAAGTTATGTCACTGAAATTCTTTATTTTTTGTAAAATTCTTCCTTAGGTGTTATAATGATTTTCACAAAAGTATAAATTTGAAAAACTATTTTTTTATAAGAAATTGATAATAAATAGTTCAGTGTGTCTCACCTGTTTCTATGGAAAGGTCGCTCACTGTAACTTTCATTTCAGGTTTGGTGTGGTTTGTTTAGATCTCTACGGTCTACTTTTTTACAACACGAAAACTAATGAGACCGATACCTACTTCTTAAAACTGATTCTGACATGCTACGAGCAACCATGCTACAGTTGGATTAAACCCACGAACTTCGGTACTAAAATTCAGCGCCCTAACCATTTCACCATTGTTTGGCTTCTACTTCAGGTAATGTGGCCACTATTAAGGAAAATTTTATTATTTTATCTATATAAAAATAGACCCGATCGTACCTTGCAATTTATTTGCTGTGAGGGCTGAATGTCGATCTAAATATTCCAGCATAATGAAGCATTATAACAAAACTAATTCAAGGCACTAGAAAACTAATAGCTTAAATGATCCGTACAGCCTTAAGAATTAATTATAATCTTATATCTATTCATTTAACAACAATCTAATACTAGCGCATAGACATAAAAATCTCTATCAATTAAATAGATCCTGTCGTACCTTGCAATTTATTTGCTGTGAGGTCAGGATGCCGATCTAAATATTTCCGCATAATGAAACATTATAAGAAAAGTAGTTCAAGGCATTAGAAAACTAATAGCTTAAATGAACCTTAAATCCTTAACAATGAATTATAGTCATACTTATTCTTTTAATAACAATTTCATACTACCGCATAGACATAAAAAATTCTATCAATTAAATAGACCCTGCCGTACCTTTCAATTTATTTGCTGTAAGGGCAGGATGTCGACCTAAAAATTTCAGCATAAAGAAGCATTATAAAAAAAAACTAATTCAAAGCGTTATAAAACTATTAGCTTAAATAATACGTAAAGCCTTAATAATGAATTATAATCATATCTATTCTTTTAACAACAATCTCATATTACCGCATAGACATAAAAATTTTAATCAATTAAATAGACCCTGTCGTATCTTGCAATTAATTTGCTGAGAGGGTAGGGTGTCGATCTAAAAATTTTTGTATAATGAAGCATTATAAGAAATCTAATTGCTTAAATGAACCTTAAAGCCTTAACAATGAATTATAATCATATCTATTCGTTTAACATCTCATAATAGAGCATAGACATAAAAATTTCTATCAATTAAATATCTACAACTAACTCCTGTTTAGAAACATCTAACACAAAATGTATAATTTTCTCTTCTCAAGATGTTCCGTCTCTCTTTAAATGAATTTACTTCCCTCTACGGTTGTATGGAGGTAATTACCACTACATTAACAAGAGAGGGGGGAGGAGATCAGCCGATAACAACTAATCCCCGGCATGGGAGGTGAGTAAAGTACATCTCCGTTGTGAATATATGGCCACCCTTATCCCAAAGGCGGAACGTGATGATTTCCCAGGATCAAAGCAAGTAAACCTTACCTCTTGTATTTATGGATTAAATGTTTGAGGATTTACAGTTGCCAAGCAACAAGATGTATATATGCAATTACGTTTTGATATTATAAGCACAATTAAGGATTTCATCAAACAAAAGTAATAGTATCATTTTTGACATTTTTGATTACCAAGGTGTTTATGATTAAGGAGCTTAAATCTCGCCAAATATTTCGCTGTATGCTAAAGAAGTCTTTTATAAGTTTCTAAATACTTATAAATTTATACAAAAATGTATCAGATATTTAATGCTTGTTTCATCAGTTATAAAATTATGAAATAATTCTTTTTATTTAAGTAGAAATAAAGTACAGAATAATTAATTTACATTATATGAGGTACCTAAAAATTTAACAAATTCTTCAGAAAACATAAAACTAAATTTTTTCTGTGTGTGTATGTGTGTATTACCTATAGAATTAAATTTTATTCAGATAAATAAAGAGACTGATTAAGGAATATTTTTTATAATTTCATTCTACTTCTGTTCTAATTTTATCGAGTTTTCGAACTTCTTTTATCAAAGATATATCTATACTATAACTGTATTCTTTAAAATACAGTTTCCAGACCACTGTAATATAAATTGTAGGCAACCACTAATTTTCTGAATTAAGTTATCGTGCAAAATCTAATATAAAACATATTTTATAATTTCATTCTACTTCTGTTCTAATTTTATCGAGTTTTCGAACTTCTTTTATCAAAGAGATATCTATAACTGTATTCTTTAAAATGCAGTTTCCAGACCACTGTAATATAAATTGTAGGCAACCACTAATTTCCTGAATTAAGTTATCATGCAAATTCTAATATAAAACATATTTTATAATTTCATTCTACTTCTGTTCTAATTTTATCGAGTTTTCGAACTTCTTTTATCAAAGAGATATCTATAACTGTATTCTTTAAAATGCAGTTTCCAGACCACTGTAATATAAATTGTAGGCAACCACTAATTTCCTGAATTAAGTTATCATGCAAATTCTAATATAAAACATATTTTATAATTTCATTCTACTTCTGTTCTAATTTTATCGAGTTTTCGAACTTCTTTTATCAAAGAGATATCTATAACTGTATTCTTTAAAATGCAGTTTCCAGACCACTGTAATATAAATTGTAGGCAACCACTAATTTCCTGAATTAAGTTATCATGCAAATTCTAATATAAAACATATTTTATAATTTCATTCTACTTCTGTTCTAATTTTATCGAGTTTTCGAACTTCTTTTATCAAAGAGATATCTATAACTGTATTCTTTAAAATGCAGTTTCCAGACCACTGTAATATAAATTGTAGGCAACCACTAATTTCCTGAATTAAGTTATCATGCAAATTCTAATATAAAACATATTTTATAATTTCATTCTACTTCTGTTCTAATTTTATCGAGTTTTCGAACTTCTTTTATCAAAGAGATATCTATAACTGTATTCTTTAAAATGCAGTTTCCAGACCACTGTAATATAAATTGTAGGCAACCACTAATTTCCTGAATTAAGTTATCATGCAAATTCTAATATAAAACATATTTTATAATTTCATTCTACTTCTGTTCTAATTTTATCGAGTTTTCGAACTTCTTTTATCAAAGAGATATCTATAACTGTATTCTTTAAAATGCAGTTTCCAGACCACTGTAATATAAATTGTAGGCAACCACTAATTTCCTGAATTAAGTTATCATGCAAATTCTAATATAAAACATATTTTATAATTTCATTCTACTTCTGTTCTAATTTTATCGAGTTTTCGAACTTCTTTTATCAAAGAGATATCTATAACTGTATTCTTTAAAATGCAGTTTCCAGACCACTGTAATATAAATTGTAGGCAACCACTAATTTCCTGAATTAAGTTATCATGCAAATTCTAATATAAAACATATTTTATAATTTCATTCTACTTCTGTTCTAATTTTATCGAGTTTTCGAACTTCTTTTATCAAAGAGATATCTATAACTGTATTCTTTAAAATGCAGTTTCCAGACCACTGTAATATAAATTGTAGGCAACCACTAATTTCCTGAATTAAGTTATCATGCAAATTCTAATATAAAACATATTTTATAATTTCATTCTACTTCTGTTCTAATTTTATCGAGTTTTCGAACTTCTTTTATCAAAGATATATCTATACTATAACTGTATTCTTTAAAATACAGTTTCCAGACCACTGTAATATAAATTGTAGGCAACCACTAATTTCCTGAATTAAGTTATCGTGCAAATTCTAATATAAAACATATTTTATAATTTCATTCTACTTCTGTTCTAATTTTATCGAGTTTTCGAACTTCTTTTATCAAAGAGATATCTATAACTGTATTCTTTAAAATGCAGTTTCCAGACCACTGTAATATAAATTGTAGGCAACCACTAATTTCCTGAATTAAGTTATCGTGCAAATTCTAATATAAAACATATTTTATAATTTCATTCTACTTCTGTTCTAATTTTATCGAGTTTTCGAACTTCTTTTATCAAAGATATATCTATACTATAACTGTATTCTTTAAAATACAGTTTCCAGACCACTGTAATATAAATTGTAGGCAACCACTAATTTTCTGAATTAAGTTATCGTGCAAAATCTAATATAAAACATATTTTATAATTTCATTCTACTTCTGTTCTAATTTTATCGAGTTTTCGAACTTCTTTTATCAAAGAGATATCTATAACTGTATTCTTTAAAATGCAGTTTCCAGACCACTGTAATATAAATTGTAGGCAACCACTAATTTCCTGAATTAAGTTATCATGCAAATTCTAATATAAAACATATTTTATAATTTCATTCTACTTCTGTTCTAATTTTATCGAGTTTTCGAACTTCTTTTATCAAAGAGATATCTATAACTGTATTCTTTAAAATGCAGTTTCCAGACCACTGTAATATAAATTGTAGGCAACCACTAATTTCCTGAATTAAGTTATCATGCAAATTCTAATATAAAACATATTTTATAATTTCATTCTACTTCTGTTCTAATTTTATCGAGTTTTCGAACTTCTTTTATCAAAGAGATATCTATAACTGTATTCTTTAAAATGCAGTTTCCAGACCACTGTAATATAAATTGTAGGCAACCACTAATTTCCTGAATTAAGTTATCATGCAAATTCTAATATAAAACATATTTTATAATTTCATTCTACTTCTGTTCTAATTTTATCGAGTTTTCGAACTTCTTTTATCAAAGAGATATCTATAACTGTATTCTTTAAAATGCAGTTTCCAGACCACTGTAATATAAATTGTAGGCAACCACTAATTTCCTGAATTAAGTTATCATGCAAATTCTAATATAAAACATATTTTATAATTTCATTCTACTTCTGTTCTAATTTTATCGAGTTTTCGAACTTCTTTTATCAAAGAGATATCTATAACTGTATTCTTTAAAATGCAGTTTCCAGACCACTGTAATATAAATTGTAGGCAACCACTAATTTCCTGAATTAAGTTATCATGCAAATTCTAATATAAAACATATTTTTATAATTTCATTCTACTTCTGTTCTAATTTTATCGAGTTTTCGAACTTCTTTTATCAAAGAGATATCTATAACTGTATTCTTTAAAATGCAGTTTCCAGACCACTGTAATATAAATTGTAGGCAACCACTAATTTCCTGAATTAAGTTATCATGCAAATTCTAATATAAAACATATTTTATAATTTCATTCTACTTCTGTTCTAATTTTTATCGAGTTTTCGAACTTCTTTTATCAAAGAGATATCTATAACTGTATTCTTTAAAATGCAGTTTCCAGACCACTGTAATATAAATTGTAGGCAACCACTAATTTCCTGAATTAAGTTATCATGCAAATTCTAATATAAAACATATTTTATAATTTCATTCTACTTCTGTTCTAATTTTATCGAGTTTTCGAACTTCTTTTATCAAAGATATATCTATAGTATAACTGTATTCTTTAAAATGCATTTTCCAGAAAACTGTTATATAAGTTGTGCGCTACCATTAATTTTCCGAATTAAGTTATCGTGCAGATTTTAATATAAAGTATATTTTATTTTGTGAGAAGTATATTGCATTAAATGTTTTATTTATATTTTATAAAAGTCTCACTAGGTCGCCATGCACCTCCAAAAATTCGTATAATTGTATCAATTATTGTTTAAAGGATTATGGTCTTTAGAAATATATACATTATCTTCATGCATCCATAGTACCTTAAAAGGTATGAAAGCCTTAAAAGGTTTTTAAAAGGCTGTAAAAAACGGAAACATTCTTCAGAATGATATGAAATTTAACCTGAACATACATACACTGGACACTGAAATAAAAGAGTATGAAATATATTTTATTTAACGTATTTTATCAAGGATAACAGTCCATTTTCGCGTGGACTTCTACAAGCTTCTAGAGTGCATTTACGTCAATACAATGTTATCCATGAGTGGCAAAGGCCTCATCATATAAATTGTAGTAATTTTGACGGGTATGCTTTTTGAATATGTAAGGAAGAATTTATATTGTACTAAGATTCAGACTGTGGCACGGAACGATGTTGAAAATTTATTTTACAGCCAATAAATCCATCTCATAAGGTTTCGGCTTGAAGAATAGTTGTATTCACATCCATGAAGTAACCATCATTTGTCCAGTTAAAATATGTTGTTTTTGTTTTTGATATAACTTGGTCAAACTAAGCGTGACTGAGCTATGTTATACTTGTATTAAGGCAAAGGGATAAGTCTTTCATTTTAAAGAGCTACACTAGGGTGAAAGTACTACATTTGATCAAGTGGATCCTGGCAATGTAGAAACAGGGTCCAAGCAGAAGACCCATAGGCTGAACGTGCCGCCTCCAGAGGTATTGATTGAGAACTTGGAGTACATTGTGTACATTGTTTCTGATGCCACTTCTTCAAACCAAGCGTGATTGAGCCATGCGTTACTCGTATTAAGGCAAAGAGGTAAGTATTTCGTATTAAAGAGTACCACTAGGAGGAAAGTCCCACTGATGCTCAAGTGGGTCCTCGTAATTTACAAGCAGTAACCAAGCAGAAGACCAATAGGCTTGGCCTCCTGTCACCCCAGAGGTATTGATTGAGAACTTTGAGGACATTGTGACCACAAACATATTTTACTTCCTACAGTCACCCTTAACGAACATGGGTTATCTTAGACCTGTTCGGGCTCCGATCCATCAACCATTCAGTTACGAGGGCATTGCCTTTGGCGACTGATCTGCCGCGACTAAAAGTGTAGCATTTCAGAATGCACCTGTTCTGCCAGTAAGTCCATGTGTCTGACAGTTCTGTGTTTCAACTCATATGAGATCACTTTCATAACAGTATAATATGCCTCATCCTATGACTCTTTCTCTAGATAATTGCTCAGTGGAAACAAAGCAAGATGAATTCATAGCTCATGAGAGCGTGGTCTTAGGCGACTATCTGCTGCGGCTAAAAATGTAACATTGCAGAATGCACCTTTCCTGCAAATACGCCTTTGTGTCTCACAGTTCTGCGTTTCACTCATCAATATGAGTTTACTTTCTTATCAGTAGATTATGCCTCATCTTATGATTCTTCCTCCAGATAATTGCTCAGTGAAAAAGACAAGATGAATTCATAGCTCATAGAATTGTAATCTGTTTTAACATGCCATTATACTCTTTATAAGCATTCTAAATAGCTACGTATACAAAGTTGAACATTTTTAGAGTTACTTTTTGTTCATATTTTATAGCATTAGTATAACTGATAACCGTTTAAAAGTATTTGAACTATTTTAAACATTCAAGACTAAAATAATTAATTTTCAAAGGATCAATTATTAGTTACCCTGTGTCACATTAACATCCTAGACATTTTATAATGCTTGACATTCTATAAAGAGGCTAATTAAATATATTTCAGTTTCCTTGATATCACATAATACTCAATCAAGTGATATGAAATAAAATTTTTGTATTAATTTGAAAATAATTTTAAAGTTTATTTACATTGAAATACATATAAAATTCACACGTATTGACTTATATCTTTGAGAGCAGTTGATAGCCTAATTATTTATGTATAAAACATTCCAGAAAAGTACAACTGATATATCTTTAAAAGTTTGAGAGCAATTAAGTTTTTTGTGAGCTTAATAAATGAAAAACATGTTTTTTAGAAATCACGTTTAAATAGATAGCTAATCAAGAATCCAATTTATGATATTACTTTTTGCCAGATATTTATATATGTATCAACGATCAATGTTTTCTTTTCATTTCAAATAAATGGTGTAAGAAAAAATTATAGATTGGGAATTGAACTCTTTGGATCTTTAATTGGTTACTTGCAATATATTATAATGGCACTTTCAGATATATAAATTGTCATTTCTATATTACTGAAGTTACATATAATTTATATTCTAAAATTTGTAGAAGCAAAATGAAAACCTATTTACAATGGTTTGGATTAGAGCACTATAATCTACTGTTTTTCACCAAAAGCTTATGAGACCGGGATCGGCTGCTTAAAGCCGATTCCAAATGGCTAAGAACATCCATGTCTGCAGAGGGATTCGAACCTGAAAAACCCGTTTTCCAAGAGCAGAGATCTGCCATTCGGCTGAAAAGATATTTAAATTGGTTCGGTTTGGAGCACTATAGTGTATTATTGTTTTACACACAAGGGCTAATGAGACTAATGAGAGAGGGATCTACAGCTTAAAGATTATTCGGAATGGCTAGCAGCATCCATGCCTGCAGTGGTATTCGAGCCCGAAAAATCCTGTTCCGATGAGCAGAGATCTACCATTAGACTGAAAGCATATTTAGATTAATTTGGTTTGGATCTCTATGGTCTATTGTTTTACACACGAAGGCTAATAAGACAGGAATCTACTGCTAAAAGCCGATTCCAAATGGTTATGTACATCCATGCCTGCAACGGGATTTGAGCCCTTGAAATCCGGTTCCGAAGAGCAGCGCTCTACCATTTGGTTGAATGGTTCGGTGGAAAGATATTTAAAAACCTAAAACATTGTTCTTTGAAAAAATACTAAACTAAACTCCTTGGCACAACATCCCCTAGGAGGCCAGGGTGTATGGTGCCAATCTCTGTTTCTGAGACCAAGGACCCTGAGGATGAAAGCATATGTTCCGATTAGGTGGTCAACCTTACGCGGAACCCCCAGTGTTTAGTTCTCAAGCATGCTTAAACTTCAGTTTGTCTACCAACTGAAGGGATGAAAGGCTGAGTCAACCTTGCACAATCCGGGGATCGAATCTCGGACCTGCGTCATGGGTGCTACCCCAACGCCACTGACCTTCATCTCAAATAATAACTTGCAGTATTAACTACGATGTCATTTCCGCCGAAAATGACAATTTAGATGTAGACAGTCCTAAAAGAAACTTAGCCGTTTTAAACATATATAAGTGGTAGAATATATGCTATTAACCAAATATTATGTGACATCCGAAAGCAGGATACATGAAACCGAACAGATGGTTTCGTTTGTTTTGAAACAAACCATACTGTTGATCCTAAATGGCGTAGATACTTTGTAATTGATAATATACACATAATGTTCATATGTATATAATATTATTGGGTGTTTAATTAATCTATTCGTACATTGTATTTCAAGGATTAACCTTCCGTTATGTAAACCTTTATAATGTATCACGAGGGCAACAAGTGTCATATCCTGATATGTCAGTGTATTTGGCTATGTAAAGAGAACCTGCTACTTAAATCAGCCCTCTCGCTGCGCATCCCGCGATTTCCACGGGTAACATAGATGTAGCAAAATTTGCACAACCCGCGATTTCCGTGGACATGTATTTTAGCCGTTTATTTAAATGTGCAACCCGCTATTTCCCCGTTTATTCTTTCATTTTGACTTTACTGTGATTTTTATTTATTTATTTATTTTTAAACTAGCAGATGGCTTTGATTGTCTACATTTCTGCGAAATATAGAAGAATTTTTTGTAGCATTTTGAGCGCGCTGTTCATATCTGAAAGATGTCTGTCAGGAAGCGTTTCGCGTGTGATATAACCTATACTCCTGACGACATTTCCGACACTGACAGCACTTCTGACTCTGATTTCAACTATATTGAAGATAGTTACAGCGAAACTGATGAGAATTTCTCTGCGGATAGTAATGAATCTTAAAATTTATTTTCTATTTCTTATGTTCGACAGTGGTGCAAAATTGATATGCAAAATATTCCACCAGTTCCTGCTTCATTTCCTTTCCTTGGAAATCTCGGACCAAATTCCACTATAGCAAATAATGCAACTGTTTTGGACTATTTTGCACTTTATTTTGACGAGGTTATGTTGCAAATAATAGTAAGACAGACCAACAGTACATGAGAGTAATAGACCCAGGAGACTAACTGCTCGACACTTTGCTAGCCATATACACCTAAATCGCATCAAGAAAGAGCCTCGTAGATAGTGTGCTGTCTGTTGTTAAAAAAACTGAAGGTGGAACAAAAAATTCGAAAAAAAAACGCGAATTTGGTGCAAGGATTGCGAGGTAGTACTTTGCATCGAGCCTTGTTTCGAAATTTATCATATAAGACCTCATTTTTAATAAATGTTTTGTAAGTCTTTTGCATTTTTTAATTACTATATACATTTTGCTTTTGTATTTTAGAAAATAAATGATAATTTAACCAAGATTAATTTTCAAAATTAATCTTTTATATCATTGTTCTACAATTTCATTTTTCTGAACACCTTTTTTTAGAACCTAATTCTATATTAAAAAAACTCTTTTACAAAAATTTTTTGTATATTTTAACTCTAAAATGTATATTGATTTGAAATATTTAATAAAAATATTACGCAATTTTTTAACCTATTTTGATAAAATAAATACGCAGCGAGAGGGTTAGTGCTTCTAATGTCTAAAATTCAATATAAAATACAGTGAGCTCTCAGTTATTGAATTGTCAAAGGAAGATAATATTTTTTAAACAACTAAGTTACTCCTATCTCTTTAAAACTATATTACGGTTATGTACCCCACCAATATCATATGTAAAACCGTCACAGAAATTTTAAAAATTTATTTGAAACCATAAAAATATAATGCATTATAATTAAAAATATAAATAAACTTTAAATACGCGCCTAAGTATGTATCTCATTAATAAACTATGAATTAAAAGTGCAAAAAATTAATTTAATTTAATATTCAGCACAATTTCCCATACGTCTTCGGTGAAAGTAAAAAAATGAGATAGATGTATAAATGAGAGGCTTATATGTGTGAGGTATATATAATATTATTGAATATTAAGCATATATAACACAATTTAAAATTACATACATAACAATATTTAGTATAAGGTCACTGAATTAGACAATATCTATTTAGAAAATATATATTTTATCTAGTTTCATTTGTTAATCTTTAATAAACCCTACACCAACACATTTCAACAGATTTCAATATTAACTTTAAATATGTTACTTTAACTAATAATAGAGTATTATTCATTGTCAAAGATATATAATATTATTGAATATTAAGCATATATAACACAATTTAAAATTACATACATAACAATATTTAGTATAAGGTCACTGAATTAGACAATATCTATTTAGAAAATATATATATTTTATCTAGTTTCATTTGTTTATCTTTAATAAACCATACACCAACACATTTCAACAGATTTCAATATTAACTTTAAATATGTTACTTTAACTAATAATAGAGTATTATTCATTGTCAAAGATATATAATATTATTGAATATTAAGCATATATAACACTATTTAACATCACATATAGAACAATATTTAAGTATAAGGTCACTGAATTAGACAATATCTATTTAGAAAATATATATTTTATCTAGTTTCATTTGTTAATCTTTAATAAACCCTACACCAACTCATTTTAATATTATTTCAATATTCACTTTAAATATGTTACTTTAACTAATAATAGAGTATTATACATTGTCAAAGATATATAACATTTTTTATGCATCAATATTTAACACCTTTTCACATACGGCTTCGCTAAAAATAGAAAAATAAAGTGTATAAACGAACGATTAAAATGTGTGAGGGAATTGAATTTAGAATATAGATATCCTTTTATATTTTATGTATTTTCAGTGTTTATCTCCAGTAAACCGTATACTAACACATTATTAAAGTGTTTTAATCAACACTTTAAATATGTAACGTTTACTAATACTAAAATATTATTCAATATTAAACAGTTCGCTCTAAAAAACACTCTAAAACAAAATGCTCTAAAACTAAGCACTCAATTGCACCAGATGTGTTTATATATATATATATATATATATATATATATATATATATATATATATATATATATATATATATATATATATATATATATACAAACATTTGTTTTTTCTGTTTCAAAACATCTTTATGTGTACATATATTTTTACCTAGAATAACATATACCCACGTCAATAACATACATTTTACAGATGCTATACGTTTCCTGCAAAGCAACTACGCGATTGTCTAAATGCTGGACGATCTATATTTACATCAAAGGGTTGGAACAATAGGAGTTTCTCCGTATTTGCCTAATACACTAAAGCATCATGCTTTGACAGTTCCGTTCGCATGTTCCGTAATAAAGCTACACTCAGAGAGGTTAATCTTTAAACATAATACAAGACGAGTTTGATAAAAGGAACAAGTTAAGTTGATTTTCAATTTTTTTTTTTCAATTTCCAATTTTTAATGATATTTTTATAAGGAGAATATGTAATTCTATTAAATAAAAAATACAATACACAAAAATCTATAAAAATAATTTTTTATTAAATATGAGACTATTTGATAAAATAAATTGTATAAATTTTTTTTTATAAATTGCTTTTATTTAACAAAAAATGTATAAAAATGCACCAAAACTTAACGCAATGCATGAAAAGAAATTCTGTGAAAAGCTCTTATATTAAAGTTGTAATCCACTAATATACAGAATTTGCATGAGAAGTTTAGATAGGATAAGAGCCAATTGTTATGATGGGTGATCCAAGGGTGGACTAAGACCTAGGCGACCTAGGCACTTTCCTACGGCACGTAATTTTCAGGGCCTGGAAATTAAGCTTTTAAATTGAATTTTTTTAAGAGAAAAACGTGATATTGATAATTATTGCTGGAACGTATCCAAATTATGCCGAATCTTTAATTAACCCTTTAAATCCCAAATTAACAAATTTTGGAATTTTTCCTTGAAATTGATATATATGGGTAGAAATGCATAAATAAAGAGTATTTTAAATGTATTTTGAAAGTTTTTAGCTGCAACCATGTATTTTAAGCCGTCCTCATTTGATGACACTGGGCGTTTGTATGTAAAAATGTAAACATTTAAAAAATAATATTTTTACATAAAATTATGCAGTTTTAAGGTATAAATCAAGTAATAGTCAAAATAACGTTAAAAATTAAAATTAACTGTTATACTTACAAGAAAACGTTCTATTTTACATTTTTAAGGTTGAATTTCTTTATGAGAAAGAGGAAAACATTGGATACATGATGTTGCATTGCATTTCATACAATATGATCTAGGTTTTGAAGAACAGTTATCATATTAGCTACGTCTTTGTTTCACCCTGTTGTCAATAACATGCTGAATGTTGTCGAATTTTACGTCATTAAGCACATGAGTTCCGGATATTATCTACCTTTGTGTTGGTCTTCCTGGCATTTCTTTTGAATCGGTTCCCTTATTCAAATAGGTTACTGCAATATATCTTCTAAAACCTTTCATTGGCTTGACTTAGAGCCAAGGATCTTTTCATAAATGACATAGCCATTTACAACAGCCATATCTATCATCCTGGTAATAAGGCAAAATTACCATTTCTTTCCTCGTATGGCAATAGAATGTTTCTCAAGAAGCCAATCATGAAGGTCGACACCCCCCATAAGTGAGGTATAGGAACTTATGACACGAGGTTGAATTACTTTCACCTTTTTCAATATACTTGAAACGTCTGATACAACAGGAATGCCCAAATTATCATCATCAAATTGTTCTTCTGTTAGATCATCGACATCAGGGGGCATTGATATAGTATCTGCCTCTATTTTTTCAGAAAAAAAGATAAGAAGCTGAATCTTCTAAGGTTTTGAATATTTTATTTCTACTCATTTTTTAGTTTTTCTACATAGATTATCAGCAAAAAGAAATGTAAAAAACACTTCAGAAAAAAATCTGAATACTGAATACGAATTATAGCCAAACGCCCAGCGTCCTCAAACGATGACGGATAAATTTTCCTGATTACTAAGGACACATTAACAACTCTAAATAATAATAAACATTCTAATGGTTACAAATTAGATTAGATTTATACCAAATTGATAGAACTTACCTCATAAATTATTTTCCACACCGCGCTATACAAAATGTTTGGTGTGATTATCAAACAAGTGAAAAATTGTACTGCATCTTTCCCGCACTTCTTTTACTTAATTCAAAAGAAATATCATATCTGATACTGTATAGAGCTTCCATATATCAAAACTATTGGTAAATAAAAGAATATATTTCTCTTAATAAAGGGAAATACGGTTTTTTACAGCATTATCAAATGAGGACACTGGGCGCTAATGGGTTAAGTCAACAAGTGTGGTCGAGCGTTCCCGTGCTTATGCATCCATGCCCGCGGGTGTCGATGTGTGTAAATATTGTCGAGACTCGCGCTTATTAACCTTTTCTATGCACGTCAGCAAGTGTTTAAAAAGTCAAACGTAGCTATTAAAAATCAGAGTCTCCTGAACGTATTGCATCTTATGAGAAATTAAAGAACACGAAATAAGATTTACTGGCAAAGAGCATTTTAAAGTTAATATTTTTTTTCTATTATATGTGATTCTTTAGATTAAAAAAAGATCTGTTTAATATAAAACTATTAACAATTTTTCTTGATAGTGATATTGGTGAATGTTTTAACCCCCTCACTGTTCTGCCCGTACACCGTACGGGCACAGCCTTCAGGCCTTTACTGATTTGCACGTACGGCGTACAGGCAATGTGATTTCTATTTCGCTTGCACTGTTTCGGCCGTATTTTTTCCAATTTTAGTAACAAATTATTCGCATAGATTCGTGTAGATGTTCAATAAATGATAGTTTGCAGTTTATTGTATTTTCTACTCTTATTGGTTCGAAATCTAGGGTTTTTTCGCATGTTTTGTATCAGAAGACGAATTGTTATCTTTCAGTGTGTAGCTTTCTGGTTATATTTTACTAACCGCCTGATAATTTTATTGATGTAAGAGTTGAATGATATATATTTAATTTAAATAATGGATAGTTCAGAGCACATGGAGCTAATTTCTTGCGATTCGAACTGTGACTCAGAATCAGAAACTGAATTATCTGTAAATGATAGTAGCGAAAGTTTACTAGACGACCTGGATAGTAGTGACTCTGATAGTAGTACAGATGGAATCAGTCAAGCAAGACTTTTTTTTAAAATTAATTGTGATTATCTTTCGGATCCGCTTAATAGATTTGCTTTCACTGGAATTCCAAAAATTAACTTGGATATCGATGAGACTAAAGGTAAACTTCAGTTCTATGAGTCTTTCATAGAAAGAAAAAAAGTTCTAATAAATGATTAAAAATATTATAAATGTTAATTTTAATAACATATCTTTACTTAAAAATGCAAACTGAAAAAAAATGCAATAAAAAATGGGTAATATCGTTAAAAAGAAAGAAAACAAACGCCAAATTAAATCCTCAAGTGGGACAAAAATTTCCTAAAATGTATCCAAGGAAAAAACGAACATCTTCAACTATTCGAAAGGTACGTTGTTTAATATTAAAAAAAATCCCCGTAATTAAAGAACAGTTGCAAAATGATTAAAAGGTTCGGTGTTCACTGTAAACAAAATAATAAACGTTGATTTAAATCTTAAGAAAGAGAAAACACGCAATGTGCATAGTCTTTCTCTCTAAAGCATATCGCTGAACGCAGGATACGCTGCAAAATTCTGTATGAGAAACATTTATCCAAAGAAAAATGGAAAACAATTATCACAATAGATGAATGATAAGTATATGTAAATGATTGCAACAAAAAAATGGCCATTTATTATCATAAAAGTGGAGAAAAAAAATTAAGTATATGGTTCAAAGAATCGAAAGTAAATTTTTTAAGGGATTCATCAATGCTGCTGATTTTTCATATAATGGCAAATTAAAAATAAAGAGAGTTGAAAAAATGTCAAGATTAACTCCAAATACTATCAGGAACATATAATATCGCCAAATTTTCAATAAGCATATACTAAAATTAAAGACTTAAAGCGCAGTGCACTAGAAATATTTCTGCCGATCACGCGCCAGCGCGTGATCAACATAAAGAAAAATGCGTATATTAAGAACTTTTTAAACGATGCATTTTTAAGTAGAATTTTTTCATTTAGAAAAATTTTTTTCGAGTAGAATTTTTTTCCTATTATGTTGTATGTAAAAGCAGTAGTTTTATAATTAAAACAGTACATTTAAAAGTTCAAAGCATCAAAAAACCAAAGCCTCTTAAATATGATTACAACTAGCAAAAAAACCCATTCCAGTAGTAGAATTCGAACCCAACAACTCTGGTATTGGAAATCATCGTTCTACCCATTGTTCACAATATAGGAAAATGACAACTTCAAAACTCACTACCTATATAGGGCTGACGAAAATTTCGTATTAATGCTTTAATAAGTAATTGACTCTTTGATTCTGACTTATAACATTAAAAATGGCAAGACCCTCAGTAAGTCATTACATTCTGCTTTTTTTTTTTTTTTTTTTTTTTTTTGCTTTCTGTTTGTTCAAAATCTTTCTCATACCCTTTTACACTAAGACGTTATATCAGAAAATAATATTGTTAGATATAAATTCCATAATGCAAAAAAAAAAAAAATTGCAGGTCTTATAGATCAATTTCTATACATTATTACATAAAATATTTAAACTGAAACAGAAACTATAAATTAAGGTTCAGGTTTTTACACTTTATTCTGAGGCAATTAACAAAGTGGAGGAAATCTTAATTAAGGCTGAAAATTTCTTTAATAGAACTAAACGATGTGGTGATTGTTTTAGACTGGTATTTACTTCTAAGTACTTAAATTTAATTTTCATTGATTTCATTTACTTCTGCTTTATAGGAGTTTTTTCTTTCCTTTTAGGATTTAATTGTACTGGTTATATGATAATTTGAAATTACTAAAATATTATTATATGAATATATTTAACAGAGAAATAAAACCTTGTGAACTATTATTTTGTTTTCTATATATATTTTAATTTCACGTAGCTACAATATATGTTTTAATAGAATTTCTCATACTATAATATACACGGTTTTTCAAAAATGACCAGTATATTTGAAAAATCGATAAAAACTAAACGGACAATAATAGAAATACACAGTTTATTGCAATATGCTTTGGACAATATAAAATATTTAGACAGACAAACTTTCAAAATTAGTACCAATGATCGATAACAGATGACGCTACAGTTTGGAAAAGTCTAAACTACGATATTTTCCAGATACCACCATGCGCAGCAATAATATGGCGTATTGTCAGAACAAAAGTATCAGAAACCAGTGTAAAAGTATCAGGGGGGGATGCCTTTACGCGCAGAACCGATGTACGTTTTCAGTTCTTCAATAGTTTCTATATAGTGGTGGAACACCTGGTCTTTGAAGAGTCCCCAGTGACAAATATCGTAGTTTAGGTTTTTCCAGACTGCAGAGCCATCTGTTGTGGAACATTGTAACTAATTTTAAACATTTTCTGTTTTACTATTGTCCCAAGTATTTTGCAATACATTGTGAACTACTATCATTGTCCGTTTAGTTTTTATTAACAGATCATTTTTGAAAAACAATATATATATATATAATATATATATATATATATATATATATATATATATATATATATATATGTATATATATATATATATACATGCATACATATTTATATACATATGTGTGTATATATTTATTTGTGTATGTGTATATATATACTCATACATATATATATTCATATGTGTATATATTTATTCACACACACACACACACACACACACACATATATATATATATATATATATATATATATATATATATATATATATATATATATATTTATATATATATGTATATATATATATGTATATGTATATATATATATACATATATATATATAATACATATATATATACACATACATACATATATATATATATATATATATATATATATATATATATATATATATATATATATATATATATATATATATATATATATATATATATATATATATATATATATATATATATATATATATATATATATATATATATATATATGTAATATATCAAAATTATTACACCTATTTTATCTATATATTATCTTCCTTTACTTCTCCTTTTTCCTTAACATATGATATCCCAGTCTCAACATGTCAAACTTAAAGGAGTGTTCGTCTACTTAAAACCATTTTTACCTGTCTCCCAAAACTAACATTAAAATAAATTCTAATTTTGTGTCCTTTGGGCACATATTTTGGATGTCTTAGGAAAATAGTTTAAGTCCAATAACTAAATTACTTCCTATGTGGTTTTAGGGCTAACTCAATTGATCATACTTGACTGCCAAATAATGCTTAGTAAGCTGTAAGTGTCACGGAAAGTAACTTTATTGCTCGCTTTTGGGTTTGAAATTTGTGGAATATGTGTATATTCGTGAGAATTTGATGAAAAGCTCTTGTATTGTAAAGACATTCATAGACTTCAGGCTTGTTCTATCGACGATCATTTCCAAGCTGTGTTTTTGGTACTTTTAGAAAAGTACTCTATATATTTAGCTAATACATTTTGCACATTATATTTTAATTGTATTCTCTCACCCGCAGTAACACTTTACTTAGTAAAACTTCTTGTTTTTCTTCCAATATTTATTATTTTTCAATTTCCATTACAGGGTATTGCTCACATATTGTTTGTCATGCTTCCTGAAAATAACATATTTTAATATTGAGAACACTGCAAATTATAAGCGAACACTTGGAGAAATTTGGAATTGTTTATATAAAAACCTAAACTTCTACAGGAGTATACGTGTTGTCCTCAAAACAATGAACATAGATTATTACAAGAAATATCATAATAATGTGCAAAAGTTTCAACGCTTATAATGCATTACTTTTTACAGGGTTATACAAAATATTTTCAATATATTGACTATCCTTTATTGCTTTTCGAGAAAAATTCTTAGCTGAATTCTATGACGTGTACCATCCTGTATATACTCCTAAGGTTTCCGGATAATTCCTTTGTACAAGTTTTGTCTATGAATTTCCAAGACTCTTGGAATAACTCTGAAGAAAAAAAGGTTAAACACATAGCCATTTAATATGACTCGAAGTAATCCCCATCAGCCGTAATGCACGTCTGTGCTCGACTGTACAAATTTCGGGAAGAAGTTTTAAAGTCCTCTTTTGGAATGCTCTTTAATAGGGACTTAACAGTTTACAGTTGATTCCGGCGTGCGTAAGGACTGCGGCCGACTTGTGTGTGGATCATCTTCGAAGATCTCGCGCCCGTCCTGACAACGGTTAAACCATTCAAAATTTCTTGAGGGGTATAATGCTTCCTCGTTGTAAACTTGTTTTACCCCGGTTTTTCCCTATCTGAACTCTGGCAGGCGAAATCCGTCATCCTGTCTCATCCCGAGTGTAGCTCGGACACTGAGAAATTTTACGCTCTTCAATCAATCTTTCCCGAATTATCTCACATGTGCTTTTTATGATTTCGAATGCTTTTCTTTACTCTTCTGACTACTAGATTATTTGCTGCTCAAAAAGAGACAGTAGAGAGAAGAAGGTAAAGAGAGAAACAAGGTTCTATTGTCCAGATTGCGATGTTGGACTCTGTGCAGTATCATGTTTCCGATTGTATCATACACGATCAAATTTTGATTAATAATTTAATGATCAGTCATGTAAATGGAAAGGATATAAATAAAATTTAAATCAAGATAAGAACTAGGTATTCTATGCTTAATATTTATAGTTAGTGTGTATTGACTCCAAAGTCTAAAGATTTCTGATGCACAGAAAGCCAACTATACGGGTAAATTACTCATTTATTTAAACTGATTTTTTTACATTAATATTTAGGAAATTTTGTATGCGAATGATGCTATTATGTTTAAAAAAGCTATGTATGTATGAAAATAGGCATAAAAAATTGACATTTTTTGAGCTATAATCATGAAATAAAATGAACCTGGAAGGGGTTAATATTTCGTAGGTTTCCGCAGCTGTCTTGCTTAATTTGAAGCAAAATTTAATGTTAAATATTTGCTCCATTTTCACTTTGACAACAGGAATTTAAGAGCTATTTTTTAATGCACCTTTCCACCAGAACCACTTAATTTAGAATAGTGCCGATTGAACTGCAAATGCGCAAGAAAACGCTCTTTAATAGGCAATCATTAGCGGTATCTTCCTGCTTTTCGTTATACTACAATTACGTCAGTGCTCGAAATTAATATGAGACCTTGTAGTTTTCTAGACTTTTAGTTGTAACCTTGTAGTTTTCTACATGATATCCTAAAATGCTCACTGCCTAAATTAAAAGTTTTTCCTCTCAACCTGTCTCGTGGAATAACAGTCTATGCAAGTACTATGCTATGCAACAACATACTTTTTACATAAAATAATTAACATAAAGTTGTCGTATGCCTTATGTAGTTTAAGTCTATGTGATAAAGGTAATAAATTCAATTCTTTATAATGACATTAAAAAATCCAACTAATTCACTTTGGCAATTTCTTGGATTTCTGCTACATTGTACGTCTATTCTATGCACCAATGAAAACAAGATTAATATTGGGTATGTAATAATAAAATTTTTTTTAAATGTATATGAAAATAATTTTTTTTTACAGTAAAGACATACACGCATGCATATTCATAACATTCTAAATATTGACCCATGTAGTACAGAAAGTCATGAAATTAAGCAACATTACTTTGAGGATTCCGGGCAATATTCTGCAGATACATAATAACTGGAATTGTATGTTGTTATAAAACTATCATATTTGTTAACAATCTGCAGAATACGATTAAATTTATTTGTTTATCTATAGTAGTGGATTTAAACTTTTAGTGAAATATTTTAATATCCAGACCGAAGGCTGGGTACGAAGCAGCTAGTACATCTATAAACGTTGACGTATATGTGTTTGTATGAATGCTGTGGTATATACGTAAACACTTATTAAAAATTTCCCATTTTACTATTGTCAATGTATATGGATTGTAAAAATTGTAAAGTCTATATGTGGAGTCATAAAACCTAAAATCAGCTTCTAATTACAGAAATGATAAATAAAATTCAGTATATTCTTTGCAGGGAAAGTGTAACTGAGATTAACTTAATTGAAATCAAATAAAAAAATATATACATACCATATGCTACAAAATAATTTTTTTTCTAATCAAGACAATTTGCAAGCAGGAGGAAATCTTAATTAAGGCTGAAAACTGCATTAAAAGAATTCTACGATCTGGTAATTCTTTCTATCCTACGCAGTGGTTTTCAGTACTAAGTACTTAATTTAACTTTCATTGATTTAGCTTATTTCTGGCTTTTAGGAGTTCTTTCATTTATTTCATTTAAACAACCTTAATTGTACTCGACATGGCTTTTCGGAATATTGTGTAAGTAAGAACTTATAAAATGAAATTGTATTTTAAAACTATGTTATTGCTTGTCTATATTTCTAAGTACTAGACTTATTTATTTTAATAACCAATTATTTTATTTAAATTACATTGACTTTTTTTCCATTGATTTCAGTTTAATCAATAAAGAATGTATAGAAAAATAATTTTTGTATTCGTTCAGCATTTTTGAAGTATAAATTTTGAGAGGATTTTGGATATTAAGCACATATTACCAAAAATTTTGTAAAAGAAGTATTTATTTAAAAAAATTATTTATGATCTCTAATCTAATTCTGTAATGCTGTAATAAGTTTTTGCATAAAACTTAGATGATTTGTAATAAGAAATCTATTCTATTAAAAATAGTCATCATTTTTATATTGATTAGATATTAAAAAGCAAATATATAAGTTAGATATGTTTAAGTTTGTTAAATAATTTTAAAGCTGTTTTTTTATCATTCTTAGAATACTGTCTAACCAAGAATAGGAAATCTAAATATAATTTTATAAACTATGTTATGTCTTTTTAAATTTTTTAACTTAGTTAAATCTCAGTTCTTTATACGATACTAGCATATAGCCCGTCATATGACGGGATCGCTAAAATTTTTAATATTCCAGAATTGTAAAGTACCCTATAAGGCAGATAGGAATTGGTTTGATTTTTGGCTAAGAATTATCTGGTACACGCTCAATAATTCGTTTATCTTCATACTCATATTAAGTCTTCCGATACTCTGAATACAGTTTAGAATCACGTTGAATTCATTTAGTAAGATAATTCAAACTTTTCTTAGCTACATTTATATTATCGTTAAGTTCTTCCCCATTTTTTGGCCACAGTAGTTAATGGAAGTAAAGGAATGAAACTATACTTTCCACTACACCCTGGAGGTAGAATTTCTTGTTAATACATGTGATAAAATTTTCATTGCAACAAAAAGTAATCTATGATTAAATTTAAAGATATCACATATGTACGTAATTTATTATTTAAGCCAAATATAAAATAAAATATTTCAGTAATATCTAAGTTCAGTTTTAAACGTATGAAAATAATGCAGACGATATTTAAATAATTTAAAATAATAAATGACTAAATGGGATAGTTAAAGGAATAAAATACATTATAATGCTAGAAAAAAATGTTATTTTTATCTATTTATTATATGATAAATTGATAAAATCAAACGCTTGCTCTTAGCCGGGAAAAATAGGGCATGGAAGAATAGCACTAAATACTAAAAAGGGTGTTTGAAGGGGATTTCAAACGTTGTTAACCCTAACTCATCAAGAATCCAATATGGATACCTCTATTCATTCCAGGTACAACAACGTCATAAATTTGAGGACAGACGAACAGATAACTTATGCTATTATTCTATAGGGAATTGTTTTATTTATAACAAAATAATAGTAGTTATATTATTTGATGTGAAAAGTTTGGTAGTAACGATAAAATAACAATTTTAAAATTTCGTAATTCAATCGGTTATAAGAAAATCACTTGATGTTGTCGTTACAAAAAGATATATGCGATAATATTTTACAAGTGTAAAGATTATGTCTTAATACTTAAACTATATGCTGGATCTTTCATAACACTAGTCAATTATTCCATGTATATCAGGCATAATATCCAAATAATAAATAATCAATTTATAATTATTGAAATTATTTTCTCCTGATTTTTGGTACTAATAAACCTGTAAAGAGAAATTTATGTCAAACATTCTACCAATTTTGAAATCCTAAGGGTTATGACTAGAAGACTAAAGTTTAAACGTTGATGTCGTGCAAGTTCTGAATCAATACCTCTGGGGGTGGTAGGTCAAGTCTATGGGACTTTTGCTTGGTTCCTGTTTGTAAATTACGAGGATCCACTTGAGCAAGAAGTCTTACTTTCACTCATAAGGGGCTCGTTAAAAAAAAGGCACACTTTTTAGACTTAATACCTGTAAGGAAAAATAGACCTGTAAGGAGAAATTTATGGCAAACATACTACCAATTTTGAAATCCTAAGGGTTATGACTAGAAGACTAAAGATTAAACGTTGATGTCGTGCAAGTTCTAAATCAATACCTCTAGGGGTGGCAGGTCAAGTCTATGGGGTTTTTGCTTGGTTCCTGTTTGTAAATTACGAGGATCCACTTAAGCAAGAAGTCTTACTTTCACTCATAAGGGGCTCGTTAAAAAAAGGCACACTTTTTAGACTTAATACCTGTAAGGAAAAATAAACCTGTAAGGAGAAATTTATGTCAAACATACTATCAATTTTGAAATCCTAAGGGTTATGACTAGAAGACTAAAGATTAAACATTGATGTCGTGCAAGTTCTGAATCAATACCTCTGGGGGTGGCAGGTCAAATCTATGGGGCTTTTGCTTGGTTCCTGTTAGTAAATTACGAGGACTCACTTGAACAAGAAGTCTTACATTCACTCATAAGGTGCTTGTTAAAAAGAAAGGTGCACTTCTTAATACGATTTACTTAATACCAGTAGCCTCCGGCTTAGTCGTGCATGTTTTGACCAAGTACCGTAAGACAATAACAATGTTGATATTGCAAAAATCATTAATTTGATTGGATTGATTTATCAAGGTAGTAGATTTCGACGATGCATTGTTTCTTTGAAGAGAACATATAAATGAGGGAATCTTTATCAATGTTTTAAATACTTTGCATTTAATATATTATACAATAAGCCATATATAAAGTAGTGAGAAATTTGAAGCAGTTTCCACGAGGTAGGATTTCTAGAGAAAGTAAGTGGTACTAGATAAAAAATGTTGATTCTTTAAAAAATATTCTTTATTTTACTGTTATTAACATTTAATATATAATACAATAAGCCGTATATAAAGTAGTGAGAAATTTGAAGCAGTTTCCACGAGGTAGGATCTCTAGAGAAAGTAAGTGGTACTAGATAAAAAATGTTGATTCTTTAAGAAATATTCTTCATTTTACTGTTATTAGCATTTAATATATTATACAATAAGCCATATATAAAGTAGTGAGAAATTTGAAGCAGTTTCCACGAGGTAGGATTTCTAGAGAAAGAAAGTGGTACTAGATAAAAAATGTTGATTCTTTAAAAAATATTCTTTA
Source organism: Pardosa pseudoannulata (assembly GCA_032207245.1). Lineage (NCBI taxonomy): Eukaryota > Metazoa > Arthropoda > Arachnida > Araneae > Lycosidae > Pardosa > Pardosa pseudoannulata. The sequence continues at coordinate 78,407,229 of CM063497.1, read as the reverse complement.
TTTTACTGTCATTCGACTTAAATGAAATCTCATTCCTTACGGTAGGCAATTTTAAATTATATTTGGCAGAAATTTATGACAATGATTATTAAATATCATATATTTTTTTATTTCTAATGGCAAGGCAGGTTACAATTATAAAAATAACAGTTGTGGAACAACTGTGCAAGTAACAAAAGTAACATTGACCGAAGTCATTGCCTCAGGCGTTCTCTGGCTCTCCAGAACAGGGTAGTCTCGGAGTCGGAAGAACCGCGAAGTGCTCCGCATCGACGCAGATGACCTCTATTTAAAGGTTCTCCAAGGTCACATAAAGATCACAGAGGGAAGTCAAAAATGCCAATTCTATGGAGATGTTCACTTAGGCAGTCATGTCCTGTCACTAACCGGAACAACGCCATTGCCTCACCTCGAGGACGATCGGGAATGTTGGCGAGGTCTTCGGCACTCTAGATCTTCAGTTTAACACGATCTTGCATTTGGGATTCGAATTTCATATTCAAATCTTGTTTCCAAAAGAGTTTTTCTGAGTGAAAGACAGTCCAGAAGCATTTGTTAGCTGTGTCTTTGTTGCACCTTTACGTGCGAGAAGATCAGCCTGATCATTCCCATAAATGTCGCAATGGCTGGGGATCCATTGAAACTTGATATATTTGTCTTTTCGACTAATACAAAGCATCAATTCCGGCATTGTAGGACCTCAGCAGAGATAGGAGCTTCAGCGGAGCCAATAGCCTGTATGGCTGCCTGCGAGTCCAAGAGTAGGACAACCTTTTGGAATTTTTGAAGACAGCCCAGAAGTTTCTCCAATGCGATACGGATGGCCTCTACCTCTCCGTCAAAGGCCGTTCTGGTTTTTCAAGAAGACGCAGAAAAAAGAAGAGTTTAGAAAAGACTCCTGAGCCTGCAGATGCACAGCTTTCAGAGTATGACCCAGCCGTATATACATGCAGCCAGTCTTCTTCTGGATATTCAGTATAGATGGTCTCCAAAGCAGAACACCGAAGAACTTGTGGAGCAGTGTATTTCTTTCATATTTTATTCAGTAGATTGAGATTAAATTCAACTTCGTAAATCTCTAACGGATTTATGTGCTTAATAATCTTCTGTGGATTTTCTTGGAGCTGATCGTCTTTCAAAATATCGAACACTTTTTGAATAAATCCACACTGCGTCTTTAGATTTCTAGTATGAATTTGATAGTTAGCCCAGAAGGCCCAGATTCGTCTTGGAATCTCCAAGACGAATTAGTTTTTCATAGAGTAAGATAGACTTTTCCTCTATAATAGTCTTAATAGACTATTTTTCGTTAACAAAAGCATGGAATCAATTGGTGTGGATTTGACAGCACCAGTAATAAGTCTCATAGCCTGATTTTATAAAATATCCAATTTATCTAAAGCCTGATTACTTGCTGAAATAAGTGGTTCAGAACAATAAGTTAATAAGTGCAATATGAAGGCGCAATATGTGTCGTTGATTTTAGATCTGGCGCATCCCCAAAGGGAGCCAGCCAAACGTTTTAAAATGGTCATTCGACTGGAACAGAGCTTAACCACTGAATCCACATGGGCTCTCCAATTTAGTTTGTTATCAAATATAATGCCCAAATATTTAAATTAATCGGTAGTAACAAGTTATCTAATATATAAATGAAAAAAGTTTATCACTCTGCT
>CM063497.1:78398053-78400553 GCA_032207245.1 Pardosa pseudoannulata | reverse complement strand
TTTAGCAGTAGGATTTAATTTTTTTTAAGTTTTTGTTGAAATTGTCTTTGAATTTCTTAATAACAAAAAACTGTTCAAATGACTATATAAATCATATTATTTACAGAGTTTAGGTTTGGAGTGCTACGGTCTACCGCTTTGCACACGATGGCTAATGAAACCTACTTCTTAAAGCCCATTCCGAACGGCTACGAACATTCATACCATAGTGGGATTCGAATCCATGCACTCCGGTACCGACCATCAGCGCCCTAACCAATCGGCCAACGTTCTGCTTCAGAGTTTAGGAGATAAATGATAAAGTAATAAATGCTTCTAAACTTTAAAATGTACAAAACGTATTTCTGGTGGCGAATTGATTGCACTGATATAATATATAATAATAACCTAATCCCGTCTGTCCTTGAACTTTTATAGAGGTTGGACCTGGAATGGATAGAGGCATCCATGTTGGATTCTTGATAAGTTAGAGTTAGTAAGAGTCAAAGCGCTTTCGAAGACGTTCGTAATCTACCCCTTCCCTCCTTTTAGAGCATTTATTTCCATTATTTCAATCCCTATATTCTCCAGTTAAGAGCAGGCGATTCCATTTATCAACTTATCACATAATAAATAGGTAAAAATAACATCATTCCGGCTTCTACAAACACACCCATAAATGTTTCAACTTCCGCAATAATCATCTGGATGCACTTCACCATATTTTCCATACAAAAAGAAAATAATTCAATAAAAAACGCAGATGTAAATTTAAGCCACACGTGCACTTTTAGAGAGCCGTGAGTCACAGTTTGTTTACATCAATAAATCTATCAAATCCAGATGCCTAAATCAGAATTCATTGCCCCTACATGAAGGTCAAATGATATATGAGTCAACAGGTGTGAAAACCGTTGTCGTTTAACTCCATCTAGTAGCATTTAAAAATTTAAATATAACGTTCCAACTTTCGATTACGCATAGAAGACGCTCGTCTCTCCATATCAGTTGGAGCTCTTTGTGTCAACGAGATACGGGGCTCACATGAGTTGAATCACTGTGTCGCATCAACGCAACGTTGGTCGCGAACGGGTTAATCGACATCCTATAGTATGAATCAGCTGTTACAGAATAGAGAAAAATATGGGTTAATAGTCTGGATGGCCATTATTGCAAATATATTGTATTTGCAGTGTAATTTCACGTGAAATAGAGCGGTTTATGAATTCCTGTGGCAATTGGTCCGTCTCTCTCTTTTCGGGCCCTCGATGATTCTGGAAGAGGAGTGGCTTGAAGCGTTTGTCCTCGGAGTGTCTCATAAATCTTCTGTAGGGTTAATGTCTGGAGATCTGCTTGGCTAATCCAACTGGCGAATATCTGCACTATTTAGAAGTTTCTCGACCGGAAGAGCTCTATGTGACTTCTTGTTGTGTCCATTAACACATAGACTGCCATAGAGGTCACCAGTACCCAGCACTCAACTTGTCTACAGCGTCGTAGGTTTCCACCGGTGAACGGTGACGTAACAAATAATAAAAGTGCATGATTATTTTAAGGTCCGGCCTCACGAAAGTCGTTTAATGGCTAACTGCGATTAACCTATAGAGCCAACTAATGTTGGATCGTCACAACTTTCCGTTTAAACAGATATTAATCAAGGTTATGAGTTAAACGCTTTTAGTGAGATCGGACCTAAATATGGATGCTGATAAATTTTTTCAATATCATTGTTATAATTGTTTGAAGAAATTAATGCAATATAGAATATACCCAAATAATTTTATTAGTACATGAAAAATATACATTTTTACAGAGCATATTGCGATGAGGCAAATTGAATCAATGAAAAGGTGAATCAATGAAATCTTAAAAATATGTCTTTTTAAGTCATATTCTTTGTTCTAGTTCTTCCTAGCTGCTTTGATTCTGCTTTCAATCGAAGACTTAGCAATCGAAGCACGATTGTTTGGGGGGAAAAAGGACAATCGTAACAACTGCCTTAAGGTTCATGGGTAAACCCCACCACGAACCTGCTTCAAGCATGATTTTATAACTCATTTTATCTGCTGAAAATAATATTTCATCGTATGAATTACATAATAAAAAGTTCACGTCGGCGCCTTGGGCCAAACCACCAAAAACGTGTCTGTCAGTCAACATGTTAAAAGAAAATCAGGGACAACTGCAACCTTGAAAATTCAATTATAGGTCTTCAGATTCTATGCCTATATCTCAAAGTAGTTACAGTAAATCTTTAAAAGATTATAGGGGGGTGGCATCCAGCGGAATTCCTGTCCAGACAATTAAACCTTGGGTCATCATGGTCGATTTCGTGGAATTGATTAGCAGGTAGAGAGTTCCTCTCCATATAAAAGGAGAGAATCGGTTGTTATGCTGAAATGGGACTCATCAGTGAAAAGTGACTACCTATACCTCTTAGTAGTCACAGTACCACTTTCCAAGACTAGAGGGGTCTGTGGCCATCCAGCTTGATTCCTGTCCAGACAATTAAACCTCGAGA
>CM063497.1:78383053-78390553 GCA_032207245.1 Pardosa pseudoannulata | reverse complement strand
TAATATTAATTTTTAAAAATTCACATTTGTAAATAGTACGTGTTTTCTTTAGAGAAAATAATGTTTTTTTTTACTTTAAGTTGAATAATTAGATTTTTCTTTACAGTAAATATAGGTATTTCCTTTACTGCATAAAATACTTTTTTTCAAAAAATGTTTTCTATTTAGATGACTAATATCGGCATAGATAGAACACTTGCCTTTAACTGCTGACAAATAATTATACTATTGACATATAATATTAATTTTTAAAAAAATCAAATTTCTTTATAATACATGTTGTCTTTAGAGAAAATATTTTTTTCTGTACAATGAATAATTTGATTTTTCTTTAGAGAAAATAATAGGTATTTTCTTTATTATTTAATATACTTTTATCTATTCAATGTTTTCTCTGTAGATGACTAATTTTAGCTTGGATAGAACACTTGAATTTAAATGCTGACGAGTAGTAATACTACTGATTTATAATATTAATTTTAAAAAATTCACATTTGTATATAATACGTGTTTCCTTTAGAGAAAATAAAGGTTATTTTTTTAATTTACAGTAAACAATAAGTATTTCCTTTACTGCGCAATATACTTTTTTATAGAATGTTTTCTCTTCAGATGACTAATGTCGGCTTGGATAGAACTGTTGTCGTTGAACTTTAATTACTGACGAGTAATGGTACTATTGAAATATAACAAATATTAAAAAATCACATTTGAGTGTAAATAAGTCTTTTCTTAAGGGAAAATATTGTTTTCTTTACAATGAATAATTTGATTTTTCTTTAGAGAAAATATTAGGTATTTTCTTTATTATGTAATACACTTTTTTTTCTATAGAACGTTTTCTCTTTAGATCACTAATGTCGGCTTGGATAGAACTCTTGCCTTTAAATATTGACGAGTAATAAGACTATTGACATATAATGTAAATTTTAAAAAAAATCTCATTTTTGTGCAAATACGTGTTTTCTTTAGAGAAAATATTTTTTCTTTACAATGAATAATTTGATTTTTCTTTAGAGAAAAATATAGGTATTTTCTTTATTGTGTAATATATGTTTTTCTGTACAATGTTTTCTCTTTAGATCACTAATGTTGACGTATGGATAGAACTCTTGTCTTTGAACTTTAATTACTGACGAGTAATGGTACTATTGACATATAACGTAAATTTAAAAAAAAAATCTCATTTTTGTGCAAATACGTGTTTTCTTTAGAGAAAATATTTTTTCTGTACAATGAATAATTTGACTTTTCTTTAGAGAAAATAATAGGTATTTTCTTTATTGTGTAATATATGTTTTTCTGTACAATGTTTTCTCTTTAGATGACTAATGTCGCCTTGAATAGAACTATTACCTTTAAATACTGACGAGTAATAATACTATTGACATATAATATTAATTTTTAAAAAAATCACATTTGAGTGTAAATACGTGTTGTCTTTAGAGAAAACATTTTTTTCTTTGCAATGAATAATTGGACTTTTCTTTAGAGAAAATAATAGGTATTTTCTTTATTATGTAATACACTTTTTTTCTATACAATGTTTTCTCTTTAGATCATTTAATGTTGGTATGGATAGAACTCTTGCCTCTAAATACTACGAGTAATAATACTATTGACATATAACGTAAATTTAAAAAATCAATTTTTGTGCAAATACGTGTTTTCTTAGAGAAAATATTTTTTTTTTCTTTACAATGAATAATTTGATTTTTCTTTAGAGAAAATAATAGGTATTTTCTTTATTATGTAATATACTTTTATTCTATACAATGTTTTCTCTTTAGATCATTAATGTCGGTGTGTATAGAACTCTTGCCTCTAATTACTGACGAGTAATGGTACTATTGACATATAACGTAAATTTAAAAAAAAAATCTCATTTTTGTGCAAATACGTGTTTTCTTTAGAGAAAATATTTTTTCTGTACAATGAATAATTTGACTTTTCTTTAGAGAAAATAATAGGTATTTTCTTTATTATGTAATACACTTTTTTTTCTATAGAACGTTTTCTCTTTAGATCACTAATGTCGGCTTGGATAGAACTCTTGCCTTTAAATATTGACGAGTAATAAGACTATTGACATATAACGTAAATTTAAAAAAAAAATCTCATTTTTGTGCAAATACGTGTTTTCTTTAGAGAAAATATTTTTTCTGTACAATGAATAATTTGACTTTTCTTTAGAGAAAATAATATTTATTTTCTTTATTATGTAATATAAATGATTCTATACAATGTTTTCTCTTTAGATGATTAATGTTAGTGTGGTTTGAACTCTTGTCTTTAAATTCTGATGAGTAATAATACTACTGGCATATAATATTAATTTTAATAATTTCACATTTTCATATAGTACGTGTTGTCTTTAGAGAAAACATTTTTTTTCTTTGCAATGAATAATTGGACTTTTCTTTAGAGAAAATAATAGGTATTTTTTTAATTCTATAGAACGTTTCTGTTTGGATGACTAATATCGTAGTGGATAGAATCTTTGCCTTTAAATGCTAACGAGTAATAATACTATTGACATATAATATTAATTTAAAAATATTTACATTTGTACATAGTGCGTATTTTCTTTATAGAAAATAATGTTTTTTTTTTTTTACTTTTTGGTGAATAATTGGATTTTTCTTTACAGTAAAAAATATGTATTTCCTTTATTGTGTCTAATATGCTTTTTTCTATAAAATAGTTTCTCTTTAGATGAATAATGTTGGTGTGGTTTGAACTCTTGTCTTTAAATTCTGATGAGTAATAATACTACTGGCATATAATATTAATTTTAATAATTTCACATTTTCATATAGTACGTGTTGTCTTTAGAGAAAACATTTTTTTTCTTTGCAATGAATAATTGGACTTTTCTTTAGAGAAAATAATAGGTATTTTTTTAATTCTATAGAACGTTTCTCTTTAGATGACTAATGTCGGCGTGAATAGCATCCTTGAGTTTAAATGCTGAAGAGTAATAATACTACTGACATATAATATTAATTTAAAAATATTCAAATTTGTATATAGTGTTTTCTTTAGAGATTATGTTTTTTTTTACTTTATGGTGAATAATTGGATTTTTCTTTACAGTAAAATCTATGTATTTCAATTATTGTGTCTAATATGCTTTTTTGTATACAAAGTTTCGCTTTAGATGACTAATATTTGAATGGATAGAACTCTTGCCTTTAAATGCTGACGAGTAATAATACTATTGACATATAATATTAATTTAAAAATATTCACATTTGTATATAGTAAGTGTTTTCTATAGAGAAAATAATGTTTTTTTTTTACTTTATGGTGAATAATAGGATTTTTCTTTACAGTAAAAAATAGGTTTTAATTTATTGTGTCTAATATTCTTTTTTCTATAAAATGTTTTCTCTTTTGATTGACTAATGTTCGCATGGATAGAACTGTTGCTTTTGAACTTTAATTGGTGACGAGTAATAATACTACTGACATATAGTTTAAATTTTTAAAAAATTCACATTTTCTATATAATACGGGTTCTCTTTGAGAAAATAATGTTTTTTTTACAATGAGTAATTCGATTTTTCTATAGAGAAAATTATAGGTATTTTCTTTTTTATGTAATATATATTTTTCTGTACAATGTTTTCTCTTTAGATGACTAATGTCGGCGTGGATATAACTCTTGCCTTTAAATACTGACGAGTAATAATACTATTGACGTCATATAATATTAATTTAAAAAAAAATCACATTTGTATATATTACGTGATTTTTTTAGAGAAAATAATGTGTTTTTTTACTTTATGGTGAATAATAGTATTTTTCTTTACAGTAAAAAATATGTATATCCTTTATTGTGTCTAATATGCTTTTTTCTATAAAATAGTTTCTCTTTAGATTCACTAATGTCCACTTGGATAGAATTCTTGCTTTTGAACTTTAATTTCTGACGAGTAATAATACTATTGACATATAATATTAATTTTTAAAAAATCTCAAATTTGTGTAAGACTTTTTTTAAGAGAAAAATATTTTTAGTGAATAATTTAATTTTTCTTTACAATTTTTTTCCTTTTGAGTGAATAATAGGTATTTTATTTAGTCTATCTAATGTGCTTTTTTTCTATAGAATATTTTCTCACGAGATTGACATTGGCTGCTTGGGTAGAACTCTTGTCGTTGAAATTTAATTACTGACAAGTATTAATTACAATTGATATATAAAGTAATTTTTTTTAAAAAAATCACATTAATTTATAATACATGCTGTTTTAAAACAAAATATTTTTTCTGTACTTTGAATAATCTGATTTTTCATTAGAGAAAATAATAGTTATTTTCCTTATTATATATTATACTTTTTTCTGTACAATGTTTTCTCTTTAGATGACTAATGTCAGCGTGGATAGAACTCTTGCCTTTAAATGCTGACGAGTATTAACACTATTGACTTATAATATTAATTTAAAAAATTCACATTTGTATACAGTACGGGATTTCTTTAGAGAAAATTATGTTTTGTTTACACTGAATAATTTGATTTTTCTTCTAAAAAATAGGTATTCTCTTTATTATGTAATATACTTTTTTATACAATGTCTAATTTTTACAGGACTAATGTTGGCGTGAAACTCTTGCCTTTAAATGCTAACGAGTAATAATACTTAATATAAAATTAATAACAATATTAATTTTAAAAATTCATTAAAAAAATATTTATTTTTACTTTAAGGTGAATAATTAGATTTTTCTTTACAGTAAATGATAGGTATTTTCTTTACTACGTAATGTACTTTTTTCTATAGAATGTTTTCTCTTTAGATGACTAATATCGACTAGGATAGAACTCTTGTTAAGGAACTTTATTTATGACGAGTAATAATGTAACATATAATGTAATAATATGACATATAATACATGGTGTTTTTAGAGAAAATATTTTTTTTTACAATAAATAATTTCGAGTTTTTTAGAGAAAATAATATGTATTTTTTTATGATGTAAAAAAAAATTTTCTAGTCAGTGTTTTTTATTTAGATCACTAATGTCGGATTGGATAGAACACTTGCCTTTAAATGCGGACGAGTAATAAAACTATTGACTTATAATATTAATTTTAAAAAATTCATATTTGTATTTAGTATGTGTTTTCTTTAGAGAAAATAATTTTTTTACAATGAATAATTTGATTTTTTTAGAGAAATAATAAGTATTTCTTTATTATGTTATATACTTTTTTTCTATACAATGTTTTCTATTGAAGATGACTAATATTGGCGTGGATATATCTCTTGCCTTTAAATGCTGACGAGTAATAGTATTATTGACTTATAACATTAATTTAAAAAAATCACATTTGTATAATGTGAGTGTTTTCTTTAGAGAAAATAATTTTTTTTTTTTTTTACTTTTTGGTGAATAATTGGATTTTTCTTTACAGTAAAAAATATGCATTTCCTTTATTGTGTCTAATATGCTTTTTTGTATACAAAGTTTCGCTTTAGATGACTAATGTCGGCGTGAATAGCATCCTTGAGTTTAAATGCTGACGAGTAATAATACTATTGACATATAATATTAATTTAAAAATATTCACATTTGTATATAGTAAGTGTTTTCTATAGAGAAAATTATGTTTTTTTTACTTTATGTAAATTAATTGGATTTTTCTTAAAAGTAAAATCTATGTATTTCAATTATTGTGTCTAATATGCTTTTTTCTATAAAATGTTTTCTCTTTTGATTGACTAATGTCCATGGATATAACTTGATTTTAATGCTGACGAGTAATAATACTATTGACATATAATATTAATTTAAAATATTACATTTATATGTAGTAAGTGCTTTAGAGAAAATATGTTCTTTTTACTTTATAGTGAATAATTGGATTTTTCTTTACAGTAAAAAATGTATCTTTATTGTGCTAACATTTTTTTTCTATAAAATGTTTTCTCTTTTGATTGACTAATGTTCGCATGGATAGAACTGTTGCTTTTGAACTTTAATTGGTGACGAGTAATAATACTATTGTCCTCAATATATTTAGTTTTTAGTAGCTAATAATGTTTAGCAGAATGATAATAGGAAGCCTTTTTTAATTAAGGCAATTGTGCTGCGTGAGAGACTCATTTAGTTTCCGGAAGTGATTGTGTTACGCCGTGTAGCGAAGATTGAAGGAAAGAGATTAAACCACGTTGATTTTCTACATCCGTCTTGACTGAAAACCAGAGGTTCTATTCAATGACACGTAATATTCGTGTTGCTTTTACTGCAATTTCAGTTTAGAATGAACTCCTTTCTTTTCAGATTCGGAGAAATTAAACATTAGATTACATTCTTTGCTATTATAATTAGTCAAAATTAGTATCCCTCATAAGAACTGGAACACAAGAAGTTCAATTTTCTGTGATAGAAATTATCTTTCTATATAAAATTCTTCTGTCTGTGAGTTTGTAATAAAACTCTTTCTAAACGGCTGGACTGATTTTGAAGAAATATTGTGTATGTAATTAAGTTGATTCTAGAATAATTTAGATTCACATTTGATAAAACAGAAAATGATTTTTTATTAAAAATCTAGAATTGCGCGCTTATTGAGACTATTATAATACCGCATAACCCTTCACTGCCAACGTATCTGTGGATCAGTGGTCTACACAACGGGGTTCGGTATGAAAAGTTCCAGGATAGAATCCCCTTACAGTCGATATAGAAACTTTAATTTAATCCCTTCCCTGTTTTGCCATTACGCAGTACGAGCACAGCTTTCGGGCCTTTACGGAATTGCCCGTACAGTGTACGGGAAATTTGATTTCTATTTCGATTGCACTGTGTCTTCCGTTTTTTTCTAATTTTAGTAACAAATTATTCGTATAGTTGACGATAGTTGTCCAGTAAATGATAGTTTGCAGTTTATTGTATTTTCTACTCTGGTTGATTCAAAAGTGTGGGTTTTTTTCGCATAATTTGTATCAGAACACAAATAGATACCTTTCAGTGCACAGCTTTCTGGTATATTTTACTAACCGCCTGATAATTTTATTGATGCAAGAGTTGAATAATATATTTTTACTTTCAAATAATGGATAATTCAGAGCGTATGGAGATAATTTCTTGTGATTCAAACTGTGACTCGGAATCAGAAACTGAGTTATCTGTAAATGATAGTAGCAAAAATTTGCTAGATGGCCTGGATAGTAGTGACTCTTATAGAAGTACAGATGCAATCAGTCAAGTAAGACAATTTTTTTAAATTAAATGTGATAATCCTGCGGATCCGCTTCCAAGCTTTGCTTTCAGTGGAATTTCAAAAATTAACTTGGATATCAATGAGACTAAAGGTAAACTTCAGTTCTATGATCCTTTCATAAAAAGAAAAAAAGTTGTAATAAATGCTTAAAAATATTAGAAATGTTAATTTTAATAACATATCTTTACTTAAAAATGTAAAATTAACAAAAAAAAATGCAATTAAAAAAGGTGACATTTTTTTGACCGAATTCTGGAAAAAAA
>CM063497.1:78375553-78378053 GCA_032207245.1 Pardosa pseudoannulata | reverse complement strand
AGTATCCAAAACTATTGGTGACACCATGAAATGCCAAGAAAAGACATATAGTTTGCAAACCACAATAAATAGACGGAATATTTATTGGAGGAAGTCATTTGATTAGACGTTAGAAATGTCAAGATTATATCTATATATACTTACCAAAACTATAAGACGTGAACTATCTCAAACAAAATTAAATGGTAGATCTAGTATCCAAAACTATTGGTCACACCATGAAATGCCTTGAAACGACATATAGTTTGCAAACCACAATAAATAAACGGAATATTAATTGGAGGATGTCATCTGATTAGACGTTATAAATGCCAGGATTATATCTATATATACCTACCAAAACTATAACACATGAACTATCTCAAACAAAATTAAATGATAGGTGTAATATCCAAAACTATTGGTGACACCATGAAATGCTTTGAAACTACATATAGTGTACGGACCATAATAAATAGACGTACTATTAATTGGAGGATGCTATCTAATAAGACGTATCCTTGTTCCCATTATTCCAGACTAAGGAACGTGTTTATATTTGGAGAACTCTACCTCAAACCCTAGATGTAGACTGTCTCCTTCTGTTAGCCCTAGTAGCAGATGAGTGATGCTGTAGACTTGGCGTCTCAATATGGTCTGGATTAACGTTTGTGTTCTCGACTAACGTTTCGATTAGAAAACTAATTCATTCAAGTTGCAAGAGTCGTTAGAGACTGGATTGATGATAAATTGTAATAGCTAAAATGCAATCATCAGTCCCCTAACCCTCTCTGAGTATTTTTTTTATCGAGATAGGTTAAAAAATTTCGTATTTTTTTATTACATATTTCAAATCTATATACATTTTAGAGTTAAAATATAAAAAAAATGTAAAATATTTTTTATTATAGAATTAAATCCTAAAAAGGGAGTCAGAATAATGAAACTAAAGAATAATGATATAAAAGCTAAATTTTGAACTTAATCTTGGTTAAATTATCATTTATTTTATGTAATACAAAAGAAAATTGTATATTTGATTTAAAATTCAAAATACTTACAAAACATTTATTAGAAATGAAGTCTTGTATGAAAAATGTCGAAACAACGTTCGAGGCAATGAGCTACCTAGCAATCCTTGCACCAAATTTGCGTTTCTTTTCGAAGATTTTTTCTTCCAACTTCATTTTTTTAACAAAAGGCAGCACACTGTCTACGAAGCTCTATCTTGATTTCGTATTTGGGGGTATATGGCTAGTAAAATGTCGAGCAGTTAGTCGCATGTGCTGTTGGTCTCTTTTACTATTGTTTGCAACATAATATTGTCAAAATAGTTCAAAACAGTTGCATTATTTTCCATAGTGAAATTTAGTCCGCAATTGCCAAGGAAATGAAGCAGAATTTGGTGTAATAATTTGCATATCACTTTTGCACCACTATCGAACGTTTTGAAAATGTATTTTCAGATTCATCACTATCCGCAGAGGAATCCGAGGAATTCTTATCAGTTTCTCTATAAATATTTTCAATATACTTGAAATAAGAATCAGATATGCTAGCAGTATCAGAAATATTGTCAGGAGCATAGGTTGTATCACTCGCGAAACACTTCCTGCCAGACATATTCAGCTATGAAGAGCGCGCGCAAAATGCTACAAAAATTGTTCTATATTTCTCAGATATATGGACGATTAAACCCATCTGCTAATTTACATCTAAATAAACAATTAAACATCACAGTATAGCCAAAATAAAACAATGAAAGAGGAAAGAGCGTGTTTAACAGTTAAATAAACGCCTAAAATGCATGACAGTGGATATTGCGAGATGTGCAGAGAGAGGGCTAATCTAAATTGAAATTTTGTGGGATAATGTGAGGTCAAACTAAGTATTCAGTATATATATATATATATATATATATATATATATAATATATATATTATATATATATATATATATATATAATATATATATATATATATATATATATATATAAGCATATATATATATATATACAAAATATTATATATATATATTACTAAGATATATATATATATATATATATATATATATATATATATATCTATATATATATATATATAATATATAAATATAAATATATATATAAATATATATATATTTATCGTCAGATATACCTTATATGCTCTTTTATAAAACATATATATATATATTTTTCTTTATTTGCTGAAACATTCTTAAAGTAGTGTTTCCAAGCGTTGTATCAATCTTGGTGATCAAATGATATATATATATATATATATAATATAAAAAAAATATATAATATATATATATAAATATATATATATATTATATAAATATACATATATATATATAATTATATATATATATATTGAAGTCAAAATTCATGGGCACCAATGGGGTGCAATAACATATCGGATCTGCCCTACACCACCACCAAAGTCAGGGAAAATATTCTATCCCCTTTATTCGACTATAAAACTGTTTCTTTTGGCGAAAATAAAAGTCGGTGTCTATAAAA
>CM063497.1:78370553-78373053 GCA_032207245.1 Pardosa pseudoannulata | reverse complement strand
AATCTACAATTTAAATTTTGATCAGAATAAATAGAGGAGGACGGAGAAAAGGGGTGTGAAGCATTACCAGAAAGTGCTAAATTCTAAAAATAATTAAAATAAAGTTAAATAAGAATATTTATATAGTATATTATCAAAAGAATTCTGAGGAAACTTTTGTTTTTTCTCTGGGGTTTCGTTAAAGACAAGGTGTTTGTGTATCCATTTCCTCACGACTTAGAGGAACTGAAGCAGCATATAACTGCAGTGTTGAACTCCATCATAGGGGATATATTATCACGAGTGTGGTAGGAGCTTGATTTCCGTGGAGATATTTGTCGTGTTATAGAGACACATATTGAACACCTGTACAAACTTGAATAAATGTAGTTTCGTGGTAAATTTGAATTTTCTAAATATATTAATTACAAAGTTCACAATCATGTTTTTTTTCCCATTCAATATGAAACACCCTGTATATCATATAAACTCAACCACTTGATGACTGTTTCACTCTAATTCACTTGTAACGTAGAGATGAAATTTGATCTCTGTGTTTAACATGTGATTATTTTGGAATGAGAAACCATTTTTCTATATATAGTTCTTACGCTATTATTAAATATCTCATTTCATATCTTGTAGCCCTTAACCGATTTCTTCAATCCACCGGCTATAAATATATTCCATTTCTTTTCTCAGGGTTCTGCTTTTTACATTCGAAATTCCATATTTTAAATTGGCTTCCCATTTTTCTGAAAAGGTTTTAGTTTTATAATAAATATAAAATGAAGCTGAGGTTTAGAGGATATCTTATATAAATAATGATGAATAAGTTTTCTTTTTTGTGCATTTTCTTGTGAAATTAAAACAAAAGTAATAATAGTGCACACATATATATGTGTTTGTGTTTTTAACTATGTAATTGAAAAAAATATTACAAGTGTGTTTGAAATCTGCATACTTTATGAAAAACTTTGGAATATCTATATATATCAAAAATTTCTAGATGTGGTGAGGCCTAAAAGTTTAGGAGAAAATTAGAAATTTAAACCTTTAAGGCTGCAGCTCTCAGATGTTTGAGCTTAGAGATACAGTTATGTGAAGTAGAATAAATGTTACTTCCTAAAGTACAAAAAATTGAACTGAGGACACTTTGGATTTTGAAGTTGATATGAAAGACTATGAGGTGGAAAAGATACAACAAATGGCATCATCAAATAACTTGAATGTAAGACCTTCAGGTAAACAAGATAATTGTAAAAAGTTTTTGACATGAAAGACTATGAGACGGAAGAAATACAGAAAATGACTCCAAAAATTAACTTGAATGTAAATCCTTCAGGAAAACAAGATAATTGTAAAACATTTTTCACATGGATGACTTTGAGGCGGAAGAGATACAGCAAATGATTTCAGCAAATAACTTGAATGTAAACCCTTCAGGTAAACAAGATAATTGTAAAGCTTTTTTTTTTACATGAAAGACTACAAAGCGGAAGAGATACAGCAAATGGCTTCAGAAATTAACTTGAACGTAAACCCTTCAGGTAAACAAGATAATTTTAAACCTTTTTTTGATATGAAAGACTATGAGGAGGAAGAGATACAGCAAATGACTTCAGAAATTAACTTGCATGTAAACCCTTTAGGAAAACAAGATATTTGTTAAGTTTTTTTTGACATGAAAGACTATGAGGTGGAAGAGATACAACAAATGATTTGCATGTAAATCGTTGAGGTAAAACCTTAAATGTAAACCCTTCAGGTAAACAAAATAATGTAATGTTAATTGTAAGCTTTTTTTGACATGAAAGACTATGAGGCGGAAGGGATACAGCTAATAACTTGAATGTAAATCCTCCAGGAAAACAAGATATTTGTAAATCTTTTTTTGGCATGAAAAACTACAAGGCGGAAGAGATGCAGCACATGATTTCAGAAACAAATTTGAATGTAAACCCTTCAAGTAAACGAGATAAGTGTAAAGCTTTTTTTTTTTTTGCCGTGAAAGACTAAGAAGCTGAAAAGATACTGCAAATGATTTCAGCTAATAACTTGAATGTAAACCCTTCAGGTAAACAAAATAACTGTAAAACTTTGTTTGATATGAAAGATTATGAGCAGAAGAGATACAGCAAATGACTGAAGAAATTAATTTCAATGTAAACCCTGAGTCAAAAAAAGATAATTATAGTTGATACGTCTATAGCCAGGAATGAAAACAATTCATAATGGAAATAAAATTAACCATAAATCATTAAAAGAATTATTACATTATGACCATCCCATTAATAACAAGTAGGCCCACCTTTAGACCTAAAAATCGCCAGCGACTTCATAAGACTTCGTACGGGGTTATAGGCAGTAATTTTATCCATTTAGCACCAAGCTCTTTTTTAATTCTAGAATGAACCTTGTTTAAATATCTAATCTAAAGGCTTTGGATATGGGACATAACTAAATGGTTCTTTGATTATTTACAGTATAAATATCAATAAACATATGTATAAATATGAAA
>CM063497.1:78343053-78358053 GCA_032207245.1 Pardosa pseudoannulata | reverse complement strand
ACAGTAATTTTGAACTTTTTACTCAAAATGGTAAACTTTTGTCATTATTTTACATATTAAAATGTACGTAACAGTAATTTTGAACATATTACTCAAAATGATAAATTTTTATCTATAATATCTATTTATATATTTATTTGTAACCTGAAGTAAAGGGACAATAACGAGGGTGGGTTTCCCGTATTCCATTCTAGTCAACAAAGGGTGAAGCAAAAATCATAGAACGCTTTGGCCACTGACACAATAAACATTTAGCGTATTTTTTGGAAACTTTTTTTTCTTGGGTGTGTTCCACTCGGAGGGTTAAAATGTATTCATCAGTCATTTTAAACTTTTTACACAAAATGGTAAACTTTGGTCATTATTTTACATATTAAAATGTACTCAACAATCATTTTGAACTTTTTACTCAAAATGGTAAACTTTTATCATTATATTACATATTAAAATGTACTTAACAGTCATTTTGAAATTTTTACTCACCAATAATTTCGAAATTCCGCACACAATTTCTTTTAGATCGAAACAAACAGGAGCTCACCTAGAATGATAAACAAAAATAATTTTAATTTTGCAAATTAATTAAATTTAAACTGTAAAAAGTTTATTTTTTTTACTGATATTTAAAATCCAATCTACAGTTTTTGCATGTTTATATATTTATATCTACATCATCCAGTATAAGCTATATATTAGCTGAATAGTACTTTTTAAATGATATAAAGTGATACAAATGTTAGAACTTTTTATACTTTTTAATCGATATTTGAAGGATATTATATAGTTAAATAGGTAGGTTAATTTTTATGCTTCTTTTGCTATCGAATCCTTCTGTAAAATAAGTAGTTAAAAATATTTATATTGTAATTCTCGACTTAATTTTTTATAGCAAAATTTTAAATATAGGGCTTATATCTAATGAAATAAAAAGCATAAAATGTATTAATAAATATATATATATATATTTATATATGTATGATGTATATATATAGATATATGCGTGTATATATATATATATATATATATATATATATATATATATATATATGTGTATACAGGGTGTCCCAAAAGTCCGTGTACAAACTTGGAGGGGAGGTAGAGAACTTCATGGGGAGCCATAATTACATAGCAAAGCATAGGAGGAAACGTAACCCTTACGAAATAAAGAGACACAAAGACAATAAGGACACACACAGAATGCAGTTTAAAACTCTTTATTATACACAAAAAAAACAATAATAAATAAAGAATATTACAGGAGGTGTTCGAAATTGCTGTCATTGGCATGAATGCACGCACGACACCGACGCGACATGGATTGGCAGACATTTTTGAAAATACCGGGCTTTTCACGGATCGTAGCAGCAGCGATGGATATTCGTGCCACCAGGTCCATTGCAGAATTGACGGGCGTGTTGTACACAAGGCTCTTCATGGCACCCCAGAGAAAAAAATCCAGAGCAGATAAATCAGGGGATCTGGGAGGCCAAGCGACGGGACCACCACGCCCAATCCACCTGTTTGGAAATCTCCGGTCCAAATGCTCACGAACACACCCTCTTCGAAGACGGGTGTTCATGATGTTCGTGGCCGTCCAGAACGTTCAATCGATATCTGAATATATATATGTTCAGCGAGGTTTCTTTGACATTTGATGATTCGGTTGCCTCGTTTTTCCTATTCTTACCGAAATATTTTTTTTTATAATAAAATATATATCTAAATATAAAATATATTCTATATCTCGCACGATATATATATATTATATATATATATATAATATATATATATATATATATAATATATATATATATATATATATATATATATATATATATGTATATATATATGTATATATATATGTATATATATATTGTATATATATATATATATATATATATATATTTCCGGGACACCCTGTATATATATATTATTATATTAATATATTATATATATATATATATATATATATATATATATATATATATATATATGTATATGTGTGTGTATGCGAGTGTGTGTAGTTGGAAATTAAGGCATTATTTAATAGACAGAGAGAGAACTGTTTGTTAAGCACAAAAATTTGGGGGTAAATTAACACTATATAAGAGCAGAGTGAGCCGAATTTCCGGAGAGAAAAGTTTAATCTTTTGAGCAGTTGACCTGTTGATTAAAAAGAAGATGGCAAAAGTTGAATAAAATTTTAAATATTTAAATAGAATAAAATTTTAAACATTCTAAACATTTTTAATGGCTGGAAGGGATGTCCTTTTAGTATTTCTTTGCTTTGATCTTGACACCGGTAGAGATTCAATAAATCATGAATAATTAAATTCCAGGTGTTGCAAAGTAAATAACAGGCTTCTATAATTCGAAAGGTAGAATGTAATAGAGTTGAAATAACACTTCCTTCGGGGGAAGATACAACCAAAAGATCATCAAATTATGAATTACTTGCATACATTTTTTCTCAATATAATTAAAAATAACATATCAAATTTTTAAAATTAGTTTGTGTATCTTGTATAATCTTAGCGCATGACGTACACTACATGAGAAAAAAACACATACTGAATGTTTCAAAAATGACCGGTATATTTTAAAAATCAATAAAAACTAAACGGACAATGATAGAAATGCACAGTTTATTGCAATATCCTTGGGACAATAATGAATTTTCAGGCAAACCAACTTATAAAAGTAGTTACTATGTTCAACAACAGATGGCGATGCAGTCTAAAAAGTCTAAACTACTACATTATTCTGTAGGGACTCTTAAAAGACCAGGTGTACCACCACTATCCAGAAACAATTGCATAACTGGAACAATACACCTGTTCCGCATGTGAAGCCATCCCGTCTGAGGCGTTTACACGGGTTTCTGATAATTTCGTTCTGAGAATACGCCATATTATTGCTGCGCATGGTAGATATCTGGAGAATATCGTAGTTTAGATTTTTCCAGACTGCAGCGCCATCTGTTGTGGAACATTGTAACTAATATTAGAGTGCGTCTGCCTAAAAATTTAATATTATCCCAAGCATATTTCAATAAACAGTGAATTTCTATTACTCTCCATTTAATTTTTATTGATTTTTCAAAAAAGCGGTAAAATTTTAAACACTGTAAGAGCAGAGCTTGTCGAATTATTGGAGAGAAATTTCTTGTGTACTGGTGACCTAATGCGATTTTCTGTATAGTACTGAAAATAAAATGACAAATGCTTTATAAGATGTTCGAGAAACCTTTTAATGCCTGGTATTTATTTATTTCCCCTTTTTCTTCCAAATCTATGAGACTAACTGGAGAGACTCAACAAGCACTACTTTAATAAAAAGCACTACTTTCTTGTATGGAAGATATACCTTGAAAATCATCAGATATATCAATTATTTACATACATACATTAATGCCCAAGATAATTAAAATAACATATAAAATATTCAAAATAAATTTAAGTATATTTTTAAACTTGGTACAGCGTTTAGACATTAACACGTCATTAAAACGAGTTATGTATTCAATGTCAGCTTAATACTATTTTACTGCAATGCTACTGAAAAGATTCGCCTGTCAAATTATCTTCTAAAATATTCGTCATTGCCTACAAAAATCTATACTAGACGTGACTGGGTGAAATAAATCACATGGACGATGAACAAAGGCGTGCGTGAATAGATTTGTTTTATATCATTGACTCTTTCACCGCTTTGTCAGGAGCCTGCAGACATATTTCATTTCCTGGCATTTACAATATTTGGATCTCCACTTTATCACTTTCACGTATGAGATCCGACAAGTTTAATACAATACTTGATTGTCATTTTGAGGATGATTATCTTTCTCGAATTTTGTAGAATTTAATAAATGAACAAGGTATATTTTTATGGTATCCCCTATATAATAGTAGCCTAAGTTTTCTATCCTTCTGTCCTAGAATTTATGAAGCTGTTGGATCTCGAATGGATACGGGCGACCATATTCAATTCTTGATGAGTTACAATTAGCAAAATTCAAAGCGAGTTAAGTTTATATTCTACTGAACTATAAATAAATTGGTATAAATATACATCATGTCACAGCGAAAATTAATGTCGTCTTCGAAATCCACTCCTTCCCCCCTTTGTTTAAAATTAAAATTTAAAAAATAATGTTTTATTATAGTGTAAATAAAATTTACGATTAATATTATTTTAAGAGATTTACAGAATGTACAAAAGGATAATAAATTCTCATTTAATATAAAAATTTAGTTTTTTTATTTCAAAATTTCAATAGTTATTTGGTTGTGTAATCGATTTATGGTTTCCTTACTTGGTGTAAATATTTTGTAATTTTTATACATTGCTTTACATAGAAAAACTAAACAATTTTTAGAAAATTAAAATTTACTTAATGACGTAGGAAACTTTTTATTATAAAAAAGGATTTTTTTATTTTATATTGAAAATAGGTCGTTATAGTTAAGATTTTTTAGCTCAAACAGTAATATGTTCCCTTTAATCAAACGTGTAAGAAAAGTATAGTTAACAAATAATTAAAATGCACCCAAATCATATTGCTCTGATGTAGTACATTGCTGTTATTATTTCAAAGTCATTATAACCCAAAGTTGCTTTATATCGTCTTTAAACCCTTCCGGTACGATTTAATAATGAAAAACTGTGCGTGAAGTAACCATTTATTTTTTATTTAAAAAACTTGTTTTATTTTACAATTCTTACATATTCTTAATTAAAATCCACTTTTTACATGGTGTTAAGAAACGGTAAAATTAAGATAATAGTCTTCAAGCTAGTGGTACTTTTCAAAACAAAGTGCAAAGGAATTCTGAATTGTTTACATCGCCAAGGAGTCTCACTTCTAATTTGATTCTTGTAACACACACGGCATTTCTTAGTATTTTTTCTTTTATTCTGACTCATCAATTTGGCAGTGACTTGTACCAAGAAACTTTAAATAAACAATATGTAATAGTGACCTGGGATTTCCACAAGTAACAAAAGTGTTGCTAAATTCAGTACACTAGAAATTTTAAACTAAATTAATTATCATATTTATTAGTAACAGTAGCATGACGAGTGTAGCTCGTCATTGTGCGGTATGGAATGAAAAACCAATGACGAGCTAGACTCGTCATTTTACCGGAAGGGGTTAATTATAGTATAATGCCACTGATCTATATTACAATGTTCAAATGTAGAACAAATGACAAGGAAATATGCAAAAAGAAATATATAAAAAATTAAAAAGTAAAAGAAGCACTCCACGTGATACGCCTCAAAAAAAAAATTGCCAATGTCCAAGAGAGCGCTGTATTATTTTTCTTTCTTATTTCTACTCAGGCAACACTATACTTTTTCCATTATCCTGTGCTGATATGTTCGTTGTTCCATTGTCCTTTTTACAATGCTTCCTTTCCCGGATCTGCCCAGAAGAACCGAGACTCTAAGGATGGTTCTGAATCGCCTCTTGGAGACCAATCACAATTCTCCAAAACTTGGTGAAGTTTAAGAGCAATTATTTTCACTGGCCACACCACAAGCTTCCTGGAGTCGCGAAAAAAACTTGGCATTCAACCCACAACGTGTGAGTGCGGCGAGCAAATCAGTTTTGCAAACCTTATGTCAAACATAGCTGCACTCTCACACTCCTCCCCATCAACAGAAAAAA
Source organism: Pardosa pseudoannulata (assembly GCA_032207245.1). Lineage (NCBI taxonomy): Eukaryota > Metazoa > Arthropoda > Arachnida > Araneae > Lycosidae > Pardosa > Pardosa pseudoannulata. The sequence continues at coordinate 78,352,379 of CM063497.1, read as the reverse complement.
AATTCCTTTTGACACACATATGAATAAAAAGGCGAAAAAAATGAAGTATCAAAACATTGGCAAAAACTAAGTATAGAAACAGTGGCAAAATTAAGTATAGATACATTGAGAAAAATTAAGTATAGAAACAGTGGTAAAAATCAAGTATATTAAGTTCATAATATTAAATCAAAATTCAAACCTAAATGGCAATTACAATTGATACTAATTTGAGCCCCATTACAACTTCATACATTTTGTACCAATTAAACAAGTTGGTCTAAATATGGTAACCAACTAGACAGTAAAATCAGGATAAAAACTAAAAGGAAGAAAAGCTTAGATGTAAGAATTGCATGCATGAAGTGATACAAGAAGCAGAAGTACTGAAAATGTGTTTCGAGTGTAACAAGAGGTTCAGGCAGAAAATTTCTCTTATATCAGGCTTAAGTATTCCATTATTTTCTCTCCGAATGAAGATGAAAAAGGAAAGTAAGCCTAAATCATAATCAATCGTGTTGCAGAACTCTAGTCGTCATTCCTCACCACCCCAAAGAGGATTCTATCGTGTGCTTACGAAATCAACACACCCTTGCTTATGTATCGGTGAAAGTAGATACGAACACGCTAACTGTATAGAAGCACGGTAGGGTAAAACAAAACCAAATGAAGAAAACAATCTACCACATTTCAGAAAAAAACTGTTTATGTTCTTTTTTTATTATTTCGAATTACATGCAGGTGTAAAGGTGAAGAGAAGGAAAAGTCTAAAAAATTCCTGTAAATTAAGTTTTACTGTTGAAATTGACGTGAGGCTTTGCATTTTTTTTTTTAAATTCTTAATAACTTTAAATTTAAGCTGATACTTTGCTTTATTTTACGTATAATTTAAATTAAAGTTTGATAGTGCTATATTATTTTATAACTGCATGCATAATGATTAGGTGAGCATAAAGGTGAAACAAAAGAGAAATGTTTTCAACAAAACGTCAATAAACTAAGCATTAATGTTTCAATTTATTGAGAAATGGAGCTTTAAATCTTAGTGATTTGTTAATAATATTTGATTTAAATCCATAGTTGACTCTGCTCATTGTAAATTTGAACACCTTACAAAATATAATATTCTGTATATTTAGATAATTATATTGCTATATTATTAAGTTTTAATTTTTAGTGATTTGTTAATAATATTTTATTTAAATCCACAGTTGGCTCTCTCCTTTATAAATTTGACCAATTATAATATCCTGTATAATTTGATAATTATATGCATAATGATAAAGTTCTCAAGATGAGGTGAAATGAAGAAAAAATTCTTTCAAAATAATGCCTGTAAAAAGTTGTAAGTTCGATAAGTTTGAGAAATGATTCTTAAAATTTAGTCATTGTTAATATTTATGTATTTACATCTATAATTAAATTTATGGAAGTAAAATGTGATATAAATTATGATAATTCTATATTGTTTTATGATTATATGGTTAATGATTACGGAGGAGTAACATTTCATACTAAATAATAGTATAGATGATCGTATATATATATATATATATATATATATATATATATATATATATATATATATATGTGTGTGTGTGTGTATGTGTATATATATGTGTGTGTGTATATATATGTATATGTATGTATATATATTATATATATATATATATATATATATATATTATATATATATATATATATATATATATATATATATATATATATGTATGTATATATATATATATATATATATATCTATATATATATATATATATATATATATATAATATATATATATATATATATATGTACATATATATATATATATATATATATATATATATATATATATATATATATATATATATGTGTGTGTGTGTGTGTGTGTGTGTGTGTGTGTGTGGGTCAGGTGTAAAAAGGGGGTAGTCGGAAATTATGTGAGGTTTAAACGATTTTAAAAAGGGAACTCTTTTATCATAATAAAATAAATGAAACAGACCCACGCTTGCTTAACCTTTTGAAGTAACGCGGTCAGGTGTAGAGATATTTCATAGGAAGTTGATAACTAATTATGTGAGAAGTTCAGTTAGCGCGTGGACATGGAGCGTTCAACACCATTTAGCTTCTCCACGAATAAATGAAAATGGTGCAAGCGACGCCTGAAACGGAAACCCCAAATTAAATAAAGAAGTGTTTTTACAACAAACTACTAACTCTGGATCACGTCATATATATATTTATATTTATATTTATGTACAAATTTTGACAAATATATAAATTGAAAGACAAAGTGTTCTCGTTATTTTTAATTTCCGATTTCTTTTGAAAAAGCGCTTATCTCGCTTTACAGAGAATTGCAATGTATTTTTCTTCCAATAGTTTCGGAAATAATCATCACATGAGAACTATATGTTGAACGTTTAACCGAAACATAGATAAATATATGTAAAAGTACATAATTTTGGACAAAATATTTTGACACTTATTTATTGCATAAACACATTTCGGTGGATTTCAAGAAGTTACTAATTATGGAATCCAAAATTTAAATATTTTTCATTCCAAAACTTATGAAAAGCTATGCAATTATAATTTAAAGTAAACAATCTTGTGATTGGAAATTCAAGACTTATCTATGATGCAAGAGCATTCCGAGTAGAAGAATTATTAAAGTGTGTACAGAAATTTAAAACTGTACTCCGATAAGACATTTTTGAATAAATCTTTTGGTAAACATTTATGAAAATTAGTAAAATTTAAACTATCTATGTTAAAGAGTAAGGCATTCTGGATCTTCAAGAATACTTAAACCTCTCAGTGGACACATCGAGGAAAAATGGCCAAAAATACCCTGAAGGTTTACTGTGTCAGTGGCCAAAGCGTTCTATGATTTTTTCCTTCACTCTTTATCTAGTAGAATAGAATACGGAAATCCACCCTCGTTGTTGTCCCTTTACTTCCGGTTATATATATATATATATATATATATATATATATATATATATATATATATATATATATATATATATATATATATATATATATATATATATATATATATATATATATATATATATATATATATATATATATATATATATATATATATATATATATATATCGGTTAAACACACTGGTCAATATATAAATCAGTCCACACTCAAGTCATTATTTTCTTCTCTTTATTAATCCATCTCACACGTTACTCATCATGGCGTCTCTTTTCTGGCGCCCAACTGCAAACAAAAGGCAGTATTCACTACTTCGAGAGCCAAAAGTTCCAACTATAGTAATTGCTTATCTCTCACTGCCAATATCACTGCGCGTGAGCAGTATTTATGTGACTAGTAACGCGAGGCGCGTTACTCCCATTAAAATAATCCCTAATTAAAATCTCTTAAATTACTCTATATTTTAAATCCTGACATATATATATATATATATATATATATATATATATATATACATACATACATATACATATATATATATATATATATATATATATATATATATATATATATATATATATATATATATATATATATATATATATATATATATATATATATATATATATATATATATATATATATATATATATATATATATATATATATATATATATATATATATATATATACATATCCATATATATATATATACATACATACATATACATATATATATATACATACATAAATATATATATATATACATATATATATGTATATATATATATATATATATATATGTATGTATACATATATATATATATATATATATATATATATATATAAATATATATATATATATATATATATATATATATATATATATATATATATATATATATATATATATATATATATATATATATATATATATATATATATATATATATATATATATAAATATATATATATATATATATATATATATATATATATATATATATATATATATATATATATATATATATATATATATATATATATATATATATATATATATATATATATATATATATATATATATATATATATATATATATATATATAATATATAGATAGATAGATAGATAGATAGATAGATAGATAGATAGATAGATAGATAGATAGATATTATAGATTGTTAAGTTTTTAAAATACATAAAGATCATCCCATAAGAAACAATTGATTCTAAAAGTAAAAAATACCAATATTCTTTGAGAGACGTATTTATATTTTTTTACGAAAGACATCTAAGATATTTAAGTGGTGCATCTAGATATACATATGTTACTGTAAATGAACTTCGAATTAGAGATTTATAAAGCCATGAAAAGCTATCAGCTTCTTTGGGCCTGAAGGGGTAGGGCTGCATCATTCAATATATTAGTCAAAGAGGGGTGGAGTTCTTAAACAATCGACTTGATCCTCCTACCGCAAAACTCCATGGGGCAAAGCACTGGTAGAAATGTATATTACATCTATTTTCAGAGCGTTTTTAGAGATCGAAAATTGTACATGACAACCGCTTTGAAGATATCGGTTTGGCGGAACAGATACCGCTTAGAGGGTTAATCGGAAAGCCGAACATATATATTATGCTCATTTAATTAATGCCTTGTTAATTTATAGATAATAATGATGAAAACCTTTATAATAAAATATTGTTTACATTTTTCACCTAATGTGGTCCGGACAAACTAAGATGAACTCCTAAGAGTGCTTTTCCACTTACCAACACGACAGCGATAAATCTTAGACGACTGTCATTCCCCTACATCGGTGCACGTAAAATGCACTAAGATGAGCTACTCGCTTTCCCACCAACCGATTCAATGACTATTTTGTCGTTTTCGAACGGCCGATATCGTTTATCGGGCAGTTTTGTCGTTCCGCAAGAACTATTCCTTTTGAATTGGTCCGACATTTAGAGAGCTATCGCTACTCACGTTGTTTGCTTTGGATTAATAAATTATATTTTTGTAATACAGTTGTTACATGAATTTATTTTTAAATTCATAATTAATATAATATTTAAATACATAGATTTCTTACGCATTAAATGGACACATTCTGTTCAGATTTTAATGTTATGTTATTCTCACTTGCTTGATCATAAAATGCAATTTTATCGTAGATTTGCTGTTATTACTGTTTGAACTTAACATCTGTTATATTAAGTTTTCATCTTCAATAATTAATAAATTCATTTATGACATACTGTGGCATTTGAAAGCAAATTACTGATTTTATCAAATTTCTATTTGAGATTGTTTAATAAATTTAAAGAGGTAAAGTCACTAAAGAAGAAAAATGATCTGGTAAATGTGTTAATAGTTAAAATTAAATAGATTTAAAAAGGAAAATGAAAAAGACAAAATTAAATATATGAAATTAGAAAAGAGCAATTAAAATTGAAAACACTTTAATTCGTATTTTTTTAATATATTATTGTTTTAAACGAAGATCATTTTAATTATTAAAAGAGATGCCGGTATTTTAGCAGATTTAAGAGTGTTACAGAAAAAAAATTAAAATTTTTTAGATAAAATAGTAAAAAAAAAAAAAAAAAAAAAAAAAGAAAGAAAAAAAAAGAAAGAAAGAAAAAAAAAAAAGAAAGAAAACGGGAATTGAACCCGAGGCGGGAAATTGCTAGCGCAACGAGCTAACACTACGCCAAAACGACTCACGTGTTGAATGTTAAATTGATCTTTTCACAAAAAAGAGACAGAGCCAAAGCTTTACTAGCATATCACAGGTGGAAAGAACACAAGAAATTGGTGACTAATATTAGCATCCGATGTTTTTAAAATGTGTGCAATAAAACAGCGTTAAAATTTACTTTTCTAATAATAATTATTGTATTAAGTCTATAAAAGTTACTACTTCAGTCATTATAAAACTTGTGCGAGCTTACCGCCATCTTTAAATGAGACGATATCAGGAGAGTGGAAAAACTGCTTTCTAGACGACACGATATCGTTTTGTCGTTGCATTATTTACCGACCGATACAGACGTTGTCGTGTCGGTAAGTGGCAAAGCTCTCTAACTTGACCCATGTAGACCAAGCAGATATTTATAGATCAATCATAAAAGAAAAGTTGTATTGTGTATAATGCATTTCTTACAGTTAATTCAAAGAGTTAAAACGTAATACAAAATTCTAAACTTTACTTGAAAGCAGGTAAAACAAAAATATATACACCCACACAAATGGTAAAATGCTAAAAAAATTCCCAACTGTTTTCGATGAATAGAGTAAAAAGCTATTTTTCTTGTCCCTCGCAGAAAAATAAACGTAAACTTTAGAAACGCGTCAGATCTTTTCCGGGACACTGTATTATCTAAAGAAGAGAGGGAAAATGTTTTCGATACATTTATTTATTTATTTGTTCCCAGAAAATTGTTACTTTTTGGAGAAGAAGAGAGAGAAAGAGAGAGAGAAAAAGGTAAAATATGTTTTCTGCTTATATGAATTTAATCTATTTCTTCTTCACGCTCAGATCTTTGCACATCCATTATCAAACTTCGTATGTCAGGCTAATAGCTTCTAGACACGATAACACACACGTATGAGGGATATAAGCCTTTTCACGCTAGATTTTTCTTCGAGATATATATATGATTAGAAAAATTCCTGCATTAAAAAAGAATGTCTCATGGAGCAAGGAATTACTTGGTATGAAAGCTGACATCAAGTTCCGACTCAACGATTAATAGCAATATCTTCACTGGAAGGTAACATTACTGTGATCTGTAATTTTTTTCAGTCTTTGGTTTTTTAAATATTAACTAGAGTCTCAAGTCTCTAATTTTAAATGCAAGAGTCTTTTTTACATTTCTTCAAGCACCCTTAAATCTGGAAGCTTTGGAAGCGCTACATCTCATGGATACAGCTTTGTTTTATATTATTTCAATTGATTTATTTTACATTAAATGTTTTATATTTGTTAATGTAGGTGACAGATGCTATAGCCGGACCTTTTTTCTTTTTTTAAACTTTCCTTTCATTTTATTAAAGGTTTGTTTTATATAATTTCAAATGATTTATTTTACATTAAATGTTTTATTTTTGTTAATGTAGGTGAAAGATGCTATAGCCGGACCTTTTTTTTCTTTTTTAAATTTTTCTTTCTTTTTATTAAAGCTTTGTTTTATATAATTTCAATTGATTTATTTTACATTAAATGTTTTATTTTTGTTAATGTAGGTGACATATGCTATAGCCGGACCTTTTATTCATTTTTTTAAATTTTTCTTTCATTTTATTAAAGCTTTGTTTTATATAATTCCAAATGATTTATTTTACACTAAATGTTTTTTTTAATGTAGATGACAGATGCTATAGCCGGACCTTTTTTCCTTTTTTAAATTTTTTCTTTCATTTTATTACAGCTCTGTTTTATATAATTTCAATTTATTTACTTTACATTAAATGTTTTATATTTGTTAATGTATGTGACAGATGCTATAGCCGGACCCTTTTTAATTTTTATATATTTTTCTTTCTTTTTATTAAAGTTTTGTTTTATATAATTTCAAATGATTTAATTTACATTAAATGTTTTATTTTTGTTAATGTATTTGACAGATGCTATAGCCGGACCTTTTTTTCTTTTTTAAATTTTTCCTTTTTTTTATTAAAGCTGTTTTATATAATTTCAAATGATTTATTTTACATTAAATGTTTTATTTTTGTTAATGTAGGTGACAGATGCTATAGCCGGACCTTTTTTTCTTTTTTATATTTTTCTTTCTTTTTATTAAAGCTTTGTTTTATATAATTTAAAATGATTTATTTTATATTAAATGTTTTATTTTTGATAATGTAAATGACAGATTTTGTTAATGTAGATGACAGACTATAGCCAAACTTTTTTTTGTTTTTTAAATTTTTCTTTCTTTTTATTAAAGCTTTGCTTTGTATAATTTCAAATGATTTATTTTACTATAAATGTTTTGTTTTTGTCAATGTAGATGACAGATACTATAGCCGGATCATTTTATTTTTATATTTTTCTTTCTTTTTTTTAAGCTTTGTTTAATATAATTTCATATGATTTATTTTACATTAAATGTTTTGTTTTTGTTAATGTAGATGACAGACTATAGTCGGACCTTTTTTTCTTTTTTAAATTTTTCTTTCTTTGTATTAAAGCTTTGTTTTATATTATTTCAATGAATTTATTTTACATTAAATGTTTTGTTTTTGTTAATGTAGATGACAGACTATAGTCGGACCTTTTTTTCTTTTTTAAATTTTTCTTTCTTTGTATTAAAGCTTTGTTTTATATTATTTCAATGAATTTATTTTACATTAAACGTTTTATTTTTGTCAATGTAGGTGACACATGCTATAGCCGGACCTTTTTTTTTATATTTTTCTTTCTTTTTATTAAAGCTTTGTATTAAATAATTTCAAATGATTTCTTTTACATTAAATGTTTTAATTTTGTTAATGTAGGAGACAGATATTATAGATGGACTGTTTTTTTTAATTTTTTTTCTTTTTATTAATGATTTTACAAACAATGATGGTATTTAATTAAACAAATAATGAGATTTAAAATACAGTTAAAAATTTGCAAAAAAAACCCACAAAAAAAACTAATGTAACATAAACATGCATGACATAGAATTGAAAAAGTAAATAAATTTTACTAGAGAGCTATAAAATTAGGGATATTTCTTTCTTTTTATTAATGTAATAAAATTTTCTTTCTTTCTATTAATGTTTTTCAAACAATGATGCTCTTTAATTAAACACATAAGAAGTTCAAAATGCAAAAAAAAAAAACCTTAGCATTGTGCAAAATAACTAATGTAACATAAATATACATAACATAGAATTAAAAAAGTAAATAAATTTTACCAAAGACCTATTAAATTAGGGATTTTTATTTGTTTTTATTAATGTTTTTGCAAACATTGATGCTCTTTAATTAAACACATAATGAGATTATCACATAAGAAGTTGAAAATATAAAAAAAATCGATAGGTTTGTGCAAAATAACGATATATATATATATATATATATATATATATATATATATATATATATATATATATATATATATATATATATATATATATATATATATATATATATATATATATATATATATATATATGTATATATATGTATATGTATATATATGTATATATATATATATGTATATATATATATGTATATATATATGTATATATATATATGTATATATATATATATATATATATATATATATATATATATATATATATATATATATATATATATATATATATATATATATATATATATATATATATATATATATATATATATATATATATATATATATATATATATAT
>CM063497.1:78330553-78338053 GCA_032207245.1 Pardosa pseudoannulata | reverse complement strand
TTTACGATGTTTTCTGATGAAATTTCCTTTCGATTTCTTTTGCAAAATGTTAACTGAAAATATATTCTTAATCTTTTATCACATCATATTAATAATAGATAAACTATTGTACATTGTACAAGTTTATGATTTCTCCTGCGATATTTACAATGCTTTCTGATGAAATTTTCTTTCAATTTTTTTGCAGACTGTTAACTGAAAATATCTTTTTAATCTTTTAACATATCATATTGAGAATAGATAAACTATTGTACATTGTACACGATTAAAATTTCTCATGTGATATTTACGATGCTGTGTAATGAAATTTCCTTTCTATTTTTTTTCAAACTGTTAACTGAAAATATCTGCTTAATGTTTTATCACATCATATTGATAATAGATAAACTATTGTACATTGTACACGTTTAAGATTTCTCCTGCGATATTTACGATGTTGTCTGGTGAAATTTCCTTTTAATTATTTTTCAAACTGTTCATTGAAAATATACAGGAATCTTCCTAATTTTTTATCCTAATGTACTGATAGCAAGTAGCCTACTAGATTTAATTTATGTAATTCTTCTGTATATTGTACATGTACTGTATAATGTATACTATAAATGTACTGTATAATGTATATTATAAATGTACTGTATAATGTATATTATAAATGTACTGTATATTTTACATGTATTAATAAAATTTGAATTCCAAATTTGCTTATTTACCTTAATTTTTATAACAATACATTTATAGTAGAAAACCTATTGTTCTTTGTTTCTTGAGACAATTTGTTTTACTAAGTTTTTAATGTTTTGGTGGAATGGCTTTTGAATTATATCATAAATTTGTTACTGAAAATATACTGAAATTTTACTATTTTTTACGTAATATATTTATGAAAGGAGAACTACATGTGATTTTGACCGGATGGACGTTTCTTCTATTTAAAATTCTATCTGATGAACATGTTTTGAATAATTAGATGTTTTATTTATACAGAGTATGTAATTGTATAAAAAATAATAACTGTCTCTATAAAAGTAAAGGGGATACTATACTTGAGGAATATAATATCTTCTAATAGAAATCGGCGGTGATTAATGAAAATGTGTCTATTTAACAAACCCCAGTTTTCTAAATGTCTGACAAAATGATACACAATTTCAAGACTCATTTCGCATATCCAAAATGTATAAAGTTATTTCTCTTATTTAATTAAAGTAAAAATGTAGAAAGATTAATATAAAATAAATTAAAACTACGTTATATCACTATCCTTAAGACACTCCTTACTACCCTTGACTATCTTTAACCATACTAACTCTTTCACTATACTTAAATATATACTTCTAAGTAAATAAGCCTATATTTTCATCTTATAGTAAGTATTTGTATTATGGAGACCCCTGCTATGGCTCGACGATTCTTAAAGAAGTATCCGCAATTATCACATCCTATATAAAACCATGCTCAGAAAGGATTCACATGGTGCAATTAAATAAAACAATTATATCTAGACACAGGCATTTATTTTAAGATAGTATAATGAATGACGCAGAGCTCTGGGTATCAAAACTGAACTGACGTTACAGTTTAAAAACCTGAAAGTATATACAATTTACATAAACAAACATCAGCACCTGTGGTGCAACAAAGCCCATATGCTACTCTACAACACTGATTTTTATAGGCAGACAACATATATATATATATACATTAGAGACATTTGCATATTTAAGAAGATGCTGTGTTGCCATAAATAAAAATACGATAATTATAAAACTTTACTCATAACAAATATCCATACAGATGAATTCATGTTACAATAATATGTGAAAATGAATTACAATATTTATAGTATATACAGGACACTATTTACAAATACTGAACATTACGTCAACGGATTTAATCAGAAATGATGCGTATGACGTCAATCTTTGGCGAATCAAAACGAGGCAACGATTTTAGTTGTTATTGCCAGTTATTGAATCACCACAGTGTTACTAATAAAAGTAATTAACAGTATTTAGCATTTTAGGTTTCCTTTAAAGAGTAATCAGTTATAATTTAATTTGACTTATACTTTAGATAAAATTTCAATATTTTGAGCTTCTAATATCTAATACAGTTTCGTTTTATTGTCTCATTCATAAAATTCAGTTTCCAGATCACTGTAATTGTAAAATCTACATGACGTTATCGTGACGACCATAATGTAACATATATGTATGTTTTCAAAATTATAATGTGTTAATTGCTCTGTAGTTTTATTTATAATCAATTAATGCGAATCATTTACCTATTTGTTTAATATTTGAAACTATCTTAAGTATTTCAAAATCATTTTATTAAGTATTGTCGAAACGGAACAATTTCATCATGCTCGAAGACTTCGAAGAATCATTCAGAATCATTCTTCAGAAATCATTGATTTCCTGATTTTTTAAAGATAATTACAATCATGTTTAAATCACTAATAATTTTAATCAATAAATCAGTCATTACTATTTATAAACTAACTTATCCAAAATCCTCCAATTTAACTTTATCTGCAGATGAATGAGTTTTTATTTCTGGTGCCTCTTGGTCAAACCACCGATCACGATTGAGATAGAGGCTACATCATATTAATTCAAAGGGGAAACGCCTTACGTTTTAAAGAAGCAATTTAAGGGTAAAAGTACGACAGTTGCTCAAGTGAGTCCTGGTAAATTTGAAGCAGTGATTTTCAGAAGACCCATTAGTTTGTTCTGCACTGCCAGAGGTATTGCTTGAGAATTTAAAGGGCATTTGGACCACGAATAATTTTACATGTCCTAGACACCTTTAACGAACAAGATGGATCTTAGGCCGGCTTGGTCTTCGAACCCGCAAAACTCCAGTTTTTTAAGATGAATACAATAATGTTTTAAACACTAATGATTTTTATCACTAAATCAGATACTGCTATTTATTAATCCATTTATCCAAAATCCACCAATTTAACTTTCTCTACATTTGAATGTGTTGTTCTGGGTCCACTTGGTCAAGCCAAGAACGATTGATCATACATTACTCGTATTAACCCTCCGAGTAGAACACACCGACAAAAAAAATGTCTCCAAAAATACGCTAATGTTTTATTGTGTCGACCAAAGTGTTCTAGGATTTTTTACTTCACCCTTTGTCGACTAGTTTGAAATACGGGAAACCTACCCTCGTTATTGTCCCTTTACGTCCGGTTATAAATATATATATATATATATATATATATATATATATATATATATATATATAGACATTATAGATTGTTAATTTTTAATACACATAAAGCTCGTCAAGTCTCGAAGATCATCCCATAAGAAATAATGGATTCTAAAAGTACAAATAAAAATATTATTTAAGAGAATGATTTAAATTTTTTTACAAAAGTCATCCAAGCTATTTAAGTGGTGCAATTAGAGATACACCTGTTACCGCAAACGAAATACTTCGAAATAGAGATTTACAAAGCCATGAAAAGTTATTAGCGTCTTTGTGCCTCAGGGATTAGGGGTGCAGTTCCTAAACAATCGACCTGACCCTCCTACCTCAAAACTCCATGCGGGAAAACACTGGCAGAAATGTACAATACATCCATTTTCAGAACGTTTTTGGAACTCGAAAATTACGTGACAACCGCTTTGAAGACATCATCGGTTTGGCGGAATTGTACGTGCGAACAGCTTAGAGGGTTAATGCAAAGGGGCCCAACTTTCGTTTAAATTGAAGGGTGAAAGTACGACTATTGCTCAAATGAGTCCTCGTAAATTTGAAGTAGGGATCAAGCAGAAGACCCATATGCTTGGTCTTAACTCCCAGAAGTATTAATTGAGAACTTGGAGGACATTGGGACCATAAATAGTTTTACATGTCCCAGTCACCTTTATCTGACCCTGCAGATCTTAGGCCGGTTCGGGTTCCGAAACCGCAAACTTTTAGTTACGAGATCGTTCACTTTGCCATCTGAGCTATCATACAGAAAAACATTGATTTTCTGATTTATTTATGATAAAATCAATATTTTAAACACTAATGATTTTTATCAATAAAACAGATACTACTATTTATAAATCCATTTATCAGAAGTCCTTCAATTTAACTTTATCTGCAGATGAATGTGTTGTTGTTTCTGTAGCCACTTGGTAGAACTAGGCACGATTGAGTCATACACTACTTGTATTAAACAAAGGGGCTCGTCTTTCGTTTTAACGAGCACTTCAAGGGTAAAAGTTAGACTATTTTCTCAAGTGAGTCCTCGTAAATTTGAAGTAGTGATCAAACAGAAGACCATAGGCTTGGCCTGTACTCCCAGAGGTATTGATTAAGAATATAGGGAACATTGTGACCATGAATAGTTTTACATGCCCCAGTCACCTTGAACTTACCCTGCAGATTTTAGGCCGGCTTGGGTTCCGAACCCTCAAACTTTTAGTTATGATATCGTTCACTCTGCCGACTGAACTACCATGAAGAAAAAAGTTAATTTTTTGTTTTATTTCAGATGAAATCAATGTTTTAAACACTAATGATTTTTATCAATAAAACATATACTACTATTTAAAAATCCATTTATCACAAATACTCTATCACTTTATCTGCAGATGAATGTGTTGTTGTTTCTGGGGCCATTTGGTCAAACCAAGCACTATTCAGATATACAACACTCGTATTATGGGAAAGAGAAGCGGATTTCGTTTTAACAAGCACTTTAATGGGAAAAGTACAACTTTTGCTGAAGTCATTCCTCGTAAATTTGAGTAGGGTTGAAGCATACCATACATAGACTTGGCCTGCCATCCACGGAGGTACCCTTTGAGAACTTCGAGGGCATTGTGACCAGGAATAATTTTACATGTCCCAGTCAAATTTAACGAACACGGCTTATCTTAGGACGGCTAGGTTTCCGAACCCGCAAACTTCTAGTTACGAGATTGGTGCCTTTGCCGACTGAGCTATCATAAAGAAAAACAGTAATTTTCTGATTTATTTAAGATTAAATCAATGTTTTAAACACTAATGATTTTTATCAATAAAACAGATAGTACTATTTATAAATCCATTTATCAAATATTCTCCATCACTTTATATGCAGATGAATGTGTTGTTGTTTGTTGTGCCATTTGGTGAAATAAGCAACTATTCAGATATACAACAATCGTATTAAAATAAAGAGATGCGCCTTTCGTTTTAACGAGCACTTCAATGGTGAAAGGACAACTTTTGCTGAAGTCATTTCTTGTAAATCTGAGCAGGGGTGAAGCATAAGACCCATAGACTTGGCCTGCCACCCCCGGAGGTACCCTTTGAGAACTTCGAGGACATTGTGACCACGAATAATTTTACATGTCCCAGTCACCTTTCACGAACAAGGCGGATCGTAGATCGGCTTGGGTTCCGAACCAGCAACCTCCAGTTTTTTAAGATGATCCAATCATGTTTTAAACCCTAATGATTTTTATCAATAAATCAAAGACTACAATTTGTAAATCCGTTTAACCAAAAGTCTATGTATTAACTTTATCTGCAGATGAATGTGTTGTTGTTTCTGAAGGTACTTGGTCAAACCAATCACGACTGAGCCACATAATACTCGTATTAAGGCAAATAGGCTCGTCTTTCGTTTTAACAAGCAGTTCAAGTGTGAAAGTACGACAGTTGTCCAAGTGAATCCTCTTAAATTTAAAGTAGGAATCAAGCAGAAGACCCATAGGCTTGACCTGCCACCCCCGGACGTACTTTTGAGAACTTGGAAGGCAGTGTGTCCACGAATAATTTGACATGCATCAGTCACATTTACCGAACAAGGTGGATCTTAGGTCGGCTTGGGCTCCGAATCCGTATTTACTTGTATACAACATTTGTATTAAGGGAAAGAGATGTGGCTTTTGTTTTAACGAGCATTTAAATGGTGAAAGTACAAATGTTGCTTAAGTCATTTCTCGTAAATTTGAGCAGGGGTCTAGCAGAAGACCTATAGACTTGGCCGGCACTTCCAGAGGTATTGATTGAGAACTTGGAGGACTTAGATGACCCACACCCACATCCAACTGAAGAAGTTTACGGATACAAAAGCCTAAGTAGGTGGGGAGAACCTTTCGACATTATTTATTTTAATGCTATACACTGAATTATTAACTTAAAAAAACACTTTTTTATCACTATCACAATTTTTACCAAGTATTTTCCCTCATTTTTAATTTTTAAAATTTATTTTATATATAAGAGTAGTTTGAATTTAATATATTATAAATTTCCTTTAACTTTTTAATATGATTATGATTATTATCTATTTTTTTAAATATTCGATCTTTGTTTCGTTTTTGTATTTTTTAATAAACAACGGAACGAGATTACATCTTACTTGCACGTAATGCTGAGAGTTGCCTATCATTCCCCATTTACAGTTTGCTGAATCTAGTTTTCCAATTCTGTACAAGTAGGTTGAGAAATTTCCATGATCAGTTATTAAATAATTTAATATGTTATTTTCGAATCTTAACTTTTGTTCTACTTTAAACATTATAGTATAGGTTAATCTTCCTTTTTCACTATTGTCCCAATAATCTTGCTAATCTTTATTTATGTTTTTTTTTTCATATATATTTTAAGTATTGATACCGGGATTTATTCATTTCGTTCTTTGCTAAAATATCTGCATGTTCATTACCGGTATTCCCCGTATGAGCTTTGATCCAAATTATATTAATTGTTCGGTTATTCATGTTTTTACATTCTTTTTGTATTTCGGTAATTAAATTGGATTTCGGTACTAATTGGTTTAGGCTCTTGATTACTAAAAGACTGTCAGTATATAAATATATATTGTCTTCACTCAATTGTTTTATCTTTCTGAGGGAATCAAGTATTGCAGACTCCTCAGCCTTAAATACAGTATTATGACAATGCAATTTTGTTTTACAGGTATATACTGTCTTATTTCTTTTTATTATTACATAAACATAACCCATTTCTGTTTCCATTTTACTTCCATCTGTAAAGATTTTCAATACTTAATTTATTATATTATCTTGGATCTTATCGTAATTTTAGATTTATGGGGACATCTATTGGATTATTGTTCTTTTTCAAATTTTTCAATTCTATATTTTTTGCTTGTAATATACTTCTCTGATAAGTTTCATTCGATCCTCTGTATTTCAATACATAAATTTTCGTTAAATAATTGGTTGTTATCATTATTGGTGGGATTCCTGATAATAAGTTTAATACTGTGTTTGATACTGTTTTATAGGTATGCATGATTTTTATCAGAAATTTTCTTTGTATTGAGTATAGTTTAATTCCATGGCTATTAAGAAAATCATACTATGCCTCTATTCCATATAGAATTTTTTTCTCTACTACTGTGATATACCAGGTTCTCATAATACTTGACTTTATGCCCCACTATGCATTACCGAATCTATTAGTATTTATTATTAATCTAGTGATTTCTGTTTCCAAGTACTTTAAATGTTGTTGAAAATTTAGTCC
>CM063497.1:78308053-78325553 GCA_032207245.1 Pardosa pseudoannulata | reverse complement strand
AGGTTAAACTCAAAATTAGGGAAAATCAATTTCTCAATAATGCAGTTCAAACTACAGTTAAAATAATGCAGTTAAAACAATAACGCAATAAACATACATCGAAAATAATTAATATATTGAAGCAGATCTGAAAGGTAAAAAAATCTGAATATAGTTAAATATATATAGCCCGAAGGCTTAAACAAAATTAGGAAAATCCACATTTCAATAATACTGTTAAAACTGCAGTTAAAACAGTAACACAATTAAAATGCATCAAAAATGAATAGTATATATAAACAGCGCTGAAAGATAAAACAAAATTCCAGATATAGTTAAATATATTGCCCGAAGGTTAAGTAAAATTAAGGAAGTCTACTTTTCAATAATATATTTAATACTACAGTTAAAATAATACAGTTACAAGTATAAAGCAGTTAAAATACCTGGAAAATAAATAATATATGGTTATTATGTATAATAGATAGAAGCAACGCTGAAATCTTAGAAAATCCAGATATAGCTATATATATTGCCCGAATGAGTAAGAAGAACTAGGTAAGTCCATTTTTCAATAATACAGTTAAAACTACAGTTGAAACTAAAACGCAGTTAAAATACTTTGAAAATAAATAATATATGGTAAAAACGAGTAATAGAAGCATCGGTGAAAGGTTGAAAAATCCGGATATAGCTAAATATGTTGCTCGAAGGTTTAAGCAAAATTAGGAAAATCCATTTTTCAATAGTGCAGTTAAAACAATAACGCAATTAAAATGAATAATATACAGAAACAGCATTGATAGGTTAAAAAAACCGGATATAGTTAACTATATTGACCGAAGGCTTAAGCAAAATTGACAGTTAAAATAATGCAAAACTACAGTTAAAATAATACAATTACAAGTATAACGCAGTTAAAATACTTCGAAAATAAATAATGTATGGTGAAAATGTGTAATAGAAGCAGCGCTGAAAGCTTAAAATATCCAGATGCAGCTAAATATATTGCTCGAAGTCGTAAGTAAAATTAGGAACGTCCATGTTTCAATAATACAGTTAAGACTACAATGCAGTTAAAATACTCTGAAAATAAATATTATATATTTTGAAAACGAATAATAGATAAAAGAAGAGGTGAAAGCTTGGAAAATCGGAATATAGCTAAATATATTACCCAAAGGCGAAAGCAAAATTAGGGAAGTCCATTCTTCAATAATACAATTCAAACTACAGTTAAAACAATGCAGTTAAAACAATAACGTAATTAAAATTCTTCCAAAATGATTACTATATAGAAGCAGCGCTGAAAGGTTAAAATATATAGATATATTTAAATATATTTCCCGAAGACAAAAGCAAAATAAGAGAAATCAACTGAGCAAAACACTGATAAAACTGCAGTTAAAACAATACCGCAATTAAAATGCATCGAAAATGAATAATACATAGAACCAGCACTGAAAGATTTAAAAAATTCCAGGTATAGTGAAATATACTGCCCGAAGGCTTGAGCTCAAAAATAGGGAAATCCATTTTTCTATAACACAGTTAAAACTACAGGTAAAATAATACAGTTTACAAGTACAACGCAGTTAAAATACTTCTAAAATAAATAATATATGATGAAAATATAGAATAGATAATAGCAGAGCTGAAAACTTAAAAACCCGGATAGAGTTAAATATATTGCCCGAAGGCAAAAAAAGTAAAAATTTTAAAAATAAAAACATTTATATATAATTAAAACAAATATGTAAAAATTAATCATTTTAATAATAAATAAAACAACATGCAGAAAAAATAAATAATACATTGTGAAAACGAATAATAGATAGAAGCAGTGTTGAAAGGTTGAAAAATCCAGATATAGCTAAATATATTGCCCGAAGACGTTAGAAAAATTTTCAATAATGCAGTTAAAACAATAACGTAATTAAATCAAAATGAATAATATATAGAAACAGTGCTGAAAGATTAAAAAAATCCGGATATAGTTAAATATATTGCCCGAAGCCTTAAGCAAAATTAGAAAAGTGTAATTTTCAATAATGCAGTTAAAACTACAGTTAAAACAATAACGCAATTAAAATGCATCCTAAAGGAATAATTTATAGAAGCAACACTGAAATGTTAAAAAATCAGGATAAACATATTTCCCGAAGGCTTAAGCAAAATTAGAGAAGTCAATTTTTCAATAGTACAGTTAATACAGTTAAATCTGCGCAATTAAAACTACAATGTCTCAGCTAAAAAATCTTTCAGGTAACATCTCCTGTCTACTCCGTTCATTAAGATATTAATAAAGTCTTTATTTACAAATTACGGAAATTTTTCTCATATCTAAGCTCTCCTTAAATCAATTTTTCAATTTTTTTAATGCTTACTTCCATAGGCAGGCATTGCTTCTAATGTTAGCACACATATCAACCCAAATAACAATAATGACTTCAAACATAACTTTTAAAAAAAATTGTGATGTTCCCGTGAATAACTTTTATAGCATAAATCACAAAACAGGGGTAGAAATAAAGCATTTTTTGGCAAATGCCCTTTGCTTTGGAAGGGATCCAAACAACAGACGCTATCCCTCGCCACGTAAACAGAAACATATTTCATGAAGGTTACTATTTTCATGTTTTAAATATGCTAGAATTCGATTTTTTGTTGTTTTCGTCTTTAAAATCATCGTTTATTTTATTGGCGAGGTTTATTGTGTTTTGGTTCCAGATTTGATTTAGCTTTATGAGACGTGCCGATACTCATTCTGTAACAGTATGTATGTAGTTGGATAAATTTCATTAGATATGGAATGATTTATTACAACGATATACGCTAGTAATTTTTTTAAAATGGAATTTTAGTTATAGCATTATAATTCTTATTTCAAACCTTCTTACAGTTTCAGATAATAGTGCTGCTGTTGTTTTTGATGCCACTCGGTCATACCAAGCACGATTAAACCATACACTACTCGTATTAAGACAACGGGTGCGCTTTGCATTTCAATGTCACCGTTAAGAACGATTTTGCTCAAGTGGGCCTCGTAATTTTAATGCAGGCACCAAGCAGAAGACCCATAGATTCGACATTCCACCCCCAGATTAATCGATTGAGAACTTGGAAGAGATTGTGAACATCGCCTGTCTTTTTGCTCCATTTCTCTTTCAAGCACTATTTTAAGATTATTATTTGCTTTATAGGGTTATTTTATTCCTGTTTTGTTAAAATGAAAACGTTTTTTTTGTAAAACACATATTTATACAGTGTAACGTACTGGAAATGTGGTAGGCGAAGCCGTCAATGAAACAGGCTATAAAACTGTTTAATCTAGACTAAATATTTTTTTCAGGTGAATAAATTATGTACAGCTATGTACAGATTCAGTAGATTTCTAAATATTCTGGGATCTCGTGCTGAGATGACATTCTCACAATAAGAATGCGTGGGTACGGAGTACAGTGTGGCTAGAGTTCTATTCACTGGAATTGTTCGTTAATTAGTACCAGTAATAAACGCTGACACTATCACCTCCGGCCTGACGATTAGTACAGTCGGCTTTCACACAAAGGTTCGAAAGCTCAGAGTGCGTATCTGGGGTTCGTGAAGGAAACTCGGGATGCAAGACGATCTAAAATGAGAGCAAGGGTCACTCTCGGCTACCTACTTCTATGCACGAAGTAAAAAAAAAATAACAAAATAACGGGAATAGGATTCCCAAGTCGAAGGTTGACTTCTTAGCAAACAGAGACGCTGGCGGTCTCTAAAAACAACAAGCAAACTCCGGAAATAGGAGAGACGAGCGGGTTCCTCTCGAGATCCAAAAGCAACTCTCAAGAAGAAGCCTCAGAAGAAAAAGCCCCCTCTTGGCACCGCCACTCTTCTTTTATAACGGTCTCAGCTCCCCTTACGCGATTCTTCGGGAAACTTCCAGAAGCAGGATGATGCAATCTTGCGGTTACTTCCCGCCTGAATCAGCTGTTTCGTTTCCATATGTGGCCGAAAAGCCGTCTTTAAATCAGCCGACCCAAACAACTTAATTGCCTTTTTCGCTACCGCTAATGGGCACACATGTGGCACTGTAATTATTCACAATCATTTCACCGAGTCTTTTCACTCAACAATCTCACAAAGTCTCAGACGCGCTGGCTCCAGCACAAACAGTTTTCCATTAAATCCGGGACCTAGTACACAACGGGTATTGTTAGACCACCCGTTTCTACCTGCCGCTAAATTTAATTGTTCGCTGCGAAAGGTTACCTTCCGCTCCTCTTTCTTTAGGGTCATGTAACGGATAGTTACAACAGTCAGTACCGGCTATATGATCACCAGCTTATTGAATTATATTTTAAGCCAGTTTTTAAAGCCCTCTAACTTAAATATAATATGATTAATGCACCGCAATTATATTTTTTTTCTTTTTATCTTTTTATTTTTATTTCTTTGTTTTTTTCTTCTTTTTTTTCCTTTTTTTTTTTCAAACTGTCAGTACCTGAAATCAGACTTATATCTGGTCTTCCCCCTTCTTGTTTGTTAAATCACCTCTCAGTCTCTTTTTCTGAAACCAGTATGTTTTCAAACAGTTTCCTCTTTAAGTGAGAAATAGAGTCGAAATGATGTTTCTTAAGTGTTGACAAAATTCTCGTAAAAAATGTTTATTTTGAAATCAGTAAAAGACATACAATGAAACGTTGCATAGTTTATACGTCACGAATAAGAACGTTCATTTTTTAACCCTCTAAGTGGTTAGCAAGTACAATTCCGCCAAACCGATGATGTCTTCAAAGCGGTTGTCACGTACAATTTTCGACCTCCAAAAGCGTTCCGAAAATGGATGTATTGTACATTTCTGCCAGTGTTTTCCCCCATGGAGTTTTGAGGTAGGAGGGTCAGGTCGATAGTTTAGGAACTGCACCCCTCTTTGACTGACATTTATTGACGGATGCACTCCTACTCCCTGATGCACAAAGAGGCTGATAGCTTTTTATGGCTTTGTCAATCTCTATTTCGAAGTATTTCGTTTGCAGTAACAGATGTATCTCTAATTGTACCACTTAAATAGCTTGGATGACTTTCGTAAAAAAAATATAAATCCTTCTCTTAAAGAATATTTTTATTTGTACTTTTAGAATCCATTATTTCTTATGGGATGATCTTCGAGACTTGACGAGCTTTATGTGTATTAAAAATTAACAATCTATAATGTCTATTTATATAGCTATTTATAACCGAAAGTAAAGGGGAAAAAACGAGGGTGGGTTTCCCATATTCCAATCTAGTCGACAAAGGGTGAAGTAAAAAATCATAGAAGACTTTGGTCACTGACACAATAAAACTTTAGCGTATTTTTTGGAGACTTTTTTTCCTCGGTGTGTTCCACTCGGAGGGTTAATAATGCATTCGAAAACAAAGAACTAATCATTTGTTGCCAAAAATGAAATGATTGAAAGATATAAGAAATCTAATCTTTCAAAGGCTGCTTTGGATAAAGCTAATTCTATTACCCGGACGACATTAACTCTCCGAGTGGAACACGCCGAGGAAAAAAAGTTTCCAAAAAATACGCTAAAGTTTTATTGTGTCAGTGGCCAAAGTGTTCTATGATTTTTTACCTCACCATTTGTCACTAGATTGGAATACGGGAAACCCACCCTCGTTATTATCCCTTGACTTCCGGATATAAATAGATATATAAATAGACATTATAGATTGCTAATATTTAATACACATAAAGCTCGTCAAGATAATCCCATAAGAAATAATGGATTCTGTATATATTCGAGAATGATTTATTTTTTTTACAAAAGTCATCCAAGCTATTTAAGTGATTAGAGATACACCTGTTACCGCGAAGGAAATATTCGAAATAGAGATTTACAAAGCCATGAAAAGTTATCAGCGTATTTGTGCCTCAGGGAGTAGCAGTTTAAAGACTCGACTGATTACTTAAAACTCCATGAAAACACTGGCAGATGTGCAATACATCCTTTTTCGGAACGTATTTGGAAGTCGAAAATTGTACGTGTACCGCTTTGAAGACATCATTTGGCGGAATTGTAAATAGAGTTAAACAAACAAGCTCCCAAACTTTGGGTAAGTGTTGAAATCGGTATGAATAAAAACTAGCTTGTCACCTTTAATGTGATAAGCTCTTCTGTTACAACTTAAAAATGAGAAATAAAACATTGTTTACATATTATATATGGACCCCGTATATGGTGATTTTTCTATAGCTGAAAAACGATAATTATTTAATTTTCGACTTTGATACTTTTGTAATAGTTTTATTAATCCTTTAAATTATATTAAATTGATTATAGACATTTATATATGTTTAAAAATTTATGTAACACATATAATTAATTTTTCTGATTTTATATTTAATTAATATATAAGTTAATATATTTGAGCACTGGAGTCTAAGTATTTTCTGACGATGATACTAGAGAGCGTAAGTACTTGTACAATTAGTCTAACAACATTACGGGGTAAAAAAATAACGGTATAAACAGGAAAACGAAGCCGAATGTTCTTGTCTCTACATAGATTCGAAAAATTTAGAGTAAAAACTGTTTTTTACATCAGAGTGCGCCACAGAAGAGGTTGATTAAAAAAAATTAGATTTAAAATCAACTTTGTATTTATCTTTGAAAATCTTTTATAGACATATTATATATTATAATATATATATATATATATATATATATATATATATATATATATATATATATATATATATGTTTATATAATTCTATATAAAATACTAAAAGTTGTTTAAAAACTTAAAATATTTTCAATTTTTTTTTATTTAACTGAAAATTAAATTTACTCTCAATACCGCCGCTCTAGGTAAAATTCCGCTGTGAAATGTACCTTACACACAGTGTTAAAATATTTTTAAAAATATAACAAAATATTTAAAAGAAATTACAAAATAGAAAAGTGTCAACTGTTTTCTGATTCAGGAGTTATTATTTTGCATTAAATTGCCGTTTTTATTTATTCCGATTTCAAATAGATGGCGATACTAGTTTAAAATCTTTGTAGATGGAATTCCAAGTACTCTAAACAAGCTCCTTGCATTTAGCGAACATTTTTTTTGTCTTCAAAGTAATTTTTTATATTTAAATATTGTACTGTCAGTGGAAATAAATCTTTGGGCAAAATGTCAGATTTCTAGCTAATCAGAAATTGAGAAAAATTGATTTCAAAATCTCAATTAACAAGTGAAATTAAATAAAAGCTAGTAGAAATGAAAGAAAAATTCCTAACTGGTTTATTTCAATAAATACGTTTGTTATGTACGAGAATTTGTTTGCAATCGGGCAGTTTTTCTTGTTGCTTTTCTCTACGTTAATAATATTTAACATTTTCATATTTCAAAAAAAATTAAAACAAATGAAAACAACCGTAAAGTGTTCAGCTTGAAATCATATTGTCATTTGTTATAACGATAATAAAACTATACTATAATAATAATTTTTCAATGCTTAATGCATTGTTCTATAGAGGTTAATTTTTTCACCTATGAAAGAAAAAAAAATCATATGAAGTTCTGTATATAAACCTACTAAGTAGAATTTGAACACGTGAAAAGCATTTCACGTCAAGTCTGAAATATGAAACCTATTTGTCTCTTCTTCCGCAATTTCACCCACTCTCAGATATTCTTAACATTAAGCTTGCGTAAAATTAGCTCTCTATATGCACGTCATTTTTCTTTGTAGTTTTATTTACTTTTTTGTAGAATAAAATTACCATTTTTCTTCCGGATTCCCTCTTCACATAGAATCATATTTTCGTAAGCCCTATTTCGGTATTATCAGTTCGATGTGTTTCACAGGGTGAACTATAAACAAACACGCGTATACCTTTGTTCGTTGCATTTTAGTTCATTATTTATTGACTTTGGTAGCTATCAATAATTCAGCCGTATCAACTGCAACTTTTCGCCGGGAATGAAAAATCTTTGCATGCACCAATGGGATTACGCGCCGTTCCGGAGATATTACAGAATAAATAAAGGCATTGTTTCGACGGAAAATCTCGGTCTAAACGGAGGAACTAATAATATATAGATAGATAGCGAAATATTTTGTGCGTTCGATTCCCGATATTTCCAGCCATTAGCACCCCATGCTAAACGTTCTCCAAATAACAACTCTCCGAGTAAATACACTGTAAAAATGGCGTTAAAGAACATCTTCACGATGCGTTTGACAACAGTATCGATTATCATATTTAGCAGGTATCGAAATAAAGTAGTATTCCTATTTTAAGATTTTATATATAAATTGTATACGAGAAGCCAAAACCTTTGTAGTAGAAAATAGTAGTCAATGCAGTGCTAAAGATATATAACAGTTCTTTTCCTAAACGGGATCGGTATGCTTTATATAGTGTTCTCTGAAAGTCCATCCTGAGTTTTGATTCAATTGAAAAAAGATGTCAGCTTTGTATGTTTTGTTCTTCTTTAAAGTATAAAAACTCTCTTAAAAATAAGTTATCTGCTCTTTGTAAACATTCGAATAGTCGTAACTGCAGTACTCTACTTGTCAGTAAAAAATCTTTTGTTAACATTATTTGTGCCATATTTACAGTTATCTTTTCTGTTCTATTTCTACATTCAAAGACTATTTGTGATGCAAATTTTCATATTTTAGAGTTTTTATGTCTAATAAACTTTAAATTACATTTCTTTACTTTTGTGCAAAATAATCTGGATATTTTCGTAAGATCCAAATCTTAGCAAAATCCTTCCAAATAGATTTAAAATTAGTGTAGTAGAATTTACATTTTTGTTGCATTTTCCAGTGTAAAAATATAACCGAATTTCTTGCTGCATACGAGAGGTGATTTAAAATAGTACAAAAGCTACAGTGAATTATATTTAGCACATTTGGTGCATTTTATTTTATGCAATTATTACAGATAACTCATAGTACGTACATGGGGTACACACGGCATCTGAAAATATATCATATCTGGTTTCTTTCAAAAAGTACGTTTCTTAAGTACCTGCATTTTATTGCAATCATGTAGTTTTCCTTATAGATTTTTCTACATTAATAATATTTAATATTTTCATATATCACAAATAAATTCAACCAAATAAAAACAACTGTAAAATTTTAAGATTGAAATTATTTTGTCATTTGTTATAACAATATATCAAACTAAAACAATAATTTTTCAATTCTTAATGAATTGTTGTATAGAGGTAAATTTTTTCACCAATGAAAGAAAAAAAGTCATCTGACGCTCTGTATCCGGTAAACCCACTGAGTAGAATTTTAACACGTGAAAACCATTTTACGTCAAGTCTGAAATATGAAACTTATATGTCTCAGCTTCCGCAGTTTCACCCACTCTCAGATATTCTTAACATTAAGCTTGAGCAAAATTAGCTCTCTATATTCACGCCATTTTTCTTTGTAGTTTTACTTACTTTTTTTTGTAGAATAAAATTACCATCTTTCTTCCGGATTCCCTCTTCACATAGAAGCATATTTTCGTAAGCCTTATTTCGGTATTATCAGTTCGATGTGTTTCACAGGATGTACTATAAACAAACTAGAGTATACCTTTGTTCGTTCCTTTTTAGTTCATTATTTATTGACTTGGTAGCTATCAATAATTTAGCCGTATCAACTAGAACTTTTCGCCGGGATAGAAAAATCTTTGCATGCACCAATGGGATTACACTCCGTTCCGATGATATTACAGAATAAATAAAGGCATTGTTTCGACGGAAAATCTCGGTCTAAACGGAGGAACTAATAATATATAGATAGCTAGCGAAATATTTTGTGCGTTCGATTCTCGATGTTTCCAGCCATTAGCACCCCTACTAAACGCTGTCTAACTATCGACTCTCCCAGTAAATACACTGTAAACATGGCTTTAAAGAGCATCTTCCCTATGCATTTGACAACAGTATCGATGATAATATTTAGCAGGTATCGAAATAAAGTAGTATTCCTATTTTAAGATTTTATAAATTGTATACGAGAAGCCAAAACCTTTGTAGTAGAAAATAGTAGTCAATGCAGTTCTAAAGTAAGATATATAACAGTTCTTTTCCTAAACGGGATCGGTATGCTTTATATAGTGTTCTCTAAAAGTTCTACTGAGTTTTGATTCAATTGAAAAAATAACTCAGCTTCGTATATTTAGGTCTTCTTTAAAGCCTAAAACTACTCTTAAAAATAAGTTATATTTTCTTTGTAATCATTCAAGTACTCCTAACTGCAATCCATTACTTGTGTTTAAAAATTCTTTTATTAACATTATTTATAACTTATTTACCGTAAACTTTCTGTTCCATGGCTATACACAAAGCATATTTGTAAGACAAACCTTCATATTTTAAAGTTTTTACTTCTAATTCTAATTAAATTACATTTCTTTACCTTTGTCCAAAATATTCTGGATATTTTCGTAATATCCAAATCTTAGGAAAATCCTTCCAAATAAAGTTAAATGTAGTGCAGTAAAATTTACATTTTCGTTGCTTTTTTCCAATGTAAAAATGTAACTGAATTTTTTTGCTACATACAAGAGGTGATTAGAAAATATTACAAAAGCTACTGTAAATTATATTTAGTATATTTGGTACATTTTAATTCATGCAGTTATTACAGCCAACTGATAGTACGCACATGGGGTACGTACGGCATCTAAAAAAATATAATAATTGTTTTTTTTTCTATAAGTACGTTTCTTATGTACGTAAATTTTATTGCAATTGTATATTTTTCTTGTAGCCTTTCTCTATGTTTATAATATTTAACATTTTTATATTTTAAAAGAAATCTTCAATCAAATCAAAACAACCGTAAAATTTTTAAGTGTTGAAACGATATTGTCATTTCACATAACGATATATCAAAATAAAACAATTTTTCGATGCCTAATATATTGTTGTATAGAGGTTAATTTTTTCACTTATAAAAGAAAAATATCATCTGAAGCTCTGTATATACCCACTGAGTACAATTTGAACACATGAAAAGCATTTTACGTCAAGTCTGAAATATGAAACCTATTCGTCTCTTCTTCCGCGATTTCATCCACTCTCAAATATTCTTAACATTAATCATGGGTAAAATTAGCTCTCTATATGCACGTCATTTTTCTTTGTAGTTTTACTTACTTTTTTGTAGTATAAAATTACAAATTTTCTTCCGGATTCCCTCTTCACATAGAAGCATATTTTCGTAAGCCTTATTTCGGTATTATCACTTCAGTGTGTTTCACGGGATGTACTATAAACAAACACGCTTATACCTTTGTTCGTTCCTTTTTAGTTCATTATTTATTGACTTTGGTAGCTATCAATAATTCAGCAGTATCAACGGGAACTTTTCGCTGAGAAGGAAAAATCTTTGCTTGCACCAATGGGATTACATTCCGTTACGAAGATATTACAGAAAAATAAAGGCATTGTTTCAACGGAAAATCTCGGTCTAAACGGAGGAACTAATAATATATAGCTAGGGAAATATTTTGTGCGTTCGATTCTCGATGTTTCCAGTCATTAGCAACCCTACTAAACTTTCTCCAAATATCGACTCTCCGGTTGAATACACTGTAAACATGGCGTTAAAGATCATCTTCACGATGCATTTGACAACAGTATCGATGATAATATTTAGCAGGTATCGAAATAAAGTAGTATTCCTCTTTCAAGAATTTATAAATTCTATACGAGAAAGCAAATTAGTAGTAGAAATCAGTAGTCAATGCAATGCTAATCAATGCTAATAGTCAATGCAATGCATCTTTTTAGTAGAAATCAGTAGTCAATGCAATGCTAATGTAAAATATATAACAGCTCTTTTAATAAACGGGATCGGTTTGCTTTATATAGTATTCTCTGAAAGTTCATCCTGAGTTTTGATTCAATTGAAAAAATATCTTAACTTCGTATGTTTAGGTTATCTTTAAAGCATAAAACCACTCTTAAAAAGGCGTTATCTTTTCTTTGTAATCATTCGAATACTCCTAACTGTAATACTTTTCTTTTCAATAATAATTCTTTTGTTAACATTATTTGTGCCTGATTTACCGTTCCTTTTGAGTTTCATTGCTATATACAAAGACTATTTGTGTAGTAAACTTTCCTAATTTAGAGCTTTTAATTCTAATATTCGTTAAATTACATTTCTTTACTTACGATCAAAATATTCTGGATATTTTCGTAAGATCCAAATCTTTCCAATATCCTTCCAATAAATTTAAATGTAGTGTAGTAAAATTTACATTTTCGGTCCTTTATTACAGTGTAAAAATATAACCGATTTTTTTTTCTGCATACGGTAAGTGATTAAAAGTAGTACAAAAGCTACAGTGATTTATATTTAGTACATTTGGTACATTTTATTTCATGCAATTACTCTTCCAACTGATAGTACGTACATGGGGTACGTACAGCTTCTATTAAAATACCATAACTAGTTTCTTTCAGTAAATACATTACTTATGTACCTGAATTTTATTGCAATCGTTATAGTTTTCCTAGTAGATTTCTCTACATTAATATTATTTAACATTTTCATATATCCAAACAACTCTTCAATCATATCAAAACAACCGTAAAGTTTTAAAGCTTGAAATTATATTGTCCTATTATATAACAATATACCAATCTATAAGAATGATTTTTCAATGCCTAATATATTGTTGTATAGAGCTTAATTTTTCCTCTATGAAAGAAAAAAAAATCCTCTGACGTTCTGTATGTAAAATTTTTCAGCAGAATTTGAACACGTGAAAAGCATTTTAAGTCAAGTTTGAAATATGAAACCTATTTGTCTCTTCTCCCGCAATTTCACCCGCTCTCAGATATTTTTCACATTAAGCTTGCGTAAAATTAGCTCTCTATATATATATCATTTTTCTTTGTAGTTTTATTTACTTTTTTGTAGAATAAAATTACCATTTTTCTTCCGGATTCCCTCTTCACATAGAAGCATATTTTCGTAAGCCCTATTTCGGTATTATCAGTTCGATGTGTTTCACAGGATGTACTGTAAACATACACGAGTATGCCTGTGTTCGTTTCTTTGTAGTTCATTATTTATTGACTTTGGTAGCTATCAATAATTCAGCCGTATCAACTGGAATTTTTCGCCGGGAAGGAAAAATCTTTGCATGCACCAATGGGATTACGCGCCGTTCTGGAGATATTACAGAATAAATAAAGGCATTGTTTCGACGGAAAATCTCGGTCTAAACGGAGGAACTAAAAATATATAGATAGCTAGCGAAATATTTTGTGCGTTCGATTCTCGATGTTTCCAGCCTTTCGTACCCCCTACTAAACGTTCTCCAAATATCGACTCTAAGAGTAAATACACTGTAAACATGGCATTAAAGAGCATCTTCCAGATGCATTTGACAACAGTAGCGATGATCATATTTAGCGGGTATCGAACTAAAGTAGTATTCCTATTTTAAGATTTTATATATAAATTCTATACGAGAAGGCAAAACATGTGTAGTTGAAAATAGTAGTCAATGCAATGCTAACGTAAGATATATAACAGTTCTTTACCTAAACGGGACTGGTATGCTTTATATTGTATTCTCTGAAAGTTCATCCTGAGTTTTGTTTCATTTTAAAAGGTATCTCAGCTTCGTATGTTTTGGTCTTTTTAAAGCATAAGATCACTCTTAAAATGAAGTTATATTTTCTTTGTAATCATTCGAATACTCTTAACTGCAATTCTTTTCTTGTCAATAAAAATTCTTTTGTTAACATTATTTGTGCTTGATTGTCCGTTATCTTTTATTTCCATTGCTATAAATAAAGTATATTTGTGTCGTAAACTTTTCTAATTTAGAGATTTTAAGTCTAATATTTGTAAAATTACATTTCTTTGCTTTCGTCAAAATATTCTGTATATTTTTTTAAAATCCAAATCTTAGCAAATTCCTTCCAAATAAATTTAAATGTAGTGTAGTAAAATTCACATATTCATTGCTTTTTTCCAGTGTAAAAATATAACAGAATTTGTTTGCTACATACGAGATGTGATTAAAAAATATTACAAAAGCTACAGGGAATTATATTTAGTATATTTAGTACAGTTTATGTCATGCAATTATTATAGCCAACTGATAGTACGTACATGGGGTAAGTACGGAATCTAAAAATATATCATAACTTACTTGTTTCAATAAATACGTTTCTTATGTACGTGAATTTTAGTACAAACGTGTAGTTTTCTTGTAGCCTTTCTCTAAGTTAATAATATTTAACATATTCATATTTCAAAACAAATCTTCAATCAAATCAAAACAACCGTAAAATTTTTAAGCTTGAAAATATATTGTCATTTGTTATAACGATATACAAATCTATAACAATAATTTTTCGATGCCTAATATATTGTTGTATAGAGGTTAATTTCTTCACCTATAAAAGAAAAAAAAACATCTGATGCTCTTTATATTAAAAAAACTAAATAGCATTTGAACACATGAAAAGCATTTTACGTCAAGTCTGAAATATGAAACCTATGTGACTCAGCTTCCGCAATTTCACCCTCTCTCAGATATTCTTAACATTAAGCTTGCGTAAAATTAGATCTCTATATGCACGTTATTTATTTTTTTTTTGTAGTTTTATTTACTTTTTTATAGAATAAAATTACCATCTTTCTTCCGGATTCCCTCTTCACATAGAAGCATATTTTCGTAAGCCTTATTTCGGTATTATCACTTCGGTTTGTTTCACAGGATGTACTATAAACAAACACGAGTATACTTTTGTTCGTTCCTTTTTAGTTCATTATTTATTGACTTTAGTAGCTATCAATAATTCAGCCGTATCAACTGAAACTTTTCGCCGGGAAGGAAAAATCTTTGCATGCACCAATGGGATTACGCGCCGTTCCGGAGATATTACAGAATAAATAAAGGCATTGTTTCAACGGAAAATCTCGGTCTAAACGGAGGAACTAATAATATATAGATAGCTAGCGAAATATTTTGTGCATTCGATTCTCGATGTTTTCAGCCATTAGCACACCCTACTAAACGTTCTCCAAATATCGACTCTCCGAGTAAATACACTGTAAACATGGCGTTAAAGAGCATCTTCCGGATGCATTTGACAACAATATCGTGATAATATTTAAGAGGTATCAAAATAAAGTACTATTCCTATTTTAAGATTTTATAAATTCTATACGAGAAGGCAAAACATGTGTATTCAATGCAATGCTAACGTTAGGTATAGTGCAGCTCTTTTTCTTAACGAGGTCAGTATGCTTTATATAGTGTTCTCTGAAAGTTCATCCTGAGTTTTGATTCAATTGAAAAAAGATGTCAGCTTCGTATTTTTTGGTCTTCTTTAAAGCATAAAACCACTCTTAAAAAGACGTTATCTGCTCTTTGTAATCATTCGAATACCCCTAACTGCAGTCCTTTACTTGTCAGTAAAAATTGTTTTGTTAAAATTATTTGTAATTGATTTACCGTTTCTTTTGGTTTCATTGCTATATACAAAGACTATTTGTGTTGTAAACTTTCCTAATTTAGAGTTTTTAAGTATAATATTCTTTAAATTACATTTGTTTACTTTGTACAAAATAATCTGGATATTTTCGTAAGATCCAAATCTTAGCAAAATCCTTCCAAATAAATTTGAAAGTTGTGTTGTAAAATTTACATTTTCGTTCCGTTTTTCAAGTGTAAAAATATAACAGAAATTTTTTGCTACATACGAGAGGTGATTAAAAAATAGTGCAAAAGCTACAGTGAATTATATTTAGTATATTTGGTATATTTTATTTCATGCAATGATTAAAGCCAACTGATAGTACGTACATGGGGTATGGCAATCGTGGAGTTTTCTTGTAGCGTTTTTCCTAGTTAAAAATATTTAATATTTTCATATTTTAAAACAAATTTTCAATCAAATAAAAACAACCTTAAAGTTTTTAAGCCCGAATCTATATAGTCATTTCATATAACGATATACCGTCTATAACATAAATTTATCAATGCCTAATATATTGTTGTATAGAGGTTAGTTTTTTAACATATGAAAGAGTAAAAATCATCTGACGTTCTGTATATAAACCCACTGAGTAGAATTTGAAGACGTGAAAAGCTTTTTACTTCAAGTCTGAAATATGAAACTTATTTGTCTCTTCTTCGGCAAATTCACCCTCTCTCAGATATTCTTAACATTAAGCTTTCGTAAATTTAGCTCTCTATATGCACGTCATTTTTATTTGTAGTTTAATGTACTTTTTTGTAGACTAAAATTACCAGCTTTATTCCGGATTCCATCTTCACATAGAAGCATATTTTCGTAAGCTTATTTTCGGTATTATAACTTGGGTGTGTTTCACAGGATGTACTATAAACAAACACTCTTATACCTTTGTTCGGTCCTTTTTAGTTCATTATTTATTGACTTTGTTAGCTATCAATAATTCAGCCGTATCAAAACGGAACCTTTCGCCGGGAAGGAAAAATCTTTTTATGCACCAATGGGTTTACGCACCGTTTCGGAGATATTACAGAATAAATAAAGGCATTGATTAAAAGGAAAATCTCGGTCTAAACGAAGGAACTAATAATATATAGATAGATAGCGAAATATTTTGTGCGTTCGATTCTCGATGTTTCCAGCCTTTCGCACCCCCTACTACTAACCGTTCTCCAAATATCGACTCTAAGAATAAATACACTGTAAACATGGCGTTAAAGAGCATCTTCCGGATGCATTTGACAAGAGTATCGATGATCATATTTATCAGGTATCGAAATAAAGTAGTATTCCTATTTTAAGAATTTATAAATTCTATACGAGAAAGCAAAATTTTTTATAGTATAAAATGGTAGTCAATGCAATACTGACGTAAGATATATAAAAGTTCTTTTCCTAAACGGGATCGGTAGGTTTTATATAGTATTCTCTGAATGTCCACCCTGAGTTTTGACTGAATAGAAAAAAAAACTCAGCTTCACAATCTTTGGTCTTCATTAACGCATAAGACCACTCTTAAAAAAAGTTATCTGCTCTTTGTAATCATTCGAATACTCCTAACTGCAGTCCTTTACTTGTCAGTAAAAAATCGTTTTTTAACATTATTTATTACTGATTTACCGTAATCTTTTTTGTTCCATGGCTATATGCAAAGACTATTTGTAAGACAAGCTTCACATATTTTAGAGTTTTTACGGCTAATATTCGTTAAATTACATTTATTTACTTTCGACCAAAATACTTTGGATATTTTTCGTAAGATCCAAATCTTTGTAATATCCTTCCAAATAAATTTAAAAGTAGTGTAGTTAAGATTATATTTTCGTTACTTTTTTCCAGGATAAAAATATAACCGAATTCTTTTGCTGCATACGAGAGGTGATAAAAAATAGTGCAAAAGCTACAGTGAATTATATGTCGTACATTTGGTACATTTTATTTCATGCAATTATTACAGCAAACGCATAGTATGTACATAGGCTACGTGCGTCATCTAAAAAAAATATCATAACT
>CM063497.1:78283053-78303053 GCA_032207245.1 Pardosa pseudoannulata | reverse complement strand
ACATAGCACTAGTTTCCAGGTCTTAATTTTTATCTGTAGGCAGAACTTCTGCTAAAAAATCTCTTTTGGTCAGGATCCAAAACCTCAAGCCAAAAATGTAAAAGCTCGCGGAGTAATGCAAAACCTATGAGAAATCCCATTCTTTTAAGCCAAACTAATTATATTTCGAAAACTAACATCTTGTGGACATATATGGGACTAATTTCACATTAAAAATACAAAACTTACTGCTGAAACACTGAGAATGGCAAAGAAATCAGATTTTCCCGTACGGCGTACGGGCAAATCATTAAAGGGACAATAACAGCACCCGTACGGTGTACGTGCAAAACATGCAAGGGGTTAAGGCTGTCATGACCAGATTGCTACAGTTTTGCAGCAAAATAGCTTTGCAAAGGAGTATTTGCTTTATGTTCCTTTTAACTTACAGTAGTTTTGCTGCAAGATTTTAGCGTCAAATATGTTATGACAAGACATTATCCAGAAAAAATATCAAACTTTGCTGCACATGCATTTTGGGTTAGTTTTTTATTTAGACGTTCAATTTTTCATAAAAAACTGGTAAATTTGTAAATATAAATTTAGTTTAATAACATTAATAAATTGAAAATTTAAAACGAGTACTCGGAATTATATTAAGTCATATTATTAGTGTTTAGTAAGCATTTTGTAAGAATCTATAATAGGTTTATTCTCTAGAATCCTTTTAAAAATTAAAAAAAAACATAAAAAGTAATTTTTAAACACAT
The DNA here is from genome assembly GCA_032207245.1 of Pardosa pseudoannulata. Classification (NCBI taxonomy): domain Eukaryota; kingdom Metazoa; phylum Arthropoda; class Arachnida; order Araneae; family Lycosidae; genus Pardosa; species Pardosa pseudoannulata. Next base: position 78,302,304 of record CM063497.1, on the reverse strand, counting down.
CGTATTTTATAATAAGAAAATTCTTTTTATTTTTAACTTTTCCTTATTTCTACTCGGAGAGAACCGTCCTCTTTTGGACCCCATTTCTTCACGGTCTGAAGCTCCTAAGACTAATTCTTCTGTGGCAATATATATATATATATATATATATAATATATATATATAAATAAATATATATATATATATTTATATATATATATATATATATATATATATATATTATATATATAAATATATATATATATAAAATATATATACATATATATAGTATATTATATATATATATATATATATATACATATATATATATATATATACATATATCTTATATACATATTATATATATTACATATATATATATACATACATAAATATATTTTATATATATATATATAATATATATATAAATATATATATATATAAATTTTTATATATTATTTATATTTATATATATATATATATATAAAAATACTATATATACATAATATATACATATATATATATATATATATATAAAAATATATATATATATATATATATATATACATATTATATATACATATATATATAATAAAAGATACATACATATATATACACACACACACATTATATATTATATATATATACGTTTATATATATTTACATATATATACATATAAAGCATATAAATATACTATAAATACTTATATATATTAAATATATATATATTTATATATATATATATATATATATATATATATACATCTATATATACATAAATATATATTAAAAATGAACTCTCTAAACACATTGTTATTTCTTAAAATGTTCCTAAAAGATTACATTTTTTTCTATTTTTTCCTTCTATTTTTCACTTATAAATATTTTTGAACATTTTGGGGGTATTATTTGAGGTGCGATAATCCTAAGACTAATGCGTCTGTGGCAAATGCCATATCCTATGTAAGGCCCTGATTATAGTACAGTGGATAACAAACCAACCTAAATTTATAAATATACAAATAACTCTTTTCGATTCAATTTGACTCTAAAAATATTTATTGTCCAATATTAATAATTTCAAATTTGCCTTTATATTTATGGATATAATCAGCAATCAATGACTTCAACACTACTTCTGCAGTCATAAACGTCAATTCTATCTATGTAACATGTCATGTTGCTTAATATGAGATTGTATATTGGACATCGATATGTACTTAATCAGCAATTTTTTCTATACCTTTTTCTGCATGGGAGATCTATTGGAAGCCAATAATTTGAAACTTCAGCGCATGGAATAATTACAATCACAATCACATAGAATTTATTATTTGAAATTTCAATTTATGCTCAAGGGCTAGATTATTAAGTTAGAACATACGAAGATTTTTCTTTCGCTTTTAGCTATGTGATACTCATTATTTTTTGCCAATAATATGCATGCCTTCATTCAAAATAAATTTTTATTTAATGAGCAAAGTAATAACTTTCACTTCAGTGAATTTTCAATTGCTTTTTTGTTAGGTTTTGGGAAAACTTTAAAGAGCTTTTTCTCCAATACATAGATAATTTAAATTGCCGAATTGGATTTTACTGTCCGTATATTTTTAAAAATAGCTACGGAACTGGAAACTTTTATTGCATAGTTATCCTTTTGAGATTATATATGTAACTACAACAGTTAATTTTTAATATTAATCTCTTACATTCTTACTTTTATTGTTATCTATGTCTTATATTTATTACTTATATCTTTGAAATATAAAATTATTTAAGCAATAACAGAAAAACTTTTAGCTTTTAAAATATATATATACTACAACAGTTAACTTTTATTATTAATCTCTTATATTCTTACATTTGTTGTATATCTAAGTCTTAACTTTATCACTTATATCTTTTAAATATAAAGTTTTTTAAGCAATAACAGAAAACTTTTTATTTTAAATATATAAATATATATATATATATAATATTATATATATATATATATATATATATATATATATATATATATATATATATATATATATATATATATGTAACTACAATAGTTAGTTTTTATCATTAATCTCTTACATTCTTACATTTTTTGTTATGTCTTATATTTTTTACATATAACTTTTAAATATAAAGTTATTTAAGCAATAACAGAAAACTTTTAACTTTTAATATATATATATATATATATATATATATATATATATATATATATATATATATATATACATATATATATAATATATATAATATATATATATATATATATATATATATATATATTTATATATATATATGTAACTACAACAGTTACCTTTTATTATTAATTTCTTACATTCTTACATTTTTTGATATCTATGTCTTATATTCATTACTTATATCTTTTAAATATAAAGTTATTAAGCAATACCATAAAACTATAACCTTTTAAAAATATATATACTATGAAGTTACAAATAAACGGTTTACAAATTTTTCAACCTATAGAACAGTGAATTTTCAATTGAATTTTTATTGGGTTGGGAAAATTTTAAGAACTTTTTCTCCAATACATAGATAATTTAAATTGCCTAATTAGATTTTACTATCTGTACATTTTTAAAAATAGCTACTGTACTAGAAACGTTTTTTGCGTAGTTATCATTTTTAGATTTTATATATAATTACAATCCGTCAATTTTTATTATAATCTCTTACTTTCTTACATTTTTTGTTATCGATGTCATATATTTATTTCTAATATTTTTCAAATATAAATTTATTTAGGCAATAACAGAAAACTTATAACTTTTAATATATATATATATATATATATATATATACATATATATATATATATATATATATATATATATATATATATATATATATATATATGTGTGTGTTTTTTGTTTGTGTGTGTGTGTGTAATAACAGATAAATTTTATTATTAAAATTTACAAACTTCATTTTTTCTTATATGTAATATTTATTACTTATAATTTTAAATTTAAAGTTATTTATGCAATAACAGAAAACTTTTAACTTTTAAATATATATATATATATATATATATATATATACATATAACTACAAGAGTTAACTTTTATTATTAATCTCTTGCATTCTTACATTTTTTGTTATCTATGTCTTATATTTATTATGTATATTTTTTAAATATAAAGTTATTTATGCAATAACAGAAAACTTTTAAATATATATATATATATATATATATATATATATATATATATATATGTAACTACAACAGTTAAATTTTATTATTAATCTCTTGCATTCTTACATTTTTTGTTATCTATGTGTTATCTTTATCACTTATATCTTCTAAATATAAAGTTATTTAAGTAATAAGAGAAAACTTTTAACTTTTAATATATATATATATATATATATATATATATATAATTATAATATATATATATAACTACAACAGTTAACTTTTATTATTAATCTGTTACATTCTTACATTTTTTGTTATCTATGTCTTATATTTATCGCATATAACTTTTAAATATAAAGGTTTTAAGCAATAACAGAAAACTTAAATGTGTTTGCGATCTACGGCTTTGTATTATGCTTCAACAGCAGAGCGTGGTTTTTGAAATTTAGCTTGTACTTTCTGAGGCTTCACATCTTGTTGCTTCGTAACTGCTATGGGTTTTGACAAGTGTTCATGATCAAAATTTAGCTTGTACTTTCACTCTCTTCAGCAGCAGATCGGCAGTGCCAGTTCTTCACGTGTTTTTCTTTTTGCTTTCGTGAAGTATGGCCTTTTCAAATATTGGTAGTAATATTGAAAAAGAAGTTTTCGGTGTAGCTCCATTTGATGGAACTAATTTTACTGTATGGTGTAGAAGAGTGCAATCCGTGTTTTCTGCGAAAGGATTGGATACGTTTTTAGAAGTGGAAGCAAGTGCAGATAATGTTTTACAGTCAAAGAAAGCGTATGCTTTAATACTTTCGTTTTTGACTGATAATATTCTCGCTTCTCTTCAAAGTGAAGATACAGCATGTAAAATATGGAAGAAATTGCAAGCTACATATAAAACTAAAGGAGCAGTTAGCCAGATCTTGACGCGAAAACGTTTGGCGACCATGAGAAAAGCGAAAGATGTGGGAATGAGACAGCACATCGATAACATAATGAATTTGGTTGGCGATCTACGTATTTCTGGAGCAGAGGTTAGTGACTTTGATGTTATTGTTTATATTTTAATGTCATTACCAAAAGAATATGAAAATGTTAAAGTAGCACTAGAAAACCAACAGAGTGATACTTTAAGTTTGGATTTTGTCACTAGAAGACTTATTGATTCTGAAGCTCTTTTATTTGATTTTAAAAGTGAAAATAAGTATTCTAAACCGAATTTGGACAACTCTGTTTTTTCGAGTGTTCGGAAAGAATTGTTTTGCAATTTTTGTAAAAGAAAAGGACATTCTGTTAAATTTTGTCGTAAGAAGAATTCTGTTTGCCACAACTGCGGCAAAACTGGTCATTTTAAACGTGAATGTACTGAAAATTCTAGAAAGCAACCAAATTTTAATAACAAATGTGCATCACCTGCAATATCATTTATGGTCAATAATTCTTCACATGACAGATTTATTATTGATTCCGGTGCTACGTCTCATATGTCCTCACACAAAGAGTGGTTCATGTCAATGAAACCTAAAACTGGAACTGTTAAATGTGCGTCAAAATCAGCTGTTTTGAAAGTCGAAGGTATTGGAAATATTTGCGGTGAAACTCCATATGGAGTTCAAATAATACTAAAAGATGTCCTTTATGTTCCAGAATTAAACGGACAGTTAGTTTCTGTCAAAAACATCGAAGCAGCGGGCTTAAGTGTGATTTTCAAAAATGAAACTGTTTATATTGAAACTAAAAATAAACGTTTTGAATTTGGAAAGTTAGATAGTAGCGGACAATATCTAAGTAACTTTTCACCGAATGTTAATGAAGCTTTAGTTGTGGAAGATGACCTGTGGCATAGGAGACTAGGGCACTGTGGTGATCGAAAATTGAAACTTATGAATCTGTCTGCAAAAGAAATGTTTTGTGATGTTTGCGTTCGCGCTAAACAATGTTCTACACCCATGGGAAAAGGCCCTCGCAGAAGAGAAACCAAGCCGTTGGTAATGATACATACTGACATATGTGGACCGATAGAACCACAAACATCCCGTGGAGAAAAATATTTCATGACGATAATCGATGATTACTCGCGATTCATGGAAATACGTTTGCTTAAAAGGAAAAGTGATGTTTCTGATGAACTTAAAATGTTCTTTAAATTGAATCCAACTGTGAGTAAAATGCGGTGTGATAACGCCAAAGAATATGTCTCTGGAGAACTTTATGATGTTGCTAAAAATGCTGGTGTTAAAATAGATCCAGCCCCTCCCTATACACCTCCTTTAAACGGCGTTGCCGAAAGAGCGAACAGAACTGTACTAGAAAAAGGACGAGCTATGGTCTTTGATGCAAATCTACCAAAGATGTTTTGGGGCGAAGCAATACTTACAGCTGCTTATATACATAATAGACTTCCAAATAGTGCAATTAACGATTGCATTCCATATTTTATGAAGTATGGTGAAAATCCTGATATGAGAAACATGCGTGTATTTGGCTGTGATGCTTACGCTCTAGTGCCACCATCTCAGAGAAAGAAATTTGACGAAAAGTCCATGAGAATGATTTTCGTAGGTTATTCCACAATGGGGTATCGTTTGGTGAATCCATACACTGGACGCATTATTGTTTCCAGAAATGTCAAATTTAATGAAGCAAAGAAGGTTATGAAAAATAAAAAATATATTTATACTAATTCTGATTCAAGTGACGATAACGACATTAAAGACGAAGGCGACTCAATTCCAAATACTGATGACGAGGAATTAGATGCTGCTGCCAAGAAGAAAGTACAAAGAAAATCTTCACGAGAAAGGAAATTGCCAGTTAGATATCCCAATCCTGAGACCTACAAAGTGATGTTTGCTGAACAAGAAACTGTGACGTTTGAAGATATTCCTAGTTTGCCAGAGGAAGAACAAGAATTGTGGAAAAGAGCCATGGATGAAGAAATGAAAAGCATGGAAAGTAACGATGTCTGGGATCTAGAAAATTTACCCCCTGACAAACGAGCCATTTCTTGCAAATGGGTTTTTCGCAAAAAGGGAAATGGAATTTACAAAGCTAGGCTCGTTGCTCGTGGTTTTATGCAGAAGGAAGGAACAGAATACACAGATACGTTTTCTCCAGTAATAAGTATGGCTGCTTTACGCTTAATATTTGTAATTATTCTCAACGAGAATTTTGAAGCTTTCACTTTAGATGTCAAGACAGCATTTCTGAACGGTAAATTAGATGAGACCATTTACATGGACCAACCCAAAGGGTATGACGACATGAGCGGTAAAAAGTGTAAGCTCAAGAAGAGTTTATATGGTCTCAAACAGTCTCCTCGACAATGGTATCAAAAGTTTCTTAATTTTGTTATAAAACTAGATTTTAGGCAATTGGATTCTGAACCGTGTATATTCATTAGAATTATAAATGGTAAGAAAGTTATTATAGCTCTTTATGTAGATGATTTATTAATTGCAGGATCGGATGTAAAAGAAACAAGTATTATAATATCACTATTATCCAAAGAATTTCAAATGTCAAAATCTGAAAGAGTCTCGGAATTTTTAGGCATTCAAATAAGTTTCGAATCCAATTGTTTATATCTAGATCAAAAGTCATACATTGTAAAATTGCTTGATAAGTACAAAATGTCTGATTGTAAAACTGTATCAACTCCCATTGAATCTAAGTCTACTCCAGCTGACTTTCAGAAAGGCAATGAATTTCATGGCCCGTATAGAGAATTAGTTGGATCTTTGCTTTATTTAGCATATGTTTCAAGGCCAGATATCTTATTTGCAGTTAATTGCTTAAGCCAACTGCAAGAACATCCTACCGATGTAGCTTGGTGTGCCTTAAAGAGAATTCTTAGATACTTGAAAAGCACCTTAAATATAAAATTAGAGTACAAAAAGTGTGACTTGGAAATGTCAGATTTATGTTTGTATGTGGATGCAGATTGGGGGGCAGATAATCAAGATAGGAAATCAGTTACTGGTTACTTCATAATGTTTGCAAACTGTCCTATAATGTGGTGCTGTACTAAACAAAAGTGCATTGCACTTTCGTCAACTGAAGCTGAGGTAATTGCTCTCTGTAAAGGTCTTCAAGATTTGTTATGGACAAAAGCTGTAGTAACCGAAATATCCAATGTAAAAAATGTTTGTATTTTTGAAGACAATCAGTCGTGCATTAAGAGTATTATGAGCGAAAATAGTTCAGGTAGGTTAAAGCATATTGATATAAAATTGAAGTTTGCTCGTAAGATTGTTAAAGAACATGATATTAAAATTGAATATATTCAAACAGGTTTGCAAATTGCTGACATACTAACTAAGGCTTTGCCTAAAACGAAATTTTATGAATTATTGTCATTAAGTTGTTTAAAACGTTTCTAGATGTAAATTTTGCTTTGTTTTTGCATACATGTGTTGATAACTGTAAAAGTAATACGTATGTGTATAATGTGCGATTAAGGGGGAGTGTTGAAATATATAATCGCACTTAAACTTTAACTTAACGACTTAACCAATTATTCTTGTATTTAAGTAATAGCTTTCTTGGACGTTCGTTTAATTTGTTTATGCCAGAAATTTTATTGGCTGAGCTCAGAATCCTCTCAACACTATAAAAGCCCAATGTAACTCGTATTTCTTGTATTTTTTCATTTTGTGTTGCAATAAAATGTGTTTGCGATCTACGGCTTTGCATTATGCTTCAACAACAATGAAGGGGACAGTGAATTTTCAAAACTAATTTGTTTCGTTTTTTGACATGCTAACATAATATTATTTTATTAGCAATATTTTGATGTGAAAGTATTTACAATTTAAATGTAAAATTTTAACAATATTATATTTTATGAACTAATAATTATTTCTGTAAAGGCATTATTGAAAATATTCCAAGCACATTATTTTTACAAAATATAGGATCTTTTTCAATCTTAGAATATTTCCCTGTATTATTATAAGCAATCTATGGACATATTAAAAGCTTTCCAAACACATACCTTTTACAAAAAATATGTCCTTTTAAGAATATTATAATCTTTTTTAATCATAGAGTATTTCCTTGTTTTTTAACAAACATTTGCTGAAATTATTGAAAGTTTTTCAAGAACATTCCTTTTACTAATTATAGGATTTTTTTAATCATACAATTCATCCTTTCCTTTTAATAAACAATCACTGAAAACTTTGAAAGCTTTCCAATCACATTCTTTTTGTGAATAAATGGAATTTTTTAGTTCTAAAATTATTTATTGGCCTTATAATAAACATTCACTGGAAATATGGTTAGAAATGTACTAGTTAAAATATCAATTTTTAACTTACAAACTATTACAAAAAACACATTTAATGATTGAAAATTTTCTGTTGAGATATATATTAATTTTGATTGAGTTGTATTTTAAAATCCCTAAGTTAAATTGTCTATGCATTTTAAATGTATCATTCCTGTTTAAATGACTCTGGAAATTTTCAAATGCTTTAGAAATTCGAAACTTTTCTTTTAATGATTAATAATAATAACTAATTTGTCTTTTGTGGTATTGATTTTATTATTTAATAAATGAATTATGATAAAAGATCCCCTCTATGATTTTTATTTATAATTACGGTTCATAGTTCCTCTACTTAGTAATTTTCCAAGAATTTGTTTTTTTATTTTATAGGTAAAAAAGAGAACATTTTATATAATTTGATTTATAGGATAATGAATCACAGTAGCACAAAAATGTATCTTTCGCATAAATGTATCTTTTGAACAGATAAAATTATTTCATTTTACAATTCATATACCATCGATAATATATTCATTCCAAATGAGTAAAATGAAAATATTAATGTATAAAGTGAAATATTGCCTTCAGTGTTTGTCATATAACTTGTTGATTTTATAAAACTTGGTTAAAAATTGCTGACATATTCAACAACAAATACACGAACAATAGATGTCTATTTCAGTGAAATGAAAATATTAAAGTATAAAGTGAAATATTATTGTTAGTGTTTGTCATATAATTTGTTGATTTTATAAAATTTGGTTAAATATTGTTCACATATTCAACAACAATTCTGCAAACAATAGATGTTTATTTCAGTGAAATGGAAATATTACCGTTAGTGTTTGTCATATAATTTGTTGATTATACAAAATTTGGTTAAAAATTGTTTACATATTCAACACTATTTATGCAAACAATAGATTTTTATTTCAGTGAAATGAAAATAATACAGTATAAAGTGAAATATTGTTGTTAGTGTTTGTCATATAATTTGTTGATTTTATAAAATTTGGTTAATATATGTTCACATATTCAACAACAATTATGCAAACAATAGATGTTTATTTCAGTGAAATGAAAATATTAAAGCATAAAGGGAAATATTATTGTTAGTGTTTGTCATATAATTTATTGATTTTATAAAATTTGGTTAAAAATTGTTCACATATTCAACAACATTTATGCAAACAATAGATGTTTATTTCAGTGAAATGAAAATATTAAAGTATAAAGTGAAATATTATTGTTAGTGTTTGTCATATAATTTGTTGATTTTATAAAATTTGGTTAAAAAGCTATTCACATATTCAACAACAATTATGCAAACAATAGATGTTTATTTCAGTGAAATGAAAATATTAAAGTATAAAGTGAAATATTACCGTTAGTGTTTGTCATATAATTTGTTGATTTTATAAAATTTGGTTCTACATTGTTCACATATTCAACAACATTTATGCAAACAATAGATTTTTATTTCATTGAAATGAAATTATGAAAGTATAAAGTGAAATAATACGGTTAGTGTTTGTCATATAATTTGTTGATTTTATAAAATTTGGTTAAACATTGTTCACATATTCAACAACAATTATGCAAACAATAGATTTTTATTTTATTGAAATGAAATTATGAAAGTATAAAGTGAAATAATACGGTTAGTGATTGTCATATAATTTATTGATTTTATAAAATTTGGTTAAAAATTGTTCATATATTCAACAACAATTATGCAAACAATAGATGTTTATTTCAGTGAAATGAAAATATTAAAGTATAAAGTGAAATATTATTGTTAGTGTTTGTCATATAATTTGTTGATTATACAAAATTTGGTTAAAAATTTTTCACATATTGAACAATATTTCTGCAAACAATAGATTTTTATTTCAGTGAAATGAAAATAATAAAGTATAAAGTGAAATATTATTGTTAGTGTTTGTAATATAATTTGTTGATTTTATAAAATTTAGTTAATAATTGTTTACATATTCAACAACAATTATGGAAACAACATATGTTTATTTCAGTCGGATTAGTGGATTTTTTCTTACGGAAATGTATACAACTATATATACTGATGTTTACATTTGGAAATATTTACAAACTATTTTTTGTCAAAGGGTGAAATTTTGGGGGCAACTTCTTTTGTAAAGTGTGGTGTAATTTCTGCTATTTTTTAATTTAAATTTGTTTGTTCCTTTAAATCTAGTGATAATTTACTTTTTATAATCTCTTAGCGTATCAAAAGTAATAAAAATATTTTCATCCGATAAAAAGTAAAAATATTTTAAATGTCATTTTACGTTAATAATTTATTAAATTAACATTTTTAACTATTATATTAATAAAAATTTTCAAATTCCTCTGTGATTCTTCTTTTTTATTATATACTAAAATCCTTACAATCACCAAAGTAAAAAACTACAAATGACACTAGATGAAAAATCCTAGGATTAAAAGGGTTAAGCTTCTAGAAAAGTCCACGTTTTTATTCTCCATGTCCTTTTGCTTTGAAATCTCTCCTGGTCCAATTGCTGATCGTTAATGCGTATTTAACTATACGACTCTAAATCTCTTGATACCCACTTAATTCCGGGATGAGAGCATCAAACGGCACACGTAATGATTTTCATGTGGTTAGAAACAATTATTAGAGAACTTTTTGCTTCTTCTGTTTCATTTCCCCAGAGTCACCCTAAATGTACTTTTAGAAACGACTGGAAAACTATTTGACTCCGGATTTTCTCTGTTTTTTGTTCCTTATCAATGACAGACGTAATTTAGTAGAAAATCGTTTATTGTACCACCTGGGAAAATATTATAGTTATAATACTTTTACTATAAAATTTATGAAAATGTTGGAGAAAACAACTGAAACTTTCTGAATGGAAATGGTCGTAATATGTTTCAGTCATTTTCTCTATTATTGGCATAAATATGCATGTTAAAAACATGGTTGGTTTCTAAATGTAATTTTAGATAGGAATGAAAATTTATTTGGCTCCGGATTTTCTCTGTTTTTTGTCCCTTATCAATGACAGACGTAATTGCGTAGACTAAACTTTTTGTTTTATGTATAAAGATCGTTTATTGTATCACCTTGTAAAATATTATTGTTATAATTCCTTTATTATCAAATTTATGCAAATGTTGGTGGAAATAACTGAAACTTATCGAATGGAAATGGTCGTAATCTGTTTCAGTCATTTTCTCTAATATTCGCATAAATATGCATGTTAAAAAACATGGTTGGTTTCTAAATGTAATTTTAGAAAATTAGGAAAAACTATTTGATGATTTATTTTCTCTTTATTTTGTCTCTTATCAATAACAAATGTAATTTAGTAGACTTAACTTTTTGTTTTATGTATGAAGATCGTTTATTGTACCATCTGGGAAAATATTATTTTTATAACATTTTTACTATTACTACTACTCTAATTACTATTTTTGAAAAGATTGGAGAAAATAACTGAAACTTATTGATTGGTAATGGTCGCAATCTGTTTCAGTTATCTTCTGTATTATCGGCATAAATATCCATATTAATGCATATAAATATCCATATTAATATTAAAAACATGTTGGTTTCTAAGTGTAATTATAGAAAGGAATAAAAAACTATGTGAATTTGGATTTTCTAATTTATTTCCCTTCTTAATAAAATACTAATTTAGTCGGGTAAATTTTACTTATTATATTAGGTATAAAGATATTTTTATTGTACCACCGGAGAAAATATTATATTTCTAATTTTTTAATTACATAAATTTATTAAAATAATGGAGAAAATAACTGAAATAGATTAAAAGGAAATACTCTCAATCTGTTTCAGTTATTTTCTCTAATATTATGCCTAAATATTTATATTAAAAATACTGTTGGAAATAATAGTTAAAGAACATTTTGCTTATTCTGTTTCATTTATCGGAGGTCACCAAAAGTCAATTTTTAGAAAGAAATGGATAGCTGTTTGATTCCGGATTTTCTGTATTTATTGTTCCTCATCAATGAAAATTGTAATATAGTAGTTTAAGTTTTATGTATTACATTCAGTATTAAGATCATTTTATTATACCACCTGGGTAAATGTTACTTTCTAAAAATTTGAATACATAAATTTATGCAAAAGTTAGAGAAAATAACTTAAACATATTGAATGGAAATGCTTCCAATCTGTTTCAGTTATTTTCTCTAAGATTGGCATAAATATTTATAAACTAAAAAAAAATTTGTTAAAACAAAAAAACATTGATTTTTGCTTCTTCTGTTACATTTCCCCGGAGTCGTCATAAATGTACTTTTAAAAACGAATGGAAAAATATTTGACTCTGAATTTTGTCTGTTTTTTGTTCCTAATAAATGACAGACGTAATTAAGTAGACTAAACGTTTCGTTTCATATATAAAGATCGTTTATTGTACCACCTGGGAAAATATAATTTTTATAATATTTTTACTATCAGGTTTATGAAACTGTTAGAAAAAATAACTAAAACGTATTGAATGGAAATGGCCGTAATCTGTTTCAGTTACTTTCTCTAATATTGGCATAAATATTCATGTTATAAATCATAGTGGTTTCTAAATATAATTTTAGAAATTTATGAAAAATTTTTTAAAATGTTGGAGGAAATAACTGAAATTTACTGAATGAAAATGGTCTTAATTTGCTTCAGTTATTTACTCTAATATTGGCATAAATATGTATATAAAAAAAAACATGTTGGTTTCTAAATATAATTTTAGAAATTTATGAAAAATTATTTGACTCCAAATATTCTCGGATTTTTGTCCCTTATCAATGACAGACGTAATTTAGAAAACTAAACTTTTTGTTTTATGTATAAAGATCGTTTATTGTATCACCTGGGAAAATATTATTGTTATAATACCGTTATTATCATATTTATGAAAATGTTGGTGAAAATAACTTAAACTTATGGAAGGAAAATGGTCGTAATCTCTTTCAGTCATTTTCTCTAATATTCGCATAAATATGAATGTTCTAAAACATGGTTGGTTTCTAAATGTAATTTTAGAAAATTTTGAAAAACTATTTTATTATGGATTTTGTCTCTTATCAATAACAGACGTAATTTAGTAGATTAAACTTTTTGTTATATGTATGAAGATCGTTTATTGTACCACCTGGGAAAATATTATTTTTATAATAATTTTACTATCAAATATTTGAAAATGTTGGAGAAAATAACTTAAACTTATTGATTGGTAATGGTTGCAATCTGTTTCAGTTATTTTCTGTATTATTGGCATAACTATCTATATTAATGCATGCAAATATCCATATTAATATTAAAAACTGGGTTGGTTTCTAAGTGTAATTTTAGAAAAGAATGAAAACCTATTTGAATTCAGAGTTTTTATTTTATTTCCCTTCTTAATAAAAGACTAATTTAGTCTGGTTAAATTTTACGTATTATATTACGTATAAAGATAGTTTTATTGTACCACCTGAGAAAACATTAATTTGGAAAATATTATTTTTATAATATTTTTACTATCAGGTTTATGAAACTGTTAGAAAAAATAACTGAAACTTATTGAATGGAAATGGCCGTAATCTGTTTCAGTTATTTTCTCTATTATTGGCATAAATATGCATGTTAAAAACATGGTTGTTTCCTAAATGTAATTTTAGAAAGGAATAAAAAACTATTTGATTCCGAATTTTCTCTGTTTTTTGTCCCTTATCAATGACAGACGTAATTTAGTAGACTAAAATGTTTTTTATGTATGACAATCGTTTATTGTACTACCTGGGAAAATATTATAGTTATAATAATTTTACTATCAAATTTATGAAAATATTGAAGGAAATAACTGAAATTTATTGAATGGAAATGGTCGTAATCTGTTTCAGTCATTTTCTCTATTATTGGCATAAATATGCATGTTAAAAACATGGTTGGTTTCTAAATGTAATTTTAGATAGGAATGAAAATTTATTTGGCTCTGGATTTTCTCTGTTTTTTGTCCCTTATCAATGACAGACGTAATTTAGTAGACTAAACTTTTTGTTTTATGTATAAAGATCGTTTATTGTATCACCTGGGAAAATATTATAGTTATAATACCTTTACTATCAAATTTATGAAAATGTTGGTAGAAATAACTGAAACTTATTGAATGGAAATGGTAGTAATCTATTCAGTTATTTTCTCTATTATTGGTATAAATTTACATATAAAAAACATGGTTGATTTCTAAACGTAATTTTAGAAAGGAATGAAAAACTATTTGAATTCGGATTTTTTATTTTATTTCCCTTCCTAATAAAAGACGTAATTTAGTCGGGTAAAATTTGGGCATTATATTAGGTATAAAGATAGTTTTATTGTACCATCTGAGAAAATAATATATTTATGATTTTTCAATTACATAAATTTAGACAAATATTTGAAAAAAAAATGAAACAGATTGAAAGGAAATGCTCTCAATTTGTTTCATTTATTTTCTCTAACATTAGAATAACTATGCATATTAAAAATACTGTTGGAAATAATTGTTAAAGAACATTTTGCTTATTCTATGTCATTTATCGGAGGTCATCCTAAGTGTATTTTTAGAAAGGAATGGATAGCTATTTGACCCCGGATTTTCTTTATTTATTGTTCCTTATCAATGAAAATTTCTAAGATTGGCATAAATATGTATAAACAAAAAAAAAAAACATTGTTTTTTCTTTTTGCTTCTTTTGTTTCATTTCCCCTGATTCGTCATAAATGTACTTTTAGAAACAAATGGAAAACTATTTGACTCCGGATTTTTTTCTGTTTTATGTCCCTTATCAGACAGACGTAATTAAGTAGACTAAACGTTTCGTTTCATATATTAAGATCGTTTATTGTACTACCTGGAAAAATATTATTTTTATAATATTTTTACTATCAGGTTTATGAAACTGTTAAATAAAATAACTGAAACTTATTAAATGGAAATGGTCGTAATCTGTTTTAGTTATTTTCTCTATTATTGGCATAAATATGCATGTTAAAAACATAGTTGTTTCCTAAATGTAATTTTAGAAAGAAATAAAGAACTATTTGACCGAATTTTCTTTGCTTTTTGTCCCTTATCAATGACAGACGTAATTTAGTAGACTAAAATGTTTTTTATGTATGACAATCGTTTATTGTACTACCTGGGAAAATATTATAGTTATAATAATTTTACTATCAAATTTATGAAAATGTTGGAGAAAACAACTGAAACTTTCTGAATGGAAATGGTCGTAATCTGTTTCAATCATTTTTCTCTATTATTGGTACAAATATGCATGTTAAAAAACATGGTTGGTTTCTAAATGTAATTTTAGAAAGGAATGAAAAAAACTATTTAATTATGGATTTCCTCTGTATTTTGTCCCTTATTAATAACAGACGTTACACTTTTTGTTTCATATATTAAGATCGTTTATTGTACTACCTGGAAAAATATTATTTTTATAATATTTTTACTATCAGGTTTATGAAACTGTTAAATAAAATAACTGAAACTTATTAAATGGAAATGGTCGTAATCTGTTTTAGTTATTTTCTCTATTATTGGCATAAATATGCATGTTAAAAACATAGTTGTTTCCTAAATGTAATTTTAGAAAGAAATAAAGAACTATTTGACCGAATTTTCTTTGCTTTTTGTCCCTTATCAATGACAGACATAATTTAGTAGACTAAAATTTTTGTTTTATGCATGAAGATCGTTTATTTTTCAACCTGGGAAAATATTATTTTTTTAATATTTTTACTATCAAATTTATGAAAATATTGGAGAAAATAACTGAAACTTATTGATTGGTAATGGTCGCAATCTGTTTCAGTTATTTTCTGTATTATTGGCATAAATATCCATATTAATATTAAATCATGGTTGGTTTCTAAGTGTAATTTTAGAAAGGAATGATAAACTATTTGAATTCGGATTTTTTAATTTATTTCCCTTCTTAATAAAAGACTAATTTAATCTTGTAAATTTTACGTATTATATTAGTTATAAAGAAAGTTTTATTGTACCACCTGAGAAAACATTAATTTTAGGCTTTTTTAATTATATAAATTTATGCAAATATTTGAGAAAATAACTGAAACAGGAAATGATCTCAATCTGTTTCAGTTATTTTCTCTAACATTAGAATAAATATTTATATTAAAAATAGGGTTGGAAAGAATTGGTAAAGAACATTTTGATCCTTCTATTTCATTTATTCGAGATATAAATGTACATTTAGAAAGGAATGGAAAGCTATTTAACTCCTGATTTTCTCTATTTATTGCTCCTTCTCAATGAAAAATGCAATCTAGTAATATAAATTTTATGTATTACATTAAGTATGAAGAATATTTTATTATACCACCTGGGAAAATATTACTTTCTAATATTTTTAATATATAAATTTATTCAAAATTTAGAGAAAATAACTTAAACTTATTGAATGGAAATTCTTGCAATCAGTTTCTATTGTTTTCTCTAAGATTGGCATAAATATGTAAATTAAAAATATTGTTCTAAACAATTATTAGAGATCTTTTTGCTTATTCTGTTTACTTTCCCCCGGTTAAATCTACTTTTACAAATTAATGGAAAGCTATTTGACTCCGGATTTTCTCTATTTATTGTTCCTTCTCATTGTAAAATGCAATCTAGTAGCCTAAATTTTATCTATTACATTAAGTATGAAGATCATTTTATGATACCACCTGGGAAAATATTACTTTCTAATATTTTTAATATATAAAATTATGCAAAATTTAGAGAAAATAACTGAAACATATTGAATGGAAATGCTTGCAATCAGTTTCAATTATTTTCTCTGAGATTGACATAAATGTGTAAATTAAAAATATTGTTGTAAACAATTATTAGAGATCTTTTTACTTATTCTGTTTAATTTCTTTGGGTCGCTTTAAATCTACTTTGAGAAAGGAAAAGAAAGCTATTTGACTCCGGATTTTCTATATTTATTATACATTCTCAATAAAAAATGCAATCCAGTAGTGTAAATTTTAAGTATTACATTAAGTATTAAGATTATTTTATTATACCACCTGGGAAAATATTACTTTCTAATATTTTTAATATATAAATTTATGCAAAATTTAGAGAAAATAACTGAAACGTATTGAATGGAAATGCTTGGAATATGTTTCAATTATTTTCTCTAAGATTGGTATAAATATGTAAATTGAAAATATTGTTGTAAACAATTATTAGAGATCTTTTTACTTATTCTGTTTAATTTCCCCGGTTCTCTTTAAATCTGGAAATTCTTGAAATCTGTTTCAATTATTTTCTCTAAGATTGGCATAAATATGTAAATTAAAAATATTGTTGTAAACAATTATTAGAGATCTTTTTTACTTATTCTGTTTAATTTCCCCGGTTCTCTTTAAATCTTCTTTTACAAAGGAATGGAAAGCTATTTGACTTCGGATTTCCTCTATTTATTCTTCCTTCTCATTAAAAAATACAATCTAGTAGTCTAAATTTTATATATTACATTAAGTATGAAGAATATTTTATTATACCACCTGGGAAAATATTACTTTCTAATATTTGTAATATATAAATTTATGCAAAAGTTAGAGAAATTAACTTAAACATATTAAATGGAAATTCTTGAAATCTGTTTCAATTATTTTCTCTAAGATTGACATAAATATGTAAATTAAAAATATTGTTTTAAATAATTATTAGATATGTTTTTGTTATTCTGTTTAATTTCCCCGGTTGGCTTTACATCTACTTTTACAAAGGAAAGCTATTTGACTCCGGATTTTCTCTATTTATTCTTTCTTCTCATTGAAAAATACAATCTAGTAGTCTAAATTTTATGTATTACATTAAGTATGACGATCATTTTATTATACCACCTGGGTAAATATTAGTTTCTAATATTTTAATATATAAATTTATGCAAAAGTTAGAGAAAAGAAATGAAACATATTGAATTTAAATGTTCGCAATCTGTTTCAATTTTTTTCTCTAAGATTGGCATAAATATGTATAAACTAAATAACATTGTTGTAAACAATTATTAGAGAAATTTTTACTCTGTTTATTTTCCAGGGTTTCATTAAATTTACTTTTAGAAAGGAATGGGAAACTGTGTGATTTCGGATTTTCTTTGTTTTATTTCCCTTCTCAATGACAGACGTAATTTTGTTGGCTAAATTTTAAGCATTATATTAAATATGAAGATAGTTTAATTGTACTACATAAGAGAATATTACATTTATGATATTTTATTATATAAATTTATGCAAATATTACAGAAATTAACTTAAATATATTAAATGGAAATGCTTGCAATCTGTTTCAGTTATTTTCTCCTAGATTGACATAAATATGTAATCTAAAAAATACTGTTGTAAACAATTATTAGAGATCTTTTTGCTTATCCTGTTTAAATTATCTGGGTCGCTTTAAATCTACTTAAATTAATGGGAAACTATTTGATTTCGGAATTTCTCTGTTTTATTTCTCTTCTCAATGACAGACGTAATTTTGTCTGCTAAATTTTAGGCATTATATTAAATATGAAGATAGTTTAATTGTAATACCTGAGAAAATGTTATATTTATGATTTTTATAACATAAATTTATGCAAATATTAGAGCAAATAACTGAAACATAATGACAGGAAATATCCGAAATATGTTTCAGTATTTTACTCTAACACTGGCATAAATATAAATATTAAAAATATGGTTGGAAAGAATTATTAGGAAACTGTTTGCTTATTTTATTTAATTTCCCAGGGTTGCTTTAAATCAAATTGAAGAATGGAATGGAAAACTATTTGAATTTGGATTTTCTCTTTT
>CM063497.1:78270553-78278053 GCA_032207245.1 Pardosa pseudoannulata | reverse complement strand
TTTACAGAGACATTCCGAATATAAAGGAAAATTTGGTATACCTCATAATAACGCAGTATTTTTTCCTCAAGTCCAGTTCAATATTTCCCACATGAAAAGAATACGAGCTCCTACTCTCAGCTATTCAGTTTATGAATGATCTGAAATAACACCAGAGAAAGTCTTGAATTGAATACCGAATAAAAGCTTTCTTTTACTATCCCTGTCTCATGATGTACTACTTGTAATGAGGCGATTTATATCAGTAATATAATTGATTAATTTATTCGAGACGTAAAATACTTGGGATCTAAATCTTACCTCATCACATCTTTTGTAAAGGGGGAGATGACAATAAAAATTATTTCAACTTTTTTTTTCGTCTTGTGCGGGATTCTCTGTCGGGGTTCTTATCCCTGTCCCAGATTAGAATCACTTCTCCGTACATGACACTAAATAAGAATGTACCTTTGTGGAGTTATTTATGAGTCCCTAAAGAACAGTGCCCAATTTGAAGGGATAAGGTTTTTCCATGTTGCCGGTTTCAAGGCGGGGTTAAGAAGACCAAAAAAATGTTTTACAACTACCTCGATTGGACTAACAGAAGGAAGAGGGGATAACGATGAAATTGATATAGAAGAAGAAAAGTCTTGAAAGAGAGAGAAAGAGAGGTTCGAGAGTGGAGTCGAATCGAAGGGAGCAGAGCAGTCGAGTCGAGGAGACAAGCCCCCGACTGTCAGTGTTAGAGGAGTCGAGTCGAGTTGAAGTCAAAGTTCGGAGGTCGAGAGTTCGACGACAAGTGTGCAGGACTCTAGGACAGAGTACGGGGATCAAAGGAGTTTGGCCCAAGGAACACCTGGACATCTCTCAACGACCAGAAGTTACCAGCTCATCCGCTTTTCAGTATCACCCCGAGTTATATTAGAAGGCCCCATACCAGCGGTGATACGGAGTCCACATTATCATCACATCAATCGAAAGGTATCTACAAGAGCTCCCAAGAGTACAGCCTTGGCACACCCAAAAGATCAACAAATGTACGCATTATTATACATATTTGAAATTTTAGATTGGATCCTCTCTCCTATGTACATAGAATTAGCTAAGTGATAGGAAATTATTATTATCATATCTTAATTGATGTGGCACCTATTTTGATTATATTAAAAAGTAAATCGTATGAAACTTAATCTAAATCATGTATATTTAATAATGTATATGTAATTTTAATAAATTGACTTATTTTTACTTTAAAGCTGACTTCAGTCGTTCTTAATTTAGCGTATTAGTTTATTTTTATTTTAAGTCTGTAAGTAAAAATTAAATGTTTAATTATCCTTACAATTGTGAGATATTTAAGGACAATTAATTTGTTTTTAATAAGAATAGAAAAATCTTAACATTTCCCTTATTATTTATGGAAACATTCCCAAAATAAAGAAAAATTGGGTATCCCTCTTAGAGGACAATATTTTTCCTCTAGTCCAGTATAATGTTGCCCACATGAAAAGAATACCGAGCTCTTACTCTCCGCTATTCAATTTTAAAGGGATTTGAAATAACACCAGAGAGACTGAAGTGAATACTGAATAAAAGCTGACTACCTCAATCTCATGACGTACTACTCCTAGCGAAGCTTTTTAGACTACTTAAGCAAGTATTTGTTTGGGATCTTCGGCGTATATTTTGCCAGTATTTCTTTTACGCCTTCCTTTTTATCTCAGCATATCATTGGATAGACCTTGTAAATCTCGAAAATATAAAATGTTTAATTATCCTTAATCATGTGAGATATTTTAAGAACAATTAATTTGAACTTTAACCTCATTAGAAATATCTTAATATTTCTCTAATTCTTTATAGAGACATTCCCAAAATAAAGAAAAATTGAGTAAATTTAATTAGAGAAGAGTATTTTTTCAAGTCCAGTTCAATGTGCCCCAACTGAAAAGAATACCTAACTCTTACTCTCAGCTATTCAATTTAAGAAGGATCTTAAATAACGCCAGAGAAACAGTCTTAAATTGAAAACCAAATAAAAACTTTCTTTTACTATCCCAATTTCATGGCGTACTATTCGTATTACTAGCTTTTTAGCCTACCTGAACACGTATTTCTTTGCGATCTTTTGCGTATATTTTACCAGTATTTCTTTTACCAGTATTTGCCAGTATTTTCTTTTTATCTTAGCATATGGTTGAATAGGCCTTGTAAATCTCGAAAAATTTAAATGTTTAATTGTCCTTATTTTTGTGAGATATGTTAAGGACAATTAACTTGTACTTTAACTTTAATTGAAAAATATTAATATTTCCCTTATTCTTTATAGAGACATTCCAAAAATAAAGAAAAACTGGATATCCATCATAATAGCACAGTATTTTTTCCTCAAGTCCAGTTCAATATTTACCACATGAAAAGAATACCGTGCTCGTACTCTAGGTTATTCAATTTAAAAATGATTTGAAAGAACAGCAAACCATCCGTCTTGGAGTGAATACCGAATAAACATGTTCTTTTTGTATCTCAGTCTATTAACATACTGCTCCTAGCTGAAACTTTTTAACCTGCGGAAGTAAATGTTTCTTTGCTTACTTTGACGTATATTTTACCAGCATTTCTTTTACTCCTAACTTTTTATCTTAGCATATATTCCAACTGAATCCATATCTTACCCAGACATAAATTGACATATTCACAAAAAAGAAAGTTTAGTATATGAATAAAAATAAAGAAAAGCTTCATGTAAATATGCTATGTTCCTAAATGTGCAGCATAAAATTCTCAGGTTTCTATTTATCAAAAAGAAAAAAAATCTCGCTTATTCTATTTTCGATATATGTATTCGTATTCCAGCTCTAACCACATTTTATTTATTTATATGTTTATTTTCTATTACCCCGCCTGGAGCACCAAATATCTGCTTGTAGTGTATTTGTGCAAAAATATCTGATCTTGCATAAAAACGCTTCTATTTTTGTACTGAGTGCTTGAGATCATATTTCTAAAAGAGAAATTTTTATTGAAAAATATATAATACAATATGTTTCACAAGAAATGTATCCTAATCCCTACTCAATTGTTTGTATTATATATTTGTTTTTCTTTAATATTTCTTTACTTTTTTTTAAGTACCGTGACTACTCCATAATTTTAAATCTAATGTTTCCTTTTAATTTAAAAATATAAGACATGAAGAAATATGTATTAACGTATGTGGGGAATATATGTTTTCCTTTTTTAATAAATAATGTCTTTTTTTAATTTACATTTCGTAATTACTTTTAAGTTTTCTATCCTGTATGTTAACATATTATGAACTAACATATAGCCTGTCATATGAAGCGATCAGTAAATTTTTTAATTTTCCAGAATTGTAAAATACCCTATGACACAGGAAAAAAATGGTTTGTTTTTTTTGGCTGATAATTATCTGGTACATGCTCAAAAATTTTTATATCTTCATACTCCTCTAAACCCTCCCGACACTGTGAATGTAGTTTAGAATCACCTTAAATTCATTTAGAAAGATAATTTAAAGTTCTCTTAGCAACGTCTAAATTGTCGTTCTTCCAAATTTTATTTTTTTAGAAAAATGAGAGAATTATTAATTTATCTTAAAAGTTTAGAATTATCTTGAAACGTTTTGGACAAAGAAATATATAAAATTAAAATAAAAAAAAATTACTGATCGTATATTGATTACCAAATTTCATTTATCTTGTATTTATCTTGCAACCACTAGGGAGATATGCTGGACTTCAATTAGAATAGATGCAACTGTATACTTTTTTACTCTTATTATTTTCAAAGTCATACCCAGCTTTAAGAAAAATTCAGAATCCATTTTCATTGCGCAATATTTTCCCCTCAAGTCCAAATCCAAGTTCCCCACATAAAAAGAATTCCGAACTTATACTCTCAGCTATTCAATTTACGAAGGGTCTGAAACAACAGCAAAGCATCTGTCTTGAAATGAATACCGAATAATATTGTTCTTTTTGTATCCCACTCCTTAACATACTGCGCCTAGCTGAAACTTTTTTAACCTGCGGGAGTAAATGTTTCTTTGCTTACTTTGACGTATATTTTTACCAGCATTTCATTTACGCCTAACTTTTTATCTTAGCATATATTCCAGTTGAATCCATATCTTACCCAGACATAAATTCACATATTCACAAAAAAAGAAAGCTTAGTATATGAATAAAAATAACGTAAAGCTTCATGTAAATATGCTATGTTCCTAAATGTGCAATATAAATTTCTCAGGTTTCTATTCATCAAAAAGAAAAAAAAATCTCGCTTATTCTATTTTCGATATATGTATTCGTATTCCAGCTCTAACCACATTTTATTTATTTATATGTTTATTTTCTATTACCCCGCCTCTAGCTCCAAATATCTGCTTGTAGTGTATTTGCGCAAAAATATCTGATCTTGCATAAAAACGCTTCTATTTTTGTACTGAGTGCTTGAGATCATATTTCTAAAAGCGAAATTTTTATTGAAAAATATATAATACAATATGTTTCAAAAGAAATGTATCTTAATCCCTACTCAGTTATTTGTGTTATATATTTGTTTTTCTTTAAGTTTTATTTACTTTTTTAATTACCTTGACTATTTTAAATCTCAACTTTAATTTTAATTTAAAAATTTAAGTTATAAAAAAATATGAATGAAAAGATATAGGTATTATATGGTTTTTTTTATATATAATGTCTTTTTCTTAATTTCCATTTCGTAATAACTTTTATGATTTATATCTTGTATGTAAGCATATTATGCTAGCTTATAGCCCGTCATATCACGTGATCAGCAACATTTTAATTTTCCAGAATTGTAAAATACCATATAAAGCAGGTAAAAAAATAGTTTGTTTTTTGGCTGATAATTATCTGGTATACGCTCAATAACTTGTATATATTCATACTCCACTAAAGTCTATCGATACTGTGAATGCAGTTTAAAATCACCTTGAAATCATTTAGAAAGATAATTCAAAGTTTTATTAGCTACGTTGAAATTGACGTTCTTCCCAATTTTTTTGAGAAAAAATGAGTGAATTATGAATTTATCTTAAAAGTTTAGAATTATCTTGAAACGTTTTGGACAAGATAAAATATAAAATTAAAATTTTAAAAAATGTACTGACTGTATTTTAATTCCCAAATTTAATTTATCTTGTATTTATCTTGTATACACTAGGCAGATATGTTGGACTTCAATTAGAATAAATACAACTGAATACTTTTCCCCTTATTATTTTCAGAGTCATACCCAGATTTAAGAAAAATTCAGAATCCATTTTCATTGCGCAATATTTTCCCCTCAAGTCCAAATCCAAGTTCCCCACATGAAAAGAATACCGAACTCCTACTCTCAGCTATTCAATTTACGAAGGGTGTGAAACAACAGCAAAGCATCTGTCTTGAAATGAATACCGAATAATATCGTTCTTTTTGTATCTCAGTCCGTAACATACTGCTCCTAGCTAACACTTTTTAACCTGCGGGAGTAAATGTTTTTTGCTTACTTTGAAGTATATTTTTACCAGCATTTCTTTTACGCGTAACATTTTATCTTAGCATATATTCCAACTGAATCCATATCTTACCCAGACATAAATTCACATATTCACAAAAAAGAAAGTTTAGTATATGAATAAAAATAACGTAAAGCTTCATGTAAATATGCTATGTTCCTAAATGTGCAGCATAAAACTCTCAGGTTTCTATTCATCAAAGAGAAAAAAAAATCTCGCTTATTCTATTTTCGATATATGTATTCGTATTCCCGCTCTAACCACATTTTATTTATTTATTTGTTTATTTTCTATTCCCCGCCTGGAGCACCAAATATTCGCTTGTAGAGTATTTGTGCAAAAATATCTGATCTTGCATAAAAAGCTTCTATTTTTGTACTGAATGCTTGAGGTGATATTTCTAGAAGAGAAATTAGAATTGAAAAATATATAATACAATTTGTTTCAAAAGAAATGTATCCTAATCCCTACTCAGTTCTTTATATTATATATTTGCTTTTCTTTAAGATTTCTTTACTTTTTTTTAAGTACCGTGACTACTCCATAATTTTAAATCTCAAGTTTCCTTTTAATTTAAAAATTTAAGACATGAAAAAATATGTATGAAACGATATAGGAAATATGTATTTTTTATGTATAATGTCTTTTTCTTAATTTCCATTTCGTAATTACTTTTACTTTTTATATCTTGTATGTAAACATATTATGCTAGCATATAGCCGTCATATCACATGATCAGCAAAATTTTTAATTTTCCAGAATTGTAAAGTACCCTATAAGGCAGGTAAAAAATAGTTTGTTTTTTGGCTGATAATTATCCGGTACACGCTCAAAAATGTGTACATCTTCATACTCCTCTAAAGTCTCCCGATACTGTGAATGCAGTTTAGAATCACCTTGAATTCATTTAGAAATATAATTCAAAATTTTCTTAGCTATGTTGAAATTATCGTTCTTCTCAATTTTTTTGATAAAAAATGAGTGAATTATGAATGTATCTTGAAAGTTTAAAATAATCTTGAAACGTTTTGGACAAAGTAAAATATAAAATTAAAATTAAAAAAAAATTTTTTAATGGCCGTATGTTTATTACAAAATTTAATTTATCTTGTATTTATCTTGTATCCACTATGAATATATGTTGAACTTCAATTAGAATAGATACAAATGAATACTTTTCCCCTTATTATATTCATAGTCATACAGAACTTTAAGAAAAATTCAGAATCCATTTTCATTGTGCAATATTTTCCCCTCAAGTTCAAATCCAAGTTCCCCACATGAAAAGAGTACCGAACTCCTACTCTCAGCTATTCAATTTACGAAGGGTCTTAAAGAACAGCAAAGCATCTGTCTTGAAGTGAAAACCGAATAATACCGTTCTTTTTTTTTATCTCAATCCTTAACAAACTGCTCGTAGCTGAAACTTTTTAACCTGTGGGAGTAAATGTTTCTTTGCTTACTTTAACGTATATTTTTACCAGCATTTCTTTGACTCCTAACTTTTTATCTTAGCATATATTCAAACTGAATCCATATCTTACCGAAGAATAAATTCACATAGTCACAAAAAAATGTTTAGTATATGAATAAAAATAACGTAAAGCTTCATGTAAATATGTTATGTTCCTAAATGTGCAGCATAAAATTCTCAGGTTTCTATTCATCAAAAAGAAAAAAGAAATTTTCCCTTATTCTATTTTCGATATATGTATTCGTATTCCCGCTCTAACCACATTTTATTTATTTATATGTTTATTTTCTATTACTCCGCCTGGAGCACGAAATATCTGCTTGTAGTGTATTTGCACAAAAATATCTGATCTTGCATAAAAACGCTTCTATTTTTGTACTGAATGCTTGAGGTGATATTTCTAAAAGAGAAATTAGAATTGAAAAATATATGATACAACATATTTCAAAAGAAATGTATCCTAATCCCTACTCAGTTATTTGTGTCATATATTTATTTT
>CM063497.1:78253053-78260553 GCA_032207245.1 Pardosa pseudoannulata | reverse complement strand
TCATGGCTTTGTAAATCTTTATTTCTAAGTATTTCGTTTGCGGTGACAGATGTATCTCTAATTGCACTCCTTAAATATCATGGATGACTTTCGTAAAAATAAATATAAATAAGTCTCTAAACGAATATTTTTATTTGTACTTTTAGAATCCATTATTTCTTATGAGAAAATATTCCAGACCTGAAGAGCTTTATGTGTATTAAAAATTAACAATTTATAATATCTAGTTATATATCTATATATAACTGGAAGTAAAGGGAGAATAAGGAGGGTAGGTTTTCCATATTCCATTCTAGTCGACAAAGGGTGAAGGTAAAAATCATAGAACACTTTGGCCACTGACATCAGCGTATTTTGGAGAATTTTTTTCTAGATGTGTTCCACTCGGAGGGTTAATTTCGTAAGGTTTTGAGTTATTTTAAATGTGAGACTTTTTTTATGCGGTCACTATTCACTGCATAAAAAAAATTTTTAATTGTGTTCCAAAAACTTTATTTTATAGCTATTCGTGAAATTTAGTGCAATTTTTTTTATGCAGTCCCTATCCACTCCACAAAAACAGGTTTGAGTGTAGTATTTTCTCTTTAGATAAGTTTTAAATTTTATTTATATAAGGAATACATGTCAGGCTTGTTTATATTGCGCATTATAGTAACTATCTTATAATAGTAGATAAAACCCTTCAGAGCGGCCAATTCCTCTAAGCGGTCAAATATTCTCGGTACGTAGGGGTGGCCGCTCATTGAGGTTTCACTATATTTACATATTTTATTATAATTTATAGAACCGCATTAGCTCAGTCGGCAAAGGTAACGATGTCGTAATTGCAGAGTTTCGGGTTCGAAGCCTGAGCCAGCCTAAGAACCGCCGTGCTCTTTAAAGGTGACTGGGGTACGTATAATAGGTTCGTATTCACAATGTCCTCCAAGTTCTCAATGTCTAGTGATAGTAGGCCAAGCCTATGGGTATTCTGTTTTGTCCTTGCTTCAAAATTACGAGGACCCACTTGAGCGTAAGTCGTACTTCCACCTTTGCAGACATGACAACTACTCTGGATTATCCGGAGAATGAGAAACTTCGGAAACTTCTCAGATTTTTCCAGAAAGCAACAAAACTTTTCAACAGCTAAAAGACTACAATTCAGCAATTAAATACAAAGATTTTAAAAAACATAATGCCGAATATTACTATTTTTATACAGTATAGCTGCATGTTAAATTGTTTCAGTAGGGGAGAGTGGGGCACCTTGGGACATAGCCCACCTTGGGACACCTTTATTTTCAGGCTTTAATTTGCAACCAGGAACTAGTGCTCATATGTATTGATATATGACAATACTCTTCACTTCTCAAAGAATTTTGATTATGATAGTGCTTATACGTAAGGAACAATTTCATTTTCTTTGTTTTGAATAACCCAAAATTACATCAATGTGCATTTTAAAAAGTAATTTTTTTGAAAAAAAAATTAAAATAGAGTATTGTTATGAAAGAAAATTCATTTATTATTATTTCTATGCTAATAAATAAACTGTAATGTTAAATATAACTATATAATAGTTACCAAAAGATACTATGTAAAATGGGGCAGGTTGGGACACACATAGATGGGGAACCTTGGGACACTTTAAAAAGTGTAAACAAATATCAATTCAAGCAAAATAATTAATATTTTGGTGCCTAATTTTTAATTGATGATTTAACATGTCAAAATATTAATTTATTAACCTTTTTTCAGAAAAAAAATGGTGAGAACAACAAGAACAAACAGAAAGTATTCTGCTGTAAATGCTAATATTCTTGAATCAGCTGCAGAAAAAGTTCTGGCTGGTGTGTTGTCTGTAAGAGAAGCAGCAAGAACCTTTTGTGTAAGCAAAATACTTTGTAGAAAAAACTGATACTCTTGTAAAGTTGAACACTCCTAAAAAAACATTAGGCCAAATGTACATTTTGTTAGAATTTAAAGAAGAATTTGCTATCATCAAATATAAGATATGTTAAAAAATGTATTAACTTGAACAATTGTTAGACATTTCTCTTTTATGACAGTTAATAAAAATAATTTGAACAGTTTTTTGTATTCGTTATTTAGTGTCCCAACCTACCCCATACAGTGGGGCAAATTGGGACATTGGAAAGGTATTTTATTTCTTTTATTACTCTTTAACTAAATGAGATATTAAGTAAATTTAATGTTTATAAAAAGCAGATAGGATGACAATATATGGATACATACTTATTTTTTAATTAGCTTTAAAAAAATTCATAAAAATGTTTAACTGAAAATTGTCCCAAGGTGCCCCAGTCTCCCCTACTGTGCGGAAAAAACCACACTGAATTTAAGTCGAATTTGAGTAGACAAACTCTGGAATCCTTGGTGACAGAAAAAAAGGAAATATTTTCATCAGGGTTCAATGTTGCTATATGAAACTATGTTCTGAAAAATAAGTTGTTAAATCTAAAAAAGTTACTCATAAATTTTTAAATGCATAAATTTAATTTACCTTTTACAATTTACTACTGTGTAAATGTTTTAAATTTAATTTAGAAACCAATAAGATGCGTACTTGTGTATAATCTCTAAATTGTATATTAAAATTTAAAATCCCTCTATTGCACAAGTGCCTGAATGTTGACATGTCTGCCCTTGAGGTTCTCGCAAAACGAAAAGCTCACTTCTTTGCCTTAATACGAGTAGCCCCTGGATCAAACGTGCTTGGTTTGAACAAGTAGCATTGACATGTCTGCCCTTGAGGTGCTCGCAAAACAATAGGCTCACTTCTTTGCCTTAATACGAGTAGCCCCTGGATCAAACGTGCTTGGTTTGAACAAGTAGCATTGACATGTCTGCCCTTGAGGTGCTCGCAAAACGAAAGGCACACTCCTTTGCCTTAATACGAGTAGCCCCTGGATCAAACGTGCTTGGTTTGAACAAGTAGCATAAGACAGCAATAACAGGAACAACAATTTTAGTTTATCCATATACTTATTTTTGAACTCTGTGATGTAAATGATATTCATGTTAAGTGTACTACAGTCGAACTTCAATAACTCGGAATCCCACGGGACCCACAAAAATATTCGACTTATCCGAAGTTTGAGTTATCGAAGTTACCTACCATTTCTCTGAACTGGCACTTAAGATGGGTCGACATGGTTTAAATGGTTTGAAATGTGCCATAATACTATAGTTGTAAGCATTTCAATTTTTTAATAGCCTATGTAAACAACAAGAGAAGAATAGGGTCAAAAGGTTTATTAAAACCCAAGAAATGTGGCTTCATTACATATTAATTATCATGCATACCATTAAAATTTCATTTGAAAAAGGCAATTATTTTTAAGGTTGTTGGCATTCACAAAGTCACCTAATTTTTTAACACAGTTAAATAGTGTGTTGTCTGTACCTTCGGTGATCTCCAGGTATTGTTGTGAAATGTGAATAGCGTCCTGTACTTGCTCGTGACCTTCGAGAACCTTCGTTCTAGATGGTCAAGAAAAGACTGACATTCGAAGTTTTGAACAGAATTGTGTTTTTTACAGGGGAAATCTATCACAAAAACTTCGACTTAGAAGATGTTCACTTCGAGTTATAGAGACACTTTTTTAAAGAAAAGTATAGAAATGATTCGGGACTTTATTAAAAGTTCGAGTTAGCGGATTATTCGACTTATAGGAAGTCGAGTTATCGAAGTTCGACTGTATTTCTAAATACAGAATACACAATCCGTGGTCTTTTTTTACGGTACTACTTTAGTCATAAATGTGTTATACAGCGGACTCAGCTTAATGAGATCGTAGTTAATGTTATGAATCGCTTATTGTTCTCGAAATCACTTGATTCCGATTTCTTTTCATCCTTTGTATGTTAAAATTATCACTTTATGTGATCATCACATCGATTAATGTTAGTTCGGTTGCTTCAGTTTTTGAACCTCATTTTAACTGGCAAAGGAATATTCACAATGTATTCAGTAGGAGCCTAAAGGTGATATGACCCCTGAAGAGTTCGATTCATAGGTGGAAGTAGATCAAAACAATCCAGTAACTTCCACATTAACAGAAACTGAAGTATGTCAGATTATCATAGGAAAACAGACGAATGATGGAACAGATGAGTTAGATGAAGAATCACTTGATATTGAGCCACCTCCTAACAAGTGCTGAAATGAGAATCGCTTATTGTTCTCGAAATCACTTGGTCCCGATTTCTTTTAATCCTTTGCATGTTAAAATTATCACTTTATGTGATCGTTACATCGATTAATGTTAGTTAGGTTACTTCAGCTGTTGAACCTCATTTTAACTGGCAAAGGAATATTCACAATGTATTCAGTAGGAGCCTAAAGGTGATATGACCCCTGAAGAGTTTGATTCATGGGTGGAAGTAGATCAAAACAATCCAGTAGCTTCCACATTATCAGAAACTGGTGTAAGTCAGATTATCATACGAAAACCGACGAATGATGGAACTGATGAGTCAGATGAAGAATCTTGATATTGAGCCACCTCCTACAAGTGCTGAAATGAGAGTTCGATTCATAGGTGGAAGTAGATCAAAACAATCCATTAGCTTCCACATTAACAGAAACTGAAGTCTGTCAGATTATCATAGGAAAACAGACGAATGATGGAACTGATGAGTCAGATGCAGAATCTTAATATTGAGCCACCTCCTACAAGTGCTAAAATGAGAGTTCGATTCATAGGTGGAAGTGTATCAAAACAATCCAGTAGCTTCTACATTAACAGAAACTGAAGCATGTCAGATTATCATAAGAAAACAGACGAATGATGGAACTGATGAGTAGATGTAGAATCTCTTGATATTGAGCCACCTCCTAACAAGTGCTGAAATGAGAAATGCATTGAAAGTGTTGAAACGTGGAGTACAACACCGCTCCGATGACTTTGAAAAAACATTATGATTACGAAAAATTTAAAGTGAGAAAGAATTGTAAACAGACAGCAATTGATCAATTATTTTTATTATATAAACAATTCTTATATCTTTAAGGACAATATACGATGCATAAATATAAAGTGAGTTTTCTTTCATTTTATTTCGAAATTTACTACGAGTGAATTAAAGGGGTGTTAAATTTATCTAATTTTGTATATCGATTATTGTTATCAAAATCACGGTGTCCCAAACTGATCACATTAAGCAGAGTTCTCTGTATAAAACTTTAATTTAAATTAAGCATTTTGAGAAAATCGCATTATCGAAATATTTATACGTTTCCCCATTCGCTATCAACTTAGTTACTAAAGTCGAAAACCATAACAGTATGATACACATAAGCAACATTAAATAGAATAATTTTTCTTATATTTTGTCTTATATCTTTTTTAAATATTCATAAATTTTCAGCATTTTTTCTCTATTTTTATTTAATTAGTATTGCTTAATTTACATTCTTTTTATAAAGTAAGAACTTTATATATAGAGGAAAAAATGAGATCTTGTTTTAAAGTTAAAAAAAAAATCTAACAATGTGTGCAGCATTGCTACAACACAAAATTCCCCTAATATTTTTTGCTTTTTTGTAAAAAACAATTATTATGTATGATTCATGTTTACATATTATTTAAATTTTTGAAAAGCATCAGAGGATTAAGCAAAATGATCCAGGGGATTAAATTTTCAAAAAAGCTAAAATGACATTTAAAAATTCCATTTCAAATATCATAATTTCGAAAAGAAATAAACAACAGCTTTTCCCCGTAGATTTACTAAGTATTTACTGTGGAAATTTGGAATCCATATGGGCAATAGTTTTTTATTTACAGTTGGTTCAAGTTAAAAAAAAACATAATTTTTAGCAAAATGCACTTAAAGTTTTTATTTTCTTTCAAAGCTATGACATTAAATGAAAATGCTATTGTTTCATAAGATCTAATTCGAATATTTCAATAGGGTTTGTTTTAAACAATTTGAAAATGTCTACAAATTCTAAAAATGTAAAATTTGGAGATAATGTGTGTAAACTCGCCGAACGGTCTGCGAACGTTCTATTTTCAACTGTAAGTCATTTTGGTATGACTTCACGTGGGTTTCTTAAAGGGAGCAGGTATGGAGACGAAATTATCAGCCGTAGAGAAGTTCAAACTTAACAACGTTGATTTATTACAACCAAAAACATTAAAAGGAAACTATAGGTAAAATCGTCGAGAGAGGAGCTGATTCTCAGCAACCTTCTCATTTGCAAGTTCAGCCGGGAGTCAGCTCCCGTTTTTCCTTTGTCAAGCAGGAAACCTCGGTTTTGGGGGACACCCCCCCAGTTGACCATAGTAGCTGATGCGGTAGTACAAAAAACAATTTCTTCTTTCTGTCGGTGCCTTGACAAAACGGCAGATTTGACACTAATTGTCCGTGCGTCCAAAAAAAGACCATTACTGCCGTTTTCCAATTGTTTGGCGTTTTGAAATGTTCGACGCCTTACAATAAACCAAAAGTTCGCTTTAGCCGACACATTTTTTCTTTGATCCCCGACAGAGACGGACGCGATACTTACAATGTGCCCATAAAAATTTCCCCTAGCTGTGAAAATAGAGATACCCAGATGGAAGAAATCAAAATTAAAGATTCTTTTCTCCTTCACTAAAGGATCTATTAATACACTCAAGAGCGAAAACATTATGACCACCTGTTAATAACGAGTTGTCCAACTTTGGCGCGCAACACAAATTCAACCCATCTTGGCATGGATGCCATAAGTCCTTGGTAGATAGCCGGAGACAGATTGTACCAGATGTTTAGGCAACGGTTACTCAAATCCCAAATATTGCAAATTGGTGGTGTTTGAACTCTGAACTGCCTTTCCATGACATCCCAAATGTGTTCTATCGGATTGAAATCCAGTGAGTTAGGCAGCCAGCACATTAACTGGAATTCAGCGTCATGTTCCTGGAACCACTCCAACACAATTTTAGTCTAGTACCACGGGGCGGTGTCCTGTTGGAACATTTCATTTCCAGCTGGAAAAACAGAGGACATGTAAGAATGCAACTGGTTCGCAATGATGTTCAGATACCCTGTAGCATTCATGGTCTGCGATGCCACAACCACGGGTACCAAAGATTTCCAAGAGAACGTCTCCCAAATCATAATACCGCCACCATCGGCCATTGTTACCTCTCCAGCAGATGTTAAATACCACTTCCACCTAAACACCTGCCTTCCACGTCATCCAGACGAGTTCATTGCAAACTTTAGGGGTGGACATAATGTTTTGACTCTTGAGTGTACATTAATGACAGTAATTGGATACTGAAATCAAGTTGCAAATTCTCATTCATGGCAAAATAACAGGAAGTTTTCTTGATTATAAACGGGAGATATATTTATTGTAAAGTTACAATGCACCTCTATTTTCAGCATAATAAGCGTTCTATATCATATACACTTTTCCCGTAAAGGGAAATTTACAACCTTATTTCACCCTTGATATTCAGCAATTAATCTATTTATATTTTTCTATCACCTAAAAGCACAAAA
>CM063497.1:78240553-78248053 GCA_032207245.1 Pardosa pseudoannulata | reverse complement strand
ACTGTATTTTAAATTTTCTAAATCTCATTCTCTGATATATATAAAAAAAAAGAATTCTTTCAGGAGATCACGTTTTTATGTAAGAGTAGATATTTCTGGTACGAAATGCAGTGAATAGATTTTTAGAGCTGCAGGCGCTGTAATAATAAATAAATATGTAAATAAATAAATACAATTGCGGTTCCAGTAATAGAATGACTAAGTCCAAAGCAAAAAGTCTACGAAAAATATTTTCTCTCTTTGATGTATAGAAATATAAGATTTTTATACTTTACATTTAGGATCATAACACATTTACATGATGTGTCATTTTATTTTTATTGAAAGACTGATCTTTCCTTGCTTTGGGTATGAGTATTCATATATGTATGGAAAATGGCTTCTCTCGAAACATTCTTTGGGATAAAAAGAAATGCTTGGAGGATATGCGGATAAAACATACGCCAAAAGAAACAAAGGGACATTTACGCCTGTAGGAGAAAAGCTTCCGCTCAGAATACTATGTTATGGGACTATTGCCGAGCATGGAATAAACTGGGGTAGTGTGAGAAAGCTGTGTTGAAAATTCATTTCAATACTTAGGATTTGTCGTTATATCAGATTTTTCCTAGATTTCACATTAGAACCTCGTGATTTTCGGTCTGCCTAAAACCGTGGGAGGAGTCAAACTTCACCCGATTAACACATTGTATGCGGGTACATTTAGCAGC
Organism: Pardosa pseudoannulata; assembly: GCA_032207245.1. Lineage (NCBI taxonomy): Eukaryota > Metazoa > Arthropoda > Arachnida > Araneae > Lycosidae > Pardosa > Pardosa pseudoannulata. Next base: position 78,247,343 of record CM063497.1, on the reverse strand, counting down.
AGAACTATCCCGTGATCGTTCGTTTTGTGCGTAAATTTAGTTATTCAGTTAAACTTCAATAGATCGAAAATTATATAATTTTTTAACCAACTCTACGTATTTTATATTGAAATATATGAACATATATATAAATAAATATATATATATATATATATATATATATATATATATATATGTGTGTCAGGATTTAAAATATAGAGTAATTTAAGAGACTTAATTAGGGATTCTTTTAATGGGAGTAACGCGCCTCGCGTTATTAGTCACATAAATACGGCTCACGTGCAGTGATATAGGCAGAGAGCGATAAGCAATTACTATAGGCAGACCTGTGGCTCCTCGGAGCAGTAAAAATTGCCTTTGTTATCAGTTGGGCGCCAAGATGAGACGCCATTGTTGAGTAGAGTGTGAGTGAATTTAAATAAAGATATGAAGCTGATATCAGGACTCTAGTGTGTTTACTGGGACCTTGTCATATATATATATATATATATATATATATATATATATATATAACAACCATAAAATTTTTGTAAACAAAATATATATTTGTTAGTGGATAAATTTATAATAGTATCGCACATATGAAAAATCAAATAGAAGTAGTAGTATATAGTTTTTAATTTTAAATCTAAATTGATTTTTTATCAACCTTCCCGTTCTGTGGTACCGCATCGACTGATGTAAAAACTAGTTTTTATTTGTCTAAATTTTTCCAGAATCTATGTAGTAGACGAGAACATTGGGACCGGTTTTTCTGTATATATCGTTATATTTGTACCCACAAACAAATCATGTTTTTACACTAATCCGTACTAGTACGTTACCCGCGCTCAAGTATCAGTGTGTTGCATATTGCGTTTTTTTCTGTTTTTTCTTCTCTCCCAGCATAGCATAACAGTTTATAACATCCAAGAGTACAATGGATACAGTTTAACCCATTAATGTCCCAGTCAATTCTACTGAACATATATGGATGAATATTTTAAAACAAGTCAATATGGGTTAGCTATATTAAAAATATTCAATTTAAGCAACTTTGAATATTACATCCCAATCTTATTAGTGATAAACTATCATTTTAATAAACATTATAGGATGACATTAATAGCGAAAGAAAATCACTTGATAATATATTTGTTTGGCATTATGTGTTAGCATAGTACCGTAAAATGAAACTTTAAGAATAGAAAAAGCTATTAGTAAAAATCACACTCAGTGTATACAGCTTTCGAAAAAGCAAATTTAAGTTTTATGTTCAAAAAATCTTTAAGATTTTTTTAACCTAAAACTTAAATTTGCTTTACCAACTTTGCTTTTACACCAATTTAAAAGACAAAATACTAAAAGATTTTAGGTACTCGCTTTTTTTGGCATATCGGTTATAATATTGTCATCCATCTTTCTTAATAAGAAAATACTTTTCAGCAGAGACATAAATTTCTACCAACTTTTTCTAAATGTCTCTACTAAGAAGGGGCGCTAGACAAAAGTACAATTACCCATATCTTTTTACCCAGAACTAACAAATCAATCTATACTCTGAAGGGACGCTAGACAAATCTACAGTTACCCATTTTTTTTCTACCTAGAGCTAACAAACTAATCTATGCTCTGAAGGGACACTAGAAAAAAGTACAACTATTCATAGTTTTTCTACCTAGAAAGAAAAAATTAATTTATACTCTGAAAAGACATTAAGCAAAAGTACGATTACTCATATTTTTTCTACCTAGAACGAATAAATTAATCTATATTCTGAAGGGACATTAGGCAAAATTACAATTACTCATATTTTTTCTACCTAGAGCTAACAAACTAATCTATGCTCTGAAGGGACACTAGACAAAAGCACAACTATCCATATTTTTTCTACCTAGAACGAACAAATTAATCTATACTCTGAAGGGACATTAGGCAAAAGTACAATTACTTATATTTTTTCTACCTAGAACGAACAAATTAATCTATACTCTGAAGGGACATTAGGCAAAAATACAACTATCGATATTTTTCTACCTAGAACGAACAAATTAATCTATACTCTGAAGGGACATTAGGCAAAAGTACAATAACTCATATTTGTTCTACCTAGAATGAACAAATTAATCTATAAAGGGACACTAGATAAAAGTACAATTACTCCTTTTTCTACTTAGAAGGGACAAATTAATCTATATTCTAAAAAGACACTAGGCAATAGTCCAATTACCCATATTTTTTCTACCTATAACAAACAAATAATTCTACATGACTAAAGTACAATTGCCCATATTTTTTTCTACCTATAACGAACAAATTAATCTATACCCATACTACATTATATACAAAATCATTGTATTACGCATATAAAACCCTCAAAATGAGCTGCCGAACGATGGCCGATTGGTTAGGGTGCTGGCCTTCGGAACCGGAGTTCGTGGGTTCGAATCCCACTGTGGCATGGATGTTCGTAGCCGTTCGGAATCGGCTTTAAGCTGTAGGTCCCGGTCTCATTAGCCCTCGTGTTGCAAATAGTAGACCGTAGCACTCCAAACCAAACCAAACCCAATCAAAATGAGCAGCGGTAGCTCAGTCGACAAAACCACCAATCTCGTACCTGAAAGGTTGCGGGTTCGGGCCTAGAGCCATCCCAATATAGGTTCGTTAAAGGGGACTGGGGCAAGTAGCATATGTCCATGGTCCCAATATCCTATGAGTTCTCAAACGATACATATGTGGTTAACAGACCAGATCTGGATGTTTTCTGCTTGATACTTGCTTCTAAATTACTTGAATCTGTCGTGTAGCTCTCTCCGAGATCTAAGTATTTCTGTTAATATCATAGAGTTTAATAAAATTACTTTTATTTCGTCGTGTTTATTAATTATTTGTTGATATCTACCCAGGTTCTGAGAGACTACAGACTTATTTTTATATATTTAAAGCTTAGTAATTTGCTAGAACATATATGTACTCATTAAAATGAATACATAACAAACATTGTTAGTTTTTTTTAAATAACATTTATTGTTATAATATATCTATATATACAGAAATTAAGTTAATATATAAGTAATTAAGTTTTAAAAATTTCATTTCAAATACTCTTTATATTGTTATACTTTATTATACTATAGATTATAAGCAGATATATTACATTTACTCGAAAGAAAAGAAAGGGCCTAATTCTAAATTCAAATTTTGATAACAAGTACCATAGTAGATTTACAAGGGTTGTGCAGCAAGAAAACCGCTGGTCGGGATCTGTCCAGGACTTGGTATTTGTCAAGTATGTAGACTCAGGGTATATTTAGAAGGTAATATCATCTGTTGTGGTAGCAATTCGAAACTTCCGTACCTCCTCTGGTCTGGGACTTCCTTCTAAGTATTTAAGGTGCGGCCGAAATATTTTGACACAAGAACACTTCTGGTGGTTGCTAAATGTTCGAATAATTATCTTTACATTCTCTCTCGTATCCAAGATTCTCCACCTGGCCTCCCGAACACTACTGCCCATCTCTTCTTTTTCTCTTCTATATCATTTTGATATCTGGTCTTCCTTTTTTCCTATTATTCCAATTAGTAGAGCTGTGCTTTTCAATTCGTTGACTTTCCAAGAAAAACAATTTCTGGTGGTTGCTAAAGGTTCGAATAATTATCTTTACATTCTCTCTCGTATCCAAGATTCTCCACCTGGCCTCCCGAACACTACTGCCCATCTCTTCTTTTTCTCTTCTATATCATTTTGATATCTGGTCTTCCTTTTTTCCTATTATTCCAATCAGTAGAGCTGTGCTTTTCAATTGGTTGACTCTTCCAAGAACAATTCTGGTGGTTGCTAAAGGTTCGAATAATTATCTTTACATTCTCTCTCGTATCCAAGATTCTCCACCTGGCCTCCCGAATCCTACTGCCCATCTCTTATTTTTCTCTTCTATATCATTTTGATATCTGGTTTTCCTTTTTTTCGTATTATTCCAATCAGCAGAGCTGTGCTTTTGAATTGGTTGACTTTTCCCAAGAACACTTCTGGTGGTTGCTAAAGGTTCGAATAATTATCTTTACATTCTCTCTCGTATCCAAGATTCTCCACCTGGCATCCCGAACACTACTGCCCATCTCTTCTTTTTCTCTTCTATATCATTTTGATATCTGGTCTTCCTTTTTTCCTATTATTCCAATCAGTAGAGCTGTGCTTTTCAATTGGTTGACTCTTCCAAGAACAATTCTGGTGGTTGCTAAAGGTTCGAATAATTATCTTTACATTCTCTCTCGTATCCAAGATTCTCCACCTGGCCTCCCGAACACTACTGCCCATCTCTTCTTTTTCTCTTCTATATCATTTTGATATCTGGTCTTCCTTTTTTCCTATTATTCCAATCAGTAGAGCTGTGCTTTTCAATTGGTTGACTCTTCCAAGAACAATTCTGGTGGTTGCTAAAGGTTCGAATAATTATCTTTACATTCTCTCTCGTATCCAAGATTCTCCACCTGGCCTCCCGAACACTACTGCCCATCTCTTCTTTTTCTCTTCTATATCATTTTGATATCTGGTCTTCCTTTTTTCCTATTATTCCAATCAGTAGAGCTGTGCTTTTCAATTGGTTGACTCTTCCAAGAACAATTCTGGTGGTTGCTAAAGGTTCGAATAATTATCTTTACATTCTCTCTCGTATCCAAGATTCTCCACCTGGCCTCCCGAACACTACTGACCATTTCTTCTTTTTCTCTTCTATATCATTTTGATATCTGGTTTTCCTTTTTTCCTATTATTCCAATCATCAGAGCTGTGCTTTTCAATTGGTTGACTCTTCCAAGAACAATTCTGGTGGTTGCTAAAGGTTCGAATAATTATCTTTACATTCTCTCTCGTATCCAAGATTCTCCACCTGGCCTCCCGAACACTACTGCCCATCTCTTCTTTTTCTCTTCTATATCATTTTGATACCTGATGAACATAGACAGAATTCTAATCTAGGTCTGGGATCCGAATCCCTTCCACGGAGAATTCATTCAATCAGTTTTTATAGGTGCTCTCTTCTTGTGACACAAAAGAAGTAATGAGATAAGATTTAGATCCGAAGCATCCCAGCTTCTGGTTCTATTTATATTAATTCCACTAATTAGAAGGATCTAAGTCACCTAACCACAGAACCCACTTTGAGCAAAGCTTTCACCCTAACAGTGTTCTTCATAAAAAACGAAAAGACCAAACAGTGCCTTAATTCAAGTAACCTATGGCTCGTATCCTTGACTTGTCATAAGGAACAACCACAGCAACTACAAACTTCAGAAGTGTAATAAATATCGTGATATCAAAATAAGCTGTATAACACTTTCAAAAATTATAACTTCAAAAATTCTTTAAGTCTTACTTTACTGTGAACTAATTTCTCACTTCTGTATTATAAAGACAGGCATTTTCTACGAATTTCAAACATTTCAAAACGTCTCTACAAGAACTTTTCTTGATAACGGAAAAAAAAGTTTCTGCATTCAAAGGGATTAATAAAAAGGCAGTTTAATATATATATAAAAAGAAAATTACAAAATCACAATTTGAATTAATCGAAATCATTTCCCCCGTTCAAATATCGGTATCTAGTCTTACTTTACTGTGAACTAATTTCTCACTTCTGTACTATAAAGAAAAGCATTTTCTACGAATTTCAAACATTTCAAAACGTCTCTACAAGAACTTTTCTTGATACCGGAAAAAGTTCCCGCATTCAAAGTGATTAATAAAAAGGCAGTTTGATATATTTAAAAAGAAAATTACAAAATCACAATTTGAATTAATCGAAATCATTTCCCCCGTTCAAATATCGGTATCTAAGTAACTTTTCTATAATCAATCCTTAATAATCGCAGATTCTTTTTGAAGAATCAACGTGATTTTTATTTCATAAAATTCCCATTTATAAGCCTGTTTAACAAAAGGGACGTGGAGAGATAAAAGAATTGCGTAACGAAAGAATCAAAATGGATTATTTAAAAAAAGGGCGGAAAATTCATTTCAGCTTTCATGTCTTATCGTGAAAGGTTCGAAATTACTATCTAGATGCCAACCAATTTAAGAAATAAATACGTAAGACATATTAAATAGAAATCTAAATATCTGGTAGAAATATCTTTTTATTGATTTTGATACACCTCTTTCTTCGAAGATATTGTATTTTAAATTTTCCAATGCCCATTTCTTTGAAAGGAAATTTACTTTAAGTATTCAGTGGGATAGCAGACTTTTTTTATGTATTATTATATATTTTTTTGACAAAATGCTATGGACAGTTTCTTAGCTCGAGGCTGTATAATAATAAATAAATTTATAAATAAATTCTGTTGCGGTTCCGGTTGGAAGATGAATAAAAAACTGAGAAAAAATAATGAAAAAAATTTTCCTCTTTCATAGGTAGAATTGAAACTTTTAGATACTTGTATTTAAGAAGATAAAAAATTTACATGACGCTTTATTTTTATTTAAAGCCTGATGTTTATTGATGTGCACATTAGTATATATCTGTATGCAAAATAGCTTCTCCAGAAATATACTGGGCAATAAAAACGAATACTAAATGGAAATGTATATAAGATATATACAAAATATGCCGTGAAACATTTACGCCCGTAGGCGAAAAAGCCTCCATTTCGAGTGTGTTACAGAACTATTCCGGGTATAAGACTCGAATAGTAAGGAAAAAAACTTTATTCGGTATTCATTTCAGGACGGAAGCTCTTCCGTTATTTCAGTTCCGTCTTAAATTGAATAGCTGAGTAGCAGGGATTCCGCATTCCTTTCAAGTCTTGAATT
>CM063497.1:78233053-78235553 GCA_032207245.1 Pardosa pseudoannulata | reverse complement strand
TAACCGGTTTTACCAAACATCAGATTTAGTGTGATAAATCTTGAAAGAGGGTAAGAAGCGTAGTCCAACGTCCCAGCCCGGAAAAATACCTAGTATCTTTTCGAATTCTTTTGCTGCTGTCACTGTTCTTCAATGAACACATATAGAACTGGTTATTAGGTCTTAGATTTTTATCTGTAGGTAGAATTGCCACTAAAAAGTCTCTCTCGGACAGTCTTCCAAAACCTCAAGCCAAAATCAAGCCAAAAACTCATAGATAAAAATTTGCGGTGAAATGCAAAACCTATCAGAAAGCCTAAGCTTTCAAACGAAGCAGAATACACTTCGAAAAATAAAATCTTGTGGACATCTGTACGGCAAATTTAACATTAAAAAACAAATAATACAGCCAAAACAGTGAGAACGACAAAGAAATCAGATTGCCCGTAAGGCGTACGGGCATAATTGAAGGCACAGTAACCACGCTCGTACGGTGTACGTGCAAAACAGGCAAGGGGTTAAGGCCGTTGACCTAATAATCAGTCTTTGTAAATAGTGTCTTATATATTATAAATATTGTAATGTATTTTCACATATTATTGTAACATGAAATCAATGATCTGTATTGATATGTGTTATGAGTAAAGTTTTATAATTATAGTATTTTTACTTGTTGCAACACAGCATCTTTTTCAATATGCAAATATATGTAATGTATATATATGATGTCTGCCTGTATAGGATTCAGTGTGACAGTAGCAGATGGCTCGGTTCCATTGAAGGTGCTAATGTTTGTTTATGTAACTTGTATGTACTTTCAGTATTTTAAACTTAACTGTAACGTTAGTTCAGTTTAATATCCAGATCTCTACGCCATTCATTATACTGTTATAAATAAATGCCTGCGTGTAGATATAGCAGATTTATTTAACAGCACAGGGTAAATCCCTTCTGAACATGATTTTATATATGATGTGATCCCTACGAATACCCCTTTAATGTACTGCACAGTTTTGTGAAAAGTGTGTATTTTATTGCAATGCCTCCTTTTGGAAACTCTTAAAATTTTCGTTCTGAAATCTTCAATTTTTCTGCATAAATTTCAATTTAAATATAAGCACAAATATATATATATATATATATATATATATATATATATATATATATATATATATATATATATATATATATATATTTATATATATATATATATATATTATATATATATATATATATATATATTTATATATATATATATATATATATTATATATATATATATATATATATATATATATATATATATATATATATATATATATATTTATATATATATATATATATATATATATATATATATATATATATATATATATATTTATATTTATATATATATATATATATATTTATATATATATATATATATATATATATATATATATATATATATAAATATATATATATATATATATATATATATATATTTATATATATATATATATATATATGTATATATATGTATGTATATATATATATATATATATATATATATATATATATATATATATATATTATATATATATATATATATATATATATATATAATGTCAAGGCCTTTAAATTTATTTAAGTTTTTAGTTTAGAGGATGATTTTGGGATCTAAATGGTGGGATTTGGTAACACGGATAGGTGTTTGATGAGCCAGGTATTCTTAGGAAAGGCTTAGTGATAGAGCGAAATGAGAGAGAACATTTAGAATTCCACAGCTAGTAAGTCTACAGTCGGAAGAGGTGTTATGCAGTTATTCTCTGAGGTTGAGAAACAAAAGTTTGGCCTTTATTGTTACTATGAGTGTTACAGGTATCAATAAATATTTTTTTTAAAAATTGAACTGTCTATTTACCTAAACGAGACACGATATACTGTGAATAAAAAAATGGAGAGCTAGGAAAATCCATTTCGTAGCGTAGTATTTTAAAAGCAAGTTGTACATCTAAAGTAAAACATTTTTTCATTTTAAATCTAGAACTACATTTAAAATGAAACATTTCTTCCACGATTAAGATGACTGATCTGAATTTCAATAAAACACAGCATTTTATTTCAAATTAATTTAAAGATGAAATTGTGAGATTTCCACAGGAAAAAAAAAATTGGACATTTTTTTCGCACTATAAATTGTTTTATGCAAATTTTATGCAAATATTTAAGACAGTGTTGCATTTTTAACACAAATTCAAGTCAAATATTTGAGATTGAATTGTAAAAATTTATTTTCATTGTTTTAAATTTTTGGAAATCGAAATAAATCAAACTTCTATAAAACTTAATTGTGAGGGTACGAAAAGAAAAAAAAGTATAATAGATAATGCAGAAATTGTGGAAAAGGCTCATTCAATAGTTCATTACGTAATTAATAACTATAAAAGGTATGGTTTTTTTCGCAGACCTAATTGAAATGGTTGCCCCGAAACGATTTCTTCGCTTCAGTTAGAAAGGCGGATACTAAGATTTGTCAAAGA
>CM063497.1:78208053-78225553 GCA_032207245.1 Pardosa pseudoannulata | reverse complement strand
TTTATATTCATATATATAATATATATAAATACATATTTATATATATGTGTGTGTGTGTGTTAGATTACCTTGGCCACGAAATGCTAAATGGTGCTATTAAGCTAGGAGGTAAAAACTAAACTATATGTGTAATAGACTAAGCTGTTAGGATTCGGAATTGGATTTTGAATGTAATACTATTCATATTCCTATATGCTGTTCCCATTCATTTATGAAACATAAGTTTAAATCCTAACATAATTCATAATTCTTTATATATTGCTTCATTCATTCTACATTTATCGTTACGTGTTGTGTAATAAAAAGAAAGTGTGTGTAACAGCCGTTTTCTGTTTACATTCCTAATTCAATTTCTACAATTTCTTCATGCAAGTCCCCAGAATTATCAAGAGGTAAGCAGTTACCTCCTTTGATTCTTAATTACTCTTAAACATTTACCATTATATATATATATATATATATATATATATATATATATATATATGTAATGAGACTGACTTCTCGATGGGGGGTAAAAATTCCCGCGTCATTTTCCATTCCCCTTTTTAACCCCTAACCTAAATTGACCACTGGGGCTACAGGTTACGCCCTCAGAGAAGGGGCCTGGCCAATTAAAAACCTACATTTTAGAAAACTACAATTTAGGAAATTTCCTAAATTGTCCGCTAGGGCCATGTAGGTTTATAATTGGCCAGGCCCCTTCTCTGAGGGCGTAACCTGTAGCCCCAGTGGTCAATTTAGGTTAGGGGTTAAAAAGGGGAATGGAAAATGACGCGGGAATTTTTACCCTTGATTCAAGTTTTGAAAACCCCTGAGAATTTTCCTTACATATATATATATATATATATATATATATATATATATATATATATATATATATATATATATATATATATATATATATATATATATATATATATATATATATATATATATATATATATATATATATATATATATATATATATATATATATATATATATATATATATATGTATATATATATGTATATATATATATATATATATATATATATATATATATATATATATATATATATATATATATATATATATATATATGTATGTATATATATATATATATATATATATATATGTACATATATATATATATATATATGTATATATATATATATATATATGTATATATATATATATATATATATATATATATATATATATTATATATATATATATAATATATATATATATATATATATATATATATATATATATATATATATATATATATATATATATATATAAATATATATATATATATGTATATATATATATGTATATATATACATATATATATATATATATATATATATATATATATATATATATATGTATATATATATATATATATATATATATATATATATATATATTTATATATATATATATATCTATATATATAGTATATATATATATATATATATATATATATATATGTATATATATACATATATAGTATGCTATATATATATATATATAAATATATATATATATATATATAAATATATATATATATATAGATATATATATATATAGTATAAATATATATATCTCGTACATATTTACATATTAATATATACTATTCCATATATATTTATATATGTATAGAATATACTACTATATATATATATAAAATTAAGTATCCCCTAAAAAAGGGAAAAAAACCTAATTCTCTAATAGAAATAACGATGCAGTCTAGCCACATTGAAGATACTGGCACAATTCTGATTAAAACTTTATTGTACAGCTGCTAAAACGGACACTTTTACCAGTCAACGACAGGCAAAGGAAAGACAGAAAAATCACTCTGCTCGAACAGAGACGCACCGAAGAGCAAAGACAGAAAGAACTTTCCCACTTACTCAGCGAATTCAAGTGTAAGATAAGGAGAATGACGGAGCCATTTGCGGACGACAGCTGGGAAACGTGTTGAATAGAAGAAAATTTACATGTATCGGATAGAAATATTTGGGAAATGGATCGAAAGAATTTTAAGTCGAGAACGGTCCTTTGATTAAGACTTTTAGAGGCTGAGAAAAATATTTTAAGGAACTAGAATGGGAGAGAGGAAGTTTTTAAGAAAATATTAAAGCTAAATAAATTTGATATATTACATATATTATATATATATATATATATATATATATATTATATATATATATATATATATATATATATATATATATATATATATATATATATATATATATATATATATATATATATATATATATATATATATATATATATATATATATATATATATATAAATTCAAATTTGATTTATATATATATATATATATATATATATATTATCAAAATCATTTAGTAATATTTATGTGTTTTTATGTTTTTGAAATCATGCTTAAGGTATTTCCAGCTATGAGCGATGGATTGTTTCGGCTTAGAGTGCTGCAATCTACTTTTTATTAAATAAGGGTTAATGTGATCAGGACCTACTGCTTAAAGCCGATTCCGAACGGTTACGATCATTCATACTAGAGTGCAATTTGATCACACGAACTGTGCTACCTACTACCAGATAACAAAACATTCGGTTCGCTATCTTTCAGTGCAATTGCTTTGAAGCAAGTTTTAAAAAAATTAATGATTTAGTAGATTATGATTTCTAAGTTGAGAGTGGTTGACTCCCAAGTTTTTCTCTTGTGTTAATCGTCTACTACATCTAATTTGCAGTTTTCTACTTTAGTTCTGCTTTACTTACAACGCGGCTAAAGACAAAAATTTAAGGAAATAATTTTGAATGCTGGATGTTTCAAATACCAATTGATAATATAAAACCATATATACATAAAACAAAATTTACCTTGCAAATCTTGCTTTAGAAAAGTAGGAAATGGATTGTTAGATTTACCTGCAAAAAGAAAAAATATATTCATTACATATTTAGTAAAATACATTAGTAATAAATCTATAATAAAATAAAAAGTACGATAAATTTTTCTTAAATTAAAAAATATTAAAATACAGTTTTGCAATTTTTGAAGATAATTTAGCATTTTTGTTAACTGTCTAAAAAATTTATCATTTTTATTAGTCTGTAGTATGTTAACAAATCCTTAAGTATACTTTACTACAAACATTTATAATAGAATTACAAGACCCTATAGGCTCAATAGTGCTTGGTTTGTCTAAGTTTCATGAGAAAAAATAACGATTATGAAGTCATCAAACGCATATTCCATAGGGTTTTTTTTAAGATGAATAACATTCGAAAACCATTCGTACGAATCTAACTTTAAATTTTCCTTTCTAAAATTATATGATTAAATGAGTAATTTTTATTTTATGTTTTCGATTAGCATGAAGATTTTGTACTAACAAGAAATTAAATAAAATTATTTCCTTTAATGAAAAACTGTGCGTGAAGTAACCATTTATTTTTTATTTAAAAAACTTGTTTCATTTTACAATTCTTAAATATTCCTAATTAAAATCCACTTTTTACGTAGTGTTAAATAATATCAGAAAAGGTATAATTAAGAAAATATCAAAGCAAAATATTAATAAGGTAAACAGATAATAGTCTTCAAGATAGTGGTACTTTTCAAAACAAAGTGCAAAGGAATACTGAATTGTTTACACCGCTAGGGAGTCTCACTTCTAATTTGATTCTTGTAACACACACGGCATTTCTTAGTAGGTTTTCTTTTATTCTGACTCATCAATTTGGCAGTGACTTGTACCAAGAAATTCTAAATAAACAATATGTAATATTGACCTGGTATTTCCACAAGTAACAAAAGTCTTGCTAAATTCAGTATACTAGAAATTATAAACTAAATTAATTATCATATTTAACATTAACTTTAGTCGCATGACGAGTGTAGCTCGTCATTGTGCGGTATGGAATGAAAAACCAATGACGAGTTAGACTCGTCATTTTACCGGAAGGGGTTAATTTTAGTTTATAATATTTCGTACATATATTCATGTGTGTAAGAGCAGAACAATATTCCTGCAAATACCGCAGTTCGATGTATGCTATTTCCGTTTGAATCTAAAAACACAGGTTTGTGATTGCAACATACAAAATCACTTAGATGAATTACCTGGAAGTTTCTTGTATCGTTATAAAATTATCATATTAAAAGAGAAATCAGTTCAAATACAGAATTTTCTTTTTCTATCAAATTTTTTTCAACATTTTAAACAGGAAGTAATGCACCAAATATAGATTTAAAATTTATGTCAGGACTTTATAATTACAGAAAATATTTCACCGCTTAATTATTTTCAAAATTAAAATAATTGCCGTAAAAAATAACTCTTTATAAAGCAAAAAATAAACTTCTCTAATATTTTAACACCACTGCTTATGTCGCTTCATGTATAATTATCTATAATTTTTTGTTAACAAGTATCTATATCTACTTTAGAAGCTCTCGAGTTTTGATAAGCTGTGCGAGATCATAAATTGAAACCCGATAAGCAAACGACAGAAAAAAAAAGCTTAAACGGCGGTTAACATTAATTGGCTTTATGAATTGTGCTTTGTATGCAGTTAGAAAGGTAGAAATAAATGAAAAAAACCTGGAAATAAATGACTGATTTTCTTTTATACGTTAATTATGTGATATGAGCATTAGATTAATTATTATAAAACTAGCATATAGCCCGTTATATGAAGGGATCAGTAAAATTTTTAATTTTCCAGAATTGTAAAGAAGGCAGGTTTTTTGGCTGAGAATTACCTTTCAACAAAAAATACCGATTACAATTATCACATATGTACTTAATCTATTATCAAATAAAAAAAATAAAACTATTTATGTAATAACTGCATTATTTTCATAAGTTTAGTGATAAAACGTATGAAAATAATGCAGAAAATATTTAAATAATTTAAAATAAGAAATGATTAAATGAGATGGTTAAAGGAATGAAGAAAAAAATTGTTATTTTTACCTATTTATTATGTGATAAATTGATAAATATAATCAATTGCTCTTAAAATGGGGCTTGATATAATGGCATTAGACTCTCGAAAATGGGTGAAGAAGTGGATTTTGAACGTTTTAAAGAGGATAGTATTTTTCGCTGTGATACGAAGCTTATTCATTCAGAATCGGATTTATAGTTTAGGAAAAGATAAACTTGACTCGCTTTGAATTTTGCAAGCTCTAACTCATCAAAAAATGCAATATGGATGCTTTATCCATTCCAGGTCCAAAAGCTTCATAAATTCCAGGACAAACGCATAGATAACTTAGGCTATTATTACATTACGAAAAGAAAGTTTAAGGAGAGAAAACTAGAAATGTTTATGTGGTCAAAGACATCCTTAAAGCAATACGTGAATTTAATAAAATAAAAATTATAAAAAGTTGAAAAAATAGTAAATATTTATTTTTAAAATAATAAAATAACTTTCGGAAAGAGAATTTAAAAGAAAAGACAGAAAATATTAAATTTAGACATTAAAAAAAAAATGGCTGCTTCGGGAATAGAACCTTCAATCCGAGAAGTACGATGATCAAGTGGACGGACAATCTAAGGGTGGGAATAAAGGGGGGATGGGGTGGATTTTGAACTCGCTTTCAATTTTGCTAACCCTAACTCATAAAAAATCCAATACGGATGCCTGCATCCATTCCAGGTACAACCGCTTCAGAAATTCGCGGACAGACAACTTTGGCTATTATTATATAGGGGATTTGACTGTTTTTAAATAAATAAAGTATAATAATAACGCTATTTATTTATATTTTGAATATATGTAAAAATTCACATAAATTTGTAGCATCGGTGAAAAGTAAAATTTTAATAATAATGTAAATAATGGGCTTTAGCGATTTACTACTCATATAATGTTTTCATGATCATTGTAGTTTATAAAAACTGAATCCCCTATATAATAATAGCCTAAATTATCTGTCCGTTTGTCCTCGAATACAGGAAGGGGTTGGACCTGAAATGGATAAGGGGCATCTATATTGAATTTTTCATGAATTAGAGTTAACAACGTTCGAAATCCTCTTTTCAAACATTTAATGCCATTCTTTCAAGCCCTATTTGTTAAGAGTAGGCGATTCAATTTATCAATTTATCACATAATAAATAGGTAAAAAATAATATTTTTTACTAGCGTTATGACGTCATTCTTTAACCATCTCATTTAATAATTTTTTAATTTAAATATTATTTAAATATCGTAGGCATTATTTTCATACTTTTTATCCCTGAAACGTAATTATTTCTTTTATATTTGGGTAAATAATAGATTAATATATAGACATATGATAATTTTAAATTTAATAATTGATTATTTTTGTTACAATGAAAATTTCATCACCGATATTAACAACAAATTCTATCCACCTCTAGTGTGTAGTGGAATTGATAGTTTCATTCCTTTACTTCCATTAATTACTGTCACAAGAAAAATTCTGTAGAACTTAACGATAATTTCGACTAGTTAAAAGTGATTATTTTTGTTGCAATGAAAATTTTATCACTGATATTACAACAAATTCTATCTACCTCCAGGGTGTAGTGGAAATGACAGTTTCATTCCTTTACTTCCATTAATTACTGTCACAAGAAAAATTCTCTAGAACTTAACGATAATTTCGACTAGTTAAAAGTGATTATTTTTTGTTGCAATGAAACTTTTATCACCGGTATTAACAACAAATTCTATCTCTCTCCAGGGTGTAGTGGAAATGATAGTTTCATTCCTTTACTTCCATTAATTACTGTCACAAGAAAAATTCTGTAGAACTTAACGATAATTTCGACTAGTTAAAAGTGATTATTTTTTGTTGCAATGAAAATTTTATCACTGATATTAACAACAAATTCTACCCACGTCTAGGTGTAGTGGAAATGATAGTTTCATTCCTTTACTTCCATTACTGTCACAAGAAAAATTGGGTAGAACTTTAACGATAATTTCGACTAGTTAAAAGTGAATATTTTATGTCTCAAATGTGTTAAAACACTCTACGATAATAAATACATTATACTTGATTAGAATTTATGAAGTGGTTGTACCTGGAATGGATAGAAGCATTCATACTACGATCCTCGACGAGTTAAGTTTAGAAACTTTCGAAATCCACCTTTACTCACCTTTTCGAGCTTTTAATGCCATTATTTCAAGCAATATCTCAATGATTAAGAGCAAATTAAATTTATCACGTAATAAATAAGTAAAAATAACATTTTTTCTAGCATTATGACGTCATTCCTTTAACCATCTTATTTAATCATTTCTTATTTTAAATTATTTAAATATCATCTGCATTATTTTCATACGTTTTATCACTGAACTTAGATATTAGGTAAATAATTTTCTTTTATATTTGGCTTAAATAATAGATTAGGTACATATGCGATAATTTAAAATTGAATCATCGATTATTTTTTGTTGCAATGAAAATTTTATCACAGGTATTAACAACAAATTCTATCTACCTCCAGGGTGTAGTGGAAAGAGTAGTTTCATTCCTTTACTTCCATAATTACTGTAGCAAAAAATGTTAAACTGAACGATAATTTTGGACATATCTAAGAAAACTTTGAGATATCTTTCTAAATGAATTCAACGTGATTCTAAACTGCATTCAGAATATCGAACTTCACAGAAGTATGAAGATTTAACATGAGCATGGACCAGATAATTCCAGCCAAAAAACAAACCATTTTTTTATCTGCCTCTTAAGGTACTTTACAATTCTGGAAAATTAAAATTTTACTGACGGTGTTGTATGCTATTTATTTAATAACCATGTACAGTCTGTTCATAAAAATGTGTCTATTTCTCTGAAAATACAAACGAATTAGTTAAAAAAATATTCGTACCTTAGTTATATACTAAACTCATTTTCATAAAAAATTTGCTCATATTTATACTATTATTTGAATTTAAACTATTAAGATTTTCTCTGCAAAAAAGAGGGCAATTACAACACAAAAGTATTTTACTAATAATTTGTATTTTGCCCTGGAAGTTTCTGTTTAAAACACTTATCATATAAAATAAAGATTTATCGTTTATTGTTACAATCGATTGTTACCAAATCACTGTGTTCGAAGTAATCACATTAAGCGGAGCACTGTATTTGTGAAAAAGTAACACATTTGCTGTCTGATAAGGCATGGTTTAATAACATTTCTTAAAAAAAAACGTAATTGAAACAGATTTGAGGATTTTAGGGTCCAAATTTATTAAAATATTTAACAATTGTAACTTAAATTCGAAATTAGGCAATTAGTACATAATTAGTAACACATATGTATTACTTCGTCCTCACTAATTAAATTATTCGTGAAAAAATTAGAATTAATATATTATAACAGGTGTTTAATTCAGCGAAAGCCCATAATTACATAGTTCATAAGATAGATATTTAAAATACAAACTAATCGTTCTTAAGTATGTTTATTAACCCTCCGAGTGGAACAACGAGGAAAAGTCTCCAAAAATACGATAAAATTTTATTGTGCCCAGTGACCAATTGTATGATTTTTTACCTCACCCTTTGTCGACTAGATTGGAATAGAAACCCACCCTCGTTATTGTCCCTTTACTTCCGGTTATAAATAGATATATAAATAGATATTATAGATTGCTAATTTTTAATACACATAAAGTTCGTCAAGTCTTAATCATTCCATAAGAAAATAAGATTGTAAAAGTACAAATAAAAATATTTTAAGAGAATTATTTATATTCTTTACGAAAGTCATGATATTAAGTGGTGCAATTAGAGATATATATTTGCTGCAAACGAAATACTTCGAAATAGAGAGTGACAAAGCCAAGAGAAGCTATCAGCGTCTTTTTGCCTCAGGGTTATTGGTGCATTTCAATAAATGTCAAAGAAAAGTGCAGTTTTAAACAATCGACCTGACCCTCCTACCTCAAAATTCATGGAGAAAGCACTGGCAGAAATTACATTACATCCATTTTCGGAACGTTTTTGGAAGTCGAAAATTGTACGTGACAAAGGCGGAATTGTACTAAACCGCTTAGAGGGTTAATGTTTTAAAAATAATATGTTGTTTCAAACTTAAAACATTTAAAATATACAAATATAAATTTTCATTTTCAAACAAAATTCTGAAAAGTTTATGTAACCTAAATATGTTTTACATCATAGTTTATAAAATGATAAAATGACTTGACTTGTTAAATTATTTGACAATAAAATGACTTGTTAAAACATGTTTTACTGACTAGTAGAATATGTTTGTGAAACATATTCTACTAGTTAGTAGAATATGCTATTCTACTAGTTAGTAGAATATGTTTTAACAAGTCATTACGAATATATACGAGTACTAATATAAGTCAATTGGATACATATAAAAGTTTTAAACAGAAACTAATATCCCGATAAAAAAAATTATCAATTGTGCCGTAAATTTAGGTAAAAAAATAATTCAAATAAGTCGTGTAACTTTTTTTTAGTTAAAACAATTTCATAAAAACTAACTCTACTACATAGCAAAAAAATATATTCCCAAAAATTTTTACATGCTACTTTCAATGGAAAACAATGGAAAACAATGCTACTTTTTTAGTTTTGCAAATTATTATGCATAATTTATTTTTTGTTAACAGATATCTTCGTATACTTTTAAAACATCTCTAGCTTTAATAACTTGCAGAAGCGATCCTAAATTAAAAAAGAAAAGGGTAGAAAAAAATATAATAAGCAGGTAGGATTAATTGTATTTTAAATTGTTCTTTAGTAGGAGTTAGGTAACAGGAAATCAATGTGTTTTTTTTTTTTAAAAATATATACCAAGTGGTAGATTGACATATAGTAAGTTCATCTTTAATAGGCAATAAATGAAAAAGCATTGAGATATTTTTTAATCTGCTTATAAAATAAGGTATTTTTTCATTGTATGCATAGATTTTCAATAAAATTATTTTTAGATCCCAATTACAAATTTAGTGTGTTATTTTATCCCGGTTGTCAACACAAATTAATACATTTTTTTTAACAGTGTATTTATTAACCCCTTCGAAGTTCATTTTATTTCGGGATTATGGGTCAAAAAATGTCAACTTTTTATGCTTATTTTTATACATACATAGCTTTTTAAACATAATAGCATCATTCACATACAAAATTTCCTAAAAATTAATGTAAAAAAAATCAATTTAAATAACTGAGTAATTTCTGTATAGTTGGCTTTCTGTAAGGCTTCAGAAATCATTGGACTTTGGAGTCAATTCGTACACTAATATAAATATAAAGCTTAGAATACCTAGCTTTTATCTTGAATTAAATTTTATTTATGTCTTATGCATTTACACAAATGATTATGAGATTATTAATCAAAATTTGATCGTGTATGATACAATAGGAAACACAGTACTGAACAAAGTCCAACATCGTAATCTCGACCGTAGAACCTTGTTTCTCTCCTTACCTTCTTCCCTTTGCTATCTCTCTTTGAGCAGCAAATAATCTAGTAGACAGAAAATTAAACAGCATTCGAAACCATAAGAAGCACATGTGAAATAATTCAGGAAAGACTGATTGCACAGTGTAAAATTTCACAGTGCCCGAGCTACACTCGGGATGATCCAAGATGGTACATTTCGCCTGCTCGAGTTCTGCTCGGGAAAACCCTGGAAGGGGTTAAAATGGTTCACAAAATTTGTAGCTAATGTAACCCTTTTCTTATCACATACATAGTAATTGAACCCCTGGAAAATTATAAGATAGAGAGAAATTAAGGGCCTATTATTTATGACAGATTAAATATAAACATTAGTATAAACAATATAAAGCAGTGTAAAAATGTAGATAATGCTTATAAAACGCGACTTGGAAGCATAAAAGTAATTTATGCAAGTAAAATTATTTGTCCCAAAGCAATTTTTTTATGAAATGATACAAGTAAAATTTATATTACCAAATGTTTCTCTACCAAACATTTCCCTTTTAAGCCCAGTGGCGTTGAGGTAGAGCTTCGCGCTCCCCCGACACAGGTCTGAGGTTCGATCCCCGGGCAGGCCAAGGATGACTCAGTCTTTCACCCAAGGCTGTTGGCAGGGGGAGGGATTTTGGGGACCTGTTCCCCCCCGAAATTTTGAAAGACCATTTTGTAGATGTCCCACGTTTGTGTTGTGTGTGCTATCTGCCTAGCTGTTCATAAGCATAAACAGTTATTCCCTCTCTCTCATAAAAAAAATAAAAAATAATAATAACAATAATTTTTTAAAAAAAGCACGCTCAGAATATAAAAGTTTTTTTGGGCCGCTGGCCGTAAATAAAGTACTGTATTTCCGACTCTGTATTCCGGAAATACAGTACTTTACCTTTCAGTAATTGAAGTATCATTCATAAATAAAGATATCTTTCTCCTTGGTTCTCCCTCCGAAAATAATTTCTGGCTACGGCCCTGCTTTACACCCCTTCAGTAGGTAGATGAACTAAAAACCAAGCATGATTTGGAATTATAAACACTGGGGGTTCCACGTAAGATTTACCACCTAACCGGAACATATGCTTTGCACCCCAGGGCCCTTGGTCACTTAAATGGAGATTGGCATCGTAGACCCTGCCCCCTAGGGGCTGTTGTGTCGGAGTTTAGTTTAATTAAATGTTTCACTCCTTCTTGTGCTGTGTTGCTGTGAGTAGTTAGAGTCATATATTGTCACACCGTTTTTTTCCCTTTTGTTGCGTATCTAGTGTATTAGTTGCTATTATTAATTCTATGTAAGATATTAGGGAAAATAATATAATGAATTAATAGTGTGGCGACTCAGTCGCACTGGTTAATTTTTGTAATACTCGTTTATTTTTACAATATTACATAGTTGTTTATAATTCATTTTACAATATTTAAGTTAATATTTTATTTCACGAAATTGTAACTGTTTCTTTTATAACTGTGAACCGAGGCCTTGCTTTAGGATAAAAAACACCCGCCACTCGAGCACCTGCAGGTCATTAGCCTGAGTCCGTCTTGCTTTGTTCCCTCGTGGCCTGCAGCCGACTTCATCGATCACTGGACTACCGCTCCGTGCGACCTTGAGGTGACCTCTAGGTCTGTATGTTTGCCACATCGCTGCTGAGAGTGGAAATGAAGTCTGTCTAGTTCCTCCAGGTGGTAACTCATTGTCTTTGAAGGATATTGTTTACTAACATATAGCCCGTCATATCACAGGATCAGTAAAATTTTTAAATTTCCAGAATTGTAAAGAACCCTATGAGGCAGGTAAGAAAAATGGTTTTTTTTTTTTTTTTTTTTTGGTCAGAGAATTATTTCAACAAAAAATAATCGATTCAAATTATCACATATGTAATTAATCTATTATTTTAGTCAAATAAAAAAGAAAATTATTTATGTAATATCCATATGGCAAATAAATGTTATTGCGTACTGAGAAATCACTTTAAATCAAAACACTTAGGCATAAAAATCAAAATTATTCTTTATAAAACTCTAGTAAAGTCAATAATTATGTATGGAAGCAAGTGTTGGGCTATGAACAAATCTAGGGAAAATAAGCTATTAATATTTGAACGAACCGAGAAAAATATTTGGAGCTGTTAAAGAAGATAATGTATGGAGAATCCGTTATAATCATGAACTGTACTCTAAATTCGGACAAGCAAATATCGTGAAAAGTATAAAGATATATCAAATAAGGTGGTTGGAACACATCTACAGACGCAATGATCTAAACTCCACAAAAAAGTTACATTTCAAATAGTTGATGGAAAAAAGGAATGAGGTAGACCAAACACCAGGTGGATTGAAATGGTTGAGAAAACGCTGAATGAAACTGGAGTCAACCAGTGGAGAACTGTGGCGGAGGATGGTTCCAGATGGAGAAGGCTGTCATGCTACAGAAGAAGAAGATATGCTAGTTTGTACAATTTAATAACACCTTTATCGCATAAACATCTGTAAAAGCCCTTTTTACTTTCTGTGAAAACAAAATTTTGAAATGGACATAGACTTCCTTGCAAAGTATAAATCTTTGGAAGAGAAAAAAATCTACAATCGATATTAGATGGCAAGAAAACTCATGCAGTCGACACCTACATATTAATTATCATTTTTTATGTTTATGATATTTTATTCTTCATGTTTCAATATTCTTCTTTCTTATTATTGTTTTTTATAATTGTTACAATTTTATCTTTTTGTAATTATTTACGACTCCAATCTCCAACAAGTGTAATATATGGAGGCCAATGATATAGAATTAAGAGCTTCTGCAATAAAAAAGCTCATTATTTTTAAACATTAATACAGTTTTGCAGTAAATATGTTTTAATATTTTTATCATTAAAATATTTTTGTAAAGATAATGAGAAGAAACTAATTTAAATTAGTCCCTTGACCAAAGAAAAGTTTGGAAGATATGCTAGTTCGTATTGAAAGAAGGAAAACACTAAAAATAGCCGAATTTAAAAGAGAAGAAATAAATGATAAGAAATATGTTTTTATATTTCTTATCATTAGAAATATTTTATAAAGATAATGAAAAGCTAATTTAAATTTGTCTCTAAACCAAAGAAAAGTTTAGAAGATATACTAGTTCGTTTTAAAAGAAGCAAAACTCTACAAATAGCGGAATTTAAAAGAGAAGAAATAAATGTAGAAATAAATGATAAGAAATATGTTTTAATATTTCTCATCATTAGAAATATTTTATAAAGATAATGAGAAGAACCTAATTTAAATTTGTTTCTTAACAAAAGAAATGTTTAGAAGATATTCTAGTTCGTTTTAAAAGAAAGAAAACTCTACAAATAGCTGAATTTTAAAAGAAGAAATAAATGTAGAAATAAATGCTAAGAAATATATTTTAATATTTCTTATCATTAGAAATATTTTTGTAAAGATATGAGGTCAATAAGCTAATTTAAATGTGTTCCATAACCAAAGAAAAATTTAGAAGATATGATATTTCGTTTTGAAAAAAAACTCTACAAATAGCCGAATTTAAAAGAGAAGAAATAAATGATAAGAAATATGTTTTAATATTTCTTATCATTAGAAATATTTTATAAAGATAATGAGAAGAACCTAATTTAAATTTTCCCTTAACCAAAGAAAAGTTTAGAAGATATACTAGTTCCTTTTAAAAGAAGGAAAACTCTACAAATAGCGGAATTTAAAACAGAAGAAGTAAATGTAGAAATAAATCATAAGAAATATGATTTAATATTTCTTATCGTTATAAATATTTTTATAAAGGTAATGAGATGAACTTAATTTTAATTTTTCCCTTGAATAAAGAAATGTTTAGAAGATATTCTAGTTCGTTTTAAAAGAAAGAAAACTCTACAAATAGCTGAATTTTAAAAGAAGAAATAAATGTAGAAATAAATGCTAAGAAATATATTTTAATATTTCTTATCATTAAAAATATTTTTTGTGAAAATAATGTGAAGAACCTAATTTAAATTTGTTTCTTAACAAAAGAAAAGTTTAGAAGATATGCTAGTTCATTTAAAAAGAAGGAAAACTTTTCAAATAGTGAACTTTAAAAGAGTAACAAATAAAT
Source organism: Pardosa pseudoannulata (assembly GCA_032207245.1). Classification (NCBI taxonomy): domain Eukaryota; kingdom Metazoa; phylum Arthropoda; class Arachnida; order Araneae; family Lycosidae; genus Pardosa; species Pardosa pseudoannulata. The sequence continues at coordinate 78,210,997 of CM063497.1, read as the reverse complement.
GTAGAAATAAATGATAATAAATATGTTTTAATATTTCTTATCATTAGAAATATTTTATAAAGATAATCAGAAAAGGCTCATTTAAATTTGTCCTTAACCAAAAAAAATTTAGAAGATATGATAGTTTGATTTTCAAACAAAGAAAACTCTAGTAACAGCCGAATTTAAAAGAGAAGAAATAAATGATAAGAAATATGTTTTTATATTTCTTATCATTAAAAATATTTTTTGTAAAGATAATGAGAAGAACCTAATTTAAATTTGTCCTTTAACCAAAGAAAAGTTTAGAAAAGATACTAGTTCGTTTTAAAAGAAGGAAAACTCTACAAATAGCGGAATTTAAAAGAGAAGAAATAAATGTAGAAATAAATAATAAGAAATATGTTAGATGTTTCATCTCCATCTTTATCTGTATAATTATTTTCAATTTCAGAACTGGAATCAGCATCAAATAGTTCTTGCGTCAGTTTCACGATTTCTTCATGAGTTCGTCCTTTTTTACTCTCCATTAGTACTTCACTATATAAATTCATGTAAATAGAATAAAATTTTCCGCTAAAACGTTTTATGAATAATAAACAAAATATCTACGAAAAATCTACATACGTTCAGCCCAACGATCATATCGTAATAATCTCTCTTCTCAATTTTCTTTCCACAAAAAAAAGTATTCCACATATTTCAAATCATGTGACTGGCAGATATAACTACGCAGACCCACCATATTATTTCACTTTGTATTTTGTTTAGCAGGATAAAAAAAAATTGTTTACAAAAGTTACAATGTTCAGATAATACAATGGAATGTATTCGCATTTTATTTCTCTCACAGGGGTCAAAATGACACCTGCCGTAATTCTAGGTATAATCATTTGTTAGAGCTAAAATAAAAATACAATTTTCTTGAAATCTTTACTATTTCGGAAATCACAATCATTTAGAAAAAGTCCAGAAAAGATTAAGATATTTGCCAAAAAAAGAAGAGCTGTCAGAGATAAAAGATCGCTAGGGGTCAAAATGACCCCTTCCGTAATTCTAGTGTTAAAAGAGAAGAAATAACTGTAGAAATAAATGACAAGAAATATATTTTAATATTTATTTTCATTAAAAATATTATTTGTAAAGAAAATAAGAAGAGGTTAATTTAAATTTGTTCCTTAACCAAAGAAAAGTTTGGAAAACATGCTAGTTCGTTTTAAAAGAAGGAAAACTCTACAAATAGCAGAATTTAGGAGATAGAAAACAAATGTATAATAAATGATAAGAAATATGTTTTAATATTTCTTATCATTAAAAATATTTGTTGTAAAGATAATGAGAAGAACATAATATAAAATTTCAATTGACCAAAGATTAGAAGATATGCTAGTTCGTTTAAAAAAAAACTAAAACAATAAATTGCGGAATTGAACAGACAAGGTAAAATTTTATTAGCAATATATAATTAAATCATAAGCTCAATATTTCTTCAGATTAATACAATTTTTGTTGTAAAAAATAAATGATAAGAAACACTTTTGTGGAAAGATAATCAGGAAAAACAAATTTAAATTTATCCTGACATTTGCCCCTTGACCAAACAAAACTGCCGAAAAGAGATTTTGAAAGTGTAGAAGATACGCCAGTTCGTTTTAAAAGATCTAAGACCACAAATAGCGGAAAGAAAGGGGAATAAAAAAAGCTGAGTGAATTACCTTAACTCAATTATAACTTCTGACTTATAGCTGACTTAATGAGCTCTGCGTTCATTAGAGTGATAAAAACTTTAATTGAGTATTAAATAACAATCAGGTGGGATTACTCAAATAGTTCTTTTTTTATTGCTTTGCTCGAGAGAAATGATCTGAAATTCATTTATTATTTTACAGAGTGGAACGTATATTCAAATTGCACTTTTACGACAAATAAACTATCAGAGGGGAAAATTCATTAAAATTAATCCAGATGCAGTAAAATTTTTTTTTATTCATTAAAAAGTTATTCTATAAAAATTAAATGCCAGTATTAGATATCTAAAAAGATATTTTTTAGATAAAATATTTGTTTTTTTTTTTTTAATAAATATTTTTATAATTAAATGTATGTCTTTTTTTACAATGAAAAGCTATTAATTTTCTAATTTTTTTTTTAGTATTTTTTGTTTGTATTTTTTTTTTTTTTTTTTTTTTTTTTTATTTAATTTTTTTTTTATTTAACATTTTCTATTTTTGTGTTTTTTTTGTATTTTTTTTTTTGCATTTTTTTTTTTAAATATTGTTTATTTTTTAGATTGATTTTTATTTTTATTTTTATGATGGTTTTTTTTTTTATATTTTTTGTTTTTTTTTTTTTTTTCTCAATAAATTGTATTGATTTTTTATTTTATTTATTTTTTTTAAGATTTTTAAATTTTTTTTTTTTAATTTTTTTTTTTTCTTTACAATTTTTTTTTTTTTTAAATTTCTATTTTTTTTTATTTAAAAATATTTGTTTTTTTTGTTTTTTTGTTATTTTTTATTTAGAAGATGTTATTTTTTTTTTTCTTTTTTATTCTCTTTTTTTCACTTTTTTTTTTGATTTAGATTTTTTTTTTAATTATTTTTGGTTGAAATGGCTTTTATTTTGAATTACTTTTTTATTTTTTTTTTTTTTTTTTTTTTTTTTTTATTTTTTTTTGTATTTTTTTTTTGAACTTTTTTTTCCAGTTTTTTTTTTTTTACTGGTTAAAGAAAAATATTTTAGTTATGGGGTTAAATACAAATGTGATATCACATTGTGTGTAATATATCACACTTATAAATACATATACAGGGTATTTCAAAAATGACCGGCATATTTGAAAATTCAATAAAAACTAAACGGACAGTAATAGAAATACACAGTTTATTGCAATATGATTGGGACAATAGTAAATTTTTAGGCAGACAAACTTTCAAAATTAATTACAATGTTGCCCAACAGATGG
>CM063497.1:78200553-78203053 GCA_032207245.1 Pardosa pseudoannulata | reverse complement strand
GATTCTAGAGTTTCAAGGATTTATCTCACTGTGATATTACATCGGATATTCCCTTATCATAGAATATCCTATGTTGATTCAAAGTGTTCTTGTTATAACGTTACACCAATGTTAGAACTGTGGAAATTGATAGTAAAGAAAGATCAAAGTAGTATATATATATATATATGTGTGTGTGTATATATGTATATGTATTAAATATATTATTATATATATAGATATATTATATATATATATATATATATATATAATATATTTATATATATATATATTATATATTAAGATATATATTTATTATATATTTATATATTTATACATAATAATATTATATATATATATATTATATATATATATATATATATATATTATATATATATATTATATATGTATATGTATATATATATATATATATATATATATATATATATATATAATTTATGTATATATATGTATGTATATATATATATATATATATATATATATATATATATATATATATATATATATATATATATATATTTATATATATATATATATATATATATATATTATATATATATATATATATATATATATATATATATATATATATATATATATATATATATATATATATATATATATATATATATATATGTGTGTGTGTGTGTGTGTGTGTGTGTGTGTGTATGTGTGTGTGTGTGTACAACAACATACATTCTTGAATTATGTACATTATAATTGAAACTTCAATGCTGTATTAACTCTATGTAAATTAATCTAGACTTATCTAGACTTTTCTAAAAAATAGTTTTAAAGTTTTATTTCATATTGATAAGGGATTTTTCACAATATTCCTTTGTGACTTGTACAACATACTTATTTGCATTGTGTACAATCGTTATAAGAAAAAATGCAATATTGCAATATCCTTTAAAATTGAAACTGCAATATTTTTGTAACTCCTATGTAAATTAAAATTTTACCATATATAGAAACATTTAATGTTCTAGCAGACTTAGAAAAAAAATAATTTTAAAGTTTTTTTTTTCATTTTGATAAGGTATTTTTTCCAAAGCTCCTTTGTGACTTGTACAACATATATTCTTTCAATATGCAAATTAGCAATACCAAATAAAATACCAAATAGCAATACCAAAAAATTTTGAGAAAGTGTGAGCATTAATTATAGGGTTGAACAATTAATTTTGTACATTATAACTGAAAATGCTATATTATAGTAACTGCTATGTAAACAAAATTGTACCATTTATAATTCTAAAGTTTGATTATTTTTCAACAAATTTAGACTTTTCTAAAATCTACTTTTTTATTGTTTTCATTTACTTACAATAATGGCTTATTCTTTTAAAATATCCTATAAAATTACAATCTGAATATTTCATTAACATTACACGATACAGTTATTTCTAAATTTAACAGATTTATTCGAAATTTAACACCTTTTCTCTCATTGCTTCCTTCTCTAAATTAGAAAGTAACTATTCCATTATACTTCATTTATTTTAATATATCACGTTCGGAGAGATGAATGCAAATTTAAAGGAGCATTTGAAGCATTATTAATCTGTAAAACGTAAATTAGGATTTTTAACTGTTTTTATAATAGTAATCACACTTATTACGATCTTAATTTCCTTACATAACGGAATTCTTTACTTTCCCGTTTAAAGCAAATATAAGTATTGAAGAAATAAAAAGAAATTTAATATGTATGAATTTAGCTAAATTATAATTGCAGACTTAGATAAAAAATATTCCAGTTTTTATTTACTAGTGTAATAAAATAACACATTAAATTCGTAATTAGAATTTAAAATATATCACTCCACATTGATTTTTTTACTTTAATTCCGTGTCTTTCTAGTGTAAAAAATACATTCTTTAGCAATTATATTCAATAAATAATATAAAATCTTATTATAATTACTGGAATTTAAATAGAAACACTCAAATCTTCTATCAATCAGCCGAAAGAAATCTAGCGCCCTCCCCATAAAATTGCATAAAAAAGGCAAAAGAAAAAAATTAATTTAATTTATCTCCTAGCTTCTTCAGACGATTTCTAACTGCTGCCAAAGCACAATTCATAAAAACAGTTAATGATAACTGCCTGCTATATTTTTTTCTCTATCATTTGCTTATCGGGTTTCAATTTATGATCTCGTCTGCTGCTTATTAAAGTTAGAGATTTAAAAAAAATATATATAGATAGATATAATTGTTAGCAAAAAGAAAAAAATGTAGATAATTGTACGCCAAACGACATAAGCACGAGCGTTTTTCACACCGTAAGTGTCGTTAAAAAATTAGGAGAGTTAATTTTTTTCTTCATAATGGAGTTAATTTTTATGGCAATTGTTTTAATTAAGAAAAGACTTAAGGAGTCTCATAGGATTATTTTTTTGTAATTAAAGTTTTTGGAATAATTTAAACATTTTTTTTCTTTTCAGTGAATTACTTCTTGTTAGGAATTTTGAAAATGGTTTTCTTATGAGAA
>CM063497.1:78188053-78195553 GCA_032207245.1 Pardosa pseudoannulata | reverse complement strand
TTCAGTGAATTATTCTTGTTTGCAATTTTGAAAATGGTATTCATGAGAAAGAAAAATCTATATTTACGCTGAACTCATTTTATAATGATAAAACTGTTATGATGTAAAAACTTCAAATAATAAGGTTAAGTAACTCTATGTGCTGCTGTACTTAAGGTTCTTTGTGAGTCAAAAAATGCAAAGAAATATCATGTATTTTTTACCATCGTTGTTTGTAAGATCCTTTGGTTAAAATATATCTTAGCCTGTAATCTTTTATCTCTCAAAATTCTGCAGATACTGCAAAGATTTAGCATTCAAATAATTATCAAATCTAATTAGTTTTTAAAACGGCAAAATATTTTAATCTTCATATATCTATTTAATTTTAAATTTATTCTGCAATTGTTTACTTTTAAAATTTATTATTAATTTTACAAGCATATTTGTCTTTATTTAACGATAAAACGTTTGAAAAAAATTCGAAATTCTCCCCTTTTTCTTCGAGCGTTTAATGTCAATATTTCAAGCTTTTATTTTGATTAAGAACAGGCGATTAAATTATCAATTTATCACATAATAAATTAAAAAATAGTTTTTTCTAGTTTATGACATCATTCCTTTAATCAACTTATTTATATCATTTCTTATTTTAAATTATTTTAATATTCTGCATTATTTTCTTACATTTTATCACTGAATTAGATATTACACAAAATAATTTTGTTTTATATTTGGCTGAAAATAATAGATTAGGTATGCATCATATATGCATTTTATGCATCATAAAACTGAATTTTAATTTAGTCTCATCTTTAAGTCAATTTTTGGAATTCCAGTGAAAGCAAAGCTTATTTTACATAAAAGGATTATACATCATTTAAATAAACTGTGTTGTTGTGATTCCGTCTCTACTATTCAGAGTCACTAATATTCAGATTTCTTGTAAACTTTCGCTACTATCATTTACAATAATTTTCATTTCTGATTTCGAGTCATAGTAAATCACAAAAATTATTACTTTTATCCTTATTTAAAAGTAAAATTTTATTAAACTCTTACATTAATAAAATTGTCAGGCTTAGAAATATAACCAGAAAGCATACACTGAAAGATAACAATTCAATTTAATTACAATAATTAAAATAACAATAATAAAGATAACACACACACACATATATATAATATATATATTTACATAACATATATATAATATATATATATATTATATGTATATATTATACATTTATATGTTTGTTGTGTGTGTGTGTGTTGTCTGTGTCGTGTAGATTCATTTCTTTCATACTGCATTCTTAAATGCATGTTTGTGAATTATTGGATCTTGTTTTTACTAAAATTTTCATTAATGTTTATTTCTATAAAGACAATAAATATATAGATAAAAAAATTTAAAGTACATCATTTTAAAAAATTTTATGTTTATACTTAAAATTTGTTTGCATTTTGTAGTTTTCATCTGATCATTCTGTCTTATAATTAGCGAATCTTTTTTCAACATCATTTAAACAAAGATTCTGTGTGTTGTATTTTTTATTGTAAAAAGAAAAGAATATTTAAAATTTGTTCTGTAAATCTTTAAAGAAAATTGCATTTGTAGAGAGAGAATCATTAAGGTCCGTGAAACGAAAATTGGATTGAAGTAGCAAAAGAGATAAACTAATTTCGTGCATTATTAAATAAAACTTTATTTAACGAGTTAAATGAGCTGAAGAACCCATTTCAGATAACATGGCGTCATTTCTTACGTCTCTTATTAGTTGCTAATTTTTAAGACACATAAATGAAAAGAAGTTATATTTTTAAACCTGCTGATAGCGGCAGAATATAAATATTAAACAATTTTACTAATATAGTTAAAAAGTAAATTCTAAAATTTTTCACTAGTGCCACACTTTACTAATTATTAACACTTCTATTGCGAGAAAGGAACAAAACATTTTTCCCTTTTATTCTATAAAAAGAGATTTCTATGTAACTTTAGAAATAGTTCTTTTATATGTTTTATAAATATAGATAAAATTCATTTGGAATCATAAATGTTATTCTGAATTTAGTTTTATGTAGCTACCCCATTAGTTATTATTAATATAGATATCTCTATAAAGTAAATAAATTTTAGATAGAAAATCGTTAACGTACTGAAAGCAAAAATTGGGTAACAGAGGAAGCAAAGTGGATAAAATAATTTCGACCATTATTAAATAAAACTTTATTTAACGAGTTAAATGATCTGAAGAACCCATTTCAGATAACATGGCATCATTTATAACTTCTCATATTAAATGCTAATTTTTAAGACACATAAAGGACAATAAGTTATATTTTTAGACCTGCTGATAACTGAAGAATATACGTATTCTTCAATTTTACTAATATAATTAAAAAGTAAATTCTAAAATGTACTATTCATTAAAACTTCTATTGAGAGAAAGGAACAAAATATTGTTCCATTTTATTCTATAAAAAGAGATTTCTATGTAACTTTACAAATAGTTCTTTTATATGTTTTATAAATATAGATAAAATTCATTTGGTATCATAAATGTTATTCTAAATTTAGTTTTATGTAGATACCCCATTAGTTATTATTCATATAGATATCCCTATAAAGTAAATTAAATTTTTAGATAGAAACTCGTTAATGTATTGAAAGAAAAAAATTGGTTAACAGAGGATGCAAAGTGGATAAAATAATTTCGTGTATTATTAAATAAAACTCTATTTAAATTGTCACATAAGCTGAAGTAACATTTCAGATGTCATGACGTCATACCTTACATCACATTTGGATATTAAATCCTTATTTTTGGACACATATAGCAAGAAACAGTTTTCGGAACATCAACTTTTAATGGCAATGTTTATAAATTCATTTCATTAATATAAGTTATGAGTTAAATAATAAAATTTCTCCAAAATTTCACACTTATTTTTCCATAAAAGATTTCAGTTAAGTAAAGAAGAATTTTAAACATTGTTTCATGTTATGTTACAAACAGAATTTTTTTGTGTAACTTTCGACATGGTCCTTTTATTTTTATCCAATATAAGTTTCTTTTCAATGGCATGTCCTTTTTTAAATCGCACAGATTTCTTGTATTGTTCTATTTCTATTATTGTAAAGTATTCTATATTAAAAAAAGTTCAGTCCTTTTATAAAGTAAATTACATTTGTAGATAGAAAATCATTAATGTCTTGTAAGCAAAAAGAGCTAACAGAGGAAGCAAAGGATAAAAAATTTCATGCATTATTAAATAAAACTTTATTTAAAGTTAAATGAGTTGAAGTTCATATTTCAGATGTAAACTTCATACCTTACATCACATTTGGATATGAAAAGCCTTATTTTTAACATATATAAATAAGTTGTTTTTAGAACATCCGCTTTTATTGGCAATGTTTAATATATCATTGATTTCATTAATATCAGTATGAATATTATAAAATTTCTCCCAAATATCACATTTATTTTTCCATAAAAGTTTTCAGTTACGTAAAGAACATCAAGAATTTCAAAACTATTTAATGTTATTCTACAAACAGAAATTTTTCTGCTTAACTTTCGAGTTTGTTCTTTTACTTTCTGTATCTAATTATTGAAGCTTTTATTCAATGCAATGTTAATTTTTTTTAATCCGACATTATTTCTGGTATTGTTCTATTCATATGGCATTGTAAGATATTCAGTTATTCAAAGTCGCTTTGTTCATTCCCTTCAAAGTAAATTACCTTTCTAGGTACAAATTTATTAATGTATAGTTAGCAAAAAATGGGAACTGAGGAAGCAAAGTGGATAAAATAATTTCATGCATTATTAAATAAAGCTCTATTTAACGTGTCAAATGAGCTGAAGTTCATATTTCAGATGTCTAAACGTCATACCTTACATCTCAGTTTGATAAAAAAAGGGCTTATTTTTTACACATATATAACAAGAAGTTTTATTTAAAAATCAGCTATTATTGGCCTAATAAAACATTCTATATTACATTAATATCAGTTATGAATTAAATGATAAAATTCTCTCCAAATATCACATTTATTTTTCCATAAAAGTTTTCAGTTAAGTAAAGAAGATCAAGAACTTTAAAAACTATTTTATGTTATTTACAAACAGAAATTTTCTGGTAACTTTCGACTTGGTCCTTTTATTTCTATCCAATTATCGAAGTTTTATTCAATTTGTTAATTTTTTAACCGACATTATTTCTTGTATTGTTCTATTCATATGGCATTGTAAGATATTCAGTTATTCAAAGTCGCTTTGTTCATTCCCTTCAAAGTAAATTACCTTTCTAGGTACAAATTTATTAATGTATAGTTAGCAAAAAATGGGAACTGAGGAAGCAAAGTGGATAAAATAATTTCATGCATTATTAAATAAAGCTTTATTAATGTGTCAAATGAACTGAAGTACACATTTCAGATGTCATGTCGTCATACCTTACATCTCATTTAATAAAAAGCCTTATTTTTACACATATACAAGAATTGTTTTTAGAACATCAGTTTTATTGGATTGTTTAAAAAATCATTAATTCATTAATATAAGTTATGAGTTAAATAATAAAATTTCTCCAAAATTTCACACTTATTTTTCCATAAAAGATTTCAGTTAAGTAAAGAAGAACTTTAAACATTGTTTCATGTTATGTTACAAACAGAATTTTTTCTGTGTAACTTTCCAGTTGATCCTTTTATTTTCTCCATCCAATTATCGAAGTTTCTCTTCAATGGCATGTTCCTTTTTTAACCCCACATTTTTCTTGAATTCTTATATTTCTATGGTATTGTAAAGTATTCAATTATTAAAAAAAGTTCAGTCGTTTTAAAGTAAATTACGTTTGTAGATAGAAAATCATTAATGTCCATAAACAAAAAGTGGCTAACAGAGGAAGCAAAGTGGATAAAATAATTTCATGCATTATTAAATAAAGCTTTATTTAACGTGTCAAATGAGCTGAAGTTCATATTTCAGATATCACGACTCCATACCTTACTTCACATTTGGATATGAAAAGCCTTATATTTAAAACACATATAACAAGAAATAGTGTTCAGAACAACAGTTTTTATTAGCAATTTTTAATAAATCATTGATTTCATTAATATCAGTTATGAATTAAATAATAAAATTTCTCCCAAATATCAGACTTATTTTTCTATAAAAGATTTCAGTTGAGTAAAGAAGAACTTTAAAAATTGTTTCATTTTATTTTACAAACAGAAAGTTTTCTGTTGGTCCTTTTATTTTCTCCATCCAATTATCAAAGTTTCTTTTCAATGGCATGTTTCTATTTTAAACCCCACATTTTTCTTGTATTGTTCTATTTCCATGGTATTGTAAAGTATTCATTTATTAAAAAAATTCAGTCCTATTAAAGTAAATTACGTTTGTAGATAGAAAATCATCAATGTCTTGTAAGCAAAAAATAGCTAACTGAGGAAACAAACTGGATAAAATAATTTCGATCATTATTAAATAAACCTCTATTTAACGTGTGAAATGAGCTGAAGTTCATATTTCAGATGTCATGACTTCAAACCTTACAACATATTTGGATATGAAAAGCCTTATTTTTAAGGCACATATACCTACAATAAGTTTTTAAAACATCATCTTTTATTGGCAATATTTAATAAATCATTGATTTCATTAATATCAGTTATGAATGAAATGATAAAATTTCTCCCGAACATCACACTTATTTTTCCATAAAAGTTTTCAGTTAAGTAAAGAACATCAAGAACTTTGAAAACTGTTTTATGTTATTCTACAAACAGACATTTTTCTGCGTAACTTTCGAGTTGGTCCTTTTATATTCTGCATCTAATTTTCGAAGTTTTATTCAATGCCATGTTAATTTTTTTTTATCCGACATTATTTCTGGTATTGTTCTTTTCAAAGGGCATTGTAAGTTATTCAGTTATTTAAAGTCGTTTTGTTCATTTCCTTCAAAGTAAATTAGTTTTCTAGTTAGAAAATCATTAATGTCTAGTTAGCAAAAAATGGGAACAGAGGAAGTAAAGTGGAAAAAATAGTTTCATGCATTATTAAATAAAGCTTTATTTAACATGTCAAATAAGTTGAAGTTCATATTTCATATGCCATGACTTCATACCTTACATTACATTTGGATATGAAAAGCCTTATATTTAAGATACATATAAGAAGAAATAGTTTTCAGAAAATCAGTTTTATTGTCAATGTTTAATAAATCATTGATTTCATTAATATCAGTCATGAATTAAAGGATAAAATTTCTCCCAAATATTACACTTAATTTTCCCTAAAAGTTTTCAGTTAAATAGAGAAGAACAAGAACTTTAAAAACTATTTTATGTCATTCTACAAACAGAAATATTTCTGCGTAACTTTCGAGTTGTTACTTTTACTTTCTGTATCTAATTAGCGAAGTTTTTATTCGATGTCATGTTATTTATTTTTAAATATGACAGATTTCTGGTATTTTTCTATTCATATGGCATTGTAAGATATTCAGTTATTTAAAGTGGTTTTGTTCATTCCCTGCAAAGTAAATTACTTTTCTAGGTAAAAACTCATTAATGTCTAGTTAGCAAACAATGGTAACAGAGGAAGCAAAGTGGATAAAATAATTTTGTAGATTATTAAATAAATCTGTTTAACGAGTCAAAAGAGCTGAAGTACACATTTCAGATGTCCTGTCGTCATACCTTACATCTCAGTTTGATAAACAGGGCTTATTATTCATACACATATATAACAATGAATTTTATTTAGAAAATCAGCTATTATTGGCCTAATTTAAAATATTCTATATTACATTAATATTAGTTATGAATTAAATGATAAAATTTTTTTCCCAAATATCACATATATTTTTCCATAAAAGTTTTCAGTTAAGTAAAGAACTTGATCTTCTTTAAAAACTATTTTATGTTATTCTACAAACAGAAAGTTTTCTGCGTAACTTTCGACTTGGTCCTCTTACTTTCTATATCTAATTATCGAAGCTTTTATCCAATGCCTTGTTAATCTTTTTTTAAATCCGACATTATTTCTGGTATTGTTCTATTCATATGGCATTGTAAGATATTCAGTTATTTAAAGTCGATTTGTTCTTTCAATTCAAAGTAAGTTACTATTCTAGGTAGAAAATCATTAATGTCTAGTTTACAAAAAAATGGGAACAGGGGAAGCAAAGTGGATAAAATAATTTTGTTCATTATTAAATAAATCTCTTTAACGAGTCAAACGAGCTGAAGTACATATTTCAGATGTTATGTTGTCATACCTTACATCTCAGTTTAATAAAAAAGGTTTATTTTTCATACACATATAGAACAAGGCATTCTTTTTGGAAATCCAGCTATTATTGGCCTAATTTAAGACATTCCATATTACATTAATATCAGTTATGAATGAAATGATAAAATTTCTCCAAAATTTCACACAAATATTTCCATAAAAGATTTCAGTTAAGTAAAGAAGAAGAATTTTAAAATTTGTTTCATGT
>CM063497.1:78168053-78175553 GCA_032207245.1 Pardosa pseudoannulata | reverse complement strand
TTTAATATTTTAAAGTAAAGAGAACTTTTGAAAGTAAGTAATTAGCAAAGGTTTTTCAAGGGATTATTATAGAACTAATGTATACAGTGTTTTGATTGGATATCTTAATTTCTGTCGGAATGTTTGAGTTATTCATGTATATGTTATCGTTAAAGTGTGAAACATGTTATTCTATAGAATAACTATTTATTTCATTGAATAACTAGAAAAATAAATTAAATTATATAAAATTATTGAATTCTACAATTAACTAGGTATTTTATAGAATAACGTTAAAGATCGTTAAAGTATGTAATTTTTAAAAGCAAAGAATATTTTTGAAAGTAAGTAACTTGCTAAAAGTTTTTCACGGAGTTATTTTAGAACTAATGTATGTGGTGTTCTGATTAGATATCTAAATTTCTGTATGAATGTTTGAGTTATTCATGTATATATTATCGTTATAGTGTGAAATATGTTATTTCATACAATAAATAGGTATTTCCTGAAATAACTAGACAAGTAAGTATATAAATTTATTCCATTCTACGATTTAAGTAGGAAATCTACCGAATAACGTTAAAGATCGTTAAAGTATGATTTTTTAATTGTAAAGAATAATTTTGAAAGTAAGTAATTTGCAAAAAGTTTTCCCAGGTCTATTATAAAACTAATGTATGCAGTGTTTGGACTGGATATCTCAATTTCTGTATGAATGTTTGTATTATTCATGTATGTGTTATCGTTAAAGTATGAAATATACTATTTCAAATAATAACTAGGTATTTTCTAAAATAAGTAGACAGGTAAATTAAAGTATATAAAATTACTGAATTCCACATTTAACTAGGTTTTCTATAGAATAATGTTAAAGATCGTTAAAGTGTGATTTTTTTTAAAGTAAGCAATTTGCAAAATGTTTCTATAGGATTACTATAGAACTAATGTATCAGGTGATTTGATTAGATATCTAAATATTTGTATGAATGTTTGTGTTATTCGTGTATATATTATCGTTAAAGTGTGAAACATGATATTGCATAGAATAATTAAGATATCATTAATTTATTTAATGATATCTTCTAATAAATGGTTTATAAAAACTCTAAAAATAGAAATATGCTTCTTATTATAATTACTAAATAATAAAAATTTATCTAATTAACATTTTATTATTACACTGGTATTGAAATAAATGCAAGGTAATTAATTAAAATATATGCTTCTTTTTACCTAAATCGATAAATAATGCAAATTTATAAAATTCGTTTTTAATATAACACTTATATCAAACTAAAATTATTGTAATTGAAATAAAAATGGAAATATATTTTTTGTCACCCAATTAAATAGTGCCAATTTATGTAATTAAATTTTTGCAAAAGTAAGCAATTTGCAAAATGTTTTTTAAGGTTTTAATATAGAACTACTGTATCAGGTGTTTTGATTAGATATCTAAATATTTGTATGTATGTTTGTGTTATTCATGTATATATTACCGTTAAAGTGTGAAACGTGATATTACATAGAATAATTAAGATATCATTAATTTATTTAATGATATCTTGAAATAAAGGGTTTATAAAAACTCTAAACATAGAAATATGCTTCTTATTATAATTACTAAATAATAAAAATTTATCTAATTAACATTTTATTATTACACTGGTATTGAAATAAATGCTAGGTAATTAATTAAAATATATGCTTTTTTTACCTAAATCAATAAATAATGCAAATTTATAAAATTCGTTTTTAATATAACACTACTTATATCAAACTAAAATTATTGTAATTGAAATAAAAATGGAAATATATTTTTTGTCACCCAATTAAATAGTGCCAATTTATGTAATTAAATTTTTTTAAAGTATGCAATTTGCAAAATGTTTTTTAAGGTTTTAATATAGAACTACTGTATCAGGTGTTTTGATTAGATATCTAAATATTTGTATGTATGTTTGTGTTATTCATGTATATATTACCGTTAAAGTGTGAAACGTGATATTACATTGAATAATTAAGATATCATTAATTTATTTAATGATATCTTGAAATAAATGGTTTATAAAAACTCTAAAAATAGAAATCTTTTTATTATAATTACTAAATAATAAAAAGTTATCTAATTAACATTTTTATAAAATTACACTGGTATTGAAATAAATGCAAGGTAATTAAACTAAAAATTATGCTTTTTTTTAATTAAATAAATAAATAATGCAAATTTATAAAACTATTTTTTAATACAACACTTATATCGAACTAAAATGATTGTATTTGAACTAAAAATGGAAATATATTTCTTGTTACCCAACTAAATAGTGCCAATTAATCTGATTAATTTTTATATAACACTGGAAACAAAATAAATGGATTCTAATTAAACTAAATATAGAAATATATTTATAGTTACATAAATCTGTAAATGGTGTAAATTTGTCCAATTATTTTTTTAATATAACACTGGTAAAGAAATAAATGAATCGTAATTAAACTAAAAATAGCAATTTGCTTCTTATTACCTTTTTTCCAAAACAGTTCAAATATATCCAATTAATTTTTGAATGTAACACTAGTATTGAAAATAAAAGGAAAATAATGTTTAACTTTAAGTTTCATCCATAATATCATTTGAATTAAAAAAAATAATTTTCTGTTAAAAGAAACAGATATATCAGAGGAAAAAACAATTAATTTCACAGAACAAACATTATAAAACACTAATTCCTTTTACAAATACGGTATCTGCTCTTTTATTACGTAAATTATGTTATTTACTTTTTCCTGATTTTCAGATATTTACCTTTCAAAGTTTTTTGTAATTGAATTAATTTTCTTTTGTTTGAAACTTCTTTGTGTCTTTATTACTTTTCTTTTTTAAAATAGTCTAAATAACATGCTCATTTTTCAAGCACACTATAACGCCTTTAGAAAGGTCATAATTTTTTACTTTACATTTTATACTATGTGAGACATTATAAATTATTCAAAAGCGTTCTAAAATTATCTCATTTTTTAATAAGCATTCTGAATTTACAGATAAGCTTCATTCTATGTAGTAATTTTCATGTGCCAGTATCAAAATCATTTTTAGAACTTTATCGTGGAGACAGCGTGTTTAAAAATTATTCAAAATATGAAGGTCCATAGTTTGATGTCATGTCAATAATGCAGGCGATATTTAAATAATTTAAAGTAAGAAATGATTAAATGAGATGGTTAAAAGAATGACGTCATAATGCTGGAAAAATGTTATTTTTACCTATTTATTATATGACAAATTGATAAATTTAATCGCCTGCTCTTAACCGAGGAAAATAGGGATTGAAATAATAGCATTAAATGCTAGAAAAGGGGGGAAGAGGGGTTTTCGAACGTTGCTAACTTTAACTCATTAAGAATCCAATATGGATGTCTCTATCAATTTCAGGTCCAACCGCTTCATAAATTGGAGGACAGACGAACAAATAACTTAGGCTTTTCTTACATAACATATAAGCAGCTATATTAAAAGTGTAATTGTTATTGAATAGTCACTTATTTGTAGAGTTATTTCACCATAATATTGTTAATTTAATTTCACAGACGTTTAATATATTATAAAATGTAATAATTATTATATATATATATATATATATATATATATATAAAACGAGTAGTGTACTTTTTAGTTTTCGCAATGTTTTATTTCAAAATTTGTTTAGTTAAAATTTTCGCAATGTTTTATTTCAAAATTTGTCAAATTTAAATTAAAATATCTCAAATTCTTTTTAAAGTGAATTGTAAAAATACTGTACAGATGTTTTTACGTATATTTTTTATTTATAATAAAAACCTCTTTTGATTTATTTTTTGTTCTTTAAATTATAAAATGTTGAGCATAAAGAAATCACCTCTAACAGTTGATGAAGTAAAAGGATTTCTACTTCGTAAACAATTAAAATGGTGTAGCAATAATTTAATAAATCTCGAAGACAAATTAATTTATAGATTTTAGCTACATATACGTAATAATATTTTTGAAAAGTTTATTTATTTACGAGGTATATGGAGTTTAAAATGTCCTAAACATTATAAAAGTTTAAATTTTTTAATTGTAACAGAAATTTTTAAATTTTTAAATATTCTGCATGTGTATAATAATTCCCCTATAAGCATATATTTGAACATAAATATAATTAAAATAAGATTATAATAATAAAAAAATATGTTCCCTAAATTAAAAACCTTTAGTTTGTTAAAATTGAACTTTAATGATTTTAAATCTTGACTCTGATACAGTACATAAATATAAAATATTTATAATTTATAGCACGTGGAAGTGCAGTTTCCATCGGCATCTCTTTGAACTTTTACTCGATGAATATTTTCCCAACTGGGTCTTCGAACTGAAAGATAATTTACGGAAGGGGAGATCGGAACAAGCTGAGCAAGTATTCGATTCGTGAACAACTGTTCCCCCATTTTGCTCAATCACGCGATAAATCCACGTCAGCGTGCTTTCAGACTGTTTCTCTTTCGTTCTCTTAATCAGAGTGATTCGGGTAAGGTACATGGAAATGAAATCAGATCCTTTAATGGGCAGAAATGAAACCTATTTTTGTTTGAAAAAAACTTTTTTGGAAATTAAAATTGTTTTAAATGGGTAAAATAAAGTTTAGATTCTGAGAAGGTACATAAAAATGTAATCAGATCCTTTCATAGGCAGAAATAAAATTTGTTTTGTTTAAAAAATTATTTTTAAAACCTAAAATTGTTTTTTAAATGGGTAAAATCAGATTAGATTCGGTGAATGTACATGAAAATGTAATTAGATCATTTAATGGGCAGAAAAAAATCTATTTTTGTTAGAAAAAATACTTTTTAGAGCCTCAAATTGTTTTAAATGGGTAAAAATCAGATTAGATTCAGAGAAGTTACATGAAAATGTAATCAGATCCTTTCATGGGCAGAAATAAAATTTATTTTTGTTTAAAAAATTATTTTTTTTAATAAAATTGTTTTAATGGAGTAAAAATCATATTAGATTAGGAGAAAGTATATGAAAATGTAATCAGATCCTTTAATGGGCAGAAATTAAACCTATTTTTGTTTGAAAAAATACTTTTTGAACTTAAAATTGTTTTAAATGTGTAAAAATAAGATTAGATTCCGAAGAGGTACATAAAAATGTAATCAGATCCTTTATTGGACAGAAATGAAATCTATTTTGGTTTAAAAAATACTATTTTTTAGAATAAAATTGTTTTAAAAAGGTAAAAATCGGATTAGATTCGGAGAAGGTACATGAAAATGTAATCAGATCCTTTAATGGGCAGAAATGAAACCTATTTTTCTTTAAAAGATTATTTTTTTTAAATAAAATTTTTTTAAATGGGTAAAAGTCACATAAGATTCAGACAAATTACATGAAAATGTAATCAGATCCTTTCATGGGTAGACATAAAATACATTTTTGTTTGAAAAAAATACTTTTTAGAACCTAAAAGTGTTTTAAATGCGTAAAAATCAGATTAGATTCAGAGAGGTTAAATGACAATGTAATGAGATCCTTCAATGGGGAGAAATGAAATCTATTTTTCTTTAAAAAAATATTTTTGAAACTTAAAATTGTTTTAAATGGGTAAAAATAAAATTAGATTCAGAGAATGTACATAAAAACGTAATGACATCCTTTCATGGGCAAACATAAATATATTTTTTTTTTGAAAAAATATTTATTTAATTTAAATTGTTTTAAATGGGTAAAAATCAGATTAGATTCAGAGAAGTTACATGAAAATATAATGAGATCCTTTAATGGGCAGACATAAAATCTATTTTTGTTTGAAAATATATTTTTTTAACTTAAATTTTTTTAAAATGGGTAAAAGTCACATAAGATTCAGACAAATTACATGAAAATGTAATCAGATCCTTTCATGGGTAGACATAAAATACATTTTTGTTTGAAAAAAATATTTTTTTGAAACTTAAATTGTTTTAAATGGGTAAAAATCAGATTAGATTCAGAGAAGTTACATGAAAATGTAATCAGATCCTTTAATGGGCAAACATAAATATATTTTTTTTTTGAAAAAATATTTATTTAATTTAAATTGTTTTAAATGGGTAAAAATCAAATTAGATTCAGAGAAGGTACATGAAAATGTAATGAGATCCTTTAATGAGCAGAAATTAAACCTATTTTTGTTTTAAAATATAGCTTTTGGAACTTAAAATTGTTTTAAAAGGGTAAAAGAAAGTTTAGATTCTGAGAAGGTACATAAAAATGTAATCAGATCCTTTCATAGGCAGAAATAAAATTTGTTTTGTTTAAAAAATTATTTTTTTAATAAAATTGTTTTAATGGAGTAAAAATTATATTAGATTAGGAGAAAGTATATGAAAATGTAATCAGATCCTTTAATAGGCAGAAATAAAACCTATTTTTGTTTGAAAAAATATTTTTTTAACTTAAAATTGTTTTAAATGGGTAAAAAATAAGATTAGATTCGGAGGAGGTACATAAAAATGTAATCAGATCCTTTATTGGAGAGAAATAAAATCTATTTTGGTTTGAAAAAAATAGGTTTTGAACCAAAAATTATTCTAAAATCCTAAAAATGAAATGAGATTCGGATAAGTTACATGAAAATGTAATGAACTCCTTTCATGACAGTAATAAAATCAACTTTCTCTTTGAAAAAATAATTTTTAAAATAAAATAGTTTTAATGGTGTAAAAATTATATAAGATTAAGTGACCCTTTTAATATTTTAAATTTCCCATTGAGATCTTTTAAAACCTTTATATTTAAATTTTTTTTAACTGTTATCATGCTATAAATACAATATATTGTTTCTATAATTCAGGTTCACGATATAAAAATATTTTTAGTTTCAATTTGATATAAAACATTAGTTTATAATTTACAACTTACAAATTATTTTTTATCTGAAAACTAGATTTATATGTTTTATTTCGTTTCATTTTTTGCTGTATGAAGCACTGCTTCATAAAACAAAACCAATTAATTTTTCATATTTAGACACCTAATAATGATTTGAGAAAAATTTTATTCTAAACAGATGAAAAATTTTATTGTACATTGAATCAAAAAGTTAAAACTTTTTAACACTAAAGGTGTGTTGTGTCCTTAATGTTATGGTTAATTTTTAAAAAAATCAGTTACAAACTACGCAATAGAAAATAGAAAATTAGTAAAACATGAAATTAAACTCCAACCGGCCATGCGATACATCACTTACAGCCAGATTTATGAATATAAAGTATGATTCACTCCCATCACTAATTTTTTATGAGTCCTTAAGTGAGTTAGAACCCCACTCCAATTAAAACTACGGACTCTCGCAGAATTAAAGTAATTAAGCTAAAAGAATCAGGTCCTTATCCGGTAGGGAGCGCAGAAGTACTTCGCTGATTGATTATGCGACTGGAATACAACGCACCAGTTATATATTAAGGGGTCTGATACTCTTAAGACGTCCTACTATATTGGAATTCTACATATATATG
>CM063497.1:78140553-78163053 GCA_032207245.1 Pardosa pseudoannulata | reverse complement strand
CATTTTATTGATTTTCAAGATAAGTGATAAAATTTTTGTAAAAAAAACGCTAATTAGTAAGAAATTATTCTTGAAGAAATCAAAGCAGGAGTTTAAAATATTTTACGATAGCAGGAGAATTCAAAACGATATATATATATATATATATATATATATATATATATATATATATATATATATATATATATATATATATATATATATATATATATATATATATATATATATATATATATATATATATATATATATATATATATATATATATATATATATATATATATATATATATATATATATATATATATATATATATATATATACATATATATATATATATATATATATATATATATATATATATACATATATATATATATATACATATATATATATATATATACATATATATATATATATATATATATATATACATATATATATATACATATATATATATATATATATATATATATATATATATATACATATATATATATATATATATATATACATATATATACATATATATATATATACATATATATATATACATATATATATATATATACATATATATATATATACATATATATATATATATACATATATATACATACATATATATATACATATATATATATACATATATATATACATATACATATATATATATACATATATATATATATACATATACATATATATATATACATATATATATATATATATATATATATATATATATATATATATATATATATATATATATATATATATATATATATATATATATATATATATATATATATATATATATATATATATATATATATATATATATATATATATATATATATATATATAAGTCTCCCGATTCTTTAAATGCAGTTTAGACTCATGTTGAATTCATTTAGAACTATAATTCAAAGTTTTCTTAGCTACGTCCAAATTATCATTAAGTTTTTCCCAATTTTTTCGCCACAGTAATTAATAGAAGTAAAGGAATAAAAACTATCATTTCCACTACACCCTGGAGGTAGATACAATTTTTTGTTAATACCGGTGATAAAGTTTTCATTGCAACAAAAAATAATCGATGATTAAATTTAAAATTACTACACTTGTACCTATTCTATTATTTAAGACAAATATAAAAGAAAATTATTTACGTCTTATCTAAGTTCAGTGATAAAACGTATGAAAATAATGCAGGCAATATTTAAATAATTTAAAATAAGAAATGGTTAAATGGGATTTTTAACGAAATGACTTCAAAATGCTACAAAAAGTGTTATTTTTAAGTATTTATTATGTGAAAAATTGATAAATTTAATCGCCTGCTTCTAACCAGGGAAAATAGTCATTAAATTCTGGAAAAAGAGGGAGGGGTGGATTTCGAATGTTGCTAACATTAACTTATGAAAAATCCAATATGGATGCCTTTATCCATTCCAGGTACAACCGCTTTATAAATTCGAGGACAGACGGACAGTTATTTTAGGCTATTATTATATAGGGGATATATATATGTGTGTGTGTGTGTGTGTGTGTGTAAGAGAGAGAAATTGAGGAAATTCCCAAAGTGTTAAATCCTTCATACTATAAAAAGCTTAGGCAGCTAGCTCAGTTTTCAAAGCACGCGATCCAGAGGATTTTGTGGGTTCGATGCTTGACATGAATTTATCCAAAGTACGGATTTTATTTTTGAAATGTTGTTAATGTTTCTTTATGTTCTTGAATATTCTAGAATTTCTTTAATATGTAAAAAGTTATTTCTCGAATATTCTGTTCTATAAAGTTGATACCCACTAGTTGTAGGCAACTTCTCGATCCTGTAAAGTTGCGAGTTGCTACTTACCTTCAATAAATTGTTTTGTTAAGTTAAACGGTGTGTTCATTCAAATCTTCGTGACAATATAATCAACAAACGCACGTATCAAACACTTTTCTATTTTCTATTCGATCATTCCGTTGATATAAATTTCATTTTGACCAGCCGAATAAATAGATAATTAATTGGGTCGATGAAGAACCCTAACGTCTCAATAAATTTTCTAAAGACAATTGTATCACGCCATAGTGCTGCAGGATGTTGTGAGATATCTTACTTGGACTTGTTACAATTCGTGCTCAGTAATACGCATCGTGGTAAATAATAGTGAATCTTCATAATTAATTTAACAGAATTGTGGGGCTGTTTAGGGCGTTCGAAAATAGTCGTGATAATTAATTATGTCTTAGGGACCATCTTTCTTATACATCACACCACTCTGGAATGCTCTCTAGCATGGAGATCGTCTTCTAATCCTGATTCAGGCCATTAATTTACTTTCGCATTAAAAGGAATGAGAACAAACGTTTCGTTAATCAATAGAACTGATGAGGTTAAATTGATAAATCCACTCTTGTAGAAGTAATCTGTGGATTATTTTCATACACTGCAACTCACTGAATGTATTTTTGCTTTAACGTTACATAGGCTAAATCCATAGAACTAATACTACTGGTGTAATTTTTACAACCCAAGAATATTTCAAGTGGATCATAAACACTCTACAAAAATACAAAACAATATGCACATCAATATAGCATAGAATCGAATAACGAGTTTAGTTTTATGAAATTCTATGAATCGCATGCTCGTTTGACGTGCTCCTCACAAATGCAGCACCATCTGATTACATGCATTTCAATTTATATTAACTCCTTAATATAATATGTTGTATTACTAGTTATGGGTTGTTATTAGAAGATGTAGTTTATGAAGTTTCTATAGTTCAAAAGCTCGTTTGACGGCTCAGCTCACAAAAGCGTAGAGCCCCATTTGATTACATGAAATTCAATTTTTAGTTAACTCCTTAAAATCGTATTATAGCTATAATTTTATGAAGCTTATGGGTTCAAATGTTCGTTTGACGAGGTTCCAGCACCATCTGATTACATGCAGTTCAGTTTATAATTAACTCCTTAACATAATATGTCGCTATTACTAGTTATTAGTTGTTATTAGTAGCTGTAGTTTTATGAAGCTTTTATGGTTCGAATACTCATTTGACGAGCTCAGCTCACAAAGGCGTACAGCACCATCTGATTACATGTAGTTCAGTTTTCAGTTAACTTCTTACATAATATGTCGTTATTAGTTGTTATTAGTAGTTGTAGTTTTATGAATCTTCTATGGTTCGAAAACTCATTTGAGGAGCTCAGCTCACAAAGGCGTACAGCGTCATCTGATAACAAGCAGATCAACTTTTAGTTAACTCCTTAATATAATATGTCGTTATGAGAGGTAATTAGTTGTTATTAATAGCTGTAGTTTTATGAAGCTTGTATGGTTCGAATGCTCGTTTGACGATCTCAGCTCACAAAGGCGAACAGTACCATCTGATTACATGCAGTTTAATTTTTAATTAGCTCCTTGATATAATATGTCGTTATTAGTAGTTATTAGTAGCTGTAGTTTTATGAATCTTCTATGATTCGAATGCTCGTTTGAAGATCTCAATTCACAAAGACGTACAGTACCATCTGATTAAATGCACTTCAATTTCTAGTTAACTCCTTAACATAACATGTCGTTATTACTAGTTAGGTTTTGTTATTAGAAGCTGTAGTCTTATGAAGCTTCTATAGTTCGAAAGCTCGTTTGACGAGCTCAACTCACAAAAGCGTAAAGCCTCATTTGATTACATGTAATTCAATGTTTAGTTAACTCCTTAAAATAGTATGCCGTTATTAATAGCCGTTATAGATTTATGAAGCTTATATGGTTCAAATGGTCGTTTGACGAGGAGCTTACAGCACCATCTGATTACATGCAGTTAAATTTTTAGTTAACTCCTTAACATAATATGTCGTTATTACTAGTTATAGGAGTTACTAATAGCTGTCGTCTTATGAAGCTTCTATAGTTCGAATGGTTGTTTGACGAGCTCAGCTCACAAAAGCGTACAGCCCCATTTTATTACATGTAATTCAATTTTTAGTAATTATTCAACTCCTTAACATAATATGTCGTTTTAGTAGCTATTAATAGCTGTAGTTGTTTTAACCTTATATGGTTCAAATGCTCGTTTGACGAGGAGCTTCCAGCACCATCTGATTGCATATAGTTTAATTTTTAGTTAATACCTTAACATAATACGTCGTTATTACTAGTTATACTTTGTTATTCGTAGCTGTAGTCTTGGGAAGCTTTTATGGTTCAAATGCTCGTTTGACGAGCTCAGCTCACAAAGGCGTACAGCACCATCTGATTACATGCAGTTCAATTTTAGTTAACTCCTTAACATAATATGTCGTTATCAGTTGTTATTAGTAGCTGCAGTTTTGTAAAGCTGCTATGGTTCAAATGATCGTTTGACGAGTTCAGCTCACAAAGTTGTACAGCGTCATCTGATAACAAGCAGATCAACTTTTAGTTAACTCCTTAACATAATATGTAGTCATCATTAGTAATTAGTTGTCATTAGTAGCTGTAGTTTTATGAAGCTTGTATGGTTCGAATGCTCGTTTGACGATCTCAGCTCACAAAGGCGAACAGTACCATCTGATTACATGCAGTTTAATTTTTAGTTAACTCCTTAACATAATATGTTGTTATTACTAGTTTGTTATAAGCTGTAGTCTTATGAATCTTCTATAGTTCGAAGCTCGTTTGAGGATCTCAGCTCACAAAAGCGTACCCCATTTGATTACATGTAATTTCAATTTTCAGTTAACTCCCTTAAAATCGTATGTCGTTATTATTAGTTATTAGTAGCTATAGTTTTAAGAAGGTTATAGGTTTCAAATGATCGTTTGACGGAGGTTCCAGCAAGATCTGATTACATGCATTCAATTTTTAGTTAATACCTTAAACATATATGTCATTATTAGTTATTTAGTAGCTGCAGTTTTTTAAAGCTATGGTTCAAATGATCGTTTGACGAGCTCAGCTCACAATACAGCACCATATGATTACATACAGTTCAAATAGGTAACTATAACATAATATGTTGTTAATAATAGTTATTATTCTTATAGTAGCTGTAGTTTTATGAAGCTTTTATGGTTCGAATGCTTGTTTGACGAGCTCGATTCCAGGCTCCATCTGATTACATGTAGTTCAAATTTTTAGTTAACTCTTAACATAATATGTTGTTATAGTTGTTTAGTGCTATGTTAATTAAACATTTTATGGTTCGAATGCTGGTTTGACAAGCTCAGCTCACAAAGGCGTACACGTCATCTATAACAGGCTGATCAATTTTAGTTAACTCCTTAACATAATATGTCGTTATTAGTAGTAATTAGTTGTCATTCTGTAATCTAGTTTTTATGAAGCTTTTATGGTTCGAATGATCGTTGACGAGCTCAATTCACAAAGACGTACAGCCCCATCTGATTACATGTATTTTCCATTTTTTTAACTCCTTAATAAATATGTCATTATTATTTTTTAGTTTGATTTGTGTACACAATCTATTTTCGAAACACGACTAATGGACCAGTTGTTATTAGTATTAGCTTATGAATCTTTTATGGTTCGAAAGCTTTTTGATGCCACTCATTGTAAAGGCGTACTCCATCTGATTACGTGCAGTCATTTTCAGTTAACTCCTTAATATAATATATCGTTATTTCGGTTATTATTAGCTATAGTTTTATGAAGCTTTATGGTTCAAATGCTCGTTTGTACTTAACTCACAAAAGCGTACAGAACATCTCATTACATGTCGTTCAATTTTCAGAAAATTAACATAAAATATCGTTATATTGTTATGAGTAGCTGTAAGCTTCTATGCTTTGAATACACCTTTGACGAGATCAGCTTAAAAAGTGTACAGCACCATCTAATTGCGTGTACTTCAATTTAGTAAACCAGTTAACATTATAAGTTAATAAGTAATTTTTAGCTCATGTACAACTGTAGACTTTAACTAGTCTTCCTCTTTAAGAGTTCTTTACATCGGACGCCGTGTAGTATATAAATAGATTAATCATTTCTTGGTCGATTCTAGTTTGTTTACAGTTTCAATATGACCCTCTTACCGCCTTAGCAATAGGATTAATAACAAAACTGTTTTTATGTATCAGTCTAGATTAATGCATCGGAAAATAGTTCATCGGAAGCACTATTTAATATAACAATCATCTCGCACATGAAATTAATAGGCAATCTGTTAGACTGATAGACTCAATTAATATGACAAATAAAATAAATAACCATTTTTCAGTTAGTTATTGGTTTTATAATAATACCAATCGCAAAATGTATCAATAAAGTGTTTGTTGGTTATGAACTTCATACTAAATAACTATGAAACACTATAAATAAAGTATCCAAAATATGGCCAAAGCGGTCACAAAAAGGATCATGATAATTAATTATATTCTGTCGTAAGTAGAAAGAATTTTTCTGATGCCCCACATCATTGTAATGGGCTCTCCAATATGGAAATCGCCCTACAAGCCTGATTCAGGTCATTAATTAAATTTCGCATTAAAAGGAAAGGAAAAAAATTCTTTACACAATAGATCTGATGAGGTAAAATTGATTATTCTGGTAAGAGGATGCTTTAATTATTCTATATTTATTTGCGTTTTAATTTATTTTCTTTTGTACTTTACAAGAGTAAAATCCAAGAAACTCTACAAATAACTTATCAAAAATATGACCAAAGTGGTAAAAAAAATCATAATAATTAATTATATTCTGTGACTACAGAGAATTTTTCTGATGCCATACATCAATGTAAAGATCTTTCCAATATGGAGATCGTACTACAAACCTGATGTAGGTCATTAATTTAATTTCGCATTAAAAGGAAAGGAAATAAAAAGTTTTTACTCAAAAGATCTGATGAGGTTAAATTGATTATTCTGGTAAGAGAACGCTTTAAAGTGTTTTATGTTTATTTGTGTTTCAGTTTTTTTTACTTCACAACAATAAATAACCACGAAACACTATATATAACTTATCAAAAATATGGCCAAAAGGGATCACAAAAAGGATAATGATAATTAATTATAATCTGTCATGAGTAGAGAGAATGTTTCTGATGCCACACATCATTGTAAAGGGATATCCAATATGAAAATCGACTTACAAACATGATTCAGGTCATTAATTAAATTTTGCATTACAAGGAACAGAAATAAAGGATTTTTTAGGCAATAGATCTGATGAGGTTAAATTGATTATTCTAGTAAGAAGATGCTTTAAATATTTTACATTTGTTTGTGTTTCAATTTTTTTCTTTTCTACTTTACAATAGTAAATAACCACGAAATACTATAAATTACTTATCAGAAATATGACCAAATTAGTCAGAAAAAGAATCATGATAATTAATTGTATTCTGTCATGAGTAGAGAGTATTTTTCTGATGCCACACATCATTGTAAAGGGCTCTCCAATGTGACGATCGTACTACAAAGCTGATTCAGGTCATTAATAAAATTTCGCATTAAAAGGAACGGAATTAAAAGATTCTTTACGCAATAGATCTCATGAGGTTAATTTGATTATTATGGTAACAGGACGCTTTAAATTATTCTGTGTTTATTTGCTTTTCAGTTTCTTTCTTTTGTACTTCACAACAGTAAATAACTACGAAAAACTCTAAATAATTTAGCCATAATATGGCCAAAGGGGTCACAAAAATAATCATGATAATTAATTACATTCTGTCGTGAATAGAAAGAATTTTTCTGATGCCACACATCAATGTAAAGAGCTCTCCAATATGGAGATCGTCCTACAAACCTGATTCAGGTCATTAATTAAATTTCGCATTAAAAGGAAAGGAAAAAAATTCTTTACACAATAGATCTGATGAGGTAAAATTGATTATTCTGTTAAGAAGACGTTTTAAAGTTTTCTACGTTTATTTGGTTTCAACTTTTTTGTTTTGTTTTATACTTCACAACAGTAAATAGACACAAATCACTATAAATAACTTATCCAAAATATGACCAAAGGAGTCACAAAAGAATCATGATAATTAATTATATTCTGTCGTGAGTAGAAAGAAGTTTTCTGATGCCATACATCAATGTAAAGAGCTTTCCAATATGGAGATCGTCCTACAAACCTGCCTTGGTTCATTAATTAAATTTCGCATTAAAAGGAACGGAATTAAAAGTTTCTTTATTCAATAGATCTGAAGAGGTTAAGTTGGTTTTCTGGTAAGAGGACGCTTTAAAGTATTCTATGTTTATTTGTGTTTCAGTTTTTTTTTACTTCGCAACAGTAAATAACCACGAAACACTATAAATTACTTATCAGAAATATGACCAAAGGAGTCACAAAAAGAATCATGATAATTAATTATATTCTGCCGTGTGTAGAGAGACTGACGCCACACATCATTGTAAAGAGCTCTCCAATATGGAGATCGTCTTACAAACCTGATTCAGGTCATTAATTAAATTTTGTATTGAAAGAACTGAATTAAAAGATTCTTTACGCCTTAGATCTGATGAAGTTAAATTGATTATTCTGGTAAGAGGATGCTTTAATTATACTATATTTATTTGCATTTCAATTTTTTTTCTTTTGTACTTTACAAGAGTAAGTAACCACGAAACACAATAAATAACTTATCAAAAATATGGCCAAAGGGGTGACAAAAAGGATCATGATAATTAATTATATTCTGTCGTGAGTAGAGAGAATATTTCTGATGCCACACATCAATGTAAAGATCTTTCCAATATGGAGATCGTCCTACAAACCTGATGCAGGTCATTAATTTAATTTCGCATTAAAAGGAAAGGAAATAAAAGGTTTTTACTCAAAAGATCTGATGAGGTTAAATTGATTATTCTGGTAAGAGGACGCTTTAAAGTGTTTTATGTTTATTTGTGTTTCAGTTTTTTTTTTACTTCACAACAATAAATAACCACGAAACACTATATATAACTTACCAAAAATATGTCCAAAGGGGTAACAAAAACAATCATGATAATTAATTATATTCTGTCGTGAGTAGAGAGCATTTTTCTGATGCCACACATCATTGTAAAGAGCTCTCCAATATGGAAATCCTCCTACAAACCTGATTCAGGTCATTAATTAAATTTCGCATTAAAAGGAACGAAAATAAAAGATTCTTTTCGCAATATATCATATGAGGTTAAATTGATTTTTCTGGTAAGATGATGCTTTAATTATTCTATATTGAATTAAGTTTCAATTTTTTTCATTTGTACTTTATAACAGTAAAATCCAAGAAACTCTACAAATAACTTATCAAAAATATGACCAAAGTGGTAAAAAAAATCATAATAATTAATTATATTCTGTGACTACAGAGAATTTTTCTGATGCCATACATCAATGTAAAGATCTTTCCAATATGGAGATCGTACTACAAACCTGATTCGGTTATTTTTTTTTTTACTTCGCAACAGTAAATAACCACGAAACACTATAAATTACTTATCAGAAATATGACCAAAGGAGTCACAAAAAGAATCATGATAATTAATTATATTCTGTCGTGAGTAGAGATAATTTTTCTGACGCCACACATCAATGTAAAGATCTCTCCAATTTGGAAATCGTCCTATAAACTTGATTCAGGTCGTTAATTAAATTTCGCATTAAAAGAAACGGAAATAAAAGGTTCTTTACTCAATAGATCTGATGAGGTTAAATTTTTTATTCTGGTAAGAGGACGCTTTAAAGTATCCTATGTTTATGTGTGTTTCAGTTTTTTTTTTACTTCTAAACAGTAAATAACCACGAAACACTATAAATTACTTATCAGAAATATGACCAAAGGAGTCACAAAAGAATCATGATAATTAATTATATTCTGTGAGTAGAGAGCATTTTTCTGATGCCACACAACAGTTTAAAGAGCTCTGCAATATGGATATCGTCCTACAAACCTGATTCGGGTCATTAATTAAACTTCACATTAAAAGGAAAGTATATAAAAGATTCATTAGCAATAGATCTGATGAGGTGAAATCGATTATTATGGTAAGAGAACGTTTTAATCTATTCTATGTTTATTTGCATTTCAGTTTTTTTTCTTGTACTTCACAACAGTAAATAGCCACGAAACACTATAAATAACTTAGCCAAAATATGGCCAAAGGTGTCACAAATATTCATGATAATTAATAATTTTCTGTCTTGAGTAGAGAGAATTTTTGTGATGCCAGACATCAATGTAATGATCTCTTCTATATGGATATCATCCTTCAATCCTGATTCAGGTCATTAATTAAATTTCGAATTAAAAGGAACGGAAATAAAAGATTCTTTATTCAATAGATCTGATGAGGTTAAATTGATAAATCTATTCTTGTAAGTGTTCGCTAAAAATAAGTTTTTTTATTCATAACTTATCAAGATTATTAATGAATCACCACTGAGCTTTGAAATAACCTATAAAATCTTTAAATGCATTTTACTGAAAATGGTATATTTTCATTTTTCCTGCAAGGTAAATAAAAAGCCATTGCTCATATTCATTTCAAATGTGCATGGTAAATGAATTATTGACATACAATGAAACTCTACCTACTTTTTATTTTTCTTTATTTAATATTTATAGTATTTATAAAGAAATTTTTGAATATTGTTTTAGCTCTTTTGAAAATTCTATTACTTAGTCTAATATTTCTGATACTTTAAACAGGTGGCGAATAATACATAATAGTTATTCTTTACAGAAAAATAAAAATCAATAATTAAACACAATTTGTGTTATTTTAAGTCTGCGCACATTCTGTGTCAGAATAAATAAATAAATTTTTAATCAACCTCCTTCTTTTCACTTTATAAAAAACTCTTTCATTTAAAAAAAAAGTAAATTCAACAAACTCACTCTAACACCTATTTTGCGCACAGCGAGTCAGAATAAATAAATAAAATTTTAACAACCTCTGACTTTTCACTTTATAAAAAAATATTTTACTTTAAAAATAAGTAAATTCAACAAACTAACGCTAACAACTAGACTGATCACAATGAGTCAGATAAAGAAATAAATTTTTGAACAACCTCTTGCTTTTCACTTTATTAAAAAAAACTTTTATTTAAAACAAAAAAGGGAATTCAACAAATTAACGCTAACAACTATTCTGCGCACAGCGAGTCAGAATAAATAAATAACTTTTCAAACAACCTCTAACTTTTCACTTTATAAAAAACTCTTTTATTTTAAAAATAAGTAAATTCAACAAACTAACGCTAACAACTAGACTGATCACAGTGAGTCAGAAAAAAGAAATAAATTTTTGAACAACGTCTTGCTTTTCACTTTATAAAAAAACTCTTATTTAAAAAAAAAGTGAATTCAACAAACTAACACTAACAACTATTCTGCGCACAGCGAGTCCGAATAAATATATAAATTTTTAAACATCTGTTCTCACTTTATAAAAAAACACTTTTATTTAAAAAAAAGGGGAATTCAACAAACTAACGCTAACAACTATTCTGCGCACAGCGAGTCCGAGTAAATATATAAATTTTTAAACATTGGACTTCTCACTTTATAAAAAAACTCTGATATTTTAGAAACAAAGTAAATTCAACAAACTAAAGCGAACAACTATTCTGCTGCTCACAGCAAGTCAGAATAAATAAATAAATTTTCGAAAAACCTCTGACTTCTCACTTTAAAAAGAACTCTGGAATCAAAGTAAATTTAACAAACTAACGCTACCAACTAGTCTGCACACAGTGAGTCAGAATAAATAAATAAATTATTGAACTACCTCTGACTTTTCACTTTATAAAAAAATCTGATATTTTAGAAACAAAGTAAATTCAACAAACTAATTAAACGGGAAAAGATAATAAATTCTTAAAATCTCCTTATTTACGATGATAATTATAAAGGTTATTATAAATTAGATTTTTTTTAAATATTCCGTTTAAAGTTGGTTAAAGGTGAAGTTCCCCTCACAAGCTTTATGTACGTACAAGTAACCTTAGTTACATATATATATATATATATATATATATATATATATATATATATATATATATATATATTGTTATATATATATATATATATTTTATATATATATGTATATGTATATGTATATATATATATATATATATATATATATATATATGTACATATATGTATATGTATATATGTTTTATATATGTATATGTATGCATATATATATATATATATTATATATATATGTCATATATATATATATGTATATATATATATATATATATATATATATATATATATATATATATATATATATATATATATATTTCAGACCTGCAACCACATTTGGCCATCATTTATCTAAAACGACTTTGAAAATGTAACACCATTTTGTAAAAATAGACACTTTTTAATAGGAACATCCCCTATATAATAATAGCCATCGAAAAACATTAATTATCTATCATAATAGCAGTCTATTAGTTTGGAAAAAATAAAAAATATTAAAAATTAAATTATAAACACATACATTTTAAAACCATTATAAATTATTTATAAATTAGTATATTTGTGTTTTGAAATAATCGAAAAACTTTTTTCTTTATGACTTCTGTTTAGTTTTAACTTTTTACGTACATATACTGCGTAACTACTTTATCAATATTTGCTATTTTTAATTTAAATGTTGAAAATTATAGAGATCATGAATTAGAATGTTAAATTACATTTTAATTCCATATAAATCTATGGTTATAATCATTTAGAAATATTTTTTCTAAAAAGAATATGTTTATTTAACAAATTAAAATCTACTCCTAGATTTTGCTGCTGGAAATCCGCCAAACTGTAAGTTCACAGTTATTGTTTGGTTTTGTTTGGAGCGTTACAGTCTTTTTTTGTAACACGTGTGTTAATGAGACTGAGACCTGCTGCTTAGAACCGATCTGAAATGGCTACGAACATCTATCCAATAGAGGGATTCGAACTCACAAGATACTGTGCTGAAGACCAGTTCCCTAACTATTCAACTAATGTTCGGCCCACAGTTATTAGAAACAAATGAATTAATTTAAAAAATTATAATATTTTTATAAGATATACAATTTATATAATATTTACAATGTTTACAATATAAGTCCAATGTAATACTAAAATCCTCATTTCGAATCTTAAACGTTGGAATACCTGCATGTTGAGATATATTGTACATTTTTCTCCTACTTGATTTCTACAGTGATTGCATCTTTTGCTCTTATTTCCATTTTTTTCAGTGATGATATAGTCAAAAGTATCCGGCCCAGTTGCGTTTACAATTTAGATTTTCATACTTCTAATTTTATCCTTTAAAACTTCAAAAAAATAGAGTATGTATAGATTTCTTTAGAAGTTTTCATCATAGAAACATGGAAAATCTCTGAAAGTCTAATAAACGTATCTCAAAATTCATTACTTCCTTACAGAGAATCCATTTATTTGACATGCAACGTCAAAAAGGTTTGAAACATTTCAGAGTTCAGCACATCTTTACTCTTTCATTTATTGTGTATGTTGCCACGAAATCATCTAAAGAATCTACCCCTCCTAAATTCCTGTTTTAATATGAAATTAATCTGGTTTGCTTGATAGTCTTTTTTTATTATAATCTTTCGACTGTCGTAATAGGTTTAGCTGCTTCCCACTTTGAAGCTACTCTACGAATTGCGGTATCACTGAAACGAACAGAATAGATTGCATTATTTTTATCAAATGCCGAATTATAGATTAATCTGTAACTTTTTTTCATTTTCTGTGGGATGTAATGAGCGTTTTCTTATCTTATTATCCCCAACTGTTCCAGTTGCAATGGACCCCATGCTGGTAATTTATCAATAAAGCATAGAATGGGGAAAATATTACAATATACTCAGTATTCTTCGAGCTCTGATATCTCCATTCTACAGCTCATTTTCGGTTCAGTGTAAATTGAAAAGAAATGTTGTGTTTACAGAGGCTGTTTTCACATTTTTTAGACAATTTTGGCTAGCGTTATTAAAAATCGATTGTTGAAAAATAAATACTGCAATTGTACTATGTTTTTAAAAGTCAAAATTATCTTCTGCTGCTTGAGATGTTTCTTTTTATTCAAAATAACGCTTTCAACGAAGCAGTGGTTCGAGGGCTGTAATTACGCTCTTTCCGAAGAAAAGTATTCAAATTCCTTTATCCAAAAACGGTGTGAGACTCATGGTTTTGTTATATCTAAAGTGTCGATAGGTAATATCGTCAAAAAAGAGGAAAAAAAACGTCAAATTGGAGCCTCAAGTGGGACAAAAATTCCAAACTAGTATCCAAGGAAAAAATAAACATCTTCGACTATTGAAGAGGTACGTTGTTTAATGTTAAAAGAAAATTCATCTACTCAAAGGACAGTTGCAAAATCATTATGCTCGATGTCTACTGTAAACAAAATGATAAACATTGATTTATCAACTGCAGAATTCTCTATGAGAAACATTTATCCAAAGGAAAATGGAAAAAAATGTCACGGTAGATGAATCATGGGTATATCTAAATGATTGCAACATAAAAAAGAACTATTTATTATCATAAAAGGGGAGAAAAAATTAAGTGCATGGTTCAAAGAATCGAAAGAAAGTTTTTCTAAGGGATTCATGATTGTTGCTGTTTTTCATATAATGGCTAGTTAAAAATAAAGAGAATTGATAAAACGTCAAGATTAACTCCAAATACTATCAGGAACATATTTTAACACCAATTTTTCTGAATGAAATACCATCACTTTAACCGCAGTATATTCAGTCTGGGGAACTCCATCAAGACAAAGCTAGCAGTCACAGATCAATTTCCACTGTAAATTTCCTAAAAGAAATGGAACAAAAAACGGTATCAAGGCCATACCCTTCACTGATATCCCTATTAAATCTTCCGAAGTATCACCTATGGATTTTTGTGCTTTCCGACTTTTAAAATCTACACTATCCAAACGTCGTCCCACAACCCTTACAGGAATCTGGAAAGCCGTTCAGGAGGAATGGGATAGAATACATCTTCTGACACTTCAAAAGGCATTATAATCCTGGAAATTACGCTGTCGCAAGATAGTTAAGAATGAGGGGTATAAAACAGAACAGTTCAAACATATGAATTTTAGGTAATTTAGTTTTGTGACTACAACATACATCGTATAAAAATGTGTGAACAGCCTC
Source organism: Pardosa pseudoannulata (assembly GCA_032207245.1). Taxonomy (NCBI): domain Eukaryota; kingdom Metazoa; phylum Arthropoda; class Arachnida; order Araneae; family Lycosidae; genus Pardosa; species Pardosa pseudoannulata. The sequence continues at coordinate 78,147,926 of CM063497.1, read as the reverse complement.
TGTAGAATAAAAAAACATTCCTACACCACTAATATCTGTCTAACTTTATTAGAATTATTTAGTTTTCTTTTATGAAGTAATACATTTTTTAAAAATATAAAACATATAATCAAAGTGAAAAAGCATAAATATACTTACTTACAAAAATATAATCGCAACAAAATAACCATTTCAAATATGCAAATTAGAAACAAATTAGTTGTGTTAATTAGAATTCAATTACTTTTTAATTCTACAAAGCTTACGAGAAATGTATTTCATTTTACAGCATTGTGAAACCTATTATGTAAGAAAAATTATATCGTAGCATAATTAAAAATGGCCAATTGTTTTAAAACATACAGATAATTTAGATTTAAGATAAAAACTACATATATTGCATATATTATTCTAAGTTGCATATCTAAAATTAAGTTACATATTTTAAAATGTGTGTAACTAAACATCAAATACAATACACAATATTAAACAATCTGTGTTTTATTTATCTATATTGATTTTATAATATTTTCAAGGCACAGAAATTCTAATGAACTTCAATTAGAGGAAATATTTTTAGTAGCCATCGTGACATGTAACGCTTTACATTTTCTTTGCCTATACAATTCTGACCAAAAATAGAATAGTATTATGGACAAATAAATAGTATCACAGACGCACATATGCTGAACTTCGATCGATAAAGCGAAATAATTTGCTTAGGAAGAGATACCAATCTTATTTGATTAACTCCTCGCGGAAATATTTTCCCCATCAATTACCTATTTAGTAAGCAAGCGGAGCATCAATGCCCATTTACAGCAGACAGAACTATGTCTAATAGCTATATTTTCTCGAAATTGAGAGTATGTTAGAAATTATTCATAATGCAGAAACCCATATGTATATATATATATATATATATATATATATATATATATATATATATATATATATATATATATATATATATATATATACATAACATATACACGTATATATATATAAGACAGATAAAATTATGTATAATGATATATATATGTATATATATATGTTTCCAATAACAACCTGGTAATGACCAGTGCCCTTCTTGGAAAACATTTAACAAAATATTGATAGCCTTTTTTATGACTCTTTAAAGCAAAGTTTTCCTCTTCAGTGAATTAGATAGCGACGACATAAACTGCAAATTATGCAGTTTCTGCTGTTATTTATTATTTTGTGATTTAGATTGACATTTTATGATTTTATGAGCCTCGCACACACGTGAATTTTATTTTTCTGTCAGAATATTAATTAAGTATCAAAATGAATAAAGGTATATATTGTAAAACTTTAGTTTGTAGAGTACTATCTTTATATTTTATTAAATAAATATGTTATTTAATATCGTGAAATCACATTTTTTTTTAATTTTAAAAATAATTTCGGTCAGTTAATAATATTATATATCTATATATAATATATATATATATATATATATATATATATATATATATATATATATTATATATATATATATATATATATATATATATATATATATATATATATATATATATCTATATATATATATATATATATATATTTACATCCCTATCTCTCTTTCTCTCTACACATACACACACACATGTATATATATATATATATATATATATATATATATACATATATACATACATATAAATATATATATATATATATATATATATATATATATTTATATATATATATATATATATATATATATATATATATATATATATATATATATATATATATATATATATATATATATATATATATATATATATATATATATATATATATATATATATATATATATATATATATATATATATATATATATATATATATATATATATATATACTTGTATTTGTAAGTATGTATATGTAGTAAGATAATTAGTTAAATATTTATATTTTCCAAATTTTTAAATCTTTCTTATCTGTAGAATTTTTTAATCTTCACACACACACACACGCAAGCACTCACGCACGCTCAGCTGCACAAGATATTTTTGGTCCATTTTGATGGTTACACAGAAACACTGCTTCAAAACGGCTCGCATACGCGGCACTCATTTTGGAATTGTTGATTTAAACAAAGCAAAAACAAATCGAATAAAGTATATAGCCATAAAGCATTCTTCTCTAATGTTTGAAGAACACGTGCAATTAAGCCGGTATCTGCGCGCTATGTATTGACGAAATTATGAGCGAAACGCTGTTATGGAACAGACTATATTTTTATTACTACATTTCTTTTCTTGTCTTTATTTAATTGGTTTTATTCTAAAAATTACGAACAACCAAATCTGTGTAAGAGATAACCTGGATGTGCAATCCCGTTCGTTCTTACGAGAGTGTAATGCCGAGTTAAAAGAACAGTTTGACTGAGGGACGGCCTCACTAACGTTGTTTTACGGCTAACCGTGATTAATCTCTGTTTAAAGAGAGAATTGCGCCCCACCATTGGGTTCCACCATGGGTTAATCGCGGTTAACCGTTAATAGACTTTGGTGAGATCGGCTCTTATGATATTTTACACTACCCCTTATGTTTCATTATTTACGCAACTTATAAATACTGTATTATTTTTAATTGAATTATGTGTGGTATTAACTATTTATGCTAATGTATATTTTATTTCAATCTTATGTTATACATCTAGGCAGTGTATATCACATCAAAAATAAGGCTCCAAACATTTTTTAGGAATTTTTGTTATATGTTAATCATATAAACATATGACTTAAATTTTTCTAGGAAATATTCAAAGTTTGTTTAGGAAATCGATTACCTACTGACAACAATCTAATAAATATGCATAAGCGAATCCGTGAATTCTGAATTGTCAACTCTAATATATCAGTCATGAACACCTTAATCACTGATTGTCATCAATTATGTTCAGCTACATTGCGGATTACGTGTCATCGATGCAAACATTACGATTCTATTATAATTCAGTAAATATTACAGCAATGATATGCGCTCTGTGCATGTAATAGTTGTTAACACGTAATATATACAGCCGTTGATATGGTTTATATGACAGCATAATGCTTTCCGTTAATTGTTTGGAATAATTTAAATTCATTAGGGTGAAACAGCTGTTGATTAAAAACATTGATTAACAGTACTGAATTTCCTATTAAATATCAAATATTTATTAATTACTTTATTACCTACTTTAGAAGTTTTATTCATAATTTGGAATCAAAAGATAACATTTTAATATTTTTGATACTGAGATTTTTCTTTGAGTAAGAATTGCAATAAAAATTGCAGGTGTATGAACAGATGTTATACAAGTGTCCTGTGTATAAAATTTCTGTAGTTATTCCTTAATGCGTTAATTATTGTAACATTGAATTCTAATTTTACGTTGAATACATTAATTAAATCATTAATTAGTTAATAAATAAATTACTCAATTAATAAAATAAAAATCTAACTCATTAATTATAATAATAATAAGTTAATTAGTTATTTTATTTGTTAATTAAATAGTTTATAATTTAATTAACTTATTAAATATTAATTTTACATTGGATTTTTTAGATATATATATAGAGGGGAGATAGCAATAAAAGAGGGGGCATAACAAAGTAAGACAAAGCCCCGATTAAAAAATTTGTCATTCTATATCTAAAAGTTTTTAGCTTCTATTATGGCCGGTCTCACCAAAGACGTTTAACTGCTAACCGCGATTAATCTCTGTTTAAATGTAGAATTGCGTCCCACCATTGATTGGCGCTATGGGTTAACCCCTTCCCTATTTTGCCCGTACGCAGTACGGGCACAGCTTTCGGGCCTTTACTGATTTGCCCTTACGGCGTACGGGCAATCTGATTTCTATTTCGCTTGCACTTTTTCGGCCGAATTTTTTCCAATTTTAGTAACAAATTATTCGTATAGTCCAATAAATGATAGTTTGCTGTTTATTGTATTTTCTACTCTGATTGGTTCAAAAGCGCGGGTTTTTCGCGTCTTTTGTATCAGAAGACGAATTGTTATTTTTCAGAGCACAGATTTTTGGTTATATTTGACACACCACCACCTGATAATTTACTATACGAATAAATTACTATACGAATGATTTGTTACTAAAACTGGAAAAAATACAGCCGAAACAGTGCAAGCGAAATAGAAATCGGATTGCCCGTACGCCGTAAGGGCAAATCAGTAAAGGTCCGAAACCTGTGCCCGTACGGCGTACAGACAAAACAGGGAAGGGGTTAATCCTCGTGTTGCAATCAAGTGACAAACCGGGCCTATATGGCTGTGAAGCCCTCAAGACTGATCCCGCTGGCGGTGAGAAGATCGCAAGTATTGGGCCACCTCACCTTGCACTAGGCCCATCAAAGTACCCATCCCGCGCTCCTTGCGCCGCATGCGCTATCCACGAGCGAACGCAGAAGACGAGCGCTACTGAAAGGAAGGAATTTGGAAAACTATTGGATGATTAGCGGACCTCCTGACGCCAAAATTAATGGGGGTGGAGCCAACCACGCGAGCCGAGAGAAATAAAACGAGAGGGAATTTTGCTCGTTGCACCGAACAGGACAAGAAACCGAAGGAGGTCGAAAGAGAGAGACAGGAAATTTAGAGTGGCGTGTAAACATTGTAAACATTGTAAAATTTTTATATCTTATAAAATTAATATAATTTTTTTAATTAATTAATTTGTTTCTAATAACAGTGGCCGAACGTTGGTTGAATGGTTAGGGCACTGGTCTTCAGTACAGCAGCTTGTGAGTTCGAATCCCTCTATGAGATGGATATTAGTAGCCATTTGAAATCGGTCCTAAGTAGCAGGTCTCAGTCCCATTAGCACACGTGTTACAAAAAAAGACTGTAACGCTACAAACGAAACCAAACTTAATAACTGTGAACTTACAGTTTGGGTGGATTTTCAACAGCAAAATATAGGAGTAGATTTTAATGTATTAAATAAACATATTCTTTTCATAAATAATACTTCTAAATGATTATAACCACAGATTCATATGGAAATAATATGAAATTTAATATACTAATTCATGATCTTTATAATTTTAAACATTTAAATTAAAACTAGTAAATAGTGATAGAGTAGTTGCGCCCTCTATGTACGTAAAAAGTTAAAACTAAACACAGATCATAAAGAAAATGTTTTTCAATTATTTCAAAACAAAAATATACTAATTTATAACTAATTTATAATAGTTTTGAAATTTATATATTTATAATTTAATTTTTAATATTTATTATTTCTTTTTCAAAACTAATAGACTACAATTATGATAGATAATTTATATTTTTCGATGGTTATTATTATACAGGGGATGTTCTGATTAAAAAGTGTCTATATTTACAAAATGGTGTTGTGTTTTCAAAGTCATTTTAGATAAATGATGGCCAAATGAGTAGAATACTACTTCTTGTTAACAATATTCCTGAGCTCGATTCCGACTGTTGACATGGAAGTTCCTATTCGATAGGAATCAACTTTAAGCAGGAGGACCTGGTTTCATTAATCCTTTGACAGTTTCATTTTTTTCCAGAATTCGGTCAAAAAAATGTCACATTTTTTATTGCATTTTTTTGTTCATTTTACATTTTTAAGTAAATATATGTTATTAAAATTAACATTTCTAATATTTTTAAGCATTTATTACAACTTTTTTCTTTCTATGAAAGCATCATAGAACTGAAGTTTACCTTTAATCTCATCGATATCCAAGTTAATTTTTGGAATTCCAGTGAAAGCAAATCTAGGAGGCGGATCCGAAGGATTATCACAATTAATTTTAAAAAATTGTCTTGCTTGACTGATTCCATCTGTACTACTATCAGTGTCACTACTATCCAGGTCATCTAGTAAACTTTCGCTACTGTTATTTAGCCTACTATTATTTATTATTATTATCCAGCAATTTTCCTGCAATTATTGCCCTCTAGTGGTCACAATTTTCCGACACAAATTCCTATGTAAATCATGTTCATCATGACAGACCAGCATGTTATGTTTGTATACGACCTTTTGGAACACTCTGTAGGTATAAGGAAGATAAATCGAATTTCTGAATTTTCTCTGTAAAGCAAGTTTTAAAATGTGTATATGAAATGGGAAAATGAATAAAGTGTATTATTTTTATCTGCTGTAAGTTTAAAATGTCATAAACATAGAAAATTTCTTAAAAAATCATTCATATGTCTTTAAAAAGTAGAAAAAAGAAACTTTTAACAAGTGGAAACGCTGTTAAACAATCCTTTATTAAAGGGTTAAAATTAATAAGCAATATAATCTACTGTTAATGTGATGACTAAATTCTAATAAAAAAAAAGGTTTTTTAATATAAAATCTTTAAAAGGTGTGTAAAAATAGTGAACATTTTCATAAAATATAAAAATAAAGTTAACTGCAAATTGTTCTCTTCAACTCATTTAAGAACTTGTCATCCCCTATATAATAATAGCCTAAGTTGTCTGTCCGCGAATTTCTGAAAGCGGTTGTACCTGTAATGGATACAGTCATCCATATTGGAGTTTTATGAGTTAGGGTTAGCAAAATTCAAAGCGAGTAAAGTGTATCTCCTTAAATTATAGATCCGATTCTAAAACAAATTGGCATGAATAGGCTTCGTATCACAGTGACAAATGCTGTCTTTAAAACATTCAAAATCCACCACTTCCCCTTTTCGAGCGTTTAATGCATTATATCAAGCCACATTTTAGGAGCAGGCGATTAAATGTATCAATTTATCACCTGATAAATAGGTAAAAAATAACATTTTTTTTCAAGCATTATGACGTCATTCGTTTAACTATATCATTTAATCATTTATTTTAGATTATTAAATATCTTCTGCATCATTCCCATACGTTTTATCACTCAATTTAGATATTACGTAAGTAATTTTCTTTTATATTTGGCTTAAATTATAGATTAGGCACGTATGTGATAGTTTTAATCGATTATTTTTGTTGCAAGAGAATTCTGAGCTAAGAAAAAGCCATACTTTTTTAACCTGCTTTTTTTTTCAGTTCTGGAAAATTATAAATTTTATTCATCCCGTCATATGACGGGCTATATGCTAGTTGTAAGATGTTATTGTAAATTAGCAGAAATTTTATTTTCATGATAAATTTCGAGAAAACTTACATACAAGATGTATTTCCGGTTTAAAACATGGTACGTCCAATTAAAATAAAATTTAAATCATTATAAAAACTACTACCTGCTTTATCTGTTGAGTTTATACAATTTTGTAATACGAATAATTTGTTCTAAAACCTAAATTTCTTATTATTAATAAACAATATAAATTATCCTTGATGTGAAGACTAAATTCTGTAATAACCAAAAAAAGGTTTTTGTAATA
>CM063497.1:78118053-78130553 GCA_032207245.1 Pardosa pseudoannulata | reverse complement strand
TATATATGTATATATATACATATATATATATATATATATATATATATATATATATATATATATATATATATATATTTATATATATATGTATATATATATATATATATTTATATATATATATACATGTATATATATATATATATATATATATATATATATATATATATATATATATGTATATATATTTATATATATATATATATATATATATATATATATATATATATATATATATGTATATATATATATATATATATATATATATATATATATATATATATATATATATATATATATATATATATATATATATATATATATATATATATATATATATATATATATATATATAATATCAAAATTATATAACTTTATTATTTCCTTAAAACCTCCTCTCGTTCTAATTCATTAAAATCTTTTTTCGAGCCTCTAAATGTCTCAATCAAAGGACGACTTAAATTTCTTGACTTAAATTTCTTTCGATTCATTTTCCAAAGCTTTCTATCCTATTGATGTAATTTTTTTTTAAATCAACCCGTTCCCCAGCTGTCGCCGGCAAATGGCTCCTCGTTTTTCCTGATCATACTCTTAAATTCGCTGAGTAAGTGGGATAATTTGTTCTGTCTTCGCTCTTTAGTGCACCTCTGTTCGTGCTATGTGTTTATTGAGTCTTTCTCTAGTCTGTCGTTGAGTAGTAAAGATGTCTGTTTTAGCAACTGGGAAATAAAGTTTTAATTAGACTTGTGCCGTTCTCTTCAATGCCGGAGGACTGCATTTTTATTTCTTCTATCTGATTATTCTTCTCCTTCTCCAGTAGCCTGGGCAAGTAAAAATAATAGGGGCTGAATAATTATTGTTACTATAGGACAATTAATTGTTACATATATATATATATATATATATATATATATATATATATATATATATATATATATATATATATATATATATATATATATATATATATATATATATATATTATATATATATATGTATATATGTATGTATATATATATATATATATATAATGTATATATGTAAATATGTATATATGTATATATATGTATATATATGTATATATAATATATGTATACTATATATACATATATTGTATATATATATATATATATGTGTGTGTGTGTGTGTGTGTGTGTGTGTGTGTCTGTGTGTGTGTATGTATGCATGTATATCAAGAAAATCAGTAGATAGTATTCCTCCAAGCCAAAGCAATTTATTTTTAAATATTATATTTTTATGGGTATAAAATTAGGAAAAGTCAAGAAATTCATTTGAATTTCTTTAGTAACATTGTTTGAAAAAATTGGTTTCAAATTAATTTTTAATTCAAAATAACCCATCTCACTGTTCTAAATTCTGATAACCTATTCGAGACTCCACTGTCAACCTGGCTTTCTGAATGACAGTTAATTTTGTTTCTTACTAAAGCTCTAAAAATGACCAAAACAAAATGGTTATAAGAGAGTTGGAACTTTAATAGTTTCAACAATTCTGTAAAAACACTATGTAACAAAACCAATGAATATCCACACTTGAACTACGTACATGTCTTACCTCTCAGCAAAAAGACTCGTCCTTCCTACGTCATACGAATACGAAGTGAAGAGAAGAACTGGTCGTTGTATTAGCTTGCGATCTAAAGTGAATGTTGTCAGGATGTTTTCAAAACAAGAAAAACGAAGTTGGATAAAAATTCAATGTATCAGAGGTCGTACAACAGGACAGTGTCATATAGGGTTTTTACCATCCACCTTAATCTCCAGGTCTAAGCCCTTTTGACTTTGATTACTTCCTAAGATGAAAGAACTACTTCTTGGCATTCGCTTTATAACTGTTCCAGAGATTCTTGATTCAATAGACCGATCCATTTGAACTATCAATAGAACAGGCTCTGCTACAGGTGTTCTGCGACTTCCACATTTTTTGAAGGAGGTTATACTCAATGCTAGTGACTATATATAAGGACTGTAAAACATGTTGACATGAATTACTTTTGTATTCCATGTAAATAAATAGTTGCCTCTATTAAAGTTTCAACCCTCGTAGTTCCAAATATCTTGATCGCCTGAAGGACAGAAAAGCAATTTAGAAGGAGAAAACCTAGATGAAAGTCTATAGTACCCCTTTACATTTCCTTTGATGTCGGTTTATTCATGCAGTGGATATATATAGAATAACTTTCGGATTAAAACTTAATTCAATTACAGCTGAGAAAAACGTTGAGAGACTGTGTGTTGGATAGGGAGGATATTTACTCAGTTAAATTACGGCAGAATAACTTTATTTCATGCTTCGATGGGAATTTTCCATGAAATATTCCCAGTGCTTTTTTAACTTTATAATTAATTTCCTAAGCATTTGCTATTTTATGAGTAAATAATGCATTTTTATTTGAAGTAACAAGAGTGAGCATTCCAAGGGGTCTTTATATAGACTTCGGAATAATCTTAGACAATTTCCTTAAATTCTTAAACATTTTTCCAAGGAAATCTTAAAGTGTAATTATATATATTTGCATATATATATATATATATATATATATACATCTATAAAAGAATTCCTTTTGAGGCAAAATATTTTAATGAAATAAAAAACATACATGCATGTTTTATACATGACTGGCAAGCTTACATTTTAAAGTTTTTTTTAACACTTGGTAAAGTTCTATATGAGCCCCGTTAGTGGCACGACAGACGTCTAAACGGTATTTTCTATCTTATGTCCTGGCGAGCATTTGAGACGGTTACACCATTGACGAATGGTTTGTCAGAACGGGTTAACACCATAGTTACGTCGAAAGTTTCTTTGTACGGTAACTACAGACTTTTTCCATGAGCCAAATAACACATTGAGTCTTTTTTGCGGAGTCGACATCATTTCAAATTTCGCGACGTCATTTCAAGGTCAAAAAACAGTTGATACAAACATTCCAATTGGTATGAGTAAAACTTTTTGAGCTACTCTTTTCAGAGAAATCGACTAAATTTTGCTATCTTTTATAGTTAGCGAGATATGAATTTTTAAAACCCCGGAGTCTTTTATAGACATGTATATAATATATATATATAAATGTATATATATATATATATATATATATATATATATACATATATATATATATATATATTGTGAAAATACAAAACAAACAAATCAGAACAGTTGTACAGTACCGAAGTTCACAACATGAAATAGAATGCAATTTATTATGAAACTTTCAAACAAATAATTTTTTTATCCTTCTCTGTATTAACTCAACAGTAAAAAATATCAAAACGTATTGCAACAACTTGGATATAGAAAACATAGCTCTCCTGCGTGGTGACCAGCGTGACAATTTGTCAGTGACCTCCAGGGTGCTCAAAACTGTGGACAAGATCAGGAGTAACCTGTGACAATTCAGAGTTAGTTCTAACCTAGCCAATATCTTAATTTGAATTTTGATTAAATTTAGTATAAAATCTTGAAACTTTTATTAACTACTTCCAAGGATCAAAGGATCGTGGGTCGACAAACTCCCAACGTCCTGATCGGAGTTCAGCCATTTTCAGTATGGAGTGTAAATCCAAACAATTCCATATCTTGTAAAAAGTCTCGGAGAAACAGGCCCAGTCTTTAGACGAATGTCGGTTTAACTCGCTCATGGTCTAAATGGGGTGAAAATGCAAGAACGACAAAAGACTCACTAAATTAGCTATCCATTTACTATGCAAAAACCTCCAAACAAGAAAAAAGAAAAAAAGAAACTCTACACTGAGAATCTAACAAACATTCCTTCAAGTTACACTTTAATAAATTTTAACTATGATAAAAAAACTTTTCAAACAACTTTTAACAGTACTGTCAACATTATAATTCTTTTACATCACTTTTAAAATAACATATTAATTAAAAACTTTAAGACACTTTTATTAATACTATGAAAAAAACGGCAAAATGTATAATATAAAAAAGAATACAAAACACTTAAACATTTTAAATTTAATTCTTGTTGCAACTCAGTTTATAAAAACAGATAACTATAAGAAGCAAAAATTCAAAATTTATTATAAATGATAAAATAAGTGAATAATATGTGGATAAAAAATGAAACATAAAATCATCGGTATCTAGATTCTTTGTAGTTCATACTCATCACAGGCATTTTAAATCAAAGACCACACTTCAAAATTGTCATAACATCATTAAATTCAGAAAGTATCAAAATATCAGTTCAGTTCATAAGTGTCGAAACATCTGTTCAGAGTGTAGAAACGTTTCGCATCGTAAGAATCAAAACATCTCATTTTCAGTTCACAAAAATCGAAACAAAACATCTCTCACAACGTACAAAGTTAAAACACATGGCTATCATCTCGCAAAAATAGCATAAAAACAGCATTTCACCAATTCAGAATGCTCATTATCCGTGATGAAAATTTTAAAAAATATATAGAAGCTACAGGCCTTAATGCTAGGTTGATATAATTAATGCAAGTCAGCTGAGAACGAAACTGCAACGTCATGACAATTTAGAAGATTTTAGACAGATGAGCTCTATCGAAATCTTGGCCTAATTTTTGCTTCAAAAGAATTCCTCTTTCCGAAGGTCACAGCCAATTCACAGTATCTATTGGATTCATAGAATAATAATCGCGCGCTATCGGATTTAAATAAATTTTTCTCCATTCTCAAAAATTCGCCCATATAAGTGGATTGACATTGCTGAAACTGACTTCCTATATTGCTAATCACAAAATAATAATTAAATTTTTCTAAATCAAAATTTTAAATTACTAAATAAATTGTTAAATTAGCCTGAGAGTTCACACACACACAAATTTTTCAAACTACATTTAAAAATAAAAATGTTATTACACATAAGAAAATTTATGTAAACAAAATTTATAAATGAAAGCACCGAAGATCATATATTATAAATACAATATAAATATCAATTCAAATTTAAAGATTTTTCAATACCGACACTGAATTTTGACATGAACTTTAAAATCAAATGCAATCAATAATTATCAAAACAGTTTCTTTTACAAACAAAAAATATGAAAAATAATTTAAAGTCCTTCTGTTTGATTGTTCACAAAATTAAGTTTCTTGATAATTATTTACGCATAGATTGCACAGTAAAAATAAACCAAAAATATTAAATTTGTACACTGTTAACAAAGAAATAAACAAAATTATTCTTAAATCATTTCTTTAGTATTATGAATTAAATCTGAGAAACAACATTAAACATTTTTTAAGAATTATAACATACCAAGAAATATTATTCATTTAAACAAATTTATATATTTTTTTAACAAAGAAAATTCTAACTATAAATTCTAGATATACAATTAAATTTAAATATAAAAACTTTACCTTGAAAGATGAAAATAAGTGCAGGAAGTAATTTTTTTATCGTTTGAAACTACATATTTTATACTGATTGTATTTGAAAAACCTTTAAATTTTCAAATTTCCCAAACATTCTTTTTAAATTTCACTGAATATTTTACCGAGAATTAAGATTTTAATTTTGAAGAATGGCCTGGAAAATCGGTACCGAACCTTTGCGATTACACCTATATCTCTAGTACTCGTGCATCTAAGATACAAGTCTTCTTCTCAGACTATTTACATAAAAATTATGCTTCTATTAAAAATTATAGTAGGTTCAAGAAGCAGACATCGTTCTCTCAGTGTTTGCTCGGAAAACTATATCGAACATCAGAGTATAAGTAAATGAAAGAAGTATAAATTCTTTTCTCGGTCTTTAACTGCAAAGCTAGTTTTACCTTAATTATAGTAGAGATACAAGAAACAGATGTACATAACCTAACTGACTATAAAACATATTCTACATTCATTAATATAGAACTTGCATGAAAAAGACGTTTGTTTACATGTGTGATTAACTGTAATATATTTTTACCGTCCTATTTTTATGGCATCCAAGAAAAAATAAAATTTTACTCTGTATTTGTCAGTAAAGCTACTTTGCCTTTCTTAATTTCATTATAATAATATTTACAGTCAGAGTTTCTGTCCAAACACAAAGCAAAAGTCCCATATCTGTTTATAAAACTACTCCTACATTTCCAATAATATTGCACATCCAGTATCATCAGCCCGTTTGGACTTAAAATTTTTTTCATATTAATAATTAATATCAATACCATTTTTTATCATTAATTAATACCAGCATCAATTTTTATCGGTAATTAAGATCAATATCAATTTTTATCAAAAATTAATATCGATATTAATTTTTATCAATAATTAATATCCATACCCATTTTTATCAATCATTAATATCAAGAAGACAGAGAAGCAGACATCAATTTTTATCAATAAATAAAATCAATATAAATTTTTATCAACAATTAATATCAATAACAATTTTTATCAATAATTATATCAATAGTTAATTTAATTAAAATAATTTCCACTTCACGATTTAAGTACGTAGAAATAAGGACACCTTATATTTTCATTGTTTACCAGTAAAGCTTTATCTAGCATAACAGTATTATGACATGCAAGAGTTAATTACAAATAATATTACAACATGAAATATGACTATAACTTTGCACAAAATTTAAAATAGCAGTGAAATATAAATTAAATGTCATATTCTGCCTATCTTCAAAGTATAATACTTATCAGAGTATCTAATTCTCTATTATCCCTTTTTGAGTATCGAATGGCTGTTTTATCTTCTTTCCTTCCAAACTATTTCCCTTATAATAATTTTATTACATTCTAGAAGCAAACATCATTTTCTCAATATTTACCCTTAAAACCATATCTACGATCTTAGTTTCTATACGTGCATTACGCAGTACTTTTCATCCTGATGGAGTGTAATTATTTCTATCATTAAAACTTTAATATTTCCTAAAAGAAAATGTTATCGTCTCTGTATTTACCGGTGAAACTATGTTTCCTCCTCCATAACAGAGAATACACAAGAAGCAGACTTCCTCGGACTATTTGCCTCCAAAACTATATCTATTATCCATTACAATTACATTTATTCAAAAAGTACCAATTTGTATTAAGTATTACCGTAAAAACTACATCTGTAACAAAAAATATAACAAAATTATTTCTGGATTATTTAATTTGATACAAAAATGAAGGGACTCTTATACCGAACACCTCTTCATCTTTGCGATTCACCTATATCTCCAGTACTCGTGCATCTATGATACAATTCTTCTTCTCAGATTATTTACATTAAAATTATGCTTCTATTAAAATTTATAGTAGGTTCAAGAAGCAGACATCATTCTCTCAGTGTTTGCTCGGAAAACTATATCGAACATCAGAGTATAAGTAAATGAAAGAAGTAAAAGTTGTTTTCTCGGTCTTTAACTGCATACCTAGTTTTACCTTAATTATAGTAGAGATACAAGAAACAGATGTACATAACCTAACTGACTATAAAGCATATTCTACATTCATTAATTTAGAATTTGCATGAAAAGCACGTTTGTTTACATGTGTGATTAACTGTAATATATTTTTACCGTCCTAATTTTATGGCATCCAAGAAACAATAAACTTTTACTCTGTATATTTCAGTAAAGCTACTCTGCCTTTCATTATAACAATATTTACAGTCTGATTTTCAGACCAAACACAAAGCAAAAGTCACATGTATGTGTATAAAACTACTCCTACATCTCCAATAATATTGCACATATAATATTATTAGTCCATTTGTGCGTAAAACTATTTTCATATCAAAGATTAATATCAATAATATCAATTTTTATCAATAATTAATATCGATATCAATTTTTATCAATAATTATTATCAATATCAATTTTTATCAACACGTAATATCAAAATTAATGTTTTAATAATTAATATCAATATCAATTTTTATCAATCCTTAATATCAACATCAATTTTTATTAATAATGAATATCAATATCAATTTTTGTCAATAATTAATATCAATATCTATTTTTATCAAACATTAATATCAATAACAGTTTTTATCAATAATTATATCAAAAGTTAATTTAATTAAAATAATTTCCACTTCACGATTTAAGTACATACAAAAAAGGACACCTTATTCTTTCATTGTTTACCAGTAAAACTATTTTACGACATGCAAGAGTTAATTACAAATAGTATTAGAACATAAAATATGACCATAGCTTTCCACAAAATTGAAAATATCAGTGAAGTATAAATTAAATGTCATACTCTGTGTATTTTCAGAGTAAACTATTTATCAGAGTGTCTAATGCTTTATTATTTCTTTTCTAAATATCGAACGGCTGTATTATCTTGTTTGCTTCTAAACTATTTCTCTATAAATAATTTTATTACATTCTAGAAGCAAGCGTCATTTTCTCAATATCTCCCAAAATTATACTCCTAAAATTATATCTTCGGTCTGGGTTTCTACAAGTGCAATAAGCAGTATGTTTCATCCTAATGGAGTGTAATTATTTCTACCATTAAAACTTTAATTTTTGATAAAAGCAAATATCATCGTCTCTGTATTTGCCACTGAAACTATTTTTCCTCCTCCATAACAGAGAATACACAAGAAGCAGACTTCCTCGGACTATTTGGCTCCAAAACTATATCTATTATCCATAACAATTCCATTTATTCATAAAGTATCAATTTGTATTAAGTATTACCTTAAAAACTACATCTGTAACAAAAAATATAACAAAATTATTTCTGGATTATTTAATTTGATACAGAAATGAAGGAACTCTTATACCGAACACCTCCTCATCTTTGCGATTCACCTATATCTCCAGTACTCTTGCATCTAAGATACAAGTCTTCTTCTCAGACTATTTACATTAAAATTATGCTTCTATTAAAAATTATAGTAGGTTCAAGAAGCAGACATCGTTCTCTTAGTATTTGCCCGGAAAACTATATCGAACATCAGAGTATAAGTAAATGAAAGAAGTAAAAATTTTTCTTTCTGTGTTTAACTGCAAAACTAGTTTTGCCTTAATTATAATACAGATACAAGAAACAGAGGTTCTTAACCTGACTATATGACTGAAAGCATATTCTACAGTTATTAATTTAAAATTTCAAAGAATTCTAAATTATCATTTTATTACATGTGTGCTTAACTGTAATATATTTTTACCGTCCTGTTTTTATGGCATCCAAGAAACAATAAACGTTTATTCAGTATTTGTCAGTAAAGCTACTTTGCCTCTCTTAATTTCATTATAACAATATTTGCCGTCAGAATTTCAGTCGCAAACCCAAAGCAAAAGTCACATGTCTGTGTTTATAAAACTACCCCTACATCTCCAATAATAATGCACATCTAATATCATTAGCCCATTTGTGCGTAAAACTATTTTCATATCAAAGATTAATATCAATATCAATTTTTATCAATAATTAATATCAATATCAACTTTTATCAATAATTAATATCAATATCAATTCTTATCAATAATCAATATCGATATCAATTTTTATCAATAATTAATATTAATATCAATTTTTATCAATAATTAATATCGATACCAATTTTTATCAATAATTAATATCGATATCAATTTTTATCAATTATAATTAATATCAAAATTAATTTTATTTAATAATTAATATCAATATCATTTTTTATCAGTAATTAATATCGTATCAATTTTTATCAATAAGTAATATCGATATCAATTTTTATCAATAATTAATATCAATATCAATTTTTATCAACAATTAATATCAAAATTAATTTTTTTAATAATTAGTATCAATATCAATTTTTATCAATAATTAATATCAATATCAATTTTTATCAATCCTTAATATCAACATCAATTTTTATTAATAATGAATATCAATATCAATTTTTGTCAATAATTAATATCAATATCAATTTTTATCAATCCTTAATATCTTACTGTAAAATGAGTTTTACCTTTGAATTATCAGTCCATATAAGAAGCAAAGCTATATTTCTTTCCCTTTAAAACTATTTCTACTGTCCTAATTTGGTTGCATTCAAGAAACATTAAACATAGTATTTACCTGTAAAGCGAGTTCTACCTTCGAATTATCAGTCCATACAAGAAGCAAATCCCTTTTGTTTGCCTGAAAAACTATATCTACTGCTCTAATTTCGTTGAATTCAAGAAGCAATGAACATAGCATTTGCCTGTAAAACGAGTTCTACCTTCGTATTATCAGTCCATACAAGAAAATCCTTTTTTGTTTACCTGTAAAACTATTTCTACCTTCACAACACTAGACTATATAGGAAGCTGGCAAATACCAATAAATTCATTGTCGATGAAAACAAACACTTATAAACTACAGAAAGGCTTTTAAAAGAAGAAAAAAAGTCGTTTGTGACTCTGACTATGAAAAACATTTCTATATTCATAATAATTGTACAGCAAATTCCTGTCGGTGTTCATTACCTAAAAGATTGTCTTACATTACATTGCGTAATTGTCAAGAATCCATTAAATAAAAATTCTACGGTTTATGGTTGACCTTTAAACCTCTCCTACATTTATTTCTATGGAACACGCAATAAGCTACCGTTTAGACAATAAATATTCATAGCCGTGTTAGAATATTCTTTGACCAATCAAGCCTGACTGATTGAGATGGAACAGCCATTCATTTATATTGCATCGATACGTCTGTTCCAAGAAGTAATCTTTTATTACAGTAGATAAGAGAAAAGAAATTTCGTGACTCCAAATCGTGACTGCAAGTACACGCACGTCCAAATTCTTAATTGGATGCTTCTAGCTAAGTTAAATGTATCTTGACTCAATCAGAAGTACTACAAATGACATACTGAGCAATTTGAGTAATGAACTTCACGGCGAGTGATTTGCATGTGTGAGTAAGTTGTAATTTTTCTTTGAAGAATGAATATTTTATTTTTAATCTGCTTAATGAAATACATGAATATCTCTATTCAAACTGTTTAATATTTCAAATAATGGCACGTTTCATTTTTAGACGTTACATAATAATTTACTTGGCACATTTTTTTCTATACCAAATGATGGCAATAGTACAATCAGAAGGAATATAAACTAAGTCATGGCTGTATCTATATACACTACCTACGTGCCAAAAAATAGGTATTTTTCTTTCTTAGGCGGATATGAAATCATTTTAACCATCCAGTATTATATAATAACCTATGTAATGTCTTTTCCTATAGAAAATAATATGAAAAAATCAAAAAGATTATAATCTAAGTTATAGCTATACATATTTACACAACCTACGTGCCAAAAAATACGTGTTTTTTTAGACAGATATGGAATCATTTTTACCATCCAGCGTTACATAATAACTTATGTGTTGCAATGTTTTTTTATACCAAATGATGGCAATAAAAGAATCAAAATGTATATAAACTAAGTCATGACTATATCTATTTACACTACCTACGTGCCAGAAAAATTTGTATATTTTTCTTTCTTAGACGGATATGGAGTCATTTTAGCCCTCTAGTGTTACATAATAACCTACGTAATGTCTTTTTCTATTGCAAATGAAGGGAAAAATTCAAGAAGAATATAATCTAAGTTATAGATATACATATTTACAATACCTAAGTGCAAAAAATACGTAGACAGATATTCTTAGACAGATATGGAATCATTTTTACCATCCAGCGTTACATAATAACTTATGTGTTGCACTGTTTTTTTATACCAAATGATGGCAATAAAAGAATCAAAAAGTATATAAACTAAGTCATGGCTATATCTATTTACACTATTACGTGACAGAAAAATAAGTATTTATTTTTCTTACTTAGACGGATATGGAATCATTTTAATCATCCAGTGTTACATAATAACCTACGTGGGGCAAAGTCTTTCCTTATTTCAAATGATGGGAGAAATTCAAGAAGAATATAAACTAAGTCATATCTATATCTGTTTACACTAACTACGTGCCAAAAAATAGGTATTTCTTTCTTTCTTAAACGGATATGGAATCATTTTAGCCATCAAGTTTTACATAATAACATATGTGAGGCAATGTCTTTCCTTATTTCAAATGATGGGAGAAAATCAAGTAGATTATAAACTAAGTCATAGCTATATCTATTTACACTGCCTACGTGACAGAAAAATAGGTATTTCTTTCTTTCTTAAACGGATATGGAATCATTTTAGCCATCCAGTGTTACATAATAACCTACGTAATATCTTTTTTATAGCAAATGATGGGAGAAAATCAAGTAGATTATAAACTGAGTCATGGCTATATCTATTTACACTGCCTACGTGACAGAAAAATAGGTATTTTTTATTTCTTTCTTAAACGGATATGGAATCATTTTAACCATCCATCGTTGCATAATAACTTACGTGTTGCTTTTTTTCTATACCAAATGTACAATAAAAGAATATAAGCTAAGTCATAGCTATATAAATTTACACTATCACGTACCAGAAAAATAAGTATTTATTTTTCTTTCTTAGACGGATATGGAATCATTTTAGCCATC
>CM063497.1:78095553-78110553 GCA_032207245.1 Pardosa pseudoannulata | reverse complement strand
ATATATTCGTGGTGAATATATCCTCCAAGTTCTCAATCAATGCCTCTGGAAGTGGCAGTCCAACCCCTATGGGTCTACTGCTTGGTCCCTGCTTCCAAATTACGAGGACCCACTTGAGCCTAAATCGTACTTTCACCCTTGTGGTGCTGATTATAAACGAAAGGCACACCCCTTTGTCTGAAAACGAGTAGCCCCCGGCTAAATTGAGTTTGGTTTCACCAAATAGCTTAAGTCAACAACTTTCATTATTAAAATAAATGTCCATTTTTAATCTAGTATCTTTATTATATCTCTAGTAACTTTAATTAGTTCCTCATCCTGTGTTATTTTATAATAACAACACGTTTAACATTATGAGTTTAGGTATTTTTGGTAAATTTGAATATTTCTTAAATTTATATATACTTTTACAAAATAAATCAATAAAATTTGTTCATTTCATCCAACTTTAGAAATGTATGCATCAATCAAGATATCAATCTAAGTGTATATCTAATAACTTATTAACTAAACATTCCGTACTATTAAGGTGTATCAAAATTCAAATCCCGGTAGACTCAACTAAACTAGAAAAGAAATCACATTTTCCCAATGGAGAATTAATTGATGTACCAAACCCTGAGAGAAGGTTAATCTTTTAAAGACTCTCAGATCGTTTTTTAAGCAACTCCCACGTGTTACTGCCCTTCTATACTAAGACATACATAACAACATAAATTATATTCTGATGGAACATCTGGATTTATTTGAGACTCCCCTACCAACTTTGCATTCCAGTTTTAGAAATGTATACATCAATCAAGATATCAATCTAAGTATATATCTAATAACTTATTAGCTAAACATTCCATACCATTAAGGTATATGAAAATTCGAATCCCGGTAGACTCAACTAAACTAGAAAAGACATCACATTTTCCCAATGGAGAATTAATTGATGTACCAAACCCTGAGAGAAGGTTAATCTTTTAAAGACTCTCAGATCGTTTTTTAAGCAACTCCCACGTGTTACTGCCCTTCTATACTAAGACATACATAACAACATAAATTATATTCTGATGGAACATCTGGATTTATTTGAGACTCCCCTACCAACTTTGCATTCCAGTTTTAGAAATGTATACATCAATCAAGATATCAATCTAAGTATATATCTAATAACTTATTAGCTAAACATTCAATACCATTAAAGTATATGAAAATTCGAATCCCGGTAGACTCAACTAAACTAGAAAAGACATCACATTTTCCCAATGGAAAATTAATTGATGTACCAAACCCTGAGAGAAGGTTAATCTTTTAAAGACTCTCAGATCGTCTTTTAAGCAACTCCCACGTATTACCGCTCTTTAATACTAAGACATACATAACAACATAAATTAGATTTTGATGACCTATTTGAGACTCCCCTACCAACTTTGCATTCAGATTGATGGCCACTTTTGTTTTCAGGGAAAGTAACCTCTTTGAAGGAGAATACAAAATGGTTCAAGTTCAGAGTATCACGGCCTTTGGCGAAAGCAGGTATTCGAGTGAGGGAAATGTAACTTAAATGTAGAAATCCGGGACAAAAGAGTATTATGACATGACTTCAAGTTTCATCTTCAGTCATTTCATTGGGGAGTGAATAGAAATAACACCTTATTGATTAAAATGTAATTCAGTCACATGGGGATGAAGTCTACCAGGAAATAGATATAGTTATTTATAGATAAGATAAAGATACTGAATTAAAAATTCAGCTTTATCTGTAAACTGAAAGTTCTTTTTATGACAGAATGTTTTTTCTGGCTGTATTGTCTAATGCGAAATATTAAAAACATGCAAGAAAAAGTAGAAAAATTAGAAATGTACATAAGAGAGAAAAGACAACTTCCAGGGAAACTATTACTATATACCCTGTAGAAAAGTAGTTATACATGCCTAAAATAATTAGGAATATTATTTTAAATAGCATTTTCTAGCTTACAAATGCAAAAAGAATAAAAAAAACTTGCAATAAAAAAGTAGAAAAATTAGAAATGTACGAAAGAGAGAAAAGACAACTTCCAGGGAAAATATTACTTTATTCCCTGTAAAAAAGTAGTTATACATGCCTAAAAAATTAGGAATATTATTTTAAATAGCATTTTCTAGCTTACAATTGCAAAAAGAACAAAAAACGTGCAATAAAAAAGTAGAAAAATTAGAAATGCACATAAGAGAGAAGAGACAACTTCGAGGGAATATATTACTTTATTTCCTGTAGAAAAGTAGTTATACATGCGTAAAATAATTAGGAATATTATTTCAAATAGCATTTTATAGCTTACAAATCAAAAAAGAACAAAAAACTTGCAATAAAAAAGTAGAAAAATTAGAAATGTTCATAAGAGAGAAAAGACAACTTCCATGGAAAATATTACTTTATTCCCTGTAGAAAAGTAGTTATACATGCGTAAAATAATTAGTAATATTATTTTAAATAGCATTTTCTAGATTACAAATGCAAAAAGAACAGAAAACTTACAATAAAAAAGTAGAAAAATTAGAAATGCACATAAGAGAGAAGAGACAACTTCGAGGGAATATATTACTTTATTTCCTGTAGAAAAGTAGTTATACATGCGTAAAATAATTAGTAATAATATTTTAAATAGCATTTTCTAGATTACAAATACAAAAATAACAGAAAACTTGCAATAAAAAAGTAGAAAAATTAGAAATGTACATAAGAGAGAAAAGACAACTTCCAGGCAAAATATTAATTTATTCCCTGCAGAAAAGTAGTTATACATGCGTAAAATAATTAGTAATAATATTTTAAATAGCATTTTCTAGATTACAAATGCAAAAAGAACAGAAAACTTACAATAAAAAAGTAGAAAAATTAGAAATGTACATAAGAGAAAAAAGACAACTTTCAGGGAAAATATTACTTTATTCCCTGTAGAAAAGTTGTTATACATGCCTAAAATAATTAGGAATATTATTTTAAATAGCATTTTCCAGCTTACAAATGAAAAAAGAACAAAAAACATGCAATAAAATAATGTGACATATTTCGGATTGAATTTGTGAGATAAATGAGCCTGTAAGGTGTTACAGGACTTTATTTGTATCCTTATCATAGCTTTTTAAATATCGTAAATACATACGATTTTCAGCAGTTGTTATCTATTTTAATTTAATGAGTTTTGCTGTATCTACATTTTTCTAAAAAGTAAGAACTTTTTATATAAAGTAACAAGAGAAAGCTTGTTTAAAAAATTTCAAGATTTTTCAGACAGACTGTTCACGGTCTTACATCAACACAAAATTTTAAGAAGTATTAGATACGTAACACCATGGGATTAAATTTTAAATAAACCTCAAAATATAATTCAGCATATGGAGATGAATCTAGCAGGAAATAGAAGTAGATATTAGAAATAAAGGAAAGAAACTGAATTAAAAATTCACAGTTATATGTAAACTGAAAGTTCGTTTTATGACAGAATGTTTTTTCTGGTTGTATTGTTTAATGCGAAAAATAAAAAAACATGCAAAAAATTTAGAAAAGTTCAATACAAGTAGGGCTGAATATTGCTGGATGGAATGTCTGGAATTATTCCCTACATAATAATAGGCTAAGCTGTCTGTCCTCGAGTTTATGAAGTTTTTGGACTTGGAATCGATACAGGCATCCTCATTGGACTCTTGATGAGCTAGGGTTAGCAAAATTCAAAGCGAGTTCGAAATCCACCAACCCCCCTTTTCGAGAGTTTAATGCTATTATTTCAAGCCTTATCCTTCCTCTTATTCTATACGAAATTCATTCTTAATAGGATGGCAAAGGCGGACAGTAATATTTAAATTTCTGAACTGTTTCTATTTAAACCTTCATATACTCTAATTAGCTGACTTACAACGTGCGGGCGTTGTACGTTTGGTAGAATGGCCGCCTACTTGATCGTCGTACTTCGCGGGTTGACCGTTCTATCCCCGACGTAGCCAACTTTTTTTAATGTCTAATAAATTTAATATTTTCTACTTTTTTAAAAAAAATTCTAATTCCGAAAGTTGTTTTATTATTTTTAAAATAAATTTTTACTATTTTTTCAACTTTTTATAATTTTTATGATTTTTATTTTATTAAATTCACGTATTGCTTTACGGATGTCCTTGGCCACATAACTATTTCATATTGTGTATCCTTAAACTTTCTTCTCGTAATGTATTAATAGCCTAAGTTATCTGTCCGTCTGTCCTCGAATTTATGAAGCGGTTGAATTTGGAATGGATAGAGCATCCATATTGGATTTTTTATGAATTAGGGTTAGTAAAATTCAAAACAAATAAAGTTTATCTTTTCCTAAACTACAGATCCAATTCTAAAATAAATTAGCATGAATAAGCTTTGTATCACAGCGAAAAATACTGTCATCTTTAAAGTGTTCGAAATCCACCCCGTCCCCTTATTCTAGCGTTTAATGCCATTATATCAAGTCCCATTTTAAGAGCAGGTGAATAAATTTATCAATTTATCACATAATAAATAGGTAAAAATAACAATATTTTTCTAGCATTATGACGTTATTCCTTTAACCATCTCATTTAACCATTTTTATTTTAAATTACTTAAATATAATCTGCATTATTTTCATACGTTTTATCACTGAATTTAGATATTGCATAAATAATTTTCTTTTATATTTTACTTAGTTAATAGATTAAGTACATATGTGATAATTTAAATCGATTACTTTTGTTGAAAAGTAATTATCAGCCAAAAAAACACACAATTTTTTTACCTGAATCATAGGGTTCTTTACAATTCTGAAAAATTAAAAATTTTACTGATCCCGTCATATGACGGGCTATATGCTAGTACTTTATAATTACAGTGGAATCTGCTTAATGTGATCACTTATTGTCATCGAAATTACTTGGTCCCGATTTTCTCTATTCATTTGTTATTAAAATTATCGTTTTATGTGATCGTTACATCGGGTAATCTTATCCATTTTTGAACCTCATTTTAACGGGGAAATGAATATTCACAATGTATTCAGAAGAAACCCTATATTTTCTTTCCCTTCGCTAATTCTTCTCTAATGTTTGAAGAACACGTGCAATTAAGCCGGTATCTGCTCGCTATCTATTGCCGCAGTTATGAGCGACACACTCCTATGGAACAGACTGCATACATAAAACCAAACTTTCAAAATAGTTTTCATAATTTTATGAAAACTATTTTGAAATTTATTATTTGCATTTGCAAAGATCTTCTGTAAAGACACAAAATCCCTATCTCATTAGTACTCGTGTAGCAAATAATAGATCATAAGAATCAAAATCATCCATCCATCCAGTATTATATAGATTTTCCTATAATATATCTTCTTAAGGTATGTGATATTACGCAATGAAAGAAAGTACTTATATAAGTCATATTTTTCTTTCAAACTACCGTTTCTCAGCAAGATAAAAACACAAAATTTAAATTTATAATCAAAAAGTCGGCACTCTGTGACCCAATATAATATGTGTTAGGAAAACGGGAAAACGTATGCTAAAAATGAATATTCAAAGATTTCAAAAATTCAAACGATTTTTTCTTACTTATTGAACGCCACCCATTATTTTTCTCATATTTGTTAAAAATTGAATATCATAATAAATTGTTGTCTAGATTTAATATAAATTTATACAGGTATATTTTATGCACCTTATTTAGATTTCATTTCGATTAAATTATAACTAAATTCTATTATAAGACAAGCATTTTAGAAGTACAATAATAATATAAGACAAGCATTTTAGAAGTATTTTGATTCATTAATAATATATATTGATTTAAAAGTATAATCTGGTTGCAACAACCATATTTTCGCAAAAAGCATGCTACCTTATTATAAATAGGGGGTATATAAGAAGAAGGTGTGAAATGAAAGTACAGGGTATTTTCTAGTAAAATAAGCTTATGGTGACGTCCGCCCTTTTTTACACTAATAATGATTTCTACGTTGAAATACTGTAAATTTTATGTTAATTAATGCTTAAATAAGAATAGTTTTTTTATTTCTAGAATTTTTAAATTTTGATATATCGGTGAATTTTTTCCCAGAGAAGTTAAACTTTTGTGTTACAGTTCTGAGGATGAAATTCAGTTATTTCTAAATAATTATAGAGAATAGGTAGCATATTTTCTAATTTTTACAAAATTTAAGGTATCCGTTAACTTAACAACATAAGGTATCCGTCTACGTTCGGAGAACTTTTTTCTGTAAACGTAGAAACTAGTTCATGTTTTTACATTTTTAGATTTATTTTTTATATTATCACAGAGAATTGCCCTTAAAAAATTGTTCCTGAAGATGTTTTTATAAATTTCCTAATAAATGAAGAAAATTTATTTAAAAAATCAGGTTTTTTCAAAAGGTCTTACTTTTTTAATAAATTAAATTATTTCAATATTTTTTGATGCAACATATTTCTTATTTACTGGACTAGTGAATCACCTAAAATTTTTGCTTAATATACATTTGGTAAAAAATTTTTGTCCTACAAAATCATACACGTTGAATTTCTAACGAATTTTCATTATCTTTATATATGAGAGTAACATCATTAAAAATTATCCAAATTTAAAGCTTTTACGTCATTCACTAGTAAATACTATCAAAAGAATTCATAATAATTTTCCCCAAATTATTTAAAAAAATTTTTAAGCAATCACATTTCAAGTTTCAACATTTTATTAAAAACACCGTTCTGAGAAAAACGCATTTGAAGTTTATCAAAGCAACTTTAACTATTAAAAAATTAAAATACACGTTTAAAGTTCCCCACACTTTCTTGGTTCAAATCTTTCTAATTGCCAAGTCGCTAGTTATTAAAAATACTAGAACAATGTTTAAACTAATCTTCGTGAAAATTTAAAAAGTTTTGTCTAAAAAATGCTATTTTAAAAGGGTTTAAATTCGCAACTTCCGGTTCCGAAGTCGCTACTTCCATTTTGTTTCGATAGCTGTTACTGATATTTAAAAATCTGTAACTTTTCTTTCAAATATCTTAGAGACAAAACAAAAACAGATTTAGAAGCCTAAAAGTTGAAATTTTACAATAGAGAAATAAAAGAAATATGATTTTTGGCAAAAATGAGGTTGTCAACGTAGACGTTTACCTTAAAACTACCATAAAAGAGTTCTATCCTCTTTAAAACTTTGTTTTAACTGGCAGCATATGTCTACGATCCACTTTTGCGGATAAAACGCTCCTCCAGATCTTCACTAAGCACCTTATAAAATGCTTATATTAACTTGTAATAACTGTATATTTTGTAAGTTAAAGTAGTGTGCAACTCAGTAAGTTAACTTGAAAATAAATAGATATTGCAAAAATCGAAATCAATTATGAAAATTTCTAAATATCTTGTCAAAATTGTCATTTGTAGACAAAGGTTTTCTATTAGAGTTGTTACGACAAGTTTCAACGATTCTTAAAAATAATAAGAAACTGCTTAACGTATAAAATATTTCGTTTTTAACTTTGCAAAGTCAATTTTTAAATATCGAATAGTTTTTACTATCCACTAAGCCAGCTCAGTAATATAACACGAGACCATGCGTGTCATATTTTTTATGACAATTGTTATTTAATCATTTTTCACATAAAAATGTCATAAATAAATTAACCCTTTGACAATTTCATTTTTTTCCCGAATTCCGTCAAAAAATATCACATTTTTTATTGCATGTGTTTGTTCATTTTACATTTTTAAGTAAAGATATGTAATTAAAATTAACATTTCTAATATTTTTAAGCATTTATTACAACTTTTTTTCTTTCTATGAAAGCATCATAGAACTGCTGTTTACCTTTAGTCTCATCGATATCCAAGTTAATTGTTGGAATTCCAGTGAAGGCAAATCTAGGAGACGGATCCGAAGGATTATCACAATTAATTTTAAAAAATTGTCTTGTTTGACTGATTCCATCTGTACTACTATCAGAGTCATTACTATCCAGGTCATCTACTAAACTTTCGCTACTATCATTTACAGATAATTCAGTTTCTGATTCCGAGTCAAGGTTCAAATCACAAGAAATTAGTTCCATACGTTCTGAATTTTCCATTATTTAAAAGTAAAAATATATTATTCAACTCTTACATCAATAAAATTATCAGGCGGTTAGTAAAATAAAACCAGAAAGCTATACACTAAAAGATAACAATTCGTCTTCTGATACAAAACATCTATACGAATGATTTGTTACTAAAATTGAAAATAAATACTGCCGAAACAGTGCAAGCGAAATAGAAATCAGATTGCCCGTACGCCGTACGGGCAGATCAGTAAAGGCCCGAAAGCTGTGCCCGTACGGCTTACTGGCAAAACAGGGAAGGGGTTAACATTGATAGTAAATTTGTTAAGAGATAAAAAAAGTCTTATTGTTGGAAAATAAAATTATGTTACATTCAATAAATTAATTTTAATTACGTATATTAGTTATGTGAAAGTCAATAATGCATTTCATTACACAAATTTAAATTTTAGTATTTAACAACTAAATTTTAAAATCTAAGATAGGTTAGTGTTCATCAAAGTCAAGTATAAGCAATTTATAAACAAAAATACAGCTTGGTAGGAAAAAAATTAAGTTTAACATTGGTTTCATAGGGATGTTTACTTCTAAGAAAGAAATCAAAAGAGAAATTACTGAATACAAAAAGTAATTTTAAACTAAATTTAATTTTTGAGCTTTTATTTTTTTTATGAAGTAGGTCAACCTGTTTTCAGAAATCAATAAAACCATTAAAATAAAATTCAGAATCCTAGCAGTATGTGTTGAAAAAAAAAGAATATTTTTAGTCTACGATTCTTTATCCTGATGAAGAATTCAGTACTGAAGTGTTAAAAGATTTGCATATTAAACCTAAAACATACACGACAACTACTGAAAAAGAAAATATGAAAATGTTTAAATTTAAAAATACCATAAAATGAATGTTTTTCTTATTCGAAACAATTTTTGTAGGTAGAAGTATATGACTAAAATTAATGGTTGCAGTCAAAGACCTAACTATGTACTCTAAATGGACATGCGACTGTCATCTTTCTTCGTCTTCAGAGTCAGGAATTTAAGCAGTACATCTTCATTTACTTAGCCCTCGTGTTACAAAAATTTTATCGTGGTTTATCAAACAGAACCAGACAAGCAAAACTGTGTTTTTGCTCACAAAATACCTTGCATGTCAGAATATTTAAGAAAGCAGTATTTCCTTTATGAAAGAAATAATTTATTCTGAAAGGAACAAATCACCTTCAATCCCTTGCCTCTCTTGCCTGAACACCGTACTAGAGCGGTTACCATGATTTTAATGATTTGCCCTTACGCCGTACAGGTAAATCTAATTTTCTTTGTCATTCCCACTCTTTTAGAAGTATCTTTTGTATTTTTAATGTCAAATTAATCGCATAGATGTCAACAAGATGTTAGTTTTGAAGCTTTATTATGTTTGGTTTAAATGTTCGGGCTTTCTGATAGATTTTGCATTACTCCGAGAGTTTTTATCGTTGAGTTTTTGAAAGACTGACCCTGAATGACTTTTTAGAGTAAATTCCACCTACGGAAAAAAAACCAAGACTTGAAAAATCAGTCTTATGTTTGTCGACTAAAGAAACATGACAGCGGCAAAAGAATTAAAAATGAGACTAGGTATTTTTGTCCGCTGTGTGTCTTTAGACTATGCCTCTTGCTCTCTTTTAAGATTTATCTCCCTATATGTGATCTTTGAAAAAACAGATTAAGTAAATGTACCTGTAGTATTTGCTATCGAAAATAATTTATAATAATGGTAATGGAAAAATATTTGTATTTTTTTAATATGCAAAACTGTAAAATTAAATTCCTTGTATGGCTTACATGATCCAGAAAAGTCAACTTTCAGAGAAAATATTACTTTATTTCCTGTAAAAAATTGTTATACATGCTTAAAATAATTAGAAATATTACTTTTAATAACATTTTCCAGCTTACAAATGCAAAATGCACAAAACCATGTACTAAAATAATGTGACATTTTTTTACTGAATTGATGAAAAAATGAAAGCGTTAAGGAGTTTAAAGAACTTTATTTTCATCCTTAGCATAGCTTTTTAAATTATTTTCATAAATACATAATAGTTTCAGCAGGTGTTCTCTATTTTTATTTAATTTGTTTTGCTGTGTTTACTTTGTTTCTAAAAAGTAAGAACTTTTTATATAAAGTGAAAAAAAGAAAGCTTCTTTAAAAAGTTTCAAGATCTTTCAGACAGACTGTTCGAGGTCTTACATCACCCCAAATTGAGTTTCAATCATAATATTTGATTTTAAATAAATAATTATTAGTATAATTTAAATTTTTTGAAAATATTAAAAACATAACATCAAGGGATTAAATTTTCAAAAAGAACGTAAAATAATGCTTAAAAATTTCATTTTTTATACCATAAGTACTAAATGAAATAAACAATACCGATAAAAGTAGGTAGATTTCCATCATAGATCTAAATTAATATAATGTATTTATTGTGGAAATTTGAAATCAATATGTGCAACAGTTTTTTTATTTACAGTGTGCGCAATTTAAAAAACAAATATAGTAAATTTTATTTAAAGTTTTTATAATTCCCTAAAAGATATGATAATAAATGCAACGATTGCATAGGATTTTTCAGGTTCTAATTCAAGTATTTTAATGGGATTTGTTTAAAACAATTGAGAATTTTTCAGACACTATAAAAAGGTAAAAATAAAAAAATCGAATTTTCGAATGTTTAAAGGTTATGTGTACCCCTTAATGAAGTGTTTCCCAAAGTGGGGTTCTCGTACCCTCAGGGGTACAAATGAAAAATGCACAAAATGGAAAATGAAACAAATAAAAAATGCACAAAAGCCTGCAATAAAATAATGTGAAATTTTTCGGATTGAATTCGTGAGCAATGAAACTGTAAGGGGTTAAAGAACTTTATTTTCATCCTTAGCATAGCTTTTTAAATTATTTTCATAAATACATAATATTTTCAGCACGTGTTCTCTATTTTTATTTAATTTATTTTGCTGTATTTACTTTGTTTCTAAAAAGTAAGAACTTTTTATATAAAGTGAAAAAAGAAAGCTTGTTTAAAAAGTTACAAGATCTTTCAGACAGACTGTTCGAGGTCTTACATCACCACAAATTGAGTTTCTTTCATAATATTTGATTATAAAGAAATTATTATTAAGTGTAATTTAAATTTTTAAAAAGTATTATAAACATAGTATCATGGGATTGAATTTTCAAAAAACTTTAAATAATGTTTAAAAATTTCATTTCATATACCATAAATACTAAAATAAGCAAAACCGATAAAAATAGTTAGATTTTCATCATAGATCTATAATGTATTTAAAGTGGAAATTTTAAATCAATGTGTGCAATGGTTTTTTATTTATAGTGAGCAAAAATTGAAATATAAATTCAGTAAAATTTATTTAAAGTTTTTACAATTCCCTAAAAGCTATGATATTAAATGCAACAATTGTATAGGATTTTTTCAGGTTCTAATTCAAGTATTTTATGAGGTTTTGTTTATAACAATTGAAAATTTTCCAGACACTATAAAAATGTAAAAATAAAAAAAAATCGCATTTTCGAATGTTTAAAGGTTAAGTGTACCTCTTAATGCAGTGTTTCTCAATGTGGGGTACTCGTACCCTCAGGGGTGCAAATGAAAATTGCACAAAATGAAAATTGGAACAAATAAAAAATGCACAAAAGCCTGCAATAAAATAATGTGAAATTTTTCGGATTCAATTCGTGAGAGCAATGAAACTGTAAGGGGTTAAAGAACTTTATTTGTAACATTATCATAGCTTTTTAAATCATTATCATAAATGCATAATATTGTCAGCAGGTGTTCTCTATTTTTATTTAATTTGTTTTGCTGTGTTTACTTTGTTTCTAAAAAGTAAGAACTTTTTATATAAAGTGAAAAAAAGAAAGCTTCTTTAAAAAGTTTCAAGATCTTTCAGACAGACTGTTCGAGGTCTTACATCACCCCAAATTGAGTTTCCTTCATAATATTTGATTTTAAAGAAATAATTATTAAGTATAGTTTAAATTTTTAAAAAATATTAGAAACATAACACCATGGGATTGAATTTTCAAAAAACGTAAAATAATGCTTAAAAATTTCATTTTTTATACCATAAATACTAAATGAAATAAACAATACCGATAAAAGTAGGTAGATTTCCATCATAGATCTAAATTAATATAATGTATTTATTGTGGAAATTTGAAATCAATATGTGCAACAGTTTTTTTATTTACAGTGTGCGCAATTTAAAAAACAAATATAGTAAATTTTATTTAAAGTTTTTATAATTCCCTAAAAGATATGATATTAAATGCAACGATTGCATAGGATTTTTCAGGTTCTAATTCAAGTATTTTAATGGGATTTGTTTAAAACAATTGAGAATTTTTCAGACACTATAAAAAGGTAAAAATAAAAAAATCGAATTTTCGAATGTTTAAAGGTTATGTGTACCCCTTAATGAAGTGTTTCCCAAAGTGGGGTACTCGTACTCTTAGGGGTACAAATGAAAATTGCACAAAATGAAAATTGGAACAAATAAAAAATGCACAAAAGCCTGCAATAAAATAATGTGAAATTTTTCGGATTCAATTCGTGAGAGCAATGAAACTGTAAGGGGTTAAAGAACTTTATTTGTAACATTATCATAGCTTTTTAAATCATTATCATAAATGCATAATATTGTCAGCAGGTGTTCTCTATTTTTATTTAATTTGTTTTGCTGTATCTACTTTGTTTCTAAATAGTAAGAACTTTTTATATAAAGTGAAAATAGAAAGCTTGTTTAAAAAATGTAAAGATCTTTCACACAGACTGTTCGAGGTCTTACATCACCACAAATTGAGTTTCCTTCATAATATTTGATTTCAAAGAAATAATTATTAAGTATAATTTAAATTTTTAAAAAGTATTTGAAACATAACATCAAGGGATTAAATTTTCAAAAAGAACGTAAAATAATGCTTAAAAATTTCATTTTTTATACCATAAGTACTAAATGAAATAAACAATACCGATAAAACTAGGTAGATTTTTATCATAGATCTAAATTAATATAATGTATTTATTGTGGAAATTTGAAATCAATATGTGCAACATTTTTTTTATTTACAGTGTGCGCAATTTAAAAAACAAATATAGTAAATTTTATTTAAAGTTTTTATAATTCCCTAAAAGATATGATAATAAATGCAACGATTGCATAGGATTTTTCAGGTTCTAATTCAAGTATTTTAATGGGATTTGTTTAAAACAAATTAGAAATGTCCAGACACTGTACAAGTGAAAAAATAAAAAAGTCGAATTTTCGTATGTTTGAAGGTTATGTGTACTCCATAATGCAGTCCTAAAGTTGGGTACTCGTGCATCCAGGGGTACAATAAAAGTTTTTGATGTCATACTGCATACCAGGAAGGTGTTTTTCCCTCCGGTTAAGAAATCACTCCCGGTAAGGATTACTTAGTGACGTCAAACCTCCACACCAGTTGAGATAATTCTTCTAATCCACTTCACCGGGCGGTATGTTAAACTGCCGATAGCACGTAACTGTTATGTAGATTAGCAAGTGAAGACTGTATTTAAGCCGCCGTCAAATGCAAGCCTTCGTTGCGCGTTCTGTAAGGGATGTTCGTTCTGTAAACCGTTTTATTTGTAGGTAGCAAGTCGCTACCAAGTAGTGTACAGTTCTTAATGTTTCTTTTATAGTAATGCTTTTTTTAATAAATGAGTCAACCTTTGGCATTTCGAGTGTTTTTCTTCGAGAAAACTTCACACCTACTTCATACCTGCTATTTATATAGCGTAGTATTCTTACAAGTTTGATGGGGGTATAACTGAGACAAAAGTCACCCCCACTAAAAATCACGCGATTGTGTCCAAAATGAAAGAAGGCCCAATTATCTGGCATAAGTACACTTGTTTTTCTCTCTTGGTGAGTTTAAAACAAGTTCGAATACTTAAAATGATGCTGATACTTTGAGATGCACAACACAACATTTTGAGAGTTTGCAAAGGAACTTGAAAAACTGTTTACCTGATTTTAACAAAAATATTGAATGCATAATATATCCGTTAAACGTTAACACATTGTATGCGGGACACAAACTAGTACGTTTTCTGACGATTGATACATGAGCGCGGGTCACGTATTAGTACGGGTTAGTGTAACCACATGGTTTGTTTGAGGGTACAAAAATAATTGTATATACATAAAAACGAAGCCGAATGTTCTTGTCTACTACATGGGTTATGGAAAAATTTAGACGTCGTATACAATTCTACAAAGAGGAAAAAATTTAATATAAAAAAAATTTATTTGATATCTCACTAGAATGGGTAACTGATCAATTACCTGAAACTAACATTCCATATCCAGGGCAGCCCACATCTAGTACACAAATGGCACCTAAATATAACCCCCCTGGTAGATTATCATTATATATGCAAAACATATTTTGGAGAAAATTGTTACTACTTAGAAGAAGAAAAAGCCGCAAAGACAATGTCGAGTGTTTGCTGTGAAAAAAGTGTAGAGTGAAACATCTTATACAAGTTTTGCCGTGTACCTCTTCATAGAAGAAAAGGCTTTGAACGTTACCACACTGTAAAACAATTTTAGTTTTACGATTGATCTTTTTTTATAATGTAAAAATGTTTATATATAACAGAATTCGAAAACTGTCAGACGATATTTCTTTTAATTAGCTCTCTGAAGGCTAATATAATAGCAGTGGTGAATGCATGGTATGTGACTTGGGCCTATTAAAGTTCAAAACGTCTTAAAAATACACTTTATTTCTTCTCATACCTACTACGCACTTACAAACAGCAGCAATTAAAAAAAGAGAGAGAGAGCAAGCACGTGCTTTCGTGCTTATATCCACATTTGTTTTTTTACACATTTGTATAAATG
>CM063497.1:78078053-78090553 GCA_032207245.1 Pardosa pseudoannulata | reverse complement strand
ATGTACTGATTCTGTAATGGTAAAAACAGTTTTACAAGCCGAGAAAGAGATGGTTACTGGGTAAAGCACCAAATAATATGTCTGTATATATTGAATTTGTGTACACTGTATACTGACGATAGAAACTGTTTTACATTAAAGGGCAAAATAAGGAAAGAATAGTGTCACTTTCTCTGATGTATTAACTATAACAAGTAGAAATAGATTTACGAACAGAAAGTAACTATTTACAAGGCAACAAGTAAAAAATTATGTAGTATGTTGCAAGACGAATAGAGATAAAAATGTCGTGTTTTTGTACTACAACTCTAAAAGTAGTACTTATTTTTTCGTCATTTTTTCCCAGATCAATAAGCAGAATGTAAATTGTCTTCACGCTTGCACAGACATTTTGACAGAAAAATCATTTTGCAGGAAACCAAACATAAACTGAAATTAGTTGCTGAAATGTATTGATTCTATAATGGAAAAAACAGTTTTATAAGCCGAGAAAAAGACGGTTACTGGCCAAAGGACCAAATAATATGTGGGTATATACTAAATTTGTGTACACTATGAAAATAGAAACTGTTTTACATGAAAGGGGAAAAGAGGGAAAGAATGGTGTCGCTTTCTCTGATGTATTAACTGTAACAAATAGAAATAGATTTACAGACAGAAAGTAACTATTTACAAAGCAACAAGTAAAAAAGTATGTAATCTGTTGCAATAAAAAGGTAAATAGGTATTAGGCAGTAAATACCGTTTTATATGAAAACTGTCAGTAGAATAAGACAGTTTCTCAGACATTATTTTCTCGGGCATTTTTATATAGGACAACTGACAGAAAGTTAGTCGTTTTTATGCATGTTTGGACACAAAACGAGTAATTGGAGAAATCATTTTACACAAAGCAAGCTAAAATGCACGTCCGTTTCTTAGCTGTATTATTACATTAATGGTAGAAGTTATTTTGAGGACAAAACGAAAAATTATTAAAAGTCAACAAATGGAAATTAAAGCCAGTTTCTCATATACTAACATTTTTACAATATAAATGGATTTTTAAATTGAGTTGACAAATTTAATTACCAATAAATGGGTAATAATAATATTTTTCGTGGAGTAATAATAATATTTTTAATTACAACATAAATGGATTTTTAAATTGAGTTGACAAATTTTATCAGAAAACTAATTTATGGTTTATTGAATGTACGGTAACCTTTAATATAAATAACTCCTTATGACAATAGGAAACTAAATACTTCGTTTCTTTATTTGTTGTTTCTCATGCCACTTGGACAAACAAGCACGATTGGACCTGCAGGCTCTCTCGTATTAAGGCCAAGGGGGCCGCTTCTCGTTTTAATGAGTACCATTAATGTGAAAGAATGACTTCGCTGAAGTAGATCCTCGTAATTTTGAAGCAGAGATCAAGCAGAAGACCCATAGACTCGGCCTGCCACTCCCAGAGTTATTTACTGAGACCTTCGAGGACATTGTAACCCCGAACATATTTTACGTGGCCGAGTCATCTTCAAGGAACACGGCCGAGCTTAGTCTGGCTCGGGTTTCAAACTCGCAACATTTCAGTTACGAGATCATTGCCTTTGCCGACTGAGCTTCGATGGTTCATTATGTTTCTTATTTACAAGTGTTATGGCTGTTCAAGTTATTTTACAAGGCATAAATGCAGATGTGTTTGTAAGATGTACAAGAACTCTAAGTGTAAATATTGATTTAAGAAAGACACATAAGGATTTACAAACAAACAGGAAAAATAGCACGTAGATTTCTGTCATGTGCAAACACTATTACGGTTCAGATTATTTTACATGAAAGCAAAAATAAGAACATCGGGTACTTATTGTTTTACAAGCAGCGAGGAAGATTTATAAACCAACAGAGAGAAAAGTACTTCAGTTTCATACATGTATGATCCCTACAGCATGTATGATCCTACAGCTTTACAAACAACTTTAAAGAAAGGACAAGAATTGTGTAGGCCAAACTTTGATTTCTCGCCTGTATGAACTTTTGAGCAATAGAAAACATTTTACGAAAAAATAGGCAGAAATATGTTTTCTTTCAATGTGAAATACACCTTTAACCCTTTAATGTACACTATTGAAAATTCTTTGAGATTTGACGGAATTAGGTTAATAATGTAATGTATGAACCCTATATAAGTGAAATATGTGAAAAAATATTTCAATTTCTGTCGGTAGTCGTTTTTTCTTGGGAGGGAAGGGTTAACTGTGAAATACCTATACTCTTGTGCAGCGTGAAAATAATACGTTCTTAAAATTTTAATTATAGTGGAAGAACATTGAATAGTTATCATTAAAAGGATGTGATAGATAAATATCTAAAGAATTTATAAGTAATGTCTTGTGTAAGTATATTTATTTGGGGAAATCAAGGAAAAAAATCAAATTCCTGAGGGTTTTCCCACAAAGCAAGTTTAAACGTGAATTTTTCAAAGAGAAAAATCAATTGTGTGTAGTTCTACCATTAATTAATAGTATAAAGGGTGACATACATACAAAAAAAATCATTAATATATTTTTGAGAAAAGAAAAATATTTTAACAGAAGGTTTAACTGCGAAACCACTGTTCTATAAAGGGTTAAGGGTTAAAATAATATTGTTGGAACACCGTAATATGTTAACATGCCGTGTAACACTGGGGTTCCGCAACGACTCCCGAGGAGTCTTCGAAAATTTTTTAAACACCTTTGAAATTATATTAACCTTCAATGAATTCATTTTCTAATATTTTCCTAATCCCTTACATATAATTAATAATAGTAACTAATACAACAGAAGAAATAGGGAACAGAAAAGGGATGGTACAATAAGATCATTCAAACCACACTCGGTAGTACAGAGCAAGAAGAGGTGAAACATTCATCACTGTATCACTTTACTTGTATCATTTTATAAAACCATTTTACTTTCACTTCACCTTTCGTAAATAGTATCTAAATTTTTATACTTCGTTATATTGTTTCATATTTATGTTTATGTCTAATCAGTGATAAGTAATAAACCCTTAGTTTCTCCTTAAATAATATTTAATCAAGAGTCCAGTTGCTATGTTTGTGGTAAGAAAAGTGTTCCATGGTATAAAAAGTTTGAGAAACAGCGATCTAGAGAACTTCTGTAGAGCCACAAAACAAAACTATTTCGCTAAAAGCCTTTGCAGTTGCTATTAAAGAAAAATTTATTCTTAAAAATGTTCTTTACATCCACTACACATATTAAAATACAGAATCAAAAATGTGAAGTGTTGTCGAAATCGACTTTTACCACGGATGTCTCCTTGTAAATTGCATTTCTGTTATAGTTTTAATTAGTTCAGAGTACAAATTTCTATTTAAATTTTAATTGCTTTATGATAAAACTTTTGTTCATGAAAATGTGTTTTCATGGGTATTATTATGCATATAAATTTTACATTTATGGTAAACAGACGTAAAACATGTAAACCTACCAGAAAGTATATGTTATAGCTATGATTTAAAAGTAAAATATATCTTTAGATAATAGTGAAATGCCATGTTATGTGTCAAAATTTTGTCTGTTCGAAAATGAATAAAAGATAACATTTTCAATGCGTAAAGCATATTAAATAAATACAATTTTTAAGTAACATAAATATCTATACTAAATTGTAAATTTTGAAGAATAGAAATTTATAAAAAGTGAGTTATAATTTTCTGTAATTTACATAAAGTTTTATCCTCAAATATAACTAAAACATCGATTTTTTTTTATAGTTTTGAGCAGTCCAGAGCACATCTTTCTATTACTTTAATTTTAATAGCTTTATAATAAAACTTTTGTCCATGAAAATTTGTTTTCATGGGTATTATTATGCATATAAATTTTAAATTTATGGTAAAAGTTTAGCAGTAAACAGACTTAAAAAATGTAAACCTACCAGAGAGTATATGTTATAGATATGATTTAAGTAAAATATCTATTTAGATAATAGTGAATATCATTTTATGTGCAAAAATTTTGTTTGTTCGTAAATGAAGAAAAAGGTAACATTTTAAAAGCGTAAAGCATATTAAATAAATACAATTTTTAAGTAACATAAATGTCTATACTAAATTGTAAATTTTGAAGAATAGAAATTTATATGAAGTTAGTTATAATTTTCTGTGATTTACAGAACGTTTTATCCTCAAATATAATTAAAACATTGATTTTTTTATAGTTTTAAGCAGTCCAGAGTACAAATTTCTATTACTTTAATTTTAATTGCTTTATGATAAAACTTTTGTCCATGAATATGTGTTTTCACGGGTATTATTATGCATATAAATTTTACATTTATGGTAAACAGACGT
Source organism: Pardosa pseudoannulata (assembly GCA_032207245.1). NCBI lineage: Eukaryota > Metazoa > Arthropoda > Arachnida > Araneae > Lycosidae > Pardosa > Pardosa pseudoannulata. The sequence goes on along the minus strand of CM063497.1, from coordinate 78,086,210 downwards.
AAAACATGTAAACCTACCAGAAAGTATATGTTATAGCTATGATTTAAAAGTAAAATATCTCTTTAGATAATAGTGAAATGCCATGTTATGTGTCAAACTTTTGTCTGTTCACAAATGAAAAAAAACGTAGCATTTTAAATGCGTAAAACATATTAAATAAATTCAATTTTTAAGTAACATAAATGTCTATACTAAATTGTAAATTTTGAAGAATAGAAATTTATAAGAAGTGAGTTATAATTTTCTGTAATTTACATAAAGTTTTATCCTCAAATATAACTAAAACATCGATTTTTTTTTATAGTTTTGAGCAGTCCAGAGCACATCTTTCTATTACTTTAATTTTAATAGCTTTATGATAAAACTTTTGTCCATGAATATGTGTTTTCATGGGTATTATTATGCATATAAATTTTACATTTATGGTAAAAGTTCAGCAGTAATCAGACATAAAACATGTAAACCCACCAGAAAGTATATATTATAGCTATGATTTAAAAGGAAAATATCTGTTTAGATAATAGTGAAATGCGCCTTTATGTGTCGAAATTTTGTTTGTTCGTAAATGAAGAAAAAAATAACATTTCAAATGCGTAAAGCATATTAAATAAATTCAATTTTTAAGTAACGTAAATGTCTATCCTAAATTGTAAATTTTGAATAATAGAAATTTATAAGAAGTGATATATAATTTTCTGTGATTTACACAAAGTTTTATCCTCAAATATAATTAAAACATCGATTTTTTTATAGTTTTAAGGAGTCCAGAGCATAAATTTCTATTACTTTAATTTTAATCGCTTTATGATAAAACTTTTGTCCATGAAAATGTGTTTTCATGGGTATTATTATGCATATAAATTTTACATTTATGGTAAACAGACGTAAAACATGTAAACCTACCAGAAAGTATATGTTATAGCTATGATTTAAAAGTAAAATAGATCTTTAGATAATAGTGAAATGCCATGTTATGTGTCAAAATTTTGTCTGCTCGAAAATGAATAAAAGATAACATTTTCAATGCTTTAAACATATTAAATAAATTCAATTTCTAAGTAACATAAATGTCTATACTAAATTGTAAATTTTGAAGAATAGAAATTTATAAGAAGTGAGTTATAATTTTCTGTGATTTACACAAAGTTTTATCCTCAAATATAATTAAAACGTCGATTTTTTTTATAGTTTTAAGGAGTCCAGAGCATAAATTTCTGTTTCTTTAATTTTACTCGGTTTATGATAAAACTTTTGTCCATGAATATGTGTTTGTACGGGTATTATTATGCATATAAATTTTATATTTATGATAAGAGTTTAGCAGTAAACAGACGTAAAACATGTAAACCTACCAGAAATTATATGTTATAGATATGATTTAAAAGTAAAATATCTATTTAGATAATAGTGAAATGCCTCTTTATGTGTCAAAATTTTGTTTGTTCGTAAATGAAGAAAAAAACAACATTTTAAATGCGAAAAGCATGTTAAATAAATTCAATTTTTAAGTAACGTAAATGTCTATACTAAATTGTAAATTTTAAAGAACAGAAATTTATAAGAAGTGAATTATAATTTTCTGGGATTTACAGAAAGTTTTATTCTCAAATATAATTAAAACATCGATTTTTTTATAGTTTTAAGGAGTCCAGAGCACAAATTTCTATATCTTTAACTTTACTCGCTTTATGATAAAACCTTTATCCATGAATATGTGTTTGTACGGGTATTATTATGCATATAAATTTTACATTTATGGTAAAAGTTTAGCATTAAACAGACATAAAACATGTAAACCTACCAGAAAGTATATGTTATAGCTATGATTTAAAAGTAAAATATATCTTTAGATAATAGTGAAATGCCCTGTTATGTGTCAAAATTTTGTCTGTTCGAAAATGAAAAAAAAGATAACATTTTAAATACGTAAAGCATAAATTCACTTTTTAGGTAACATAAATGTCTATACTAAATTGTAAATTTTCAAAAACAGAAATTTATAAGAATTAAGCTATTATTTTCTGTGATTTAAAGAAAATTTTAGTTTCAAATGTAATGAAAACATCGAATTTTTTATAGCTTTAATGGATCCAGAGCACAAATTTCTATTTATTTAATTTTAATCGCTTTACGATAAAAATTTTGTCCATGAATATGTTTTTGTACAGGTATTATTGTTCATATAAATTGTACATTCATGGTAAAAGTTTAACAGTAAACAGACGTAAAACATGTAAATCCACTAGAACATTCCCTGGAAAGCATTTAAAAAAGCAGTAAGTAGTTGCTATTATATTAAAATGAATTTATCGAGTTATTATGAATTTGAAACATTAATCATAGTTAAAAAATGGTGTTTAAATAATTTTTCTTTGCGTATTTAATCCTAATTCTCCAGTCAACTGTTACATTTAAATCCAATTTTCTTTTCTTGTTTCTCTTCCCCATTTCGTAATTATAGTTATCAGTAATTTGCTTATTTATTTTTAATTTACTGGAATTAAAAGCTAATTACCAGTCATGTTTAATTGTGGATTATTTTTTTAGTTTTTGATTCCCTTTTTACATTAATTTATCATTTCATTAATTTTTTTTCGCGATTCATTTTGTTTTTTCTTTCCGTTTTTTTCATTTGGTGGATTTATTTCACTCCAATTTGGCGTTAACAGCACAGAAGTCTGGCAAATTTCCTCTGTAATTGACACTTTTTGTTTCTTTTAGGCTACATTTATGCTTTCAACATTTCGTCTTACAATAAACACGTCTCTTTGTAAACACAACCAGATTGCTGTACTGCTTTTCTAACAAGACCTAAATGAGACAGTTGTAGAAAGAAGAAACTGTTTACAGTATCTGTCCAAAACAAGTAAACACAAAATGAAGCTTTAGAAATTACAGGAGATTGTTTAGAAAGAGAAATTAGAAAATACAGGGAGTTCTAGGTTTACAGGGTAAATGATTTCATCGATATCTTTAATTTGTTGTAAATAAAGTAAATGAAAAATATCCCAATTGCCTTAAGGTATCCCATCATAATGAATATAAATTTTACATTTATGGTAAAAGTTTAGAAGTAAACAGAATGAAAATATGTAAACCTACCAGAAGGTTCCCTGGAAAACACTTAAAAATCAGTAAGTAGTTGCCATTTTGTTACAAATGTGTTCGTCGAATTATTTTGCATTAAAAAATTAATCATAATTAAAAAATGGTGATTAAATAATTATTCTTTATGTATTTAATCCTAATTTTTCAGTCATCTGTTACATTTAAATCCAATTTTCTTTTCTTGTTTCTCTTCCCCATTTCGTAATTATAGTTATCAGTAATTTGCTTATTTATTATTAATTTACTAGAATTAAAAATCTAATTACCAGCCATGTTTAAGTGTGGATTATTTTTTTGTTTTTGATTCCATTTTTTCATTAATTTATCATTTCATTATTTTTTGTTTCGCGATTCCTTTTGTTTTTTTTTACTTTCGTGGATTTATTTCACTCTAATTTGGTGTTAAAAGCGCAGAAATCTGGCTATTTTCCTCTGAAATTGACGCTTTTTGTTTCTTTTAGGGTACCTTTATGCTTTCAACATTTCGTCTTGCAATAAACAGGTCTCTTTGTAAACACAACCAGATTGCTGTAGTGCGTTTCTAACAAGAACTAAATGAGATAGTTGTAGAAAGAAGAAACTGTTTACAGTATCTGTCCAAAACAAGTAAAAATAAAATAATGCTTTAGAAATTACAGGAGATTGTTTAGAAAGAAAAATTAGAAAATACGGGGAGCTCTAGGAATACAGGGTAAAGGATTTCATCGATATCTTTAATTTGTTGTAAATAAAGTAAATGAAAAATATCACGATTGCCTTAAGGTATCACATCATAATGAATATAAATTTTACTTTTATGGTAAAAGTTTAGCAGTAAACAGAATGAAAACAAGTAAACCTACCAGAAATCTCCCTGGAAAACATTTAAAAAACCAGTAAGTAGTTGCCATTTTGTTACAAATGTGTTCGTCGAGTTATTATGTATTTAAAAAATTAATCATAATTAAAAAATGGTGTTTAATTAATTTTTCTTTACGTATTTAATCCTAATTTTCCAGTCATCTGTTACATTTAAATCCAATTTTCTATTCTTGTTCTTCTTTCCCATTGCGTAATTATAGTTATCAGTAATTTGCTTATTTATTTTTAATTTACTGGAATTAAAAGCTAATTACCAGTCATGTTTAATTGTGGATTATTTTTTTAGTTTTTGATTCTGTTTTTTCATTAACTTATCATTTAATTATTTTTTTTTTCGTATTGGTTTTATTTTTTCTTTCTGTTGTATTTTTTTTTTTACTTTCGTGGATTTATTTCACTCCAATTTGGTGTTAACAGCGCAGAAATCTGGCTATTTTCCTCTGTAATTGACGCTTTTTGTTTCTTTTAGACTACCTTTATGTTGTCAACATTTCGTCTTGCAATAAACAGGTCTCTTTGTAAACACAACCAGATTGCTGCAGTGCTTTTCTAACAAGAACTAATTGAGACAGTTGTAAAGGGAAGAAACTGTTTACAGTATCTGTCCAAAACAAGTAAACACAAAATGAATCTTTAGAAATTACAGAAAATTGTTTAGAAAGAGAAATTAGAAAATACGGGGAGTTCTAGGAATACAGGGTAAATGATTTCATCGATATATTAAATATGTTGTAAATAAAGTAAATGAAAAATATCACGATTGCCTTAAGGTATCACATCATAATGAATATAAATTTTACATTTATTGTAAAAGTTTAGCAGTAAACAGAATGAAAACATGTAAACCTACCAGAAAGTTCAGTGAAAAACACTTAAAAAACAGTAAGTAGTTGCCATTTTGTTACAAATGTGTTCGTCGAGTTATTATATATTTAAAAAATTAATCTTAGTTAAAAAATGGTGTTTAAATAATTTTTCTTTAAGTATTTAATCCTAATTTTCCTGTAATATGTTACATTTAAATCCAATTTTCTTTTCTTATTCTTCTGTTCCATTGCGTAATTATAGTTATCAGCAATTTGCTTATTTATTTTTAATTTACTGGAATTAAAAGTTAATTACCCTCTATGTTTAATTGTGGATTATTTTTTAGTTTTTTATTGCTTTTTTTCATTAATTTATCATTTCATTATTTTCTTTTCGTATTGGTTTTATTTTTTCTTTCTGTTTTACTTTTTACTTTACTTTCGTGGATTTATTTCACTCCAATTTGGTGTTAAAGAGCAGAAATCTAGATATTTTCCTCTGTAATTGACGCTTTTTGTTTCTTCTAGGCTACCTTTATGTTTTCAACATTTCGTAATGCAATAAACACGTCTCTTTGTAAACGCAACCAGATTGCTGTAGTGCTTTTCTAACAAGAACTAAATGAGAGAGTTGTAGAAAGAAGAAACTGTTTACAGTATCTGTCCAAAACAAGTAAACACAAAATGAAGAGTTAGAAATTACAGAAAATTGTTTAGAAAGAGAAATTAGAAAATACGGTGAACTCTAGGAATAGAGAATAAATGATTTCATCAACATTTTTAATTTTTTGTAAATAAAGTAAATGAAAAATATAGCGATTGCCTTAAAGGATCACATGAGTATGAAACTTTCACAAAATCGATTTTTTATATGTGTGATAGCGCGAAATTATTCTCGTCGTCACAGTAAAGTCTTAACCGCTGGTATTTGGTAAGCTGATTGTCCAGGCTTACTAGCAATGAGAGAACTTAAGTAAATTTCTGAAAAAGCTGTATTAAGAAGAAGCGATGTCCAATGTAGAAGTTTGAAATTCATCAGGATTAAAAATGAACGTTTTTACAAGACAAGGGAAAGCATTGAATAATTATGAAAACATACTTCTATTACATATTTAGGCACATGGGTTTTTCCCATTTTTCTCAAAAATACACCTTTCTAGATATATGCTTGAAATTCAAATCTAATCGAGGTTTATATTATGTGAGAGTGCAGCTATGTTTGACACAAGGTTTGCAAAACTGATTTGCTCGCCGCACTCGCAAGTTGTGGGTTGCATGCCCAAGTTTTTTTTTTTTTTTTCGTGATTCAGGAAACGTGTGGTGAGAAACCGATTGCACTTAAACTTCACCATGTTTTGGAGAGTTGAAATTTGTCTCCAGGAGGCGATTCAGGACCATCCTTGGAATCCTTCTGGACAGAGCCGGGAAAGGACGCATTGTGAACAGAACAATGAAACAACGAACGCATCAGCACAGGATAATGGGAAAAGTCTAGGGTTGCTGAAGATTTCAAAAGGAAGGAAAAGTGTGGACTTTGGCAATTTTTTCTTTCAGGTGTAGCACGTGGAGTGCTTCTTTTACTTTTTAATTTTTTATATATTTTTTAGCATATTTCCTTGTCTTTTGTTCTATATTTGAATATTGTAATATAGTTCAGTGGCATTTTACTATAATTAAAGACGATATAAAGCAAATTTGGGTTATTAATGGCTTTGAAATAACAACAGCAATGTACTACACCACAGCACAAGGCAACGCTGTCCAACGAACTTTTTCAAGAGATCTGCGGGCCCCCTCAGAGAGAGAGCAAAGTCTTTTGTTCTATATTTGAATATTGTAATATAGATCAGTGGAATCTTACTATAATTAAAGACGATATAAAGTAAACTTCGGTTTATAATGGCTTTGAAATAACAGCAGCAATGTACTATACCACAGCATATTACATTACAGTTGTATATATATAAAACATCTAACCACTTCTTTTCCTGACAATTCTGGGTACTTCAACTAATAAAATTAACAGAATGTTTTGTTGTTGCGAATAGCATAAAAACAATAGCTAAACAATTAGAAGAGAAACTAAATAAAAGACTATAAATGAAATAAATACGATAACACATTGCTGCATATACATTGACACGATCAAACTATCAAACACTTACAGCTTTATTACAAATCAGGATAATAACTCTTTAAACACTTTATCCATATTAATTACATTTTAGAATTTTTAAAAACTTACTAAATAATTCGCCATATCATTATTCAGTGTCTCTAACATCATATATAGATAGAAAATTTTTAAAACAAATTTTAGTGCGCCTGCTATTGCAAATCACCACAACACTTGAAGTATGTAGCGGTAAAATTTTTCTCACGCACTAAAAGATTTAATGACTGTTTAACTTTATCGTCATTCCCATTACTAAGTTATAATTACTTCGGTTATTTTATTTCTTTTAAATTACTGCTCAGAAGAGCGACGGGATGTATTGCTTTTCTTACTGTCCTGGAGCGATCATTACAGGCAATATGAGGCTAACACAAACAATTGTTTTGTAAACGTTAATTTTATTTTCTGTAGGGGAACTCCGGGATTTTTACTCTTATGGGGTAGAGGGAATTTAATTCTTCTAGTGTAAGGGAAACTATCTCTCGCTGAATCGGAAGATAAATGAAGTAAAATCTACTTTGCAATCAATCTATTTGTCCTGCTACTCTTAAAATAGCATTAATGAAAGGAAAAAAGCAATTGTAGAAGTTAGTAAAACAACTGAAAATAACATTACGATGAAAATATCCAGGTCAAATTTTTTGTTGATTGTATAATTTTTAGCTATACTGAATATAGGAAATATTTATAATTCATTAAATACTTACAGAAGTAAAAAAAATGTGTTCCTAAACAATAACGGTAATATATAGCGTTAATAAAAATACTTTTTCTTGTGTTCCATACAACCATACATTCTCGTTTAGCATCAATAAAATTTATAAAAGCTGTATGAAAGATCATTAGTAGTTACGGTTACAGTAAATCAGTTAGTAGATTGCAAAGGGTTTACCCATCATGCACTGGTGTGCAGACTTAAGCAACAGGTGGTTTTTTACTATAACTCCATTGACAAGATTCCATTGTTCAGTTGTCAAGTTTTTGTGATCACTGTAAAAGGTGGCGAAGGTGGCTAACTTTCAACGTGATGCAGCGTTCAGGTCGGCGGGCAAATAGGCCCCCTTTGTGAAGCGTATGTCTACAGTAATGCAGACAATGCATGGTCATATCGGACTATTGCTGTTGCGGAGCTACTGGTAAGTGAAGATATCACTTGAATGAGTTGGCCAGCATATTCCCCTGGTTTAAATCCCATCGAGCATGTGT
>CM063497.1:78070553-78073053 GCA_032207245.1 Pardosa pseudoannulata | reverse complement strand
ACTCTGTGCAGTACCGTGTTTTCGATTGTATAATACATGATCAAATTTTCCTTAATCATTTCATAATCATTTATGTAAACGCATAGGATATAAATAAAATTTAATTCTATATAAAAGCTAGGTATTCTAACATTTATATTTATAGTTAGTGTGAACTGACTGCAAAGTCTAATGATTTCTGACGAACAGAAAGCCAACTATACAGGTAAATTACTCATCAATTTAAATTGATTTTTTACGTTAATTTTTAGGAAATCTTGTATGCGAATAATGCTACTATGTTTAATAATCTATATGTGTATGAAAATAAGAAAAATTGACATTTTTTGACCTATAATCCCAAAATAAAATGAACCTGGAAGATATTAATGAAGTGGAGAGGGCGTAGCGAAAAGGTTAGAACTAAATCTTCAATGAGTTTGTTGCGGTTGACAAAACTTTATAGTGCTGCGGAGAAAATTTGAATGCGGACGATTTTATTGCCCGTATTACCGGAAATGAAGAAATCTGCGATTCCGACGATGGAGAAGAAATCGTCCAAACTTTTGAAAAAGTGAATGAAAAAGAAGCCTTCAATGCAGTCAATGCCTTACTTCAATATTTTGAAGGACAATTTAATTCTGAAGATTTCCTTCAAAATCTAACGCATATGGAATCAGTGATAATGAAACGTTCCCAAGTGAACGTGAAACAGGCGTCAATAAAAGACTTTTTTTCAAAAAATCAGTAATGGAATGACAAATAAATAGAAGAGTTCTCTAGGTATGTACTGTTTCATCATTTCTTTGCTCAATTTGTTTTATAATTTTTTTCAATTCGTTACAACGACCATATGATGTTGGTCCCACAGGGGGTCGTTATACCGAGGTTCTACTGTATTAAAAGTTCTGCTATGATATTTTTAAAATTGTTTAAAATACTATATAACATATAAGATGTACTTTTCATATATAGTTCATTTAGAAATATTGTAAATTTTTTATCTTAAATTGTAAAAATATCAAAAGTTTTATGAGCAAAATCAACGTTTTCTGAATTTTTTTCTTAATACAGTTCAATACGCTGCTTCATATTTTCTTCCTCTCCGTCAACACTACAGCCTGTTACAGGTCAAGACCGACACCATGAGCTTCCTCCACCTTATTCTATCAAAGACAATAGATAGCCAATGATGGACTCCCAGTTCTCTTAAACCCCTCTCTACAGAATCTATCCACCCGGTGGGAGGGGATCTTTCTTTTTTTTCACTTGTCTTCAATTTTTGAAAAGGTGACTAGTTTAGTTGGGTTAGAATCTTCATATCTATAAAGGTGTCTCAACCATCTAATACGGCTGGCCTGAATAACTTTGACAATATCTGGTTCTTTAAATATATTGTATATTTCATAATTCTATTGGATTCTATTCACCTAATAAGGGGGGATCCTCTTTTTTGACTGCCTGCAATTTTTAAAAAGGTTACTAGTTTAGTTGGGTTATAATCTTCTTTGACAATATCTGGTTCTTTATATCTATTGTATATTTCATAATTCTATTGTATTCTATTCACCTGGTAAAGGGGGTCCTCTTTTTCGATTGCCTTCAATTTTTGGAAAGGTTACTAGTTTAGTTGGGTTAGAATCTTCATATCTAAAAATGTGTCCCAGCTATGTAATACGGCTGGCCTTAATAACTTTGACAATATCTGGTTAATTAAATCTATTGTATATTTCATAATTCTATTGCATTCTATTCATCTGGTAAAGGGGGTCCTCTTTATCGATTTCCTTCAATTTTTGAGAAGGTTACTAGTTTAGCTGAGTTAGAATCTTCATATCTGAAACGGTTTCCCAGCCATCTAATGCGGCTGGACTTAATAACTTTGACAATATCTGGTTCTTTAAATTGATTGTATATTTCATAATTATATTGGATTCTATTCCACATGGTGTGTATGTGGGGGGGGGTTTCTTCTTTTTCGCTTGCCTTCAATTTTTGAGAAGGTCACTAGTTTAGTTGGGTTAGAATCTTCATATCTAAACAGGTATCCCAACCATCTAATGCGGCTGGCCTTAATAACATTGACAATATCTGGTTTTTTAAATCTATTGTATATTTCACAATTCTATTGGATTCTATTCTCCTGGTAAGGGAGGGGGTCCTTTTTTTATTGTCTTCAATTTTTGAAAAGGTTACTAGTTTAGTTGGGTTAGAATCTTCATATCTAAAAAGGTGTAACAGCCATCTAATGCTTCTAGACTTAATAAATTTGACAATATCTGGTGCATTAAATCTATTGTATATTTCATAATTATATTGGATTCAATTCCACCTCGTGGGGGGTCCTCTTTTTCGTTTGCCTTCAATTTTTTAAAAGGTTACTAGTTTAGTTGGGTTAGAATCTTCTATGGCAATATATGGTTCTTTATATCTATTGTATATTTCATAATTATATTGGATTCTATTCCACCAGGTGGAGAGGTGGGGTTCCTTTTTATCGATTGCCTTCAATTTTTGAGAA
>CM063497.1:78053053-78065553 GCA_032207245.1 Pardosa pseudoannulata | reverse complement strand
ATATATATATATATATATATATATATATATATATATATATATATATATATATATATATATATATATATATATATAATATATATATATATATATATATATGTTTATATAAACACTGACTTAAATGAATTACTGACTAAGGTGTCTGTGTAGAACACACGTCCCACCATCTGATGGTACAATGCAACCTTAATATACCACCATTCTGAAATTTCTCGTTACACAGGTATACGATAAAGTTAAATAATTTTGATATATTACAGATATATATATATATATATATATATATATATATATATATATATATATATATATATATATATATATATATATATACAGAGAGAGAGAGGGAGAGATAGAAAGTTACATAGATACATATGTTTATACATATATATATATACATGTATCTATCTATCTATCTATCTATCTATCTATCTATCTATCTATCTATATACATATATATATATATATATATATATATATATATATAGAGAGAGAGAGAGAGAGAGAGATAGTTACATAGATACATCTGTTTATACATATATATATACATGTATCTATCTATCTATCTCTATATATACATATATATATATGCTATATAAATAAATGTATATTATATATACATACATACTCACACACACACACATATATATGTATATATATATATATATATATATATATATATATATATATATATATATATATATATAATGCTCTGTACTCTTTCTCTAGATAATCCATCCACATGATTATCCTCTCTCTGGGATGGCCTTTACACAGATGAAAGTGATACTCATTTGTCTATTGTCTGTATAAGACGCGTCGGTTAGATTAATAACGTTATATTAATAAAAAAAGCTTTTACTATGTACTTCTCCTTGACTTAGGTTCCAAATGAAAGAATTTCTCGGCACGATGACTGCATCTGAGTTACATTTATAAACATTCCTTCTAATAAAAGATATAAATGGGCTGGGAAACTTTCTCTACGATTTGTAATGCGGTAAAAATCTTTTTTATAGCCATAACTATAAATTTGTATGTGCATGCAACAATACCTCCATATATATCAGTTCCAAATATCCCCTCTATTAATTCACACTTTTCAAACTCCAACTTCTAATATTTATATTTTTTTTTGTTTAATTTCTAATTAAGAGACACATAGAGACAATAGGTAGGGTAAATTTTTCATAAATAGTTTAATGAACTATTTATTCATCAAACATAAATATGTAATTTTTGTTTTATGTTTTTTTATGGTAACATACTATATGCATACTGTCATCACGTGAAAATTGAATGCATAGCAACTCTTTCGCAAAAGTAAAAAAGTTTATGCATGTAAAAAAATAAGCGTTTTTTACCTCACTAACCTAGTGAAGCTCTATAAGGTGAAGTGTAGAGAAAAAAATTAACGTAAATAGGATATGAAGTGTAATAGTATTTTGTAAATTGAAGACTCGATATTTGAAAATTATTTCCTTCAAATAAAAAAAAAGATTTTTTCTTGATTTTTAAGAAAGGAAAAAAAAACTTTTAAATTTCTATATAAATTTCTTGATTTTTTACGTATAGAAAGATAAATATGTATACGTATTTACATATATTCATATATATAAATATATAAATATATATATAAATATATGTATATTATATATATATATATTTATATATTATATATATATATATATATATATATATATATATATATATATTTATATATTATATATATATATATATATATATATATATATATATATATAGATAGATAGATAGATAGATAGATAGATAGATAGATAGATAGATAGATATAGATATAGATAGATATATATGTATCGTATAGAAACTACGTTAAGTAAAGTTTAATATTAAAAATATACTTTTAGTCTAATATAAATGTGTTAACTGTATTTCACTGTTTATTTGCACTTTATTTCGGATCCTTTAATATCTTTAAATTAGATACAAATTAAAAAATATTATTAGAAATTTCAATTACTGCTTTGAGATATTCCTGCTAAAATCCTTACTCGCTAGCATCGGTAATTATCGGTTTAACTCGACACCTACCCGACTTTACCGGAATGAATATTCTCCTTCGGAAAATGACGGATGAGAGTTTAGCTGACGCTTAAAAAATCAAAACGTGCAATCTACACCTAGTAAAGTTTTTATTTTAAATACTCAGAACAATAAAATTGCATACACATGCATGCACAACACTTATAGGTTTTTTTTTCAAAATAAACGTCAATTATCAGGTAAAAGTTTCTTATTGTTATATGCATCTTGTGCACCATATTTTTTACTACCTGGGTTTGGGTTTAAGTGCAGTTTTTCTGGCTGTCATTATGGAGTCTTAAGATTACTAAAACTTTGCAAGTTCCGATTTTTCCAGCTTTTAGACATTATATATTAATATGCAAAAAAAAATTAACATTTTTATTGCATTAGTATTGCCATATTTAGTGCTTAACGAAAGCTATAGCTAATCAATTTATCTGCATTATCTCTATCGGCAATGCATAATTAAAACATTAAAAAGCTTTCTATTCAGTATTACTTAATATATTAATTATTTTGAACGTATGATTCCTTATAATTTTTTTCTAATTAATTTATGACATTTGATTAAATATGTATGAACAAATAAAATATGATAATAAATAAATTAATTTTATTAATGCCCTCATATTTTTTAAATTTTGATTATCTAAAATTATATTTGAGGCAATTTTTCTTTTTTTAATTTGCATCGTGATTTACATAGAAAATATTTATGAAGCGATTTTCAATGGTGTATACTGAAATGACTTCTATTATATATGTGAAGGTATTTATATTGTGAATTGCAAAATACTTTCTGATATAATTGGAACATGATTTATTCAAAGTTCCTTTCTCTAATTCAGAGAGTAAGGAAACATCATAAAATTATATTTTTCAAATTATAAATATTATAATTAATTTCAAATTACATTTGATAATTACGTTAGACCCTTATATATTTTATTTTGATTATCTACTATTAGGTACATGAAACTTTCTTAATTTTAATTTGCAAAGTGACTTACATAGAAATTATTTATGAAGCAATTTTCAATGGTGTATACTGAAATGACATCTATTATATCGGTGAAGGAATTTATATTGGGAATAGCAAAATACTTTCTGGTGTATTTGGAACAGGATTTATTCTAAGTTTCTTTCTCTAATGCAGAGAGTAAAAAACACTTCATAAAATTATATTTTTCAAATTATAAATATTATAATTCATTTCAAATTATATTTTGACAATTACCTTAGGCCCTTATTTTTTTAAACTTTAATTATCTACTATTAGGTGTGAGACAACTTTCTTAATTTTAATTTGCAAAGTGATTTACATAGAAATTATTTATGAAGCGATTTTCAATTATGTATACTGAAATGACATCTATTATATTTGTGAAGTAATTTATATTGTGAATTGCAAAAAAAATTCTGATATGTTTGGAACATGATTTACTCCTTTCTCTAATGTATAGGGTAAGAAAAACTTCATAAAATTATTTTTTTCTAATTATAAATATTATAATTTCTTTTCAAATTATGAATTTTATAGAATATTTTAAAACTATAATCCTTATTTTTATATATATATATAATATATATATATATATATAATATATATATATTTTTTATATTTAAATATATATATAAATATATATATATGTATTTATATATAAATAAATATATATATATATATATATATATACAATTTTCAGAAGAATATTAAAAACGTCGTCTGAAAATTTGCCAGGAATATTTATTAATTGATGTAAAGGTAATTAAGGTAAAAATTTCATGCTATTAGAGATAATGAATTAGAGATAAATTATTCAATGCCCCAGTTTCTAATGTTATATTACAATGTAAAAAACAAAAGGTTTTCTAATTTTCATTCTTAATTGAGCTAAATATTCATTTCTTAGTAATATACCAGCACAAACAACACATATTGAAATTTTCTATTTACTACACGTATATATAATTTAGCGGAGTAATGCTTAGCTAGTACTGTATAAATATAAAACACTTCCAATGCGTAGACATGGCATCATGTTCTCTAGTATTTTGTTACAAATTTACATATATGAGCAATTACATTATGTACTTATATACTAATCGTATATATGATTTGATACGACTGCACTCTAATTTGGCCTATATAAACTATTTAAAATGTATATGCATATGTGTATACAGCTTGCGTTTGTTAAATCCCATAGATATTATTCATGTATATATATACGCATATATACATATATCCATATGTATATGTAAATATATGCATGTCTACAGATTATATTAGACATATGCATTAGATAAACATATGGGTATCAATAGATATAGTAACATGTGTAACATTATATTCCAAGCATAAGAAACTTGTTACGTAGTAAATTGCAATTTTATATTACAGCATATAGATAGTAATTACATTGCATTTACTTATTCTATATCAATATTAATGAAATATGGTATTTACCACATAAATCTATCAACACTATTTAGAAAAATATTTCTAAAATGATAGTCAAGGAATTAATTTTTTGCACTGATCTATATGACGAATTTGAATTTTTGTAATAAAAAAGTAATTAAACCAGTCGTTTCAGACAATGAGGAACTACTACAAAAATCTGTATAATAAGTACGTTATGTTATTCTTTTTACAAAACTACAGCTAGATGTTTTCTATGTTACACCATATAGATAGTACTTACATTGCAATTACTTCTTCTATAACAATATTAATAAAATACGGTATTTTCAACTTAAATCCATTACTATTATTTAGAAAAATATTTGTAAAATGAGAGTCATGGAATTAATTTTTTACACTGATCTATATGACGAGTTTGAATTTTTGTAATAAAAAAGTAATTAAACCAATAACTTCAGACAATTAGGAACTACTACTAAATGTATAATAAGTACATTATATTGTTCTTTTTTACAAAAATACAGCTAAATTGTTTTTTTTTAATTAAGTACCCTATTATCGTGCGGCGCTGCTAAAATGCCAATACACTAAATCTACCTTATTTTCTGCAAGCGATCAATGCAAATGTGTAATAGCAAAAGAACCGAAAATAGGCAAGCGATTGGTAATGCTTCAGAAATAGTTCAAAGAAAACTGACCTATTATCGGCCGGCTGAAGACTTGATAGATCCAGGATATGCTAATAAAAATAATCCACCAATTGACTGAAAACCGCATCTGTAATCCATTCATAGTTTCCTGTTTTCTCTTTCACAAAAAGCACACACCAAAATATTATCTTCTTCTGTTTCCCGTTCAAAATTTTTTTATCGTTTTCCGTAGACGGAAATCCAGTGGGTTAAACGAAAAAAAACTGTTCCAAACAAACACCAAAAAACAAAATTATTCCAAATTTTTTTTTTTCAAATTTTTGTCACTTTTTTTTAAAACACAATACACAATTTTATTTCATATATCCAGAAACGCATTTTCTCGCGAGCCATAAATAGTGCTCGAATGGAGAATAAAAATTAGAGTGCAAACAGAGAGTAGAAAAAAAAAGAAGAATAGAGTGCAAACAGAACTTGGGTAGAAAGAAAGAAAAAATGAACTCCCGTTTAGCAAGAACAAAACGATTTTCATTCGGAGTCCAAAGGAATGTACTGTCCGGACTGACGATCATCCGGCAACTGAAGGTCCGGTGTGGGGGAGCTCCTGGCAAGGAATCGAACACAGAGGAGCGTTCCACTTTGCCGGAGGTGGGGAGGGATGCTGGAAGCTATATAAGGGACCGCGCCGCGTTAGAGAAATCCGTAGAGATCATTCTAAAAGGCGCTACTGTGCAAAGAGAAAAGTCGACGAGCGGGGAATTTTAAAAAGGGGATGAAGTCCCTAGTCCTGTTGGGGGTTTCCTCGAGTTTTTTTCTATAAAAGAATAAATTTAAAAATGAGAGAACGTAAAAAAGAGAACAAATGAATGAATGTGTTTACAATTTTTTTCAAAATGCGGATATCGTTCTAATGGAAATATTCGAGCGCTTTTGCAGATGCTTTTTGAAGAGATATTGATATTGTCTTTTCACAGCTTCATTTCTGTTTGACTCTATATTTCATTCGACGGGAAGTAACATATACCGTGCTGAGGATAAAGGTCAAAGGTCAATATAGTGCGTGTAGGAGAGAACGTGCTTTTATGTGTCCGTGTTAAAAAGAAGATTCTTTTAATTGAAGAAAAAGTATTCGTATAAATACGTTATAACATATATAAATATATTCACATAAATATATGTGTGGGTGTGCGCTTGTATCTCTCAGCACCTGTGCATATGGCTCTGTGTGTGCTTGTTTCTGTGTAAGTATGTGCGCGAGCTTGTATGCGTATGTATATATAAGGGACCTGCAGAAAAAAGGAATTTTTAAATTCCTAACCAAATATAACGATTTCTTTATAAATGTAGTAGATATGAAAGAAATGCTGCATTAATTTTATAGTATCAATTGAAGGGGGAGAAACCTTCAGGGAAAATATCTCACTACGCCTCTGGCGTATATATTCATATATATGTATGTATATATATATATATATATATATATATATATATATATATATATATATATATATATATATATATATATATATATATATATATATATATATATATATATATATATATATTATATATATATAATATTATATATTACATAATATATATATATATATACATATATATTATATATATTATATATATAATTAAATAATATATATATATATAAATATATATATATAATTTGTTTTCAAAATTAAATAATAAGTAATTTTTTTTTAAATTTTAAAAGATTAAATAAAGCAAATTTGAAGAACCATAGAAGTAGAATGAAGTTATATCTAATTAGTCATTAAAATAACCTAAAATTTTCACCTAACACAAAATTTGATTAATTTATTCTAAAAATAATACAAGTATCTATACACAGAAAAAAAGATTTATTTATTTAGTAGAATTTTTTAAACCTCGTGGATCGTAATAGAATGTATAATTTTAAATTTTTCTATATTATTTTCTCAATCAATCAATACTTTCTTACTTTTCAAAAGAACTTAAAAGATCCTAAATATCTACTACGTTTGTACATTTTTATTACTCAAAAATTGTGATTGGTCATGTTAGACATGCTTTTAACATACGCGAAGACTCTATTAGAGAAAAAGAATTTAATACCTTCTAAAATAATCATTATGCGTGCCAAAAGTGTATATGTTTGTTCGATTATTAATTGTTAATTAATAAAATTATAAAAAAAATTGTAAAACACTTAAGACCTGTTTATTTTATTATAATATCAAAATATTATCAATCGTAATAATTATAATGAAAATGTAAAATTGTTATTCATAACAATTTTGCAAAACAAATTTTTATGATACATTATTATTAGCAAGATAACTCAAATGAAACTGTCAAAGGGTTAAAGACCTAATGCTTATAGTCAATTCGGAAATGATACGAACATTTATACCAGCAGAGGGATTCGAACCTACGAAGAGCATATCTCTACCATTCGGCGTGTTATTAAGTACTTAAAAAAATAAGGATATATGAAAACAGACGTATTTTCTGTATATACAGATTTCCTTTAGTAGATATGAGATCTTTAATAAAGTCAAGAGTGGAATGCGATATTCATTTATACAACTTCAACGATTTACAACATCAACATACTGTGCAAAAATCGAAATTCACTCTCGGAACATGTCGAAATTGACTAGCACTCATGTATGTATATATATATATATATATATATATATATATATATATATATATATATATATATATATATATATATATATGTATATCTATATGTATATATATATGTATATCTATATGTATATATATATATATGTATATATATATGTATATCTATATGTATATATATATATATATATATATATATATATATATATATATATATATATATATATATATATATATATGTATATGTATATGTATCGGGAATAAGTAAGACTAACAGGAATATTAGCCAATGAGAAATAATTATTATGGTCACTACAGGAATACAAGTGTGGACATTTATAAAACAATTATATAATAAATGCTGACTTGTACAAAATTGAGCTCGGCAAATGGATGCTCACTACAAGGTATATATAAGTAGAGGAGAAGAAGCGAAACTTCGCAATATTTCAGAGATTATAGTCTAAGTAGAGAAACCCCAAAAATTATTTCATAATATAATTGGAACTTAAAATAATTTAACTGTGGTAAAATGTAATTAGACCAACACTGTATTCGTAATATATAAAAGTAATAATTATGTAATAATTTCATAATTTTATATAGTAGATTACGAAGTGTTAAATATAACATAAAAATTTTGCATAATTTATTAATACTATTTTGTTTAGGTTTGGAGCGCCACGGTCTACTGTTAGTTACATGAGGCCTAATGAAACCGGGACCTACTGCTTAAAGCCAATTCCGAAGGGCCATACCAGATGCGGGATTCGAATCCACGAAAAGCAGAGTAATACCATTAGTGTTATATTCTCAATTAATGTTCTTAAATATTTAGAAACTTATGATAGATCAAAGCAGAAGCATTTTCTGCATATATATTTTTCTTTAGTAGTATAGTACCTATAATAATAAAATCTCGAACGAATTGTGATTTTTACATACAATATAAATAGACTATACCACAATCGAAAGTTCCTGACGGAACATCTCAAAAAAGACTGGCACTCATTTCTTCTCTCTTTTATTTTTCGGGAAATGAAATAACAAGTCTTTCATTATTAAGAGGAAGAAAAACCTAATATTGCCTCGCGATATCGTACTTAGTGTTATCATCGATATTTTGACGGATTGAGGGCAGTATATAAAATAGGAAAGACTCCAAACGTTTCGAAAAAACTTTTTGTTTCTTGTGCGTTTGTTATCATTTGATATAGTTATCATTAGACATGCACTTTATTAGTAATATATAAATTGACCAAATTAGCAAAATATTGTGAGGCTGTTCACACATTTTTTGGACAATGTATATTGTTGTCACAACACTAAATTACATAAAATTCTTGTGTTTGAAATGTTCTATTTGATAGTCCTTATTCTGAACTATCTCGCGACACCATAATTTATACTATAATAATGCCTTATAAAGTGTCAGAAGGGGTATTATATCCAATTCTTCCTGAACAGCTTTCCAGATTCCTGTAAGGTTTGTGGGATGAAGTTTAGATAATGCAGATTTTGAAAGTCCGAAAGCACAAAAAGCCATAGGTGATACATCGAGAGATTTAGTAAGGGTATCAGTAGATCAGTTAACCCTCTAAGCGGTTCGCACGTACAATTTTACCAAACCGATGATGTCTTCAAACTGGTTTCACGCACAATTTTCGACCTCCAAAAACATTCCGAAAATGCATGTAATGTACATTTCTGCCAGTGTTTTCCCCCATGGAGTTTTGAGACAGGAGGGTCAGGTCGATTGTTTAAGAACTGCTCCCCTCTGTGACTAACATTTACTAAGGGATGCACCCCTACTCCCTCAGGCACAAAGACGCTGATAGCTTTTCATGGATTTGTAAATTTCTATTTCGAAATATTTCATTTTCGGTAACAGATGTATCTCTAATTGCACCACTTAAATATCTTGGATGATTTTCGTAAAAAAAATATAAATAATTCTCTTAAAGAATATTTTTATTTCTACTTTTAGAATCCATTATTTCTTATAGGATGATCTTGGAGACTCGACGAGCTTTATGTGTATTAAAAATTAACAATATATAATATCTATTTATATATTTATTTATAACCGGAAGTAAAGGGACAATAACAAGGGTGGGTTTCCTGTATTCCATTCTAGTCGACAAAGGGCTAAGGAAAAAATATTAGAACGCTTTGGCCACTGACACAATAAAACTTTAGCGTATTTTTTGGAGACTTTTTTTCCTCGGTGTGTTCCACTAGGAGGGTTAAAGGTATGGCTTTGATACCGGTTTTTGTTCCATTTCTTTTGAGAAATTTACAGTGGATGTTGATGTGGGACTGCTAGATTTGTATTGATTGAGTTCCACAGGTTGATGGAGCTGCGGTTAAAGCGATGGTATTACATTAAAAAAATATGTTATGATAGTATTTGGAGTTAATCTTGACATTTTTTAACTCTCTTTGTTTTTAACTTGGCATTATATAAAAAACCAGAAACAATCGTGAATACCTTAGAAAAACTTTCTGTCGAAACATTGAACCATGTACTTAAATTCTTTTCTCCCATTATATGATAATAAATGGCTCTTCTTTTGTTTCTATCATTTACATACACCCATGATTCATCTATTGTGACAATTGTTTTCCATTTTTCTTTGAATAACTGATTCTCATATAGAATTCTGTAGCTTGTCCTGTGTTCAGCGATATGCTTTAGAGAAAGACAATGTACATTGCGTTTTTTCGCATTCTTCAGATTTAAATCAATGTTTATTATTTTGTTTACAGTGGACATCGAGCATTTTAATGATTTTTCCACTGTCCTTTGACTAGCAGAATTTTCATTTAATATTAAACAACGTACCTTTGCAATAGTCGAAGATGTTCGTTTTTTCTTTGGCTTTTTGTTTGGAATTTTTATCCCACTTGAGGCTCCAATTTCAAGTTTTTTCCTTCCTTTTTGACAATATTACCTATCGACCCTTTAGATAACACGAAACCATGACTATCACACCGTTTTTGGATAACGGAATATGAATACTTCTCTTTAGAAAGAACATAAATATAGCCTTCAAACCATTTCTTTTTAAAGAACGTCACTTTGACTAAAAACAAACCTCTCAAGCAACAGACGATAATTTTGACTTTTAAAAACATAGTACAATTGCAGTTATTTATTTTGCAACAAAAGGTTTTTTAATACCGCTAACTAAAATCGTTTAAAAATTTTGAGAACAACCTCTGTATTATTTTCAAAGTAGGCTGTGTAATCAGAGAGAGCTCAAATGTCGATTCATAACTAAATCTTGAGATAAAAATATTTTATTGCATATTACAATGCATTCTTTATTCTTCTATTCTTTAAAGGTATTAAACAACTCTATTTATCGGATTTCCTAACTAAATGCTAACAAAGGAGTCTAAACTATTGATTAGTAGAACCTTTTGTTCTTCTTCCAAATAGTAAACAACTGGAACATTAAATCTTATTTAGCGGTGGTCTTTAACAATATTTTTCTTTACACTTTTCCTCAGTAATCTCTGCAATCGAATTCTGTCTAAGAATTTCATAGCATTTCACAGATTTTAACGTCTATGTCAAAATATAATAAATGAAATTTTTTGGAGTTGTCTTGTTTATATGCATCTTGTTTATATGTATAACAAAAGTATTTGAGACTAAAACTTGTACCAAAAACATGTGCGTAAGTGTTTATCCGAATGGTTTTATGAGAATGGTATAAAAGATTTTTCAGGAGTTCTCATAAATAATAAAAAAATTATATATATATATATATATATATATATATATGTATATGTAATAATATCAATATCTAAGCCTTAAAGTCTATCCAAAATTATCCCTTTTCCTCTTTATTATTCTAAATCTTAATTTCTTCTCTCTATATTAATCATGTTTTCCCAGCCATGCAATTTGAAAGAGGAAGTTTTCATTCCTTTGACCGAACCCTAAAATTCTTTCTTTGATTCTCAAAGCAAAAAATGATATGGCTGGCATTTTAATTATGAAGTTATAACTCTCCCAGGAAAAATCTGTAATGATCAGCAATAATAGTCATCTGGAACGCCATACTTTGGCAGATGGCTCTAATCAAAAGTTACTTCTTATAAGCAAACAACTGTTAAATCAGCATTTTTCCCACGACCCTAAAAATACACACGGGTTTTGGTCGTCTCTCGAAGAAGGTTGGCATTACTAAGAGAGAGTGTTCTGACACCGTCCGGTACAGTTGCCTCTGGATTTTGTGCTATTTTGATCGGATGAAATAAAAATTAGGTTCGGCCACGACGAATTATGTTTTTATTTCGAACAGACGGCTTGCCAGCCCAGACTTGGCAGCCCAGCTAGAACGAGCTGAGGATAATAATAGGGGCAATTTCAAAAGAAGTTTTCAAGTGTAAGTTCGTGGCTGGTTGGTCCCCCTGATCGATTACATATACATATATATATATATATATATATATATATATATATATATATATATATATATATATATATATATATATATATATATATATATATATATATATATATATATATATATATATATATATATAATATATATATATATATATATATGATATATTGATAAAGATATTACCAGTTTTATGTATCATAATACCAAACAACTCCTGTTGTAGTTAGCGTATCTAAGATAAATTATGAAAGAAAAATAGATATTTCCGACTATATCATTATTTCTCTAGTACTTGCC
>CM063497.1:78028053-78043053 GCA_032207245.1 Pardosa pseudoannulata | reverse complement strand
AATTTGATTTTCTATTAGAGATATTTATTGTTAAATAGTCTTTGTTCCAACAGTAGGGTTTCATCCTCAACACATGAACGATATCTTATATAGGCTTACGTCTTCTAGAATCGGGATCAATATAATGGACTTCGTAAGTAACATCCGATAACTTGCGCAGGACCTAGTACGTTCCAAAATACCTCTTCAACAACTTTTCGGAGTGACCTACCTTGCGTAGAGGAATGAAGATCCAAACCAAATCACCTGGTTGGTACACTACGTCACGATGTCTAGAGTTGTAGAGACGTCGGTCTTTTTCCTGGGCCTGAAGAGTATGAACCCTAGCTAATTGACGGGATTCTTCCGTCTGGGTTACTAGTCTGGCGACGTAGTCTGGTGCTGCATCCTCTATGGGCTCATGGAACATGACATCCAGGGTTGTTTCTTTTGGCTATGTTACTTACAAAGTCCAGGATTTTGATCCCGATTCCAGGAGACGTAAGCCTATAGATATCGTTCATGTGTTGAGGATGAAACCCTACTAAGTACCAGAAGACCAGGCGGACTTGGATATCAGTAAATATTCAGTAAGTGTTTGCATACATACATATCAGTACAATATATACATACATATCAGTTGCATGCGTTATAAAAGAATGTAGTATAAAAAGGTTAATTTTCTCCTAGGATGTGACTGAAAAGAATAGATTTCTAACACTTGATAATAATCAATATTTATTTTTCACGCTATAAAAATTTAATATATTGGGTTGCGTAATAAAAGCGATATATGCAGACACATGGTTAACTGATTATTATTTTAAATCAGTTAATATTACATCCACCAATCTATGCTAAAATATCTTGGTAAAAACACGTTCATTTATAAAGCTACGTTTTTTAATAAGCAAGATATATCTTGGTACAGATAAATGCTGGAATTTTCTTTTTGCTCTATCACTGAAGGTATTGACAACTTTATCTTTCCTTCTGACACTTCTGTAATTTGCTTGTAGGGAAATTTATCCATTTATATTACATCCACCAACTAACAATGAATATCAGTAAATGTTTATCTGAATACAGTTTTGTATGCATAAAAAAATAGATGTCGCATAGTTTTTAAAAGAATGTGCTGTGGAAATTTTCGTTTTCTCTTAAGATGTGATGAAGAAAATAGATTTACCGCTCTTGATAATAATAAATTTTTATTTTTCCTTCTATAAAAATGAGATCTTGGTGAGATCTTGTAACACCTTGCGGGTTGCAGCCAAACTCCCTTACGGGTGGCGTAGGCGTTCATTTGAACCTCGGGAACACAAATCGCACAGCATGCGCCTAACCATAGAGAGAATCTTTATTTACAAATAAACAAAATGAAAATTACAAATTGCATAAAAAGAGAAAGAAATTGTGAGTTAAAAATAATAATTATTATTATAATAATTATAATAATAATATAAAAAAGAATAAATAATAAAAATAATAAAAGTTAAAATAAAAATAAAACAATCTACATATGGCCACGCGATCTGAGAGTGATACCAGTTACTAGCCTGTTGGTAATACAGTAAGTAGTGCTTTGGGGGCGTGGCTTCTAACAGAAGTCCTGGCCATGCCCTAATCTGCTACCTGTTCCTGTAAGGGTTCTTGGATGACCGTTTTTTTTACATTAATTTTAGAAGGACTAAATTTTTCTGAAAAGAACATCGCTTATGGTAATACATTGATAACATTCTCTTTACAATTACACTGGTTCCAACAGATAAAGCACTTATTTACATTGTCTGATAGATCTAGTGGAGCTATACTGACAAGTCTTTAACCCCTTCCCGGTTTTTCCCGAGATAAACTCGGGTAGGCGAAATGTATCATCCTAGCTCATCCCGAGTGTAGCTCGGGCACTGTGAAATTTTACCCTAAGCAATCAGTCTTTCTCTAAATATTTCAAGTGCTTTTTATGGTTTCAAATGCTTTTGTTTACTTTTCTGGCAACTAGATTATTTGCTGCTCAAAGAGAGACAGTAGAGGCAAGAAGGTAAGGAGAGAAACAAGGTTCTACTGTCCAGATTGCGATGTTGGACTCTGTGCAGTACCGTGTTTTCTATTGTATCATACACGACCAAATTTTAATTAATAATTTCATTATCATTTATGTAAACGCATAGGATATAAATAAAATTTAATTCAAGATAAAAGCTAGGTATTCTAAGCTTTATATTTATAGTTAGTGTGACTCCAAAGTCTAATGATTTTTGCCATACAGAAAGGCAACTACATAGGTAAGTTACTCATTTAAATCCATTTTTTTACATTAATTTTTAAAAAAGTTTTGTATGCGAATAATGCTATTATGTTTAAAAGCTATGTATGTATGAAAATAAGAATAAAAAATTGACATTTTTTGACCCATAATCCCGAAATAAAATGAACCTGGAAGGGGTTACTGTTAGTGACTTTCTTCACTTTTCAGTAGATAGTTCTGTGATTATGTTGCGTTGACAGCTAACAATGAGATCAGTAAATCTCTGTGTGTATGTTTGTATACACACAAAAATATCAGTTGCATAGTTTATAAAAGATTGTTTAACGAAAATTAAGTTTTCTTCTTCGTTGAGAAGAAGACAATAGATTTCAAGCATAATAATCAATAGACTTAGTGTCTTAGTAACTATTTCATAGAGCTACTATTTTGCAATGACAACATACTTTTTGCCAAACTGGAATTTGCTTTCCTTCCTACTACTGCAGTTAGTGACTTCTTTCACTTTTCAGCAGATAGTTCTGTAATTATGTTGCGTTGACAGCTAACAATGAGATCAGTAAATCTCTGTGTGTATGTTTGTATACACACAAAAATATCAGTTGCATAGTTTATAAAAGATTGTTTAACGAAAAGTTCTGTTTTCTTCTACGTTATGAAGAAGACAATAGATTTCAAGCATAATAATCAATAGACTTAGTGTCTTAGTAACTATTTTATAGAGCTACTATTTTGCAATGACAACATACTTTTTGCCAAACTGAAATTTGCTTTCCTTCCTACTACTGCAGTTAGTGACTTCCTTCACTTTTCAGCAGATACTTCTGTAATTATGTTGCGCTTGACAGCTAACAATGGGATTAGTAGTTTGTTTGTATGTTTGCATGCACACAAAAATATAAATTGCATAGTTTATAAAAGATTGTTTAACGAAAAGTTACGTTTTCTTCTACGTTGTGAAGAAGACATTATATTTTAAGCATAATAATAATAAAATTTTATTTTTTATAACTTCAAAAAGTAAATATATTGTGGAATGAATTAAAAGGGGATAATAAGGCAGCACCATTAGATGATAAAAGATTCAAATTAGTAACAGTTAAATTCAGCCGAGATATACTGTCGTGTTTTGAAAAATACGCTCTTCTATAAAGCTAGGTTTTTTCATATATAATATACTTTTTTCAGTTCTGGAATTTGTTTTCTATCCAACAATTAAAGCGTATGACAGTCTTGTCTTTTCATTTGACATTTTTATAATTAGCCTATAGTACAATCTATCCGTTTATATTACATCTGCCAATTAACCCTATGACAGTTTTATTTTTTTCCAGAAGTCGGTCAAAAAATGTCATTTTTTATTGCATTTTCTTTCTTTATTTTACATTTTTAAGTAAAGATATGTTATTAAAATTAACATTTTTTATGTTTTTAAGCATTTATTACAACATTTTCTTTCTATGAAAGCATCATAGAGCTGAAGTTTACCTTTAGTCTCATCGATATCCGAGCTAATTTTTGGAATTCCAGTGAAAGCGGGAGGCGGATCCGAAGGATTATCACAATTAATTTCAAAAAATTGTTTTGCTTGACTCATTCCATCTGTACTAATATCAGAGTCACTCCTATCCAGGTCATCTAGTCAACTTTCGCTACTATCATTTACCGAAAATTCAGTTTCTGATTCCGAGTCACAGTTCGAATCGCAAGAAATTAGCTCCATACGCTCTGAATTATCTATTATTTAAAAGTAAAAATATATTATTCAACTCTTACATCAATAACATTATCAGGCGGTTAGTAAA
This sequence comes from Pardosa pseudoannulata, assembly GCA_032207245.1. NCBI lineage: Eukaryota > Metazoa > Arthropoda > Arachnida > Araneae > Lycosidae > Pardosa > Pardosa pseudoannulata. The sequence continues at coordinate 78,039,003 of CM063497.1, read as the reverse complement.
ATATAACTAGAAAGCTATACACTGAAAGATAACAATTCATCTTCTGGTACAAAACATCTATAAGAATAATTTGTTACTAAAATTGTAAAAAATACGACCGAAACAGTGCAAGTGAAATAGAAATCAGATTGCCAGTAAGCCGAACGGGCAGATCAGTAAAGGCCCGAAAGCTATGCCCGTACGACGTACGGGCAAAACAGGGAAGGGGTTAAGAAACAAACTTCTTCAGACGCGGACTATCTGCTTATTGCTCATTGCTCAAATTATCAACATGGGAAGAAGTGTGGAAAACATCCCGTAGCGGCCGATGATCAAATGTAAATCAATGTAAATGCCAAATGTAAACGTCTCGTGACGACTCACAAGATGTCAATAAAACATCATATCGTATCGGTAATAAACCAGAAGAAAATACAATCTATAAAGCATAACGAATCAGTAGTAGCAAGTAGCGCAATGTTAAATTGCGTCCTGGAGCATGGGATGGGTTCAAGTTCAAGTTTGAGGCTCGAAGGTCATTTCACCACGAGGATTACTCGAAACAGAGCGTTTTGTTTTCAAAGTGTTGATTTGTGGTAATATAGATCATTCATCGTGTCTTTAAAACTTTGTCGCAGTTTTATTGCTGATTTCAAGCTGAAAGTAATTCAGAAGGTCGACATTGAGGTCGACGAGAAAGCAAGAAGAAATAGGTCACAAACAAAAGGAAATCTTAAAAATAGGAGAGTAAAGCTACCAATCATCGTGTAAAAATACAATAGCCTGCATTAGAAGACGATTTACATAGCTGGGTTCTCGAACAGAGGAATGTAGGCCGCTCTGTTCCTTCCGTTAAAATTAGTCTTTGAGGCTATGGCAGAAGAAATGATTTTAAATTTTAAAGGTGGAATTAATTGAGTCTAATCCATACATTTCGGCACTCTACTGCATTTAGGTTTTTATTCCTAAAATGATTTAATATTGTCATATTAAAATAATATTTTTGCACTTATAGTCCGCGGATTATCCAGTGGTGCGGACTATCTGATGATTTATGGAATTTTTTAAATAAAAAATCACTCCAGCGTACTATACGAGGGTGAAATTACGGCAGATCCAGCGGAGATATGTTGAAATATCTTGATAAAAGAACACTCTTTTATAGCATTATGTTTCTGCTTAAACAATATACATTTTAGCATACTGGAACTTTCTTGCTAGTATATTGCGGTGACGCGTAGCCACCCCAAGACTCCTTGGTCGAGCGACGTACCGAGGTGACATGTAACTGTAACTGTACCGGTACAACACTTACCGTCACGAGATATGAATAGCGGTGCATCACTCTCTCACCTCGCTAATATCCTGCTAGCTGCTGTACTTTTTCCCTCGTGGAAATATTTGAATCAGGTCGAAATAAATGTTAAGTTTTGGTTAACGGCTCAATCTCTTTCCTTTTGTTCAACGTTCATTTGCGATACGATTTGGAATGCAGCTTTGGATCCGCTCTTATCTGCAATAACATTAATCGAATAATAACTTATATTTTCATCCGACACTTCTTTTACTAGAATGTAGATAAATCTATTCAAATATGTTGAGGTATAACGAAAGTTTACGATTAGAGAACACGTATATGGATAAAATATACAAGTGTCAATATTTGTCTTTATTTTTGTAGCCTATAGAAGCAATCTGAAGCAATCCAAACAAGCAATCTAACAAGCATTAGAAATAAAATATATACAGTTTGAAATTTGTCATTATTTCTCCCTTACTTTACATTTTCTGTAGCTCAACTGAACAGTTTAAAACAACCCAAACGATTAACATGCATTGAAAAATATATACAGTTCAAAATTTGTCACCCTTTATCATAATCATCATTTATTAAAGATCACATCAAATAACATACAGAGAGCAGTATATATATACACATAAAAACCAGCTTGGAAGTCAAGTTAAACGAACAGTTAATAACAGGAAAAATAAAGAAAAAACCATGGACCAAAATCTGTATAAGAAAATTACTCCATCAGCAGATGGCTTAATACAAACTCACCTCTGATATAGGAGCCGCATCCAGAAAGTAAGTTTCCCGAGGATTTCCCCTTTAAAGTAATCGTAATTAGCAGTGACAATTTAGTATGCGTAACATATCTATGACGTATCAATCATACACCAGCTGCACAGGTCCTGTCTCGTGGCAGTAACGTGGTAGCATTAGTCCGAAATGAAAACTAATTCCTTTACCCGCCGCCTGCAAGGTTTGGTTCATGATCTTGAATGCACAAAGCGTTGTGCCAGTTGAAATTCGTCGTCAGCTCTGTCATGTCTAGGAGCCGAAACTGACACCCGAACACAAAATCGATCTTGCTCCCAGCGATTTGCTCCTTTTCTTGCACCTCAAGAAGTTCCTGTTTTCCTGTGAGAGTTTTGACAACGATGAAGAGCTGCAGACGTCTGTCACGTCTGTGGATCCATTCACAGGCGGCAGAGTTTTACGACAGAGGGATACAAAAGTTGATCCCGCAATACGACAAGTGTCTCAATTCTGGTGTTGCTGTACTTGTTGCCAATAAATATGTTTCTGAAAGTGTGAGTTCTTTTTTTCTTTTAATAATCCAAGTGGAACACATCTAGGAAAAAAAATCTCCAAAAAATATGCTAAAGGTTTACTGTGTGAGTGGCCAAAGCGTTCTATGATTTTTTCCTTCGCCCTTTGTCGACTAGAATGGAATATGGGAAACCCACCCTCGTTATTGTCTCTTTATTTCCGGTTATATATAGATATATATAAATAGATATTATAGACTGTTGATTTTTAATACATATAAAGCTCTTCAAGTCTGGAATATTATCATATAAGAAATAATGCATTCTAAAAGTACAAATAAAAATATTCTTTGAGACTTATTTATATTTTTTAAGAAAATCATCCAAGATATTTAAGCGGTGCAATTAGAGATGCATCTGTTACCGCAAACAAAAGGAAATCTTAAAAATACGAGATTTAAAAAATCCATGAAAATCTGCCGATTTTGTGCCGCAGAGGGTAGGGTGCATCCCTCAAAAATGTCAGTGAAAGAAAGGGATAAATTCTAAACAATAACCGGACCCTCCTACCTCAAAACTCCATGGAGGAAAGCACTGGCAAAAATGTACATTACATCTATTTTCGGAGTTTTTTTGGAGGTCGAAAATTGTACGTTTTGAAGTCATCATCGGTTTGGAGGAATTGTACGTGCTTAGAGAGAGGGTGGGTTAAACAAGGAAACTTATTTTCTGCATGCGCCTCGTACACCTGAGGCTGGTTACACACACGGCGGATTTTTCCGAGCGGAAAATTTACCGTCGCCGCTATTCCAATAGTAGTCCAGTTAAATAAACTAGAACTTGCACATTAAACGGAACAGAAAACGATCTTTAAATTTGCCGTCGATGGTAGCTCCGGAGCCGTCTGGTGCCACTGGAGCTCAGAGGAAATGTATCCGTCGTCTCGAACTCGAGCTCTATGCGACCCAGTGAACCTTTGCACACACACAGCGGTTTTTACTATAATTTGCATTGGACTTTCGTTGTGAACATGAATAATTACGTGAACACGAGAGTTATTGATAATGAAATTCTGATTTCATTAATCCCTTTCCTGTTTTGCCCTTACGCCGTACGGGCACAGCTTTCGGGTCTTTACTGATTTGCCCGTACGGCGTAAGGGCATTCTGATTACTATTTCGCTTGCAATTTTTGGGCAGTATTTTTTCCAATTTTAGTAAAAAATATTTCGTATAGATAGCCAGTAAATGATAGTTTACAGTTTATTGTATTTTCTGCTCTGATTAGTTCAAAAGCGAGGGGTTTTTCGCATGTTTTGTATCAGAAAACGAATTGTTATCTTTCAGTGTATAGCTTTTTGGATATATTTTACTAACCGCCCGATAATTTTATTGATGTAAGAGCTGAATAATATATTTTTACTTTTAAATAATGGTTAACTCAGAGCGTATGGAGCTAATTTCTTGTGATTCGAACTGTAACTCGGAATCAGGAACTGAATTATCTGTAAATGATAGTAGCGAAAGTTTACTAGATGACCTGGATAGTAATGACTCTGATAGTAGTACAGATGGAATCAGTCAAGCAAGATAATTTTTGAAAATAATTGTGATAATCCTTCGGATCCGCCTCCTAGATTTGCTTTCACTTGAATTCCAAAAATTAACTTGGTTATCGATGAGACTAAAGGTAAACTTCAGTTCTATGATGCTTTCATAGAAAGGAAAAAGTTGTAATAAATGCTTAAAAATATTAGAAATGTTAATTTTAATAACATATCTTTACTTAAAAATGTAAAATGAACAAAAAAGGCAATAAAAAATATGACATTTTTTGACCGAATTCTGGAAAAAAAAATGAAATTGTCAAAGGGTTAATATAAGAGAAACCTGGTTTATGGGATAAAACTCTAGAAATTTTTAAGGGCAAAAATGCTTCTGGTAAAGTTTGGAATAAAGTTTGCCTTGGATTTCGAAGCTAATTCGATAAATTGGAAGGAAGAGTGAGAAATGAATTTAGTATCCATATTTTCTCACATATCTATACACCCAATGACAGAATACTTTTTAACAGTCTGCAATGGTAGTTGAGTCTCGAAAGAATAGTTTGCAGAATAGTGCGCGACTATAAAAATTTTCGTATTTCTCCTTATTAATTAAGCAGACTGCTTTTAATGACTGTTTCCTATATAATTAAGGAATGTAAATATTTTTATAATTTAAACATAAACAGTATAAATATGAATTGTAAATGTTTAGTGAAAGAAAAATCGATATGAATAAATTTTGATTAGTTGAGTATTTGACATATCAATATTTTTGTCACACTCGTAGCCAAAATGTCGGAATTTTGACGTCCAAGACAAATGTAGTGCTGCCGGCAATTATAGAGCAGGTCCTTCTCTGTAGCATCACAGCATCACAAGTTTTACGCTGTTTAACCCCTTCCCGTTTTTTCCGAGCTGAACTCGGGCAATCGAAATGTACCATCCTGGCTCATCCCGAGTGTAGCTCGGGCACTGTGAAATTTTACACTGAGTAATCAGTCTTTCCCGAATTATCTCACATGTGCTTTCTATGGTTTCTAATGCTTTTTTTTTACTTTTCTGGCTACTAAATTATCTGCTGCTCAAAGAGAGACAGCAAAAGGAACAAAGCAACGAGAGAAACAAGGTTCTAATGTCCAGATTGCGATGTTGGACTCTGTGCAGTACCGTGTTTATGATTACATCATACACAACCAAATTTTGATTAATAATTACTTAATCCTTTATGTAAATGCAAATGATATAAATAAAATTTAATTCAAGATAAAAGCTAGGTATTCTAAGCTTTATATTTATAGTTAGTGTGAACTGACTCCAAAATCCAATGATTTTTAAAGCACAGAAAGCCAACTATACAGGTAAATTACTCATTTCTTTAAATTAATTTTTTACATTAACTTTTAGGAAATTTTGTATGCGAATGATGCTATAATGTTTAAAAAGCTATGTATGTATGAAAATAAGCATAAAAAATTAACATTTTTGACCCATAATCCCGAAATAAAATGAACCTGGAAAGGGTTCCTTTCGTTGATCGGCGACGGTAAATTCTCCGATCGGAAAAGATTCCGCTGTGTGTTCAACCAGCCTAATACCCAGTGGTAAAGAATCAAAAGAAATATATTTTAGAATATAATTAAAAGTAGTCGCTTAATTTTGTCAAAATAACATTACATACAGGGTGTTTCAAACATGACCGGTATATTTGAAATTTCAATACAAACTAAACGACCAGTGATAGAAATACATAGTTTATTGCAATACGCTTGGCACAATATTAAATTTTTAGTCAGACAAACTTTCAAAATTACTTACAATGTTCCACAACAGATGACGCTGCAGTCTGGAAAAATCTAAACTAGGATATTTTCCAGACATCCACAATGAACAACAATAATATGGCGTATTCTGAGAACACAATTATCAGAAACCCGTGTAAACGTCTCAGGCGGGATGGCTTCACATGCAGAAAAGATGTACTGTTCCAGTTATTCAATTATACCTGGATAGTGGAGGTACATTTCGTCTTTTAAGAGTCCCCACAGACAAATATAGTAGTTTAGATTTTTTAGACTGCAGCGCCATCTGTTTTGGAATATTGTAACTAATTTTAAAGTGTCTGCAGGATAATTTACTATTCTCCCAAGCATATTTTAATAAACTGTGAATGTCGTTTAGTTTTTATTAATTTTTCAAATATACCGGTCATTTTTGAAACACCCTGTACATATGTACTTATGAAACAGAACAACAAATAGAGTCTTAGCATTTCGTACTAATGAGTCACCATTGACTTATTCATTTTTCTACAATTAGCGGTTGCCGTTAGAAAATGGCATATCTTGCATATATTCATGGAATAAATAAATACCGCTAAGAGAAAAGCAAAGAAAAACAAATAGAGTCTTAGCATTTCGTACTAATGTGTCACCATTGACTTATTCATTTTTCTACAATTAGGGGTTGCTGTCAGAAAATGGCATATCTTGCATATATTCATGGAATAAATAAATACCGCTATGAGAAAAGCAAAGAAAAACAAATAGAGTCTTAGCATTTCGTACTAATGAGTCACCATTGACTTATTCATTTTTCTACAATTAGCGGTTGCCGGCAGAAAATGGCATATCTTGCATATATTCATGGAATAAATAAATACCGCTAAGAGAAAAGCAAAGAAAAACATATAGAGTCTTAGCATTTCGTACTAATGAGTCACCATTGACTTATTCATTTTTCTACAATTAGTGGTTGCCGTCAGAAAATTGCATATCTTGCATATATTCATGGAAAAAATAAATACCACTATGAGAAAAGCAAAAAAGAAAAAAACATGGAGAGTCTTAACATTTCGTACTAATGAGTCAAGATTGACTTATTCATTTTTCTACAATTAGCGGCTGCCTTCAGAAAATGGCATATCTTGCATATATTCATGGAATAAATAAATACCGCTAAGAGAAAAGCAAAGAAAAACAAATAGAGTCTTAGCATTTCGTACTAATGAGTCACCATTGACTTATTCATTTTTCTACAATTAGGGGTTGCCGTCAGAAAATGGCATATCTTGCATATATTCATGGAATAAATAAATACCGCTAAGAGAAAAGCAAAGAAAAACATATAGAGTCTTAGCATTTCGTACTAATGAGTCACCATTGACTTATTCATTTTTCTACAATTAGCGGTTGAAGTCAGAAAATGGCATATCTTGCATATATTCATGGAATAAATAAATACCGCTAAGAGAAAAGCAAAGAAAAACATCTGCTTCGTTAGAAAATAAATCATATTTTTATCAAGATAGAAAAATCTATCTCCGTTCAATCTAATATTTACTCATTTAAAGCATTAATCATGCAAGGCTCTACCGTATCGCCGACTTTTATTTCGCACCACAGAACCGCCATTTTTTATCTTTTATACCACCAGGAATAAAAAAATTGATTTTTATCAAACGTCGAGAATCCATTCTTCATCATATCGAGGTAGGGGGAAAGACTGCCCGTAATTTTTTTAAAGAAATTTCCTTTGTAATCTATGAAACTGAAATTTTATTTGGTTCATAGAAATTCTCGTCCAATTTGAATATAACACAGTTATTTGTTCTTTTCAATCACGGTACACCGATATCAATGATCTCAATGTTTTTTATTTCCTTACATCTCTGTAGAATGACGTTAGGTGCAAATAAGTTATAAATTTAGTTAATCCTTTGACAGTTACATTTTTTTCCAGAATTCGGTCAAAAAAATGTCACATTTTTTTATTGCATTTTTTTGTTCATTTTACATTTTTAAGTAAAGATATGTTATTAAAATTAAAATTTCTAATATTTTTAAGCATTTATTACAACTTTTTTTCTTTCTGTGAAAGCATCATAGAATTTACCTTTAGTTTCATCGACATCCAAGTTAATTTTTGGAATTCCAGTGAAAACAAATCTAGGAGGCGGCTCCGAAGGATTATCACAATTAATTTAAAAAAATTGTCTTGCTTAACTGATTCCATCTGTACTACTATCAGAGTCACTACTATCCAGGTCATCTAGTAAACTTTCGCTACTATCATTTAGAGATAATTCAGTTTTTGATTCCGAGTAATAGTTCGAATCGCAAGAAATTAGCTCCATACGGTCTGAATTATCCATTATTTAAAAGTAAAAATATATTATTAAATTCTTAGATCAATAAAATTATTATTCGGTTAGCAAAATATAACCAGTAAGCTATAAACTGAAAGATAACAATTCGCCTTCTGATACAAAACATGAGAGAAAACCCGCGCTTTTAAACCAATCAGAGTAGAAAATACAATAAACTGCAAACTATAATTTACTGGACATCTATACAAATAATTTGTTACTAAAATTGGAAAAAATAGGTGCGAAACAGTGCAAGGGAAATAGAAATCAGATTACCCGTACGCCGTACGTGCAAACCAGTAAAAGCCCGAAAACTGTGCCCGTAAGGCGTATGGGCAAAACGGGGAAGAGTTTAAGTGTAACATTTTCCTTAACACATGTTACATATCGGATATAACCTTTGGTCTATTTGCTACTAGTTGGTTATAACGGGTTTCAAATATATTCATACTATATGTGGGTGTATATATATGCAATCCAGCAATATAATAACTGACCCTGCCCCATATCTCACAACTGCATCCCTGCCTGTTACACTTGTGCCATGTCATCAGCTATAACTCATGGCCATGTATTCCTTTCGTGAATACTAAGACATGTACCTGATGTACGGCTGGTGTAATTTAAATGCCTTACGAACTGTTGCCCGTTGTATGACCGTTTTATTCATTATCGTCTGGAAAGATATGCAAATACTGCTGTTGATATGTTCTATAAAGTGTTTTTTTTAGTTTTTATAATTGTACTAAAAGTGAGGATGAGAAAAATAAAAGGGAATGTTTAGGTGGTATTGCTACAATTATCAATATTTTAAGTGAGAATATATCAGATATTGTAAAGATATATTTTTTACCTTTATGAAATATACCTTCTTTTATGGCATTAATCTTATCTTTATTTTTGTATAATCGAGAAGTGTATTTATGAATGTTTTTAAACACACACATATATAGAGAGTATCCGAAAACGACCGCATAAACTCTGCACAGACCCCTCGTTTTGAGCGCACAAAAACTGAGGAAAGAAGTGTTTCTATACGATCTGTAGTTTACAAGAAAAGAACGAAAAAAAAGTATGACGTCACTCCCGGTGCAAGTAAAAACAGTTTATTGAACATATCAACAGCTGTTTATGCACGAGCATACTTCCTAACAGTTCATAAGGCATTTCCATTACATCGGCCGTACATCAGGTACATGTCACAGTAGTAACGAACGGAATACATGGCTACCATACGAAGACTACCAGTAGCTGTAAGATGCAACCTTTTAAATACCAGTTCAAAAGTGGCTTAACGTCATTCCAATGCATGGCAAGAGTTTCAAACATTACCGCCTGGAAAGATATGCAAATACTGTTGTTGATATGTGCAATAAAGTGTTTTTATCTTGCACCGACAGTGACGTCATACTTTTTCTCATTTTTCTCGTAAACTGAGGATCGTACAAGAACGCTTCTTTGGACAGTTTTTATGTACTTCCAACGAGGAATCTAGCTGTGCAGAATTTTTCGGTCGTTTTGGGACACTTTGTGTATGTTTATGTTTAAGAATGTGGACAATATCTGACAGACGTTATCTCTAGTTCTTTGTCATAAGGATTTTGATCTAGTAATTCCTCTATATGAAAGCAGTATAGTATATAACAAATAACAGAATCCCTAAAATAAAAACCTTTTTATTACTAGTATAACAAAAAATAAAATAAATGCTCTCCTAGTGATGAGCCGATCCCTTACATTAAAAATTTTTACTATTTAATTGACTTTAAACCCATAAGGTTACCCATGTTCTAACCTAGTTACTATCGACTCAGACTAATTAATTTCATTAAGACAGCGAAAAATTTAGATTAAAAAAAAGAATTTATTTACAATTTGCATATGTACACAAAATATTACTTCAATTGTCACTGTCTTAAAAAAATAGTAAAAAAAAAAAAACTTACCCCACTGCAGAGAAAAAACATCTTGACTTGGTCTAAATAATCTCACTCAATAACACGCTCAATAATAAAAGACCGCAGAAAATTTTACTGCGAAAAATTAAAAGAGAAAATCTCTTCCTTCTCTATATCACCATTTTTTTTCTCTCCTCTTTTCCCTTGTATCTATATCCTTTACCCTTTTCTTTAGCCCCTCCTTAGTTCCGTCCCATTTGGGAAATTATCCACTCTTGAAAATTCAGGTGGCCAGTTCTCAAATTCTGATGTTTCATTGGATTAGTACCAGATGCTCGTATTTATTTATTTATTTATTTATTTGTATTTTTATATTTTTTATTTCTTCTAGACTCCCTTCTTGAAAGCATGCCTATCTTGAAAACGTGCTCATATTATCTTTTCCCCCCTTTTCTTTCCTGGGCCTCTTTTCTCAACATCTTTTGTATACTGTCCCTTCTTTTATGTATTGATGGGGTATAGGGAGTTATTCGTAAACGCGGCTTCTTTTATGATTTTCCCAAAATACTTTCTCATCCTTAAATCTAAATAATTTCCCCTATTTACTATAAGTGCGGTATCTTTGTATCTATTAAACCTGGCTTAAATTCCGTTCAAATCGAGAAGTTGCTTTCCTAAAGCACGAGGTTTTGCGTAAGTTTTACGAGTCGGTTTTCTTTTGAAGTATTGACCACAATTTTATATAACTCGGAGCTCAAACTGTCCTTTCTTTAATTCCATAATACCGAGCTACTAACTACTATTTCTAAGAATGTGCAAGGCATGAG
>CM063497.1:78010553-78018053 GCA_032207245.1 Pardosa pseudoannulata | reverse complement strand
TTTTTAAGGAAAGCTTGTTCAATCCTTCATCCACATTTATAGTTATGACTATATATATAATAAATTATATGTTCTAGATTTTAAGGCCATCTTGTTCAATCTTTCATCCACATTTATAGTTATGGTTATATATATAGTAAATTACATATAATAGTTTTTAAGGCCAGCTTGTTCAATCAGTCATCCACATTTATAGTTATGACTATATATATAGTAAATTATATGTTATAGTTTTTAAGGCCAGCTTGTTCAATCTTTCATCCACGTTAATAGTTATGACTATATATATAGTAAATTATATGTTCTGTTTATAAGGCCAGCATGTTCAATCTTTCATCCAAATTTATATTAATGGCTATTTATATAGTAAATTATATGTTCTAGTTTATAAGGCCAGCTTGTTCAATCTTTCATCCACATTTATAGTTATGACTATATATGTAGTAAATTATATGTTCTAGTTTTTAAGGAAAGCTTGTTCAATCCTTCATCCACATTTATAGTTATGGCTATATATATATATAGTAACTTATATGTTCTAGTTTTTAAGGGAAGCTTGATCAATCTTTCATCCACATTTATAATTATACTTATATATAATAATTACATATAATAGTTTTTAAGGCCAGCTTGTTCAATCAGTCATCCACATTTATAGTTATGACTATATATATAGTAAATTATATGTTATAGTTTTTAAGGCCAGCTTGTTCAATCTTTCATTCATATTTAGTTAGATATATATATATATATATAAATATATATAAAAAATAAATATATATATATATATAGTAATTATATGTTCTAGTTTTTAAGGCCAGCTTGTTCAATCTTTCATCCACATTTATAGTTATGACTATATATGTAGTAAATTATATGTTCTAGTTTTTAAGGAAAGCTTGTTCAATCCTTCATCCACATTTATAGTTATGACTATATATATAATAAATTATATGTTCTAGATTTTAAGGCCATCTTGTTCAATCTTTCATCCACATTTATAGTTATGGTTATATATATAGTAAATTACATATAATAGTTTTTAAGGCCAGCTTGTTCAATCAGTCATCCACATTTATAGTTATGACTATATATATAGTAAATTATATGTTATAGTTTTTAAGGCCAGCTTGTTCAATCTTTCATCCACGTTAATAGTTATGACTATATATATAGTAAATTATATGTTCTGTTTATAAGGCCAGCATGTTCAATCTTTCATCCAAATTTATATTAATGGCTATTTATATAGTAAATTATATGTTCTAGTTTATAAGGCCAGCTTGTTCAATCTTTCATCCACATTTATAGTTATGACTATATATGTAGTAAATTATATGTTCTAGTTTTTAAGGAAAGCTTGTTCAATAATTCATCCACATTTATAGTTATGGCTATATATAAATAAATTATATGTTCTAAAAGGATCTTGTTTCAATCTTTCATCCACATTTATATTATGGTTATATATATATAAAACATATAAGTTTTTTAAGCCCAGCTTGTTAATCATATACATTTATAGTTATGACTATATATATATAAATATATGTTATATAAAATTGTTCAATCTTTCATCCACGTTAATATTATGAAATATATATAGTAAATTATATGTTCTGTTAATAAGGAATTTATCTTTCATCCAAATTTATATTAATGGCTATTTATATAGTAAATTATATGTTTAGTATAAGGATGTTCAATAACATTTATAGTTATGACTTTATGTATTAAATTATATGTTCTATTTTTAAGAAGCTTGTTAAATTTATACATATAGTTTTATATATATATATATATAGTAACTTATATGTTCTAGTTTTTAAGGGAAGCTTGATCAATCTTTCATCCACATTTATAATTATACTTATATATTTAATGTTATTGTAGCCCTAAACCAACTAACTTAGATTTTTTTCTAATTTCACTTTACCCTTAAAATTGTAACCTTTGGCGAAGATCACTTTTCACATCTTAAAATTAAAATAAAATATTAAGAATGTCAGAAAAAGAATATCTGAAGTAATTCACAATAAAAAAGAAGCACTTAAAGATGGTTAGACAAGAAATGTAATACGCAGATTAATTAAGAATTTTTTGTAGTAGGTACGATAAAATAAATAAAACTTTACTTTACACATTCCTTCTTTTCAAAGCTCTTCGAAAGACTGATTTTTTACCGTGCAGTGGGTGATCACTAAAGAGAGGTTTTATTGCACTTTTGAAACATTCTATCACCGTACAACAGGAACTGTTTCGATGAAAAAAAATCATTAGAGTTAAATGCATTTTTGCTCATTTTTATTCTCATACTTTCCATTCCCCACTGACACTCAATATCTTTGTTACTATCCCCCTCAACGTAAAAAAGTGTGTTTGAATTAGCAACATCTCTTTCTTTATTCCGTCTGGCTTAAATCTCTTATTAAACTGCCAAAACATTCATCAAACTCTATTCTTCTTATTCGAAACCGCAAATACTCTCTGATGAATCATTGTCAAACCCCATTGAACAAGTAATGAATAAAGAAGAAAGAAAAGAATGAAAAAATACATAAATAAAGGTTCTATTAATCCGAACTCTACAAGGTTTCTTTTATTCTTATTTTCCAACCTATTATATGAAACGTTACAATGTGAAAACTGCAGTTGAATACTTAGAACGAATTTGATATAACATATAATGATTAGCTGTGAAGGATATATAACAGTTAAAAATCTTTGTTAATAAAATTTTCTGCTCTTCTTGTTTACTTCAAGGAAGAAAAATAATAAGTCCAAGCCATTACAAATTTAGATCCCTTAGTTAACAATTAATTATAATATTGAATAAACAGACATTTTTATCCTTTTGGTTATGAAGGAAATATAGCAGATAAAGATTTCTGTTAATAAAATTTATTGCTCTTCTTGTTTACTTCAAGAAGGAAAAACAATAAGTAAAATTAAATGACAGTTGATATCCCTTAGCTAACATTTAGTAAGAATTTTCAATAAACGGACATTTTTATTCTTTTAGTTCTGAAGGAAATATAGCAGTTAAAGATCTCTGTTAATAAAATTTATTGAACTTCTTGTTTACTTCAAGGAGGAAAAACAATATGTCCAAGTAATTGAGAGTTTAGATCCCTTACCTAACATTTAAAAAGAATTTTCAATAAACTGATATTTTTATTCTTTTTGTTGTGAAGGAAATATAAGAGTTGAAGATATATTTTAATAAAATTTAATTGTATTGTCATTTACTTCAAGGAGGAAAAAAAGTAAGTCTAAGCAATCGAAAGTTTAGATTCCGTAGCTAACATTTAATTAGAATTTTTAATAAACGGACATTTTTATACTTTTTGTTTTGAAGGAAATATAATAGTTAAAGATCTCTGTTAATAAAATTTATTGAGCTTCTTGTTTACTTCAAGAAGGAAAAACAATAAGTCCAAGTAATTGACAGTTTAGGTCCCTTAGCTAACATTTAATAAGAATTTTCAATAAATGAAAAATTTTATTCTTTTAGTTGTGAAGGAAATATAACAGTTAAAGATCTCTGTTAATAAAATTTATCGCACTTTTTTTTACTTCAAGGAGGAAAGACAGTATATATATATATATATATATATATATATATATATATATATATATATATATATATATATATATATATATATATATATATATATATATATATAAATGTTCTATTAATTTGAACTCCACAAAGTTTCGTTTATTCTTTTTTAACCTATTGTATTTGAATACTTAGAATGAATTTAATAGAGCAAAAAAAGTCTAGTCGTGAAGGAAATACAACAGTTAAAAATCTTTCGTAATCAGATTTACTGTTCTCGCTGTTTACTTCAAAGAGAAATAAATATTCAGTCCAAGCAATTGATAGTGTAGATCTCTTAACTAACATTTAATTAGTATTTCCGATAAACAAACATTTTTGTTCAAGGTATACGATATATCCAAGGAGTTTTTCCATACTATAGGAAAAATTGGTTATGATACTTGAACGTAATGTGACACTATACACCACACTAAAATAAAAAGAAATCGCTTCAACTATTTTCTAACTATTTGAGTCTTTTCTTATAGAAGAACTATATAGATTTTGTACTTTTTGTGTCAAGGCTATTTTGTTTTATATTTTTCTCAATTAGAAAACCAGTTAGTGCTATAAAAAATACGTTCTCAGCGATATAATTTCAAAAAATAAAAGAAAGCAATTAAAACTCCACAAGAATGGAATCCCCTATATAATAATAGCCTAAGTTATCTGTCTGTCTGTCCTGGAACTTTTGAAGCAGTTCGACCTGGAACGGACAGACGCATTTATTAGATTCTTGACGAGTTAGAAAAGTTCAAATGGAGTAAAGTTCCTAACCTAAATACCTCCTAAACTATAGATCCAATTTTAAAATAAATTGGTAAAAATAATCTTCATATCACAGAGAAAAATACTGTGGACTTTAAAAATTTCGAAATTCCCCCTTCCCTTCTTTTCGAGCGTTTAATGACATAATTTAAAGCACTATTTTCCCCGGTTAAGAGCAGACGATTAAATTTATCAATTTATCACATAATCAATAGGTAAAAATAATATGTTTTCTAGAGTTATAACGTCACTCCTTTAATCATCTCATTTAATAATTTCTTATATAAAATAATATACTGCATTATTTTAATAGTTTTATCACTGAACTTAAATATAACTTAAATTTTTTTTATTTGGCTTAAATAATAAATTAGGTCCATATGTGAAATTTTAAATTTAATTATCGATTATTTTTTGTTACAGTGAAAACTTTATCACCGGTATTAACAACAAATTCTTTTCATGAGAGACTAGGAATCAATTTCACGAATTAATAAATATATAGCGCTTAAGGTATATATCTTTAAAAATTAAGAAGTTTGTTCTTTTATGCGTTTGTTGTGTTTCCCCGAACCCACCTTTTTGAACCAAATTTTACAAAACCCGTCATATCACGGGCTATATGCTAGTATGATAAATAAAATTACTGATATTATATTTTATAGTATGCAAAATGTGATGAAGAAAAATGTAATTTAACAACTTAATTTTCTTAATTTATTTAATTTAAAGGCTCCCTTTACCCATTGGTAATCGTCACTTGTGTTTCCCTCCACCCCCGAAAAACAAATAAGTCACCTTGAATTGGCAAAATCTCTTCCTTTATTCTATTCAAGATAAATATCTTATTATGATGACGATTCTTTCATCAAACTCCTTTCTTCTAATTCGAAACCACCTGCATTAAAAGTATACCGAATTGAGTGTAGACAACACCCCGGCCTTCCTTCTTTAAATACGTCCTTGGCTGAAAACAAGATGAATTATCTTATCAGTTATTTTTTTTAAGTTTAGTTACAACAAAATTGGAAAACAATATCGCAGAATCAAAAACTAACCTTCATAAGTTAACGTATTATGTTCTAGTTTATAAGGACAGCTTGTTCAATCTTTCATCTATATTTATAGTTATGGCTATATATATAGTAAATTATATATTCTAGTTTATAAGGCAAGCGTGTTCAATCTTTCATCTGCATTTATAGTTATGGCTATATATATAGTAAATTATATGTTCTAGTTTATAAGGCCAGCGTGTTCAATCTTTTATCTACATTTATAGTTATGGCTATATATATAGTAAATTATATGTTCTAGTTTATAAGGCCAGCTTGTTCAACCTTTCATCTACATTTATAGTTATGGCTATATATATAGTAACTTCTATGTTCTAGTTTATAAGGTAAGCTTGATCAATCTTTCATCTACATTTATAGTTATGCCTATATACTTAATGTTACTGTAGCCCTAAACCAACTAACTTAGATATTTTTCTAATTTCACTTTACCCTTAAAATTGCAACCTTTGGCGAAGATCCCCTTTCTCATCTTAAGACTAAAAATAAAATAGTTAGAATGTCCGAAATAGAATAACTGAAGAAATTCAAAACAAAAAAGAAGCACTTAAAGTTGGATAGACAAGAAATGTAATACGCAGATTAATTAATAATTTTTTGTAGTAGGTACGATAAAATAAATAAAACTTTATTTTACCCATTACTTCTATTCAAAGCTCTTCGAAAGACCGATTTTTTACGGTCCAGAGGTTATCACTAAAGAGAAGTTTTATTGCACTTTTCAAATATTTCATCACCGTACGACCGGAACTGCTTCAGAAAAAAAAATTCATTAGAGTTAAATGCATTTTTGCTCATTTTTATTCTCATACTTTCCATTTCCCACTGACACTCGACACCTTTGTTACTCTCCCCCTCAATGTAAAAAAGTGTGTTTGAATTAGCAACATCTCTATCTTTATTCCGTCTGACTTAACTCTCTTATTATACTGCCAAAGCATTCATCAAACTCTATTCTTCTTATTCGAAACCGCAAATACTCTCTGATGAATCATTGTCAAACCCCATTGAACCAATAGTGAATAAGAAAAAGAAATAAAAGAATGAAAAAAATACATCAAGTTACTATTAATCTGATCTCCTCAAGGTTTCATTTATTCCTTTATAATCTATTATATCGAACTTTACAATGTGACAACTTCAGTGGAATACTTAGAACGAATTTCATATAACATATAAAGCTGAATTGTGAAGGAAATATAATAGTTAAAGATCTCTGTTAATAAAATTTATTGCTCATGTTCTTTACTTCATGAAGGAAAAATAATAAGTCCAAGCGATTTACAGTTTAGATACCTAAGCTAACATTTAATTATAATTATCTATAAACGGACATTTTTTATTCTTTTAGTAGTGAAAGAAATATAACAGTTAAAGATCTCTGTTAATAAAATTTATTACTCTTGTTGTTTACTTTACGAAAAAAATAATAAGTCCAAGCAATTTACAGTTTAGATACTTCAGCTAACACGTAATTAAAATTATCTATAAACGGACATTTTTATTCTTTTAGTTGTGAAGGAAATATAACAGTTAAAGATCTCTGTTAATAAAATTTATTGCTCATGTTGTTTACTTCATGAAGAAAAAATAATAAGTTCAAGCAATTTACAGCTTAGATACCTTAGCTAACATTTAATTAGAATTATCTAAAAACGGACATTTTTATTCTTTTAGTTGTGAAGGAACTATAATAGTTAAAGATCTCTGTTAATAAAATTTATTTCTCTTGTTGTTTACTTCATGAAGGAAAAATAATAAGTCCAGGCATTTTACAGTTTAGATACCTTAGCTAACATTTAATTAGAAATATCTATAAACGGACATTTTTATGCTTTTAGTTGTGAAGGAACTATAACAGTTAAAGATCTCTGTTAAAAATAATAAGTCCAAGCGATTTATAGTTTAGATACCTTAGCTAACATTTAATTAGAATTATCTATAAACGGACATTATTATTCTATTAGTTGTGAAGGAAATATAACAGTTAAAGATGTCTGTTAATGAAATTTATTTCCCATGTTGTTTACTTCATGAAGAAGAAACAATAAG
>CM063497.1:77965553-78003053 GCA_032207245.1 Pardosa pseudoannulata | reverse complement strand
CCCTCTAAAATAGAAAAAAGTAGTGCAACAAAAATATTTTTTAATTTTTTTATATGTTTTAATGAAACATATAATTTTTAAATTTCTGTTGTTAAAAGTATATTTTTCATTTATAATTTTAAGCTAAAAAAGTTATAGCAATTTAAGCCGATATTTTCTGCTACAGGAATTGATTGGAAATTTATTATTGCACCGTAAAGTTGTGGAAAATTGATTAGAAAAACATTTACCGGAAATTGTTTATTGTACCGTAAATTTGTGGTAAATTGATTAGACAAGAATTGACAGGAAATTTAATATTGTATAGTAAGATTGTGGTAAATGGATTAGACAAGAATGGGCCGGAAATTTAATATTGTACCTTAATATTGTCGTAAATTTATTAGACAAGAATTGACCGGAAATTTAATTTTATAAGATAAAGTTGTGGTAAATTGATTAGATTAGAACTGACAGGAAATTTAGTTTTATACCGTAAATTTTTGGTAAATTGATGACACAAGATTTGACCAAAAATTAAATATTGTACCGTAAAATTTTGGTAAATTGATTAGACAAGAATTGATCGGAAATTTAATATTGTACCGTAAAATTATGGTAAATTCATTATATCAGAATTGACAGGAGATTTAATTTTATACCATAAAGTTATGGTAAATTGATTACACAAGAATTGATCGGAAATTTAATATTGTACAGTAATGTTGTGGTAAATTGATTAGACAAGAATTGATCGGAAATTTAATATTGTACCGTAAAATTGTGGTAAATTCATTAGACCAGAATTGACAGGAAATTTAATTTTATACCGTAAAATTATGGTAAATTGATTACACAAGAATTGATTGGAAATTTAATATTGTACCGTAATGTTGTGGTAAATTGTTTAGACAAGAATTAACCGGAAATTTAATTTTATACCTTAAAGTTGTGGTAAATTGATTACACAAGTATTGACCGGAAATTTAATGAGATGTAAAATGTTCTATTCCAAAAAGTTCTTTTTTAAGCAAAATACATTTCTAGACATCGGCGATCACCAAAACATCTGACATCTAAACTTTTTTTTTTAATTTTTGTAACGTTATTGCAAACACTTGAATCCAATACTTTCCAACTCCTTTTTAAAATAATAAAATTTTATTTATGATATGGTATTTAAAATACAGGACCAATTCTAAAAAAAGAATTACAAATATTTTATAGTTAGTCGAATGTCATCATAAATGTAATAACTTGTTTCTTACAGAAAAAGAGGTTTAATTTCTTAAAATAGTAACCAAATACTTTCCCATACTTATGAATACTTGAACAGTTCGTCTAAATTGATCACAAATTGTAAGTAAGTATTTTTTACAGTAGTCGCTTACTTTTGTTAAAGAAAATTTCAGAAAAGGCACTCAAAGTTGGCCACACTTGCTATGCATCATATAAACTTAAATTTTAATTTTTTTATGAAATACCATGCAATAATTAAATACGATTCCTTGAAATCTTCCAATTTTCCGTTTTTAGTCAGCATCACTTTTACTGAATCCCTACACAAAAGTTTCTCTTCGACTTTGAGTAAATAGATAAACAACAGTATCGGATTCTTAATGAACAACAGGGCTAATTTATATCTATAAGGTAAAATAAAATACTTCTTCTCTAGCGCATCAAAGGGTAAGTTCTTATTTCCTAACAAATATTTTATTATTTTTATTAATAACTATCACACAACACGAGGTCTAAGTTTTTGAGAAATGTCCGATATTCTAGACACGCTATAACACCTGGATGGGGTAGAATTAATAGATAAAATACATCTCACTAACAACTACCGATAACATCTTTCAGACGGCAAAAAAGAAGTTATGAAAATGTCAAGGCGGAAGGCAGGAAGAGGCCTTAATCTAATCTGAAAGATTGTTTTTCCCTTTTCTTTGTCCCCGCCTTTACGTTTTGGAGCCGTAATTTGATTTGTTATATATATAAAAATGTTCAATCAAGAGTCACTAAATAAAAGTTACGGTTGAGGTCGCAGACATTGCGTTTCTCTACCTCTTTCATTTCCTGATATATGGAGAGTAAATAAAGAATGTATCGTAATATTAAAAATTGCTGCAGCATCTAGGAATAAAGATAGTGCAAGGAAGGAAGTGTATAATCTTTAAACAATTGAGTACAGGTATAAAGGTAATTGTTTTTTCAATCAAACATTATCTATCCAAGTACTACAAAATAATATCAAAACTTTATTTATATAATTTATATATAAAATCAAATATATTATATTATTTATATACTAGCAAATTTGCCCGTGCTTCGCTACGGTGAACTTAATATATTACTTTTAAACAAAGATTTTATTTTCGTGAATAACTCTCTAAATTCGTCACAGTTCAGTTCGAGTCATTGGCATATTTATTCATTTCTATCATAGGCGTATTATAACATTATTCAGTTTTTATAATCGAATTTGTCTTATATTAAATTTGCTCAAACTTTTTAATGGTAAAATATAAGTTTAACCCTAAATTACATTACTGTATTACTACTGTACGTTGATTAGCAAAGTTAATAGATCTTGCCATATTACGTGATAGAATAGGAAGCACAGGTTTTGACAGCAACAGTGCAATTTTGGTGGTTTAAATAAATGTTGTCTAAAATTAAGGAAATTTATGACAAACTACATGGTTTTGTATGAAACAGAAACACACATTCATATTGACAACCATATGGATATGAAGATAACTATATAAAATGATAGGTTTTTATTTGCCCATGAGAGTCACTGAAATTTGTACTTTTTGTTGTTAGAATATTGTTGATAAACATTTCATTGCAACTTAAAAATTAACCAAGAATTAAATTTAAAATCAGTTCTTATATAAAAATGCTGTAATTTGCGTCACATAGAAATGAAAGTGAATCACTTTATATCTCAATTTCCTGGTCAAATCGAACTGATACTACGCAGACGATGGTTAAATAATATAAAATTAGAAATGAATAAATGAAATATTTAAAGGTATGACGTCATAATGATAGAAAAATATCATTTTCACCTATGTATTATGTAATAAATTAAAAATTTTAATCTTCTGCTTTTAACCGAGGAAATCTGCGTTTAAAACAATCACTTGGGATGACGTCACATTGCTAGAAATATTGCTTCTTTCACTTAGTTATCACGCGATAAATTAAAAATTTAATCGTTTGCTTTTAACCGGGGAAAATAATGCTTGGAATAATGACATAAAATGCTCGAAAATGGGGAAAGGAATGGATTTCGAACGTTAAAAATTTACAAAACCCTTCCCAGGGATATACCTAAACATTTCCCAAATTTTCACGACGATTGGATGCATGGTTTTTGAGTCTATTGAGTACATACATACAGACAGACAGACACACACAAATTCATTTTTATATATATAGACTAGCAAGTTTGCCCGTGCTTCGCTACGGTGAACTTAATATATTACTTTTAAACAAAGATTCATTTTTCGTGAATAACTCTCTAAATTCGTCACAGTTCAGTTCGAGTCATTGGCATGTTTATATATTTCTATCATTAGCGTATTATAACATTATTCAATTTTTATAATCGAATTTGTCTTATATTAAATTAGCTCAAACTTTTTTTATTGTAAAATATAAGCTTAACCCTAAATTACATTACTGTATTACTACTGTACGTTGATTAGCAAAGTTAACAGATCTTGCCATATTACGTGATAAAATAGGAAGCACAGGTTTTGACAGCAACAGTGCTCATTTTGTTGGTAGTAATAAATGTTTTCCAAAATTAAGGAAATTTATGACAAACCACATAGTTTTGTATGAAACAGAAACACACATTCATATCGACAACCATATGAATATGAAGATAACTACATAAAATGATAGGTTTTATTTGGCCATGAGAGTCACTGAAATTTGTACTTTTTGTACTTAGAATATTGTTGATATGCATTTCATTGTAACATAAAATTGAACCAAGAATTAAATTTAAAATTAGTTCTCATATAAAAATGCTATAATTTGCGTCACATAGAAATGAAAGTGAATCACTTTATATCTCAAATTTCAGTTCAAATCGAATAGATACTAAGCAGACGATTTTAAATAATATAAAATAAGAAATGAATAAATGAAATATTTAAATGAATGACGTCATAATGATAGAAAAATATCTTTTGCGCCTATTTATTATGTGATGAATTGAACATTTTAATTTCCTGCTTTTTACCGTGGAAAACTGCGTTTAAAACAATTACTTGGGATGACGTCACATTGCTAGAAACATTGCTTCTTTCCCTTAGATATGATGCGATAAATTAAAAACTTAATCGTTTGCGTTTAACCGGGGAAAATAATGCTTGGAATAATGACATGAAATGCTCGAAAAAGGGGGAAGGAATGAATTTCGAACGTTGAAAATTTACAAAAACCTTCCCAGGGATATACCTAAACATTTCCCAAATTTTCACGACGATTGGATGCATGGTTTTTGAGTCTATTGAGTACATACATACAGACAGACAGACGCACACAAATTCATTTATATATATATAGACTAGGCGCATCCAGAAATTAAGTTTACCCGATGTTTTACCCTTTAAGGTAAACGTAGTTAGCCGTGTCAATTGCGCGTGCATAACAGATCTATGATGTATATCAATCATATGTCAGCTGGACTGGTCCCGATTAGTGTCAGTAGCGTGGTAGAAGTGTTCCGAAATGGAAACTCTAATTCCTTCTCCCGCCCCTTGCAGGATTCGGTCGGTGATCTTGAATGCTCAAAGCATTGCGCCAATATAAATTCATTATCAGCTCTGTCAGGTTTATGAGCCAAAACTGACATCGGAACACAAGATTCAACGCTTTGGAGCAGCACTGACATTCCTGCAACGGTATCACGATTACTGCTACGAATTTCTACACAGGATCGTCACGTGCAATGAAACTTCGATTTCACACTTTACTCCAAAAACCAAGCAGCAGTCAATGCATTGTCGTCATAGTGGATCTTCGGTCAGGAGCAAATTCAAACAGTCGCTGTCGGTACGGAAAGGGATAGGCACGGTGTTCTGGGTTCAACGCTTAGGAGCAGCACTGACATTTCTGCAACGGTATCACGATTACGGCTACGAATTTCTACACAGGATCGTCACGTGCAGTGAGACTTGGATTTCGCACTTTACTCCAAAAACCAAGCAGCAGTCAAAGCATTGTCGTCATAGTGGATCTTCGGTCAGGAGCAAATTCAAACAGTCGCTGTCGGTACGGAAAGGGATAGGCACGGTGTTCTGGGTTCAACGCTTAGGAGCAGCACTGACATTTCTGCAACGGTATCACGATTACGGCTACGAATTTCGACCCAGGATCGTCACGTGCAGTGAGACTTGGATTTCGCACTTTACTCCAAAAACCAAGCAGCAGTCAAAGCATTGGCGTCATAGTGGATCTTCGGTCAGGAGCAAATTCAAACAGTCGCTGTCGGTACGGAAAGGGATATGCACGGTGTTCTGGGTTCAACGCTTAGGAGCAGCACTGACATTTCTGCAACGGTATCACGATTACGGCTACGAATTTCTACACAGGATCGTCACGTGCAATGAAACTTCGATTTCGCACTTTACTCCAAAAACCAAGCAGCAGTCAATGCATTGGCGTCATAGTGGATCTTCGGTCAGGAGCAAATTCAAACAGTCGCTGTCGGTACGGAAAGGGATATGCACGGTGTTCTGGGTTCAACGCTTAGGAGCAGCACTGACATTTCTGCAACGGTATCACGATTACGGCTACGAATTTCGACCCAGGATCGTCACGTGCAGTGAGACTTGGATTTCGCACTTTACTCCAAAAACCAAGCAGCAGTCAAAGCATTGGCGTCATAGTGGATCTTCGGTCAAGAGCAAATTCAAACAGTCGCTGTCGGTACGGAAAGGGATATGCACGGTGTTCTGGGATAGGAAGGCTGGTTCTATTCACAGAGAGCGGCAGAGTTCTAAGACAGAGGTACACAAAAGTGATCCCACAATATGACATGTGTCTCAAGTCTGGTGGTGGTTATGGTGAAAAGTAGCTGAAACAGTGCTGTACTTGTTGCCAAAATATGTACCTGAAAGTGTGAGTTCTTTTTCTATTTTAAATAGGGAAACTTACTTTCTGGATGTGCCTCGTAATATTTTCTCTATAATAAGATATAAATTTTATTTGTCAACATCTCCTACAGCTAATAATTAGTTTCGCAAAATAATCTTATTTATTAATATTTTTATTATAGAGGCTGTACACACACTTTTTAGACGATGTATATTGTAGTCACAAAACTAAATTACATAAAATTCTTGTGTTTGAAATGTTGTATTTGATAGTCCTTATTATGAACTACGTAATTTCCAGGATAATAATGCCTTTTGAAGTTTCAGAAGAGATATTATATCCCTTTCTTCGTGAACAGCTTTCCAGAGTCCTGTAAGATTTGTGGAACAGCGTTTGCATTATGCAGATCTTAAAAGTCCGAAAGCACAAAAATCCATATTTCATACATCGGGAGATTTAGTAGGGATATCAGTGATGGGTATGATCTTTATACCGGATTTTTGTGCCATTTCTTTTACGAAATTTACAGTGGATTTTCATGTAAGACTTCTATCTTGGTCTTGATGAAGTACCACAGATTGATGGCACTGTGGGTAAAGCGATGGTATTTCATTCAGAAAAATTGTGTTTCTATTGTGACAAATTTTTCCATTTTTCTTTGGATAAATGTTTTTCATACAGAATTCTGCAGCGTGTCCTAAGTTCATCGATGTGCTGTAGAGAAAGACGATGCACATTGCGTTTTTTAGGTTTCTTAAGATTTAAATCAATGTTTATCAATTTGTTTACAGTGGACACCGAGCATTTTAATGATTTTGCCTCTGTCCTTTGACTAGAGGGATTTTATTTTAACATTAAACAACTTACCTTTGCAATAATCGAAGATACTCGTTTTTTCCTTGGATAATTGGTTGGAATTTTTGTCCAGTTGAGGTTCCAATTTGATGTTTTTTTCTTCTTTTTTGACAATGTTACATATCGATGCTTTAGATACACACAAAACCATGACTCTTGCAGAGTTTTAGGTTAACGGAATAGGAACGCGTCTCTTTGGAAAGAGCATAAATATAGCCTTCGAACAACTGCTTCGTTAAAAACGCCATTTTGAATAACAGCAAACCTCTCAAACAGCAGACGATAACTTTTACATTTAAAAACGTAGTACAGTTACAGTTAATTATTTTGCAACAAAGTATTTTTTAATACCGCTAACGAAAATCGTCTAAAAATATGCGAACAGTCTCTATATCTGTACATAGGATGTAAAGGGCACCATTTCGTTTATTTCAAATTTTACAGGAGATCAGATAGATTTTTTACAGACTTATTTGGTTCTGATAGTTAATAGTTAAAAGCTTTGGTTTATTTTGAAGCTCTGCGGTCTACTTTTTCGTAACACAGGGGCTAACGAGAATGGAAACTATTAATAATTCCGAATGGCTAAGAACAAAAAACTATAAATTTAACAGAAAACCGGTTTTATATAACATAATGTAAAGATAAGTAGCTTTCTTTATTTATAAAAAAACATAAATAATGATATATAAGAATGCATTCATTATAACTATATTGTGTGGATGCTACCATAATGCGGTCGAGATATAACAGAGGCGACTTTCGCGTCATAATGACGTTAAAAGTCGCCAAAGATACGAATTTGGTACCGTATATTTCCTTTCCTCTCGAGTCACTATGATTATTTATGACATCATTATTACACGTATGTCACCTGTGACATATCCCGACTGCAGTATGCAGTGCTACCATATTGAGGTCGAGATATGTCACAGCGACTTTCAAGTCCTGATGGCGTCAGAAGGGGCCAGAGATATGAGTTTGGTACCATAAATATCCCTTTTTGACATCATTATTACACGTGAGTCACCTGTGACATATCCCGACTGCAATATGCAGTGCTACCATATTGCCGTCGAGATATGTCACAGCGACTTTCAAATCCTGATGGTGTCAGAAGTGGCCAGAGATATGAATTTGGTACCATAAATATCCCTTTCTGACATTATTATGATGCAGAAGTCACCTGTGACATATCCCGACTGCAATATGCAGTGCTACCATATTACGGTCGAGATATGTCACAGCGACTTTCAAGTCCTGAATCCGTCAGAAGGGGACAGAGATATGAATTTGGTACCATAAATATACTTTTCTGACATTATCATGATGCAGAAGTTACCTGTGACATATCTCGACCACAATATGATAGCCTCCATGGTAGCACTCTGTATAAAATTCTGCTTTATTATAATAGCAGAACTGTAATTTTAATCAGAAAAAAGTATGTTACTAAGTAAAACAAAACAGAACTTTAATTTTAACAGAAAAAACAATTATACGAGGGTCACTCTGAAACTTTTGCGAAACAACTAGGTTTTTAAAGTTATACAAAATTTTAGGTGTGTTCAAAATAGTCTCCTCTGGCATCAATACACTTTTGTAGACGAATTTTCTGTAGATTAAATGCGTCAAGACATTCATTTCTCGGAATAGATGAAAAAATGCATTTATAGCCACATCAATCTCTTCTCCTGAATGAAAACGACGTCCACGTAAGATCTTTTTTAGATTAAAGAGTAACAAAAAGTCACACATAACTAGATCAGGTGAATACGGCGATGTTCTATCACTTTAATTTGCTTTTGTTTAAGAAACTCAACTGTTAATCCGGCTGTACGTGAAGATGCATTGTCATGGTGAAGCATTAGTCCCCTAACATTAACTTCTTGTAGAATTTGTGGAAGACATTTAGTGGTATACCAGTTTGCTGTTACTGTCTTTTGTCCTTCCAACTTGATGGATTTGACCAATCACGTACTTGTGAAGAAAACGGCATACATCACTTTTATTAGTGCGCATTGTCTTTTCACCATTGTCGGCTTGGGATCATCTTCAAAGGCACATACTTTGCTTTCTTGGAGTGTTGAAAAGTCAAAAAACGGTATGTACGTTTCATCACCCGTTACAATTTTAATTAATTAATGTATCTATTTATATATATGTTATTTTATATCTATATATGGAGACCAAGGACATAAAAAAGTGCTGAATTACACATATAATATTGTAATTTAGAGATAAATATGTTATGTTTTCATAAAACATTTACTATTATAAATTTCAAATTGAAAAACGCGTTGCTAAGCATTTATTTTTAATTCAACATCCTCCCTTAAAAATGGCTTTAAGAGAAAAGTAATAAGTCGCAGAACAATTTAATCTGTGTCATCATTTTTACCTTCGAAGTCTATACACATGCATAATTGAAAGCTATATAAACATTCTTTTCAAAAGTACACATTAATTGTCAGTTCCTAGCCCCAAAATGAACGAAATTTGCTTCCTAAAAGATATTGAGAAAGACTTTTAAAAGTTCGTTTAACTTGCGTCCTTTCATGTTTGCTTTTCTCCTTAAAAAAGAAATTTATCAAACAATAAATATAGAAGAGAATGAAAAGTAAAATAAATTGCTCCCAGTTAAAACAAGATAAGCTTTTTATTCACTCCGCGCACATCTTTCGGTGATTGTTGATAGCTAGTGGCGTGTTTTAAAAGTACTTAAAAACGTTCTTTCGATTTACATCCGTGGTTTGTGAAGGAGAACTTTATTCTAACTTGTCTTAATGTTTTCAAAATATTAATAAATTGTATTTGTGAGATATGGTGGAAAGTGTTTCCACTTTCCAAATGTTACATATATAATAATAATATAATGTTTACACATAATAATAATAATAATAATATTAATAATATTACTATTATTATTATTATTAACAGTAATAATAATAACAATAATAAAATAACGATAACAATAACAGAAACTGTAATAATAATAAGAAGAAGAAAATAATGAAAACAACAGCAACAACAACGACAATAATAATAATAATAATAAATAATTTTAATGATGATTATGAGGGTAGTGATAATAATAAAAATAATAATATTATTATTATTAATAACAATAACACTAATAATAATAATAAAATGACGATAACAAATACAGTAATAATAGTAAGAAGAATATAACGATAACAACAACAATAATAACAGCTATAATAATAACAAAAATTATAATTTTAGAGATGATTATGATAGCGATAATATAATAATATTATTATTATTATTATTATTATTATTATTATTATTATTATTATTATTAACAATAATAAAATAACGATAACAATAACAAAAAGTGTAATAATAATAATAAGAAGAAGAAATTAAAGATAACAACAACAACGACAATAATAATAATAATAATAAATAATTTTAATGATGATTATGAGGGTGATGATAATAATAAAAATAATAATAATAAAAATATTAATAATAATAACAGTAATAACAATAACAATAATAAAATAACGATAACAAATACAATAATATTAGTAAGAAGAAAATAACGATAATAACAACAATAATAACAATTATAATAATAACAAAAATAATAATTTTAGTGATGATTATGATAGCGATAATATAATAATAATAATAATAATAATAATAATGATGATGATTACAATAATAATAATAATAATAATAACCATAATAAAATAACGATAATAATAACAAAACAGTACCAATAATAATAAAAATAATAAAATAACAATAACAACAACAACAAAATAATAATAATGATATATAATTTGAAAAAGTTTCTTCTGGCAATGCTTGAATAATATGTCTCATATTTTTTATTGCCTGGGCTTCCTAGGTACCGTAACTTCCAAGCAGTCTTGTCTCGAAAGGCACTCACTTGCCTTTCTAATCAAATTAGAACTAAGAAACCAAAAAATTATTTCTAAAAATTCTTTATTTCCATCACCTTTTATTCCAATTGGCGTTGAACGCGTCTTACATAGTTAAGTTCCTTGAAACTTGTTGACTGTTAGAATTCCATTTCTGAGGTGGATTCTTCTGTTTACTCTTTACATATTTAATACCTAATTTCCCAACAGTAAAGTTTCAGATAAAGGAGTGTTCATCGACTTAAATTCTTTTTACCCATCTCTCAAAATAAATGCTGGACTAAAAGGTAATTTTCTAGCTACTGGCCATATATTTCAACTACCCTACTATCGCTTCTAAAGTCATGATGGATATTCTCCATACATTAGCCTTCCTGTTGACAACATTCTCAAAAATCACTTTACAGGACAGAGTTTCACTAACTGCCACTTTTCGAATGTGTGGTTACCTCGATCCTCAAACCTCAACACTTTGCGACTTTTGGCTTTGGGGTTCTAACAATGAGTTACACTACTGGGCAACGCCAGCTCGGGAGATTGAGCGAAAGACGAAAGCGATGTCAGTTACCCCTCTCCCCCTTTCGACTCCATTGGACAAGAGGGGTTGCTAACGCGGGTCAGTCGTCTTTAGCCCTGGCAACAGTAGTCATTGGATTTTGTTCGGTAGATTTGAAGGCCTCTTCAGAGAAAAAGCCAGCCAAGACGGAGTAAACATACAGCTTCATCAGCGGCAAGGATGTGCTCCAGCATTGTTCTGTTTTAACGCTGTTATTCCTAAAATTTTAAAATGTTTTATAAATAATATTTATAAAACATTTAACGGACCAATTTATAAATAAATTATAAATTGGTTCGTTTTGATAGAAAAGTAAGAAAAAGGTTTGGTTTGGTTTGGAATGCTGCAGTCTATTCAACTCGAGAGCTAATGAGAACGGGACCTACGTCTTAAAGCCGATTCCGAAAGGCTAAGAACATCCATGCCACTGTGGGATTCGAACCCACGAATTCCGGTACCGAAGGCCAGAACCCTAACCAATCAGACATCGTTCAAAAAGTACGGAAAAAACTATTTGAAAAATACTGGAAGCAACCACGCGTACAGTCATCAAAAACGTTATTAAATTTAATTAAAATTCGTACATCGCCTATAGTTAGATTTGAACCTGGGACATTTCGTACTGAAGCCCGTTGAGCTGACCAATGCCCCAAAGATACGTTGGCAGTGAAAGGTTTCAAGATGCATTTAAACCCCTTCCGGTAAAATGATGAGTCTAGCTCGTCATTGGTTTTCCATTACATACCGCACAATGACGAGTGTAGCTCGTCATGCAACTAAAGTTACTGATAAATATGATAATTAATTTAGTTTAAAATTTCTAGTATTTAGTTTAAATTTCTAGTATTTTTAGTTTAAAATTTCTAGAATTTAGCAACACTTTTGTTACTTGTGGAAATCCCAGGTCACTATTACATATTGTTTATTTAAAGTTTCTTGGTACAAGTCACTGCCAAAATTGATGAGTCATAATAAAAGAAAACCTACCAAGAAATGCCATGTGTGTTACAAGAATCAAATTAGAAGTGAGACTACCTAGCGATTTAAACAATTCAGAATTCCTTTGCACTTTGTACCACTAGCTTGAAGACTATTATCTTAATTTTACCGTTTTTCCGATGCTTAACACTATGTAAAAAGTGGATTTTAATAAAGAATATGGTAAAAATTGTAAAATAAAACAAGTTTTTTAAATAAAAAAATAAATGGTTACTTCATGTACAGTTTTTCATTATTAAATCGTACCAGTGAAGGGGTTAATAATCTCAATAAGTGCGCTATTCTGGATTTTAAATAAAAAAAATTTCTATCGGATCAAATTGTGAATCCAAACCAATCTCGAATCAACTTAATTGCATACACAAAATTTCATCAAAATTAGTCCAGCCGTTTAGGAGGAGTTGTACTACAATCACATGGACAGAAGTATTTTATGTATAAAGCTGTACACAAACGTACTTTGAAAATATAGAAATTTCCTTTTTGAGGAGCATAAATTAATTGTTATTTCTCAAACAATCCTTTTCTGTATCTTCTCCTGAAATTGAACGCAATTCACTTTTTAGAAGATATCGATAGCAGTTTTTAAAAGTTCATTTGAGTTCATCCTTTCATGTTTTCTTTTCTTTATAAAAAAAAGAAGTTTGTCAAACAATAAAGATAAAATGGAAGGGGAAAAAACTAGAATGAAATAAATTGCTCCCAGTTAGAGTCAGATAAGCTTTTTATTCACTCAGTGACCATTTTTCGGTTATTGTTAATAACTAGAGGGGAGCAAAAAAGTTTTAAAAATATTTAACTTTATATTTTGGTTAAATTGAAGGTTATTCTGGCTTATCGAATTCTAATCGTTTACTGGAACACATCCCCATTAAACCTTAAAAAATTCGATTTTTTTATTTTGCTGTTTTTCGTAATATCTGGATATTTCTGAACCATTTAAAGCAAACCTCATTAAAATATTCGAATTAGAACCTGTAAAACTATATAATCTTCGCATTTAATATCATAGCTTATACGGACAATAAATTTTAAATGCGTTTTATTGAAAATGGGTTTAACCTTGAGCGCACTGTAAATAAAAAGCTATTGCACATACTGATTTCGAAGTTTCCTATTAACAAACTTTCCCAGACGACCTTTATCTTTGATAGCGTGTGGACGTCCAACACCAGGTCGTCTACTGCTGGTTTCACCGTCATTCATCCACTTTGCATAAGTAATAACAACTGTAGATCGCGGACAACCCACAAATCGTGCAGTTTCGGAAATACTTGTTCCGAGCCTTCGAACCATTGCAATCTGCCCGGTATCAATATCGCTTAGATCCGCAGCCTTTAAAATTACACACAGAAGTAAGGGAAATATTGATTCTTCAGACTCTTCAGCAGCAGTTAACCCTTTGACAGTTTCATTTTCTTCCAGAATTCGGTCAAAAAAAAGGTCACAGTTTTTATCGCACTTTTTTTGTTCATTTTACATTTTTAAGTAAAAATATGTTATTAAAATTAACATTTCTAATATTTTTAAGCATTTATTACAACTTTTTTTCTTTCTATGAAAGCATCATAGAACTGCAGTTTACCTTTAATCTCATCGATATCCAAGTTAATTTTTGGAATTCCAGTGAAAGCAAATCTAGGAGGCGGATCCGAAGGATTATCACAATTAATTTCAAAATATTGTCTTGCTTGAAAAACATCTGTAGTACATCTGTATCTTGATGACTGATTCCATCTGTAATACTATCAGAGTCTCTACTATCCAGGTCATCTAGTAAACTTTCGCGACTGTCATTTAAAGATAATTCAGTTTCTGATTCCGAGTCACAGTTCCAGTCACCAGAAATTAGCTCCATACGCTCTGAATTATCCATTATTTAAAAGTAAAAATATATTATTCGACTCTTACATCAATAAAATTATCAGGCGGTTAGTAAAATATAACCAGAAAGCTATACACTGAAAGATAACAATTCGTCTTCTGATACAAAACATGTGAAAAAACCCTCGCTTTTCAACCAATCAGAGTAGAAAATACAATAAACTGCAAACTATCATTTACTCGACATCTTACGAATAATTTGTTACTAAAATTGGAGAAAATACGGCCGAAACCGTGCAAGCGAAATAGAAATCAGATTGCCCGTACGCTGTACTGGAAAATCAGTAAAGGCCCGAAAGCTATGCCCGTACGGCATACGGGCAAAACAGGGAAGGGGTTAAATACCACTTCCACCTGATCACGTGCCTTCCACGTCATCCAGGTTAATTCATTTGCGAATGTAGGGGTGGTCATAATGTTTTGGCTCTTGAGTGTATATATATATATATATATATATATATATATATATATATATATATATATATATATATATATATATATATGTCAATTAATTAATTCACAAAACTTTCTTAGTTTTTTTTATATTGAATTATCTAATTACAGATATGCTTTCATAAATTAGACGATGAGTAGGAAGAAGAAAGCATGCTAACTAAATTTCTAAGTTCAAGTTGTTTATGTTATAAACCTAAACTCCTGGTTACAATATCACAAATTAGTGCCATACACAATGGTAACATTTCTCTCGTCGAAACCAAATACTATGTGGTACGCAGCTTACATCCCAGTCAGGTTGGTCAACCTAACCTCATTCTCAAGTTCCCAAGTAAACTTGGGCCTCAGTTAATCCAAACTTTGTAAGGATGAAAAGCTAAATCAACCTTGCCCAGCACAAGCATAAAAACCTGGGCTTATGCATTGAGTGTATGGATTCCCCTGTTATGGCTCGACGATTCGTAACCCCTTCCGGTATGATTTAATAATGAAAAACTGTGCATGAAATAACCATTTAATTTTTATTTAAAAAACTTGTTTCATTTTACAATTCTTACATATTCTTAATTGAAATCCACTTTTTACATAGTGTTAAATAATATCAGAAACAGTAAAATTAAGAAAATATCAAAGCAAAACATTAATAAGGTATACAGATAATAGTCTTCAAGCTAGTGGTACTTTTCAAAACAAAGTGCAAAGGAATTCTTAATTGTTTACACCGCCAAGTAGTCTCACTTTTAATTTGATTCTTGTAACACACACGGCATTTCTTAGTAGGTTTTCTTTTATTCTGACTCATTAATTTGGCAATGACTTGTACCAAGAAATTCTAAGTAAACAATATGCAATAGTGACTTGTGATTTTCACAAGTGATAAAAGTGTTGCCAAATTCAGTACACTAGAAATTTTAAACTAAATTAATTATCATATTTAACAGTAACTTTAATCGCATGACGAGTGTAGCTCGTCATTGTGCGGTTTGGAATGAAAAACTAATGACGAGCTAGACTCGTCATTTTACCGGAAGGGGTTAAAGAAGTATCCGCATGGATCACATCATATATGAAACCCTGCTCAGAAGGGATTCACACATTGCAGTTAAATAAAATAACTAAATCTAGACACAGGAATTTATTTAAGATAGTATAATGAATGACTTAGAGCTCTGGATATCAAACTGAACTAACCTTACAGAAGTTTAAAATACCGAAAGTACATACAAGTTACATAAACAAACATCAGCACCTTCGATGCAACCGAGCCATCTGCTACTGTCACACTGACTCTTATATAGGCAGACAACATATACACACATTACAGATATTTGCATATTTAAAAAGATGCTGTGTTGCCACAAATAAAAATACGATAATTATAAAACTTTACTCATAACAAATATCAATACAGATCAATGAATTCATGTTACGATAATATGTGAAAACACATTACAATATTTATAATAAATAAGACACAATTTATAAAGACTGAACATTACGTCAACGTCCTTAGTTAGAAATGACGCGTATGACGTCAATCTTCGGCGAATCAAAACGAGGCAACGACTTTAGTTGTTATTGCGTAATCACCCCAAGTGTGCGAAATGCCACCTCGACACATTAAACGGAAGAGAAAACAAAATTATGAACTCTACAGTTTAGCTGTACAACAACATGCATGACTATCACATTCAGCATTTGCTGTGAGTTTTTTCTCTGAATAATAAAACAGGTTGAGCAACTTTTAGTTTCGGTCATTCGAATTTGCAACAGTTTTATTAATTTAAGTTCAAATTATAATTTTACTCTTCACTGCTTTCCAGAATGCAATACGACATCATGTTCCATGATAATTATTAAGTTTCTGAATGGTTACAGCCAACCACTATATTTTGAAATATCAACTAAGACTCACACTGTATACGTGTGAGTATGTCAGAAGCAAAACAAAATGGATAACGGAATTTCAAAGCTTTTATCGAAACAGGACTAACCTTTGACAGTTTCATTTTTTCCAGAATTCGGTAAAAAAAATGTCACATTTTTTTATTGCATTTTTTTGTTCATTTTACATTTTTAAGTAAAGATATGTTATTAAAATTAACATTTCTAATATTTTTAAGCATTTATTACAACTTTTTTTTCTTTCTATGAAAGCATCATAGAACTGAAGTTTACCTTTAGTCTCACCGATATCCAAGTTAATTTTTGGAATTCCAGTGAAAGCAAATCTAGGAGGCGGATCCGAAGGATTATCACAATTAATTTAAAAAAATTGTCTTGCTTGACTGATTCCATCTGTACTACTATCAGAGTCACTACTATCCAGGTCATCTAGTAAACTTTCGCTACTATCATTTACAGATAATTCAGTTTCTGATTCCGAGTCACAGTTCGAATCACAAGAAATTAGCTCCATGCGCTCTGAATTATCCATTATTTAAAAGTAAAAATATATTATTCAACTCTTACATCAATAAAATTATCAGGCGGTTAGTAAATTATAACCAGAAAGCTATACACTGAAAAATAACAATTCGCCTTCTGTTACAAAACATGCGAAAAAACCCGCTCTTTTGAACCAGAGTAGAAATTACAATAAACTGCAAACTATCATTTACTGGACAACTATCGACATCTATACAAATAATTTGTTATTAAAATTTGAAAAATACGACCGAAACTGTGCAAGCAAAATTGAAATCAGATTACCCGTACCACGTACGGGCAAATCAGTAAAGACCCTTAAGCTGTGCCCGTACGTCTTACGGGCAAAACAGGGAGGGGGCTATTTCATTCTCTGTGCAATTTAAATTGTATAACACACATGACCATTACTTTGCACATTTTCTGTGAGTTCTTATCTGAACAATAAATTAGGTTGTGCAACGTTAAGTTTCGTTCATTCACTTTCGCAATAATCTTATCAGTGTAAGTTAGAATTATAATCTTAATCTTTCCTACTTATCAGAATGTAATGCGCATTTTGTTCCATGATAATTATTGCATATCTGGTTAAGTACCATCACCCACTTTAGTTTTGGAAGATCAATTTAGACGCATGCTATATGTGTATATGTCGAGTAGAAGCAAAAAACAGTATATTGAATACCAGACCTTTTAAGGCATCTGTACACCCTCTGAGGTGATTTTTTAAAATTTTTAAAATTTTAAATTATTAAAGGGGAGGCAGTGTTCAGGACGGCGGGCGAATAGGGCTCCTTTGTAAAGTCATCTGGCCACAGTAAGGCAGACACTGCATGGCCACATCGGACTCTTGCTGTTGAGGAGCTACTGGAAAGTGAAGATATCACTCAAATGGATTGACCAACGTATTCCTCTGATTTAAGACATTAACGCCCAGCGTCCTTATTTGAGGAAAGTCAAAAATCGGTTTGTAGAGTTTTTGTTTTCTTGAAACGATTCTTCCTTTTTAATGGAAATAGATATTAATATTAGGAATAATCTCCCAAGTTTTCAAATATGATCTTATCTATAATTTTGTCATTTCGATCGGCATTTTGGGATTTTCAAGCTTAGAATAGGAACGTATTCTGAATGTACATCAGTCAAAATCATGGCGAATAGCCGTATCTGTAATAACTCATCTCTTTTCAGTACTTTTCTCATATATGATAGAAAATAAATCTCTTATCACAAAGTTTTCCTTTCTTTTAAAGACACCTTATTATGTTTTAAAATAACAGCTCCTCACATATTTAAAGGTGTTTAAATTTCATATTTTTTTTTACTTCCAGGTGTCTATAATAGCTTCTATATTAGGTATTTACTAATATATAGTCATCAGAAATATCCGGGAGTTAATGGGTTAAATTCCGTCGAACATATGTGGGATGTTTTGGGGAGATGCTCTGCAGCACGCTTACATCCTCCGCAGAACACCCGACAACTCAAACAGATGCTGATAGCGGCACTCCTAGCTAAAAAAATGTTGGGCCAGCTGGTTCTGAGTATGCAGAGACGGTGCAAAGCAACCATTGCAGTTAGGGGAGGGCATATCCCATATTAAGGAACATTTGCTTGTTGTTCTTCCTCTCTGATAGACAATCGTGATTCACGGTACTATGCATTCAATAATGCTTGTTTTTGTTTGATTCCATACAGTATGCATTGTATCCGTTTTTCAGCGCCGATGCTTTCGTCATCCATTACGTATATAGTTCTCTCCCTCATTTCTGAATTTCATGTCTCTCAGATGATTTCTCGTGGAGTTATGGCCCAAAACCCACCTATTGCTTAAGTTTTACACACCAGTGTATTTCTAAATTCATTGCGATATCCATATGCTAAATTCAAGAATATTATGCTGCAGTATTCTTTTTCAAAAGAATACGTTTAAGGACAAATTATTTGGTCCAAGATTAATAATATTTTAACTATATCAGAACATTTTGTTGAAATTGACAAGAGAATAAAAGCTTTCAGGCGACTTCCTATTTACAAAACAGCACTTCCGGTATTAAAATTGAATTTGGACTTGCCTAAAAAATTATGTAACTCTGGTTCTAAATTAGAAACAAAATTCAAGTGGTTATGTATAGATAACTTTTTGAATTTCCATAATAAGATAAAATTTAAAAATTAATATTTTGGTCAAAATTTACCTTTTAAAGATAGATGCCCTAACAAGCGAGGACGAAATCTTGCACTATACAATTTATATATTTACAAAAAGGCGTGCAGCCATCACTTTGATCTTTTGCTAAGCCGAACGATGGCCGAATTGTTAGGGTGCTGGCCTTCGGACCCGGAGTTCGTGGGTTTGAAACCCATTCGGAATCGGCTGTAAGCAGTAGGTCCCGGTCTCATTATCCCTCGTGTTGCAAAAAGTAGACCGTAGCGCTCCAAAACCAAAACACAAAAGAAAATTGATCTTTTGCTATGAGCTGATTTCTGAACAATATACCATTTTTCGGAAATTAGGCATTGTTTGTTCAATTTTCCAACTCTGATAGAAGTTCAGATTGGATTATAATTTTACTCTATCCTACTTCTCAGAATGAAAATCGATTCTAATAATTATTAGTTTGGAAATCTACTATCAGCTCTTTTTTGTAATATCCGTTTAGACAAAACCTGCCTATACATTATATTAATAATTAATATACAGAGAGAGCCTAAACGGCCGCATAAACTCTGCACACCTAGGTTCCTGTTTGGAAGTATATAAAAACTGTCCAAAGAAGCATTCCTGTAAGATCTAGAGTTTACGAGAAAAATACGAAAAACAAAGTATAACTTCACTGCTGGTGCAAGAAAAAAACACTTTATTGAACATATCAACAGCAGTATATGCATGGGCATACTCCCTAACAGTTCGTAAGGCATTTCCGTTACATCGGCCGTACATCAGGTACATATTGCCTTAGACACGAACGGAATACATGTCCACCATAAGAAAACTACCGGTAACTGGAAGATGCAGCCATTTAAATACCAGTTCAACGGTGGCTTAACGTCATTCCATGACTCGATATACGCGGCGAAAGTTTTAAACATTATCGTCTTAAAAATATATGCAAACACTCTTGTTGATATGTCCAATAAAGTGGGGTTTTTTTCTTGCACTGGCAGTGACGCAAAGGAAAGTATCTGTAAAAACTGAATACGTGTATGAACCGAACTATACAGGGTGTCCCAAAACTACTGCATAAACTC
This sequence comes from Pardosa pseudoannulata, assembly GCA_032207245.1. Classification (NCBI taxonomy): domain Eukaryota; kingdom Metazoa; phylum Arthropoda; class Arachnida; order Araneae; family Lycosidae; genus Pardosa; species Pardosa pseudoannulata. The sequence continues at coordinate 77,982,611 of CM063497.1, read as the reverse complement.
TGCACATCTAGATTCCTCGTTGGGTGTGCATAAAAATTGCTCATAGAAGCCTTCCTGTACGATCCATAATTTACGAAAAAAACAAAGAAAAACAAAGTATGACTTCACTACCGGTGAAAGAAAAAACAATTTTTTGGACATATCAACAACAGTATTTGCAAATCTTTCCAGGCAATAATGTTTAAAATGTCAGGCATGCGGCATTTCTTTTAATGACTTTTAAGCCGCCATTGAACTGGTATTTAAAATGTTGCATCTTGCAGTTACCGGTAGTCTTCGTATGGTGGCCATATATTCCTTTCGTGACTTCTGCGACATGTACCTGATGTACGGCCAATGTGATGGAAAGGCTTTACGAACTATTATGGAACATCTGATTTAAATTGCGACTATACTGTTGTTGATATGTCCAATAAAGTGTTTTTCTTGCACCGGAAGTGACGTCATACTTTGTTTTTCGTATTTTTCTCATAAACAGGAACGCCTCTTTGGGAAGTTTTTATATACTCCCAACAAAGGGAACGAAGAATAGAGATGTGCAGAGTTTATGTGGCCTTTTTGTGACACCCTGTATATTTGATATACATTTTGGTTAGTATTGATCTTTAATATAAGTACAAATACGTTCTGAAATATACTCATAATAGTGCAAGAAAAAATATGGTTTAATTTGCTTCTGTAATATTTTCATTTCTTTTAAAAATAAAACTTTATCAAGCCAGACAGATAAAATGGAGGGAGGAGAAATTCGAAGTGAAATAAACACTTTCGAGTTAAAACAAGATAACGTTTAATTTATTTGGTGCATTTTTTTACGTTTATTGTTCATAACCAGGGGAGTATTTAAAAATAGTTAGAAACTTCCCGAAATGTATTTTGGGGATATAGAATGTAAGATGAAAATTATTCTGACTGGCTTTATTCACTTCGGAAAATTAAAATTTTTATCTGAAAGAATGGGTAAGTTTTTAAATAAATTTAAATACTTTGTATTCATATCAAAACAAATATTAATTTATATAATTTATCACTGTTAATATGAATGTAATTATAAATATACAATGCAAATTTCTGTTTCTTTTTTATTATTTTAATGAACTAGAATATAGTCCGTGATATGACGGAATCAGCAAAATTTTTAATTTTCCAGAATTATAAAGTACCCAAGTACTCTATTAGGCAGGTAAAAAATGTAAAGAGATTATTAGCCGGGAATCCGCAAAAACAAAATGACCATATATTTCTGGCTACTTGACCTCAAAAGGAAGCGAAACCTTCTCTTTTTACACTCTGCTACCAATACTTTACTGGCAACTAGGCCGCATAAAAGGAAGAGAAACCTTCCCTCCTTAGATAGTCTATCAATGAGAACTTGCTTACATCCAGGAGTCCGCAAAAACAAAATCCTCATATGTTTCTGGCTACTTGACCTCAAAAGGAAGCGAAAACTTCCCTTTTTACACTCTGCTACCAATACTTTACTGGCAACTAGGCCGCATAAAAGGAAGAGAAACCTTCCCTCCTTAGATAGTCTATCAATGAGAACTTGCTTACATCCAGGAGTCCGCAAAAACAAAATCCTCATATGTTTCTGGCTACTTGACCTCAAAAGGAAGCGAAACCTTCCCTTTTTACACTCTGCTACCAATACTTTACTGGCAACTAGGCCGCAAAAAAGGAAGAGAAACCTTCCCTCCTTAGATAGTCTATCAATGAGAACTTGCTTACATCCAGGAGTCCGCAAAAACAAAATCCTCATATGTTTCTGGCTACTTGACCTCAAAAGGAAGCGAAACCTTCCCTTTTTACACTCTGCTACCAATACTTTACTGGCAACTAGGCCGCAAAAAAGGAAGAGAAACCTTCCCTCCTTAGATAGTCTATCAATGAGAACTTGCTTACATCCAGGAGTCCGCAAAAACAAAATCCTCATATGTTTCTGGCTACTTGACCTCAAAAGGAAGCGAAAACTTCCCTTTTTAGACTCTGCTCCCCAATACTTTATTGGCAAACTAGGCAGTTAAGTATTGGGAACTTGCTTACAGCCGGGAGTCCACAAAAACAAATACACCCAGTGACTCACCAAAACTTTCCTCTGTCTAGACGAGTGGACATGTCCCTCTGCAAGCTTTGCCCGTCTCCAAAAAAACGCAAAACCTAAGAAGCCCCGAGAAAGGGCTCGCTCCCATTTTTAAAACTCCCTGAATTAACACCAGATCAGAATGAAAACACTAATTTTCCGAAGCACTTATAGGCTGGGGAGGTTGGAAGTGTTATCGATATGCTTCGATATTCATTTCTATCGCTATGATACTATTGTGTCACAACCTTAAACTTCACAGCTCCACTCCATTATTACGCCGGCCTCATCTGCATGAACATAAGGAGGGAAAACTGCTGATCCCCTGGCCGGTAACAAGTCTGCCATTGTATTTAAGTGTGGGACTTCACAGTATATTTATTGATTTATTTTTACTACTAAAGAAAAAGAAAACAATTTAATCTGGATATAGAAAATATGTATATATGTATATGTAATAAGACGGATTTCAGACTTATGGGGAATTGCAGTTATGGCTCATGAAAATGACACCGTTTTAGCTAGGACCTTTATTAAGATAACGTTGGAGGACAGGTTCCCACTTCATCATAGGGACAGGACAAACTGAGGGGTCAGCTAGCATGAAGTTGTATGTAAAAGACCCTTAACACCTGGGTCAACATATCAGTCAAAATCTGTAGGAAAATCTCTAGGAAAATCTGCCTCCGAAAGCGTCCATCTCCTTTTTCTTTGGAAATTTCCTAATTTGTCTGATAGGGCAATGTAGAGTTATGATAGGTTAGACTCCTTCTCTGAGGGCACAAACCCAGTGGTTAATTTAGGTTAGTGATTAAAAAGGGGAATACAGAAGGAAGCGGGAATTTTTAACCCATAACTTAAATTTTGAAAACCCCTGAGAATTTTCTCGGTCTGTCTTAGGTGTACATAATGCCTACATTAGTTTCCCGATCCAGTTTACGTTTCCTTGCACACACACACGCACACACACACACACACACACACACGCACACACACACACACACACACACACACACACGCACACACACGCACACACACACGCACACACACACACACACACACACACATATATATATATATATAGATATATATATATCTATATATACATATATATACATATATACACATATATATATATATATATATATATATATATATATATATATATATACATATACATATATATATATATGTGTGTGTGTGTGTGTTGTGTGTGTGTGTGTTTGTGTATGCTAATAATTTAGCAAATCAAGTATAAAAAGAATATATCTTAAATGACAATTTAATTGCTATTTTACAATAAATAACAGAAATAATGTGCGACACTGTTTATTACTTGGCAAATATATTTACAGCAATTTATAACCTGGTTTATTTGTTGAACGTCAGGTGAATCGCACATAACTTAAGCTTTTCAAGCGCCCACGTGTTCCCCCAGCAAACAATACAACCTATTTAAAAAAGTAAAAAGAGAAAAGTAACTGTATTTTGTTAAGGCGCATCGGGATTTAATATAAAAGAGGAGGCGCCCTTTAAAAAGCGTAATATGAGTACTAACGACATGCACATGCTAGTTTATCTATTTTACTGGTAAAGAAAGATTTTTTGGGTGTGTTACAGCGGGAAATTTTCAACCGCTTTAACAAACTAACGAAAGCACAATTTGTCACTGTCTACAGAGTAGAGAAGTGTGTACATAATATATTTTCATAATATCGATATGTACGATATCATAATTCAATATACCATAATCATAAAACTCGTTTAAGCGTTAAAGCGTTATTAGAAACGATAGTGGCGCTACAACGGAGTTTTATAGAAAACACATAAGCTCAAAATTTTCTAAAAAGTATTTGAGTACTGTCATTTTTTTTAAACCAACTTTAAGGCGCCTCCACACTATGGGCCACTGCAAGCCATTACCACCGTCTGGAAGGGGTATGGCTTATCGTGGTCGATGTGGCAGACGATTAAATAGCCTTGGCGGACGATGGCTTCGTAGGCGGTTTTTCTCCAAAGATAAAAGGCAACCAGGTGGGCAACTAAAGTGCGCAGTAGACCTTATGGACGAATCCACCCACTCGGCTCATTAAGTGGCCCAGCTTGTGGATGCAACTCTTGAATCCTCGTTCAAGGTCACCATCAGGAAGTGGTGAACAATTGGCCATAGTGCGGAGCCTACATATGAGAGGAAATAAATGCGCCTCGTGATTAAACAATTTTTGATCTGTAAGCACATTTTTGAATAAATGGAAGTACGGAATGTAAAGGACCAAAATGACTTCTTTAAGAAATTTTCCATCTTTTGGTCTTTTTTTGTACTATTCTGAGTCTAAAAGTTCTTAAAAAGATAGAACCATTCCATGCGTAGATAGATAGATAGATAGAATAGATATTATTAGATATTAATAATTGAACATTAATAAAGGAATTAATAAACGATATAAATAAAGGAATAGGAATTAATAAAGGATATTAATAAAGGAATGTTGGATGTTTCGAAAATTTTTATGAAAAGTAACTTAAAGCTATGAACTCATTACAAATATAAATTTAAGAATTAATAAATAAATTAATTACATTTTAAGATTTCTCGAAATTAGATTACAAAAAATGCAACGATCCTAACAAAACGTATACCAAACATTTCTGACATAATTTTTAATACATTCGTTTAAATTTTGACCTTAATTTGTGTTATTCATTAAAACTAAATTAAATTTCAAAAACTCAGACTTTTCACTAAAGCTAGACATACGGACAAAAGAAAAATTCAAATTAATTAGTTATTGTTAATTATTATTTATAAATGTTTGAAAATTATTTTTGATTGCGAAAATAGGAGACTGAATTGAAAATTAGAAAAGAAGGAACAATTTTAAATTAACAAAGTTATTATCTTAATTATTTTTAACGTAATTTATGCGGGTACATTTCGCAGCGGAATTGTACCCGAAGCAGGCGTTTTGCGAGTAAATTTAATTATTCAGTTAAATCTCAATAGATTAGAAATTATTTAATTTTTTAACCAACTTTTTGTATTTTATATTAAGATATATAAACAAATATATATATAGACAAATAAATATATATATATATATATATATATATATATATATATATATATATATATATATATATATATATATACATATATATATATATATATATATATATATATATATATACATATATATATATATATATATATATATATATGTATATATGTATATATATGTATATATATATATATATGTATATGTATATATATGTATATATATATGTATATATATATTATATATATATGTATATATATATATATGTATATATATATATATATATATATATATATATATATATATATATATATATATATATATATATATATATATATATATATATATATATATATATATATATATATATATATATATATGTATATATATATATATATATATATATATATATATATATATATATATATATATATATATGTATATATATATATATATATATATATATATATATATATATATATATATATTATATATATATATATATATATATATGTATATGTATATATGTATATATATATATATATATATATATATATATATATATATATATATATATATATAATATATATATATATATATATATATATATATATATATATATATATATATATATGTATATATATATATATATATATATATATATATATATATATATATATATATATATATATATATATATATATATATATATATATATATATATATATATATATATATATATATATATATATATATATATATATATATATATATATATATATATATATATATATATATATATATATATATATATATATATATATATATATATATATATATATTATATATATATATATATATATATATGTATATATATATATATATATATATATATATATATATATATATACATATATATATAATATCATTTTTGCAAGGATAAATAAAATGTTAATTTTAAATCTAAATTAATTTTTTTCAATCAACCTTCCCGTTCTGTGGTTCCGCATCGACTGATGTAAAAACTAGTTTTTATTTGTCTAAATTTTTCCAGAATCTATGTAGTAGACTAGAACATTCGGCTATGTTTTTCTGCATATACCGTTATTTATGTACCCACAAACAAACCATGTTGTTACACTAACCCGTACTAGTACGTGACCAGAGCTCAAGCACAGCCATCTATACAGAAGGCCTACACACTTAAAAAAATGGCGGCGACCGAAGGCGGTTTCCCTCCTGTAATCCTCAAGTAAATTGTGTTATGCCTTTTACTACTCATCAAAATATTTTTTTCAAAAAATAAACTAAGGATATTCAATTATTTCACTAACTTGAATATTTATTAGTAGAAAATTATTTTGCTATAGATATTTTATTTGTGTGTCAATTTATATTTAAATTTTAGTTACCAAAATAACTTCATACACTACACGAAAACAGATATGATACATAGATAGAATTTTAAGCAAAGAAATTACATTTGCAAAAAATTACACAACTGGCATCTTTTTTTTTCTTTTTACTTACCTTTTATTAAATGGTCCTATGGAAATAAAATGTCTTAATCTTTATTCATAAAATATGATCCTTTACGAATCACATTAAAGTTAAAATAAATAAAATACTTAAGGATTATATTAAAGGCAGTGTTAAAAAAACACTACCTTAGTATAAAATCATAGAACAATTTATCACTGGCAAATTTCACAAACTCATACAAAAATATTATGCTGAAGCAAAATTTTTACAGTTTTATTTATGTATAACATCTGATGCTGAATTGTACTACATAAACAATGAAACATAATTCAATAGTGTACAGATAAAAAAAGTAAAAACATTGTTACAAGAAATATTTCAGAATTTTTTTTTAATTTTCTGTTATTGGTTTTTTTCTTAACTTCTTCAATATATTTTTCAGTCACTTTTTTAGAGTAGTTATTCAGAAATATTTTATAAATAGTTAAAATTATATTTTTGGAGTGAAGTAAACAATCATGCAAACATAATTTAGAAGACCTATTTATATATTCTATTACATTTTTTAAGATATGCTTAAGTAACTGAGTTGATTATCATTTGCTATAAAATTACTGTTATATTTTAATTAGAGTTTATTTAAAACATTTGTAAATATCTGAATACATAAATGTAACTCTAAGTGTAAATATAGTTTTTTTTAAGTTCCTCTACCTAAAGCATCTATTAATTAAAATTTATTTATATAATTATAACAGCTTGCAAATTTTATTTAGATAGGATTTTTCTACTTTTGGCTGTTAGACATATCTATTCAAAAACTTTAAGCATGTTTATTTAATTACTTTTCTACAGGTTATGAGAATTTTCCTGTTATAAAATAGTACAGCACTGAATAAAGGTTATATTTTTATAATAAAAATGTGTAAAAACATTGCTTCTGTCGATTACTATAGATTAATTTTTTTTCTTACATTTATAAATTTTCTTTTGGTAGTTTAATTTTTATTACATATATGTCTTCTTTACGCTTCGACATTCAAAATTTTAAATTGTAGAAAGTTAATATGAAAATCTGGAAAAAGAGCTCAGGACGTAAAAAATATGAAGTGGATAAATCAGAAACAATTTAAAGTGCAGATAACATTGATTCTACATAGAAATTTCCCAGTTGCTATTGTAGTATGGGAAAGAAGTTGTACATCAACTTTTATTAATAAAGCCCCTTAAAAACACATTATAAATCAATGAAGTAAGGATACATTAATCTTTTATTGTGGTAATAACAAATAGTTTTCCTTTAGGATAAAACAGAAATTGTAATTTGTGAGTTTTCAACAATAGCCAAGTTGCAATACACAGCAAAAACGAAACTTTAACACAACTTAGAATACATTTAACTTACGGATATTAAATGTTGTATTATATAATTATAAACTTCTTAATGAGGTCTAACAATAAACCGAAACTTATTTTTAAAACGACAGTTATAATATACAATATGATACAAAGCACATACTAATTACAAAACATTTGAACCATTCTAAAGTGTCGAACTTAAGAATTACCATCATTCTTATGATATACTTAATTAGAAAACAGCTCATAAAATAATACGAGACACAGTAGCAAAATTGCTACTTACCTTATATATAAAAGCAAACATTATTTTACTTCCATAAATTTCTTTCTTTGCTTTTTTTAAAGAAGTAATAAACAAGCAATCAACAAGCATCCACAGAATAAATAGAATACCGCCTTTGAGAGATCACGTGACCGGTTTTTGGAAAATCAGCGCACAGGCCTTGTGTTTCGATGGCTGTGGCTCAAGTATCAATCGTCAGAAAGCATACTAGCACGGCTGAACGATGGCCGAATGGTTAGGGTGCTAACCTTCGGAACTGGAGTTCGTGGGTTCGAATCCCACTATGGCGTTGATGTTCGTAGTCGTTCGGAATCGGCTTTAAGCAGTAGGTCCCGGTCTAATTATCGCTCGTGTTGCAAAAAGTAGACCGTAGTGCTCCAAAACCAAAACATACTAGTACGTGTTCCGCATACAATGTGTTAAAACACTCTGATTTTTTAAAACCTTTCTAAATAGAGATTAGTTTATTTATTATTTAAGTATATGTGTGCATAATTTTATAATTTCAAGTTAATAATTTGTAATTCCACTCTACTACTGCCCTCTAATATAATTAAAACTAAATTCATCCTTAACAGTGCACAAAATAAAAAGAATAGAATTAATTTTCCTATATAAAATATATTAGTTTTATTGATTGATACTTATCTCACTTCAAATAAACTATTGACAACTTCTTTACAGCAATAAAATGGATTGCATGTGTCTTCTGCAAAGTAAAATGTATAGTACTCCGTCTAAGCCTCTTGTTTAATATTTATTTTGTTTTAATATTTCATAAGAGAGAAAGGAAGAAAAAAATTAAAATAAATTGATATCAGCTTGAACGTGATAGAACTCTGTTTTATTAATTTTGAAAAGAATTTTGGAAGAATTGTTAAAAGCTAGTAAATTTACAATGGATTTACAAATAGTTTAAAACTTTCCAAAGATATAGTTTTCCGTGACGTGGATAAATGGGGGGAGGGTAGTGTATTCTTCCTAGACATATTAATTTCAATGATTTAATAAAAGTGGTTTTTAAAAAATATTTTGGAATCGATTTTTATTTTCTTCTTTTATTCTAAAGAATAATGAAAGAGAAATATTTCATTATTCTTAGTTTTGGTGCTTCAGCAAATATATAATAAATTAACTTTAGAATGTTGGTTATAGCTGGAGAGATATTATTGTAGTTATATTTAATGTAGAAGTAGATTTTATAATTTACATATGCGGAATAAAAAAATTGATATTTGTTTGTTACGACCAATATTTTAATTTATGTGTTTGTTTGTTAAAGTTTGTATTATCAGTTACATATGCTGAATAACAAAATTAATATTTGTTTGTTACGACTAATATTTTAACTTATGTGTGTGTGTGTAAAAGTGGGTATTATTAGCTACATATGCGGAATAAAAAAATTGATATTTGTTACGACCAACATTTTATTTTATGTGTTTGTTTGTTAAAGTTTGTAATATTAGTTACAAACGGTAAATTAGTTAATGCGGAATAACAGTATTGATATTTGGTTGTTATGACCAATAATTTAATCTATGTGTGTGTAAAAGTGGGTGTTATTAGTTGCATATGCGGAATAGCAAAATTGATATTTGTATGTTACGACCAACATTTAAATTTATATATATGTATATAAAACATGGTATTATTAATTACATATGCTGAATAACAAAATTGATATTTGTTTGTTACGACCAATATTTTAATTTATGTGTTTGTTTGTTAAAGTTTGTAATATTAGTTACAAATGCGGAATAACAAAATTGATATTTTGTTGTTACGACCAATAATTTAATTTATGTGTATGTGTGTAAAAGTGGGCATTATTAGTTGCATACGCGCTATAGCAAAATTGATACTTGTATGTTACGACCGACATTTAAATTTATGTGTACGTGTGTAAAAGTTGGTATTATTAGTTACATATGTGGAATAACAAAATTGATATTTGTTTGTTATGACCAATATTTTAAAGAATATGTGTAGATGTATAAGTTAGTTTTATTAGTTAAATATGCAGAATAACAAATTTAATATTTGTTTGTTACGACCAATGTTTTAATATGTATGTGTATGTGTAAAATATTATTAGTTACATATGCGGAATAACAAAATTGATATTTGTTTGTTATGACCAATATTTTAAAGAATATGTGTAGATGTATAAGTTAGTTTTATTAGTTAAATATGCAGAATAACAAATTTAATATTTGTTTGTTACGACCAATGTTTTAATATATATGTGTATGTGTAAAATATTATTAGTTACATATGCAGAATAACAAAATTGATATTTGTTTATTACGATATTTGTTATATATATATGATACTTCAGGAACTATATTTAGTAAATCAGTACATATTTTGGCATATGCCGATGACGTGGACATTATGGCAAGATCTAAGACAGCACTGGGTGAAAGTTTCTTGGCACTGGAGAGATCAACTAGAAAAATGAATCTTACAGTGAATGTGGAGAAAACAAAATATATGTATTGTGGTAAGGTAGAAACCGTCCCCAAATTCTGTGAAATAGATAGTTTTAAATTTGAATCTGTAAAAAATTTTACCTACCTCGGATCAGAAATAAACTGCCAAAATGACATAAATCCAGAAATTAGACAAAGAATTACTGCAGCCAATCGCTGTTTTTTTGGTTTAAGATCACTACTGAAATCCTACTTGATAAAAAGAAACACAAAGATATTACTGTATAAGGTATTGATCAAGTCAGGTTTGACTTATGCCTCGGAGACTTGGACCCTAACAAAAAAAGAAGAGAGGATGTTGGCAACCTTCGAAAGGAAGATCCTGCGAACCATCTTTGGTGCTGTCTTTGAAAATAACAACTGGAGAAAAAGATATAATTTTGAATTATATAAGATCTTTAACAGTGATGATGTTATCAAATCTATAAAGCTGAATAGAATGAGATGGGCAGGACAAGTATGAGAATGAACCCAGAACGAACAACTTTGAGGGTTATTAATGCACTCCCTTCCAATAAAAGACCAAAAGAAAGGCCTAAGAAACGGTGGAAAGACTGTGTGGATGCAGATTTTGCCATCTTAAAGGTAAAGAACTGGAGATCAATTGCTGGGAGAAGGGAAGATTGGGAAAAGCTTCTAAGGAAAGCCCATGCCCACAAAGGCTATCGTGCCAATGCTGATTATGATATATATATATATATATATATATATATATATATATATATATATATATATATATATATATATATATATATATGCGTGTGTGTGTGTGTGTGTAATCCTAAATTATAAAACTACTGGACAAGGAGAAAGCTTAACAGCTATCAGTAATCAAAATGCATTCGGTCGACATTGAAGGGAACCGCACACGTGAAATTAAAACTTTATTTCAGAGCTGCTAAAACGGACATCTTTACGAGTCAACGACAGACAAGAGAAAGACACAAAAATCTCTCTGCTCAAAAAGAGGTGCATTCAAGAGCAAAGCCAGAAAAAATTTTCCCACTTACTCAGCGAATTTAAGTGTAAGATACGGAAAAGCTCTGAGCCATTTCCCGGAGACAGCTGAGAAAAGTGATGAATAGACAGAAAATTTACATCATTAGGATAGAAAGCACTGGGAAATGGATCGAAAGAATTTTAAGTCGGGGACACTCATTTGATTAAGATATTTAGAGGGTGGAAAAAATATTTTAAGGAATTAGAATGGGAGAGAGGAGGATTTTAAGGAAATATTAAAGTTAAATAATTTTGATATATTACATCTCTCTCTCTCTCATATATATATATATATATATATATATATAATATATATATATATAAATATATATATATATATATATTTGAAAAATTGTGATCCAGAGTTAAGGCGAATGGAAAACAGTCTTCTTGATAATAATAAGTTTTATTAACTCATCGTTCTCAAGGAAAGCAACATGCGCCATTTTCATTGTTCGTGGCGGAGCTATGCGTGAAGGTGTTGACCGCTCCATGTCCACTTGCCTCCAAATCAAACTTATCTGTTTGCAAGCTTATCAAATGGCTCAAAAATACGTCCGTTTCACCGGATAATCCTGAAAGCTTATGCGAGCATTTGTCTTTTTCACTTATTTTATTATTATAAAAGAGTTCTCTTTTTAAAATCGATTTTAACTTACAGAATTTCCAATTATCCCTTTTTTAGACCAGACATATATATATATATATATATATATATATATATATATATATATATATATATATATATATATATATATATATATATATGTATATATATATATATATAATTATATATGTATATATATATGTGTATTTATATATGTAGCTAGACAATGACCGAATGGTACAGCTATGGTCTTCAGAACCGGAGATCGCGGGTTCAAATCTCGCTGAGAGCATGAATGTTCCTTAGCCATTCAAAACTGACTTTAAGCAGTAGGTCCCCTTCTCATTTACCCTAGTGAGCAAAATGTGTGTATATATATATATATATATATATATATATATATATATATATATATATATATATATATATATATATATATATATATATATATATATAAATATATGTATATATATGTTATGTATATATATATAAAACAGTTAAATATATATATTAAAATTTATAAATATATTACATATTTTCAGTATTTATTTCATGAACTTTCTTCTATGTATTCGAAATAAACTGTGTTTAAAAGGAAACATTAGGAAATTCTATTTGAGAAATTTATTTATAGTGACAGAGTCTATTATGTTTAGAATTCACTAAACGTAATTCACTGTCAAAGCATTTATTAGATATTCGTGACTGAGGAAGCAAAGCTAGATATTTTAAGCTATACTTTAGAAACAACGGAAAATCAATAAATTTTACGTTCATACTGGATTTCTCGTCATACATATAATTCAGGAGCTTTTAAATTTACCTCTGATATATTGAGCCTTAAATAGTTACACAGTTGCTATATTAGCCAAAATTTTCATTATAAGAAATGCATGGTATATACTGTAACTAATTAAATTTTAATTATATTTATAAATATATTCTCTGAATTTTTGAGGTTCCCGAATATATATTTATTTCAAATTTAAACTTCGTTTTCCGATTCCGGAGTTTTTAAATTTAACTCTGATATATTGAGTTTAAAACAGCTAGACTGTTCCTATATAAGCCAAACTCTTCATTGTAAGAAATGCATAGTACATTCTATAACTAATAAGTTTATAAATATATTTTTAAACATATGTTCTGGGTATTTAAGGTTACCAAAAGAAAATTATATTTATTTCAAAATTCAACTTAGTTTTCGTATTATGGAGCTATTAAATTCACCTCCAGTATACGAGCTTTAAATTGCTACACAGTTGCTATGTAAGCAAAAAGTTTCATTGTAAAGAATGCATTATTTATTCTGTATATAAAAAGATGCTGAATATATGCTATGGGTATTTAATGTTGCTAAATGAAAGTTATATTTATTTCGAAATTCAACTTTATTTTCATATATTGGGGCTATTAAATTCATTTCCGATATAGTGAGCTCTAAATAGCTACACAGGTTTTATGTAAGCCAAAAGTTTTATTATAAAGAATGCATTATTTATTCTGTATCTAATAAGATATTAAATATATACTCTGGGTATTTAAGCTTGCTAAATAAAAGTTATATTTATTTCAAAATTCAGTTTAGTTTTCTCCTTTTAAAGATATTAAATTTACCTCCGATATATTGAGCTTTAAATAGCTATACAGCTGCTATATTAGCCAAAATTTACATTATAAGAAATGCATTATTTATACTGTATGTAATAAGATTTTAAATATATTTTTAAATATATTCTCTAGGTATTTAAGGATGCTAAATGGCGGTTATATTTATTTTAAAATTTAACTTCGTTTTCGAATTTTGCAGCTAAGAAACTCATCTCCAATATATTGAACTCCAATATATTGAAATAGCTACACAGTAGCTATATTAGCCAAAATTTTCATTTTAAGAAACGCATTGTTTATACTGTAACTAATAAGTTTTTAAACATATTTTTAAATATCTGCTCTGGGTTCTTAAGGTTGCCAAAGAAAGCTTATATTTATTTCACATTTCAATTTAGTTTTATAATTCCGGAGTTTTTAAATTTAACTTTGACGTATTGAGTTTAAAATAGCTAGTTTTTTGCTATATAAGCCAAACTTTTTATTGTAAGAAAAGCATGGTATATTCTGTAACCAATATATATATATATATATATATATATATATATATATATATATATATATATATTATATATATAAATATATATATTATATATATATAATAATATAGTTATATATATATATATATATATATATATATATATATATATATATATATTCTGAGTATTTAAATTTGCCAAATATAGGTTATATTTATATCAAAGTTCAACTTGGTTTTCTGATTTTGTAACTATTAAATTTATCTCCGATATATTGAGCTTTAAATAACTACACAGTTGCTATATCAGCCAAAATTTTCATTATAAGAAATTCATAATTTATATTGTAACTAATAAGTTTTTAAAAATATTTTTAAAAATAAGCTCTGGGTTTTTAAAGTTGCGAAAAAAAGCTTGTATTTATTTTAAATTTCAACTTAGTTTTATAATTCCGCAAATTTAAATTTAACTTTGACATATTGAGTTTAAAATAACTAGTTTGTTGCTATATAAGACAAGCTTTTTATTGTATGAAAAGCACGGTTTATTCTGTAACTAATAAGTATATATATATATATATATATATATATATATATATATATATATATATATATATTTAAATATATGTTCTGAGTATTTAAAGTTGCCAAATATAGGTTATATTTATATCAAAGTTCAACTAAATTTCCTGATTTTGTAACTATTAAGTTTATCTCCGATATATTGAGCTTTAAATAACTACACAGTTGTTATATCAGCCAAACTTTTTATTATAAGAAATGCATAGTTTATACTGTAACTAATAAGTTTTTAAATATATTTTTAAATACATGCTCTGGGTATTTAAGGTTGAATAAAAGTTTATTTATTTCAAAATTCAACTTAGTTTTCCAATTTTAAGGATATTAAATTTACCTCCGATATATAGAACTTTAAATAGCTTCACAGCTGCTATATCAGCCAGATATTTTCATTATAAGAAATGAATTAGTTATTCTGTAACTAATATGTTTTTAAATGTATTTTTATATATAAGCTCTGGGTATTTAAAGTTGGCATATATTTATATCAAAGTTCAACTTAAGTTTCTGGTTTTGGAAGTATTAAATTTATCTCCGATATATTGAGATGTAAATAGCTACACAGTTGCTATATTAGCCAAAATTTTCATTATAAGAAATGCATGGTTTTTACTGTAACTAATAAGTTTTTAAACATATTTTTAAATATAAGCTCTGGGTTTTTCTGGTTGCCAAAGAAAGATTATATTTATTTCAAATTTCAATTTACTTTTCTGATTCCGGAGTTTTTAAATTTAACTTTAATATGTCGAATTTAAAATAGCTAGACTGTTGCTGTATAAGCTAAAGTTTCATTGTAAGGAATATATAGTATCATCTGTAATTAATAAGTTTATAAATATATTTTAAATATTACTTTGGATATTTAAGGTTGCTAAATGAAAGTTATATTTATTTCGAAATTCAGCTTAGTCTTTGGATTTGGGAGCTATTAAATTCATTACCGCTATATTGAGCTTTAAATAGCTACACAGTTGTTATTTAAGCAAAAAGTTTCATTTTATAATGAAACTTTTTGCATTTTGAATATTGAATGCATTTTTTATTCTCTATATAGTAAGATTTTAAATAAATGTTCTGGGTATTTAAGGTTGCTAAATGATTTTATATTTATTTCGTAATTCAGCTTAGTTTTTGGATTTTGGAGCTATTAAATTCATTTCCGATATATTGAGCTTTATATAGCTACACAGTTGCTATATCAGCAAAATGTTTCATTATAAAGAATGCATTATTTATTCTCTATCTAATAAGATTTTAAATTAATTTTTAAATATATGCTCTGGGTATTTAAGGTTGCTAAATGAAGGTTATATTTATTTCAAAATTCAGCTTAGTTTTTGGATTTTGGAGCTATTAAATTCATTTCCGATACATCGAGCTTTAAATAGCTACACAGTTGCTATTTAAGCAAAAAGTTTCATTTTATAATGAAACTTTTTGCATTATGCATATTGAATGCATTATATATTCTCTATCTAATAAGATTTTAAATAAATGCACTGGGTATTTAAAGTTGCTAAATGATGGTTATATTTATTTCGAAATTCAGCTTAGTTTTTGGAATTTAGAGCTATTAAATTCATTTCCGATGTATTGAGCTTTAAATGGCTACACATTTTCAATTTAAGCAAATAGTTTCATTATAAAGAATGCATTATTTATTCCCTATCTAATAGGATTTTAAATAAATGCTGTATGTATTTAAGGTTGCTAAATGAAGGTTATATTTATTTCGAAATTCAGCTTATTTTTTGGATTTTAGAACTATTAAATTCATTTCCGATATATTGAGCTGTGTAGCTTAAATAGATACACAGTTGCTATTTAAGCAAAATGTTTCATTTTATAATGAAACTTTTTGCATCATGCATATTGAATGCATTTTTTATTCTCTATCTAATAAGATTTCAAATAAATGGTCGGGATATTTAATGTTTCTAAATTAAGGTTATATTGATTTCGAAATTCAGCTAGGTTTATGGATTTTAGAGCTATTAAATTCTTTTCCGATGTACTGAGC
>CM063497.1:77903053-77950553 GCA_032207245.1 Pardosa pseudoannulata | reverse complement strand
GTTTTCGAGGAAAAATTACATATTTCTATTATTGGTTTATTTGAAAGATCATAGTGTTAGCTACCTCAAAAAGTTTTGACAGTATTTATATCTGATCAATAAATCTGATCAATGCCTATATAGCAATAAATATGTTTCGATCTATCAAAATTTAACTGAATAACTAAATTTACGTGCAATACGCCCGCTCCTTGTACAATACCGCTGCGAAATGTATCCGCACACAATGTGTTAAAAATGCTTTTAAATTACACCCCTGAAAGTTTTCACAAATGTACTCTGAATGTTTTTTCAAAGTATCATGGAATTACATAGCGAAACTTTGGATGGAATGTAATTTTAAAAGCAGTTGATTTTTTTTTACTTTGAAATTTATGAAAGTAAATTGAAAGAGTATTTATACAGAAACTGTAGTAGAATAACTTAATATATCTTCTTAATCTAAAATTGAAAAATTTAATTTTACCTGATCTATTTGTTTAAGTATTATATCAAAAATTATATATTGTATTGTATTTTTTATTCACATCAAAAAGTATCATCGAATTTTTAATTACGTAGTGAAACTTTGGAAGGAATATACTTTTAAAAGCAGTTGGTTTTTTTTACTTTTAAATTTGTCAAAACAATTTGGAAGGAGTATTTATACAGAAACTGTAGTAGAATAATTTAATATATCTTCTTAATCTAAAATTGAAAAATTTAATTTTACCTGATCTATTAATTTAAGTATTATATCAAGAAATATATATTGTAATGTATTTTTTTCAAAGTATCATCGAATTTATTAATTTCATAGTGAAACTTTGGAAGAAAAGTACTTTTAAAAGCAGGTGATTTTTTTTTACTTTGAAATTTATGAAAATAAATTGGAAGGAGTGTTTAAACAGAAACTGTAGTTGAATAATTTAAAATATCTTCTTAATCTAAAATTGAAAATTTAATTTTAGCTGATCTATTAATTTAAGTATTATATCAAAATCGGAAAAAATCGAATTTATTAATTTCATAGTGAAACTTTGGAAGAAAAGTACTTTTAAAAGCAGGTGATTTTTTTTTACCTTGAAATTTATGAAAATAAATTGGAAGGAGTGTTTAAACAGAAATTGTAGTTGAATAATTTAAAATATCTTCTTAATCTAGAATTGAAAAATTTAATTTTAGTTGATCTCTTAATTTAAGTATTATATGAAAATCGGAATTTATAAATTTTGTTTCTAAAATGGCAACTAAATTCGTTGCCTCGTTTTGATTCGCCGAAGATTGACGTCATAAGCGTCATTTCTGATTAAGGCCGTTGACGTAATATTTAGTCTTTGTAAATAGTGTCTTTTACATATTATAAATAATCTAACGTATTTTCGCATATTATTTTAACACGAATTCATCGATCTGTATTGATATTTGTTATGAGTAAAGTTTTATAATTATCGGATTTTTATTTGTGGCAACACAGCATCTTTTTAGATATACAAATATCTGCAATATACCTATATGTTGTCTGTCTGTATAAGAGTCAGGGTGACAGTAGCAGCTAGATCGGTTGCATCGAAGATTCTAATGTTTGTTTAGGTAACTTGTACGTACTTTATAAAATGACAAGTCTAGCTCGTCATTGGTTTTTCATTCCATACCGCACAATGACGAGCTACACTCGTCATGCGACTAAAGTTACTGATAAATATGGTAATTAATTTAGCTTAAAATTTCTAGTGTATTGAATTTAGCAACACTTTTGTTAGTTGTGGAAATCCCAGGTCGCTATTACATATTGTTTATTTAAAGTTTCTTGGTACAAGTCACTGCCAAATTGATGAGTCAGAATAAAAGAAAACCTACTAAGAAGTGTGTGTTACAAAAATCAAATTAGAAGTGAGACTCCCTGGCTATGTAAACAATTCAGAATTCCTTTTGCACTTTGTTTTGAAAAGTACCACTAGCTTGAAGACTATTATCTTAATTGTACCGTTTCTGGTACGATCCTGGTAAAAGTGGATTTTAATCCAGAATATGTAAGAATTGTAAAATAAAACAAGTTTTTTACATAAAAAATAAATGGTTACTTCACGCACAGTTTTTCATTATTAAATCGTACCGGAAGGGGTTAAACTTCTGTACCGTTAGTTCAGTTTGACATCCAGAGCTCTACGTCATTCATTACACTATCTTAAATAAATGCCTGTGTCCAGGTCTAGTTGTTTTATTTAACTGCACCTTGTGAATCTCTTCTGAGCATGGTTTTATATAGGATGTGATCCCTGCCGATGCTTCTTTAAGATTCATAGAGCCATAACAGTTTCAGAATTTTTAAAATTGTTCTTACATAGTAGAAACAGATTTCCAACAACACAAAGTGAATTTCATTGAAAATTTTGTTTGTTTGGAAGCAATACCATTAAATATACTTCTCTATATATTTAAATTTTTAAACTTTAAGTATCACCATAAGGACAAGGTCTAGGCAGGAAAGAATCCAGATCACTAGGTGCCTAGATTTTTTTTTAAATCCACTGAGGCCATATTTTTGTTAGATTAAAACTTTTATTGCTATTAAAAAATTATTTTCAATACCATCAAAATTAGGGATGAAACATGTTCTCGAAATAGTGATGGGTGACAAATATAATGCATAAATACTCAAAAAGTTTTAAAATAAATTAAATTTAAGTTTAATTAATTTTAAATTATCAAAAATTTTTGTTCCTAAAATCATCACACCGTCATTTTCTTTACTACTAGCCAGTAAGAAATGTTTTTATTGTCTAGAAATGACAGATTGGGTTATTCCCAAATTTAATAAACTAACAAGAACATTTAAATGCATAAAAAATGCCTATGTAGCAATTTTTAAATAAAGTTAATATCCTGGTGTTTCATTTAAGTTGTTAAATTATTTCAATGTGCCAAATTTTATTTTAGTAATAACAATTTTTATGATTTAGTCATCAATTATAAATTTGTACTGTGTAATATTTAGTTTAAAGGGATTTATAATAAATCAAAATTCATTTTTATTTGGATATTGATTTGTGGAGATTTTGGCATTTTGGGGATTTTTGGTATTCTGGCTTGTTGGGATTTTGACTTATCGGGATTTCATCCATGTTGGGATTTATAGGAATAGCAACCCCGTCGGCCCTCTCGCTTGTCGAACTTCTGGTATTATGTATTGGCTTTCGGGGTTTCGGCTGTCGGGATTTCATACTTATTGGAATTCTGGCTTATCGGGATTTCAATCCTGTCAAGCTACTGGCTTGGCGGATTTCTCGTTATCGCAGTACTGACTTGATATAGGTTTAGGCTATCGGGAATTCCTCCGAGTCGGGATTCTGGGTTTCAACCTTGTCTTTCAAATGGGTTTCAGCCTTTTATAGGGGTTTCAACCTTGTCAAACTTTTTGTTTGTCGAACCTGGCTATCATGGTACTGGTTTTCGACTTTTCGGATTCTGACTTATCTGGATTTTGAATCCTGTCCAGCATCTGACTTGTCTGAACTTGTGACTATCGGGATACTGAGTTGCGAAGTTTAGACTATCAGCATTTCGTCCTTGTTAGAATTCTGGTTTATAGAGATTTCTTGTAGGATTTCTTGCAATCATCCCCTTAGAGGTACGACTTCTTTGTGGTCGGGTGTCACGCACCCGAGGTAACCGAATAATCGTTTCTCTATGTCCTTCCTAGTAGTCTCGAGCTAATCTCAGTAGTGTTTCCTCCTTACCAGGTTGGACTACAATAACTCGGTCCATCCAGGTCCACTCGTAGGTCAACAGCAGCTTGGTAACCGCTATTAGTTGCCGTTGTGGCGTTCAGGTCATCATTGTTTTAGTAACCATAGGCAACAACAAATTATTTGGTAAACAAATTATTTTCTGATTATCAAGGTACTGTCTTGTGAGGTTTCGACTGCAGATATTTTGTCCGTGTTGGAATTTTGGCTTATAATGTTTTCAGCCTTGTTGGACTTTTGGCTATCGGAGTACTGGCTTGCGAGGTTTCGGCTGTCGGGATTTCATCTGTTATATAATTACAGCTTATCGGGATTTCAACCTTGTCAAATTCTTGGCTATCGGAAAACTGACTTGCGAGGTTTTGGCTGTTGGTATTGGGATTTTGGCTTATCGGGATTCCATCCATGTTGGGCTTCTGGCCACCGAGGTTTGGCTTACGAGGTTTCGGCTGTTAATATTTTGTCTGTATTAGGATTCTGGCAATCTAGCTCCTCATTTGTGATATTGCGCTGACGAGATTATAATCAGGACACTGTGTTTGATGATTTAAAGTCATTTTCTGAAATGAATTGTTTAATTACAGTATTTTTATTTCAGAACTACTGAACAGTTCACTAAATGCATAGTCCCTTATAGTTATAAAGAATTACCTGTAATACAATAATAAAATGTATACATAATAACCTAACATTACTTATGTTCATAAAATAGTACTAAAATTCGCTAACATTGAAAATAATAATCAAGGGGTCATTTTTAATATGCTGCATTGTAAAAAGAATTGCGAAAGTTGAAATAATAAGAATTTAAGTTTTTATAAATTAAAATAATACTATTTAACAAATTTAAAGTAAGTATATTTTTAAATTGTATTTTTACTATTTTAAAGACATTTAAATAAAAATAATAATACAGATACTCAATTGTTATGATATTTTAATACCAATTGAACAGCATTTTATTAAACATAACTCTTTTTATATGTTCTTGAAAAAAGTTAAACTTCGATGCCAAGAAAAAAGTGAAATACTTGTCCTTTAAGAAATGTTAAACTCTCTTTTTTTTAAAAATGCCAATATGTCCCTCTTCAAAAATGTATAAGTTTGATATCGAAAATTTATACCCTTCAAGCAGCACTCAAACATGTTCCAAACCCTTTTTTTCAAAGAACATCTTGTTACGTTTCTTTAATAGGCTTAATTTCCATTCTCCGTCCATGCAAATAAACACGGAATAAGCAAGTTTTATTTTTGGAATAAATCCTCACAAAGTTTCCAAACATTCTTTTTCTGCATTTACCAATAAAAATGTCTTTGAAAAAGCCATCTAATTTTCTTTTATTCTAATACAGAAATGTCTTCCTTCCTCCCCAACCATGATATTTCCCGAACGAACTAATTTTTTCTTTCAAAAACTTTATTGTCGCAATTACCCACTCTCAGATTTATCATTACGATGTTACACATCATATTTTTTTCTTTCTTCTTTTCCTACCGGAATTATATCTCATTTACATCGGGCTACTATCCAGTTGCCATTTTACGAAATCAAAATTCCACCACAAGAGGCAGACGAAAAATTTAACCGTTACTCGGAATCCCATTACACTAAATTGTGTGTTTCTGTTTCGTTGCCATGGCAATGAAATCATTAAGTTCCCCCAGTCTTAGCATTTTGAAACTTTAACCGTTTGCGAGCGTGAGGCGCGCGCACGCATGTTACAGACGATATGTGTTCTACCTCCTTTTTTTTTCTTTTTTATGAGATATCAAAAATGGGATTTAAATAATACGCGGTTATTTGACACTTTTAAAAAGTCGCGAGTTTTCGACCGAAGCTGTCAAGTTTTTAACTGTCTCTTTGACGGAAATTGAAATACTTTGGTGTAATTTAAATGCAGGGTTATCGTTCCAAAAGAACAAAGTTTCTAACTAGTAAAAGGCTTTCCTCTTTTTGGTTATTTATTGTCAGCGATTATATTTTTCTAAACACAAGCGATTATCGCTTTTTAAAACTTAATTTCTCTTAGTCTGGATTTCATTTCAGTTTGCAATTATATCAATGGCTTATAAAAGTTAAATGTTTCACCATTTATACTTTCCTGCGTATCATTACTAAGTATTTCTTCTAAAGGAATACACGATACAAATTTATAATGAATTTTACTCCAATTTCTTTTTTAAATTTCAAATGAGAATCTATAAATATCAGTCTAATTTATTCAACACTTTCCTAAATGACTTGAATGTTTTAGTATTTTACTTCCGCAAGGTACTTAAAAGGACATTTTATTACTATTTTTATTACGGTTATAAAACGGAAATTGTAATGTATCTCATGTAATATTTATTTTTATTTACGCTTTGTTCATTTTTAGGATTAAACTGCGTTTAACATTAGATAGGTTTGTTCTTTAGTAATATTTTTCACCATTTTTATTTCAGTTTGTTGAAATTTTTTATCGCACGTCTAGATATTGTTTAAAATTAATATTTAAGAATAGTAAAATACAATAGAAATATTTTTATGTAAAAGAAAATTGTTACATAATTTATATAAAGTAAAAGACATGAGATATGACTTAGTGATGTAATAAAACCGAAATTTGTTTTAAAAAATTCTAAATCAGTGTAAAAGTACAGTTAACATTATATAGTTTTACATTGTACAGTGAAACCTATTTAACTTTTCTAACTTAGTTTTAATTTAAATTACTTTGACATAACATACATAACTTGGTTAGTCAAAAATCTAGCTGTACTCCTTCATAAACATTTTTGACGAAATTTTGTGGCAACACTTCAAATATTTACCTGTATAGTGTATAATAACGGCTTCTATGTATCATTTTAAGTTTGTATTATAATTAGTTGTAAACATTTCATGGCAGCAAGTGGCTACCAATTTGAAAAGTGTTTGTAGGGATTTTTATCTAAAAGATGTAACTGCGCTGAAGTTCATTGACAGTAGCATGAAGTGTATGGAGAAAATGCAATGCCTCATCAAGTCATCGCGAATTAACCACATAGCTGACGTTAACACCTGAAATCGAAAAGAGAACAGTTGCTAAAATCGATAACTTGCGATTATACAAAATTACGAATAATTATAATCTGTAAAATTTCTTTAAACCTTATCAATTACACAAGCCTCAAAATGAAATTAATATTTCTCCTTCAATTTCCCATACACCTTCAGCTTTAATTATAAAATATAAATGGAAAACCAACATCTTATTGATTGTCATCTGTCTAAATGGATAACAGTCATAACAGGCAAACAACATTTCAAATTTCTTCTTAAAATCTCTTTGAAATATCATTTCGACTCTCCAAATATAAACTTTTTACTCAAAAATCGGGGTTTCTTTTCATTTTACCTTTATAGATTACCAATTATAAGATAAGTATCAATTTACCTCACAAATGACTAAGTAACTTCTTAATTTAACTGCATTTTCAATTACAACCTTACACAGTGACGGACTAAGGCTAAAGCGTACCTTAGGCAACATTGTAATTCCGGGACTATTTTTTCAGTCATGACACATACTTTGAATTTGGTAGTTTGGTTTTAAACCATATAGTATGTAGTTCTATTTAATTATCGGATTCCAAGAAAAAAAGGGAAAAAAATAATATACATGTACAAAAATTAAATAAACATAATTTATGATAACAAGCAATAATACTTTAACAAATATACCCAGATTGATTAGTTATATCGACGTTTTTTTCTCACTTATAATTCTGCAAACTCATAAATTAGTTTGTCATAATTAATACCTGAGTTATGGTCCCGAAGCCCAGGATTGAGAGTGTGGCCTCTCAAAATTTCCTGTCTCTCTTTTTCGGCCCCCTCGGTTTCCCGTCCTGCTTGGTGCAACGAGCAAAATTATCCTCATTGGCTTTGTCTTCTCCTCATTGATTCGCGTGGTTCGCTCCATCTCTGCTAATTCCGGTGTCAGGAGGTCCGCTAAGCCTCCAGTACTATCCCAAACTTCCTCTCCTCAATAGCGCACCTCTTCGTTCACCCTCAAGCTTCGCCTGCGGCGCGACGGGCGCGTGTTTGGTACTTCAAAGGGTTTAGTGTGGGGTGGGTTAGCCCTATACTTGCGATCTGCCCACCCCAGCCGGGATAAGCCTGGAGGGCCTCACGGCTATATGGGCCCGGTTTGCGTTTGATTCATTGATTGTCATAATTAATAGAGTTATTTAAAAACTCTTTTTCTATATAAAGTAATTATAAAATATTTAGTTTTTGTTGGCCTAATGTGGATCTTAAAAAAATTTATTCTAACCCTTACTGAGACTGATCTTTCACCGTTTGCATTGCTTATTGGAAGGGTTAAATAAATTTTCAGAATTATGTTTAAATTAGGGAATGTCTCAATAATATTATTTTCCTGAATAAATAACCACATGGATACAGACGAAATACCTTCAGTGAAGACGAAAGCCTTTATTGATGTGCATAAGCAAGTGTGAGGCTTGATCGTATTTACACACGTCGACACTAGAGGGCGTGGATCCATAAGCACGGGAACGCTCGTCCGCACTTATCAACTTTTTCAATCAACGATTCAGCATAATTTGGTTACGTTTCAGCAATAATTATGAATATCACATTTTTCTGTTAAATAAAAATACAAATTAAAACCTAATTTTCTGTCCCCAGAAATTACGGGCTCTAGGATCGTGACTAGGTTGCCTAGGCCTTAGTCCGCCCCTGGCCTTACTGAAGGTATCCCCTTGGATGTAAGAACGATTTTCTTAGAGTTTTGTTTAGTTATTTCCTATAGATGGCGATACTGGCCAAGTTTTCTAAATTACAGCAAGAGAAGTGTTGTTAGTCAGTATTTATGACGACGTGAAGTAGTGGGGTTGCATTCAAGGTTTTGGAGTGACTGCAACTAGCTTGCATTCCGAGATTCAGCCATATGAATTAACGTGATGATAGAGTGCCGTTCTGAAAGACTGAGTTGTTTTTACTGAGTTTTATTCAAGTTTACAGAGTTCATGTTTTACAGTTTATGAAATTTTTATTGTGAGCGGTTTTACTTAAATTTCAAGTACTGTATGTTGTGTTATTTGTAAAGCCTGCACTTTAACTCCAAGACATCGTACTGAATAAATTACTGTCCATTACAGTTCGACATCTTTTCTTTAAACAGAATAACATTTACAATAGATATTATGAATGGGGGTATTAGGCTATAAGTTTGGAGTAATCCAGTGAGAGCCACGTTATCGTTTTCTAAGTTTTTTATTCAACGTAACAGTTCAACAACGTAACAAAAGACTGACAACAGAACAATTGCATGTATATTCTTTCAACTTCTAAAACGTGCACACAGCGCCATCTGTGGAGATGAAATTATTAGATTGCTTGGTCGGAAGTCACAACAACAGACTTTTATACCTATTTTAGTACTATTATTCTAAGCTACGTCCAGTACATAATACGAGTATTTAAAATTCTCTTTTATGACAAACGTTTACATTGCTTGTCTAAATTTTATTTTCTGTATTTTAGGTCAGGAGGTTAGTTTATGTAACCAGGAGTTATGTTTGCCTCCTCCGATATAAACGGAAAATTATGGGGCTCCTTAGCCAGACGGCTTTATCCCCGATTCTAAAGGTAAACAGTAAGTAGGGTAAAAACTGTAAGTTACTATTAAGTATAAAAATTTAGAAAAAGAGTAATTTAGAAGTGCCGGTCATTAAAAGGTGGGTAACGAGAAATCTGTGAGAGCTGTGACTTAGGTTGTAACTACCTCTAAAGATACAACAATATCTGATTATCACTCTGAAAAGTAAGTTGTGGTTAGTATACACGGTACGAAACACTAGATGGAGTCTTACGGTCAAATATTAAACATCAAACACAGTTAGGTACACTATCCTGCTCCATAAAAATATAAATACACATATTTACTTTTATTTTTGTATTTATTTTGTTTTAAATACAACACATCACTTTAAGGCACAACGTATAACGAGAGGGACAGGGGATGAAGTATTTAGAGCTAATAGGGTAATTAAGGTAGAGAATCTATTGTCAGTAAAGCATCGCTGCACTTGGCCGCTTAGAGTTACTCGGGTTATTATAATCATAATCTGGGAGTTCTGCAATTATTTCATAAGGTAGACTAGTTATTTTTTATTGCCTGGAGCTCCAAACAACCCAACACCTTATTCATGATTTTGAATTCCACTTTAAAACTAACACCCTTGACAAATGGTAACTGCTATGGTCGGAGAAAACAAATTCTATTGGCTTACGCTGTTCGTTGCGAGTCGGTTCGAAAGTTCGTTGTGACGTCACTTTAACGTCAGCTTTCGGACATTTTGCGAGAAAAGCTGAAATCAAAATGACATCACAACGAACGAGTCGCAACGTCCAAAGTAAGCTTTGTAATCACTCTCAAGACAATAAAAAGACTAAATTCATCTCCTTCTAACCGGAAACAGGAATCTTTATTTCTGTCACAATCACTGCAACTACAATCCTATATAAAAATAGTCAACGTTAATGACTTTTTATATAAGTTTAATAACCATAATAACTGTTTCATACTAAAACTATATGATTTGTGTGGTCAGACTATTTAAATCACTCTGATTAAGGTAATCTATATATATAAAAATGAATTTGTGTCTGTCTGTACTCTATAGACTCAAAAACCATGCATCCAATCGCCTTGAAAACTTGGGAAATTATTAGGTATATCCCTAGGAAGGTTTTTAAAAAATTTTAAACATTCGAAATACATTACTTCCCTCTTTTTCGAACATTTCATGTCATTATTCCAAGCATTATTTTCCCGGTTAAAAGCTAACAATTACCTCTTTAATTTATCGCTTCATAACTAAGTGAAAAAAAGCAATAAATTTTAGCAATGTGACGTCATTCCGTTAATCCCGTGTAATTGTTTTAAGCGCAGTTTTCCTCGGTTAAAAGCAGGAGATTAAAATATTCAATTTGTCACTTAAAAATAGGTAAAAATGTTTTTTTATTATTATGACTTAATTCTTTTAAATATCTCATTTATTCATTTCTTATTTTATATTATATAAACATCGTCTGCGTAGTATCAATTCCTGGAAATTTAGATATAAAGTGATTAACTTTCCTTTCTATGTGACGCAAATTATAGCATTTTCATATAAGAACTAATTTTAAGTTTAATTCTTGGTTAATTTTTAAGTTACAATGAAATGCTTATAAACAATATTCTAACAACAAAAAGTACACATTTCAATGACTCTCATAAGCAAATAAAAACCTATCATTTTATATAGTTAGCTTGATCTTTGATCATTTTGGAGAATTAGACAATGGTTGATCAGCTACAGGGTAGTCCGGAATGTTTAGTAAACAGGAGTAGTTCTTCGAAACTATTGTCAAGTTTTCGCACTCTTATTTTGCACACGGTTTAACATCTTATTGATGTACAACTCAGGTTTAATGGAAACTGAAGTAAAAAACTGTATATTGTTATAATACGCTTATAATAGAAATATATAAATATGCCAATGATTCGAACTGCACCGTGATGAATTTAGAGATTTATGCAGGAAAAAAATCTTTTTTTAAAAGTAATTTATTAAGTTCACTGTAGGGAAGCACGGGCACACTTGCCAATTAATATTGTCACGAAGATTCGAATGAACACACCGTTTAACGTAACAGAATAATTTATTGAAGCTAAGTAGCAACTCGCAACTTTACAAGACCGAGAAGTTGCCTACAACTAGTGGGTATCAGCTTTTATACCCGAACAGAATATTCGAGAAATAACTAATTTACATATTAAAGAAAGATCTAGAATATTCAAGAACATAAGGAAACAATAAATAACATTTTTAGATTAAAAGTCCGTACTTTGGATAAACTGTCATGTCAAGCATCGAACCCACAATCTCCATTTCGGCCACTGAGCTAGTTGGCTAAGCTTCTTTATGCGGCAATATAAATAAAACTGGTAGCGAAATGCTTATATCCAAATGTGACCTCATCACATCTTTTGTAAAGAAGAGAGGACCTATAAAAATTAATGCAATGGATTCGCCGTGTGCGTGATTCTGATCCCTGTCCCAGATTAGAATCATGTCCCCGTTCATGACACTAAATAAGAATGTACCTTTGTGGAATTATTTATGAGTCCCTAAGGGACAAAAGGTTCAAAGTTTGTGGAATGGTGGGGGGTGCCCAATATGAAGGGGTAAAGTCTTCCCCATGTTTGCGGTTAAAAGGCGAGGAAAGGATTTCCAATGATAAGTACAGCTCTGCTGAT
Source organism: Pardosa pseudoannulata (assembly GCA_032207245.1). Classification (NCBI taxonomy): domain Eukaryota; kingdom Metazoa; phylum Arthropoda; class Arachnida; order Araneae; family Lycosidae; genus Pardosa; species Pardosa pseudoannulata. The sequence goes on along the minus strand of CM063497.1, from coordinate 77,938,525 downwards.
TGGAGCAAGAGTAAAGAGAAAGACCAGAGAAGAAAATGATATTAAAAAAGAAAAAGCAGAGAGATGAAGAGAGACGAAGAGCAAAACCAAGTGGAGTCAAAGTGGAGAAGATTGGGTCCGACATACACTCCGGAAATATAGCGAGTAGGACGTCTCACAGCCACCAGAAGTGTTCCAGTGCAGCAGCATTAGATAATCCCCCAATTATTTAGAAAGAAGCCAGAGGTGGGACTGAAGTCTGCATTGCCATCCTAAAAGTCGACATTACCCGCAAAAGTGTCTACCTATTTTGACCATCTCCAAGTTGGAAGTGCTCCTGATAAAGGCAGGAGATGAAAATAATATGAGAGAGAAGTTAGTTGGAGTTCGGGAGTTGGAGATCAGAGTCCGGGGATCATGCTGCAGCATCACAGAATCACCTCAATTATTTAGAAGGCCCCAAACCAGTGGTGGTACTGAAGTCAGCAATGTCATCCCACCAATCGAGAGTACATTTATCTACATCCTTCCACCAACTCCACGTCTGAAGAGCTCCCGACCAGAGTAACTCCCTGGCACAGCCCTGTAGATGCACATTCCTTTGCAGATCCACAATGGTACTTGTTATAAACATTTGAATTTGGAATTCGATCCTCTCTCTTTTATTTTTAAGTAAATGTTTAGTATCTGAATAATGTTGAATTTTGGATAAGGTGGTACATAATAGAAAATATGGAAAGACATTTTTTTTTAAAATTTTGAATAAATATTCTGTACATATCCCGTATATAATAATAGCTTAAGTTATCTGTCACAAATTTATGAAGCGGTTGGACCTGGAATGGATACAGGCATCCATTCAAAGCGAATAAAGTTTATCTTCTCCTAAACTATCGATCCGATTCTAAATTAAATTTGTATAAACATGTTACATATGACAGCAAAAGATATTGTCGTCTTTAAAACGTTCGAAATCCATCCCTTCGCCCCTTTTCGAGAGTTTAACGCTGTTATTTCAAGCCCTATTTTCCCCGGTTAAGAGCAGGCGATTAAATTTAACCATTTATCACTTAATAAATAGGAAAAATGTTTTCTAGAAACAATTTTTTCTAGCATTGTGACGTCATTCCTTTAATAATCTCATTTAATCATTTCATATTTTAAACTAATTAAGCATCGTCTACACTATTATAATATCTTTTACCACTGAACTTACGTAAATGATTTTCTTTTATATTTGGCTAAAATAATAAATTAGGTACATATGTGATAATTTTAAATTGAATCATCGATTATTTTTTGTTGCAATGAAAATTTTATCATCGGTATTAACAATAAATTCTTTTTATATAAGTCTAGGAGTCTGTTTCACGGACTACTAAATATCTAACTTTTAATTTATATATATATATATATATATATATATATATATATGTATATATATATATATATATATATATATATATATATATATATATATATATATATATATGTATATATTTGGAAATTAAGAAGTTTGTTCGTTTGTGTGTTTGTTTGTTATACATACCCACACGGTTTGATTAAATGAATTCAATATGATTCTAAACTGTATTACAGGATCGGGAGACTCTAGAGGAGTATGACGATAAATAAATTATTGAGAGTGAACTAGATAATTCTCAGCCAAAAAACAAACCATTTTTTACCTGCCTCATCGGGTACTTAACAGTTCTGGAATATTAAAAATTTTACTAATCCCGTCATATGATGGGCTATATGCTAGTACATATAAATAGTATAACAATAAATTTTCTTATTTTAATTTAAAATTATGAACCTTGTTATGTGTTTATTTAAGTGTGTAATATTTGTTTTAGCAACTTTTAATTAGCTTATTAAATTTTAAAAATTAGTCTGTAGTCTCTCAGAACCTGTGGTTGAATTTAAAATTTAAATAATCTACACAAAGCAATGCAAATAATTTTACTCTTTAGACTAACTAAATAATAAAACTATTATAAATTGGTCTCAGGTAAAATACCTAAATTTAATCAGAGCTACAAAACAATTTGTTTATATATCAATTCGATTCTTTATATTCATCTATTCCCAAATCATTTAAGGATACATTCCAATTTCTAGCTTGACGTAGATATACTTTGATGCAGTCTAACATTCATTTAACTACTTTTCGAAAACTTTTAAAATTAAATTAAAATTTCTCCGGAGAAACTAATTAACCGTTGATAACATCTTTTCGTTTATTCAATTGCTGCACTCTTTCGGTCTGGATTTCAAACTTTTCTAAACCGTATTTTACGTTCTTGTACTGTTTTTTAAGGAGTAACTCTTAATTTGCAAATGCTTTTAATTTCGTATCTTTTAGTCAATTAGTGTTGAGTTTAACCCCATTTGCACGGTGTCGAAAGAACAGAAAATAATGATCTTATCACCCAAATTGTCCTATATTGCATTAATGTAGAAAATATTTTAAAAATTCATTAAGGGATTCATTGTTTACAAAGAGGAAATTTTTATAAATAAAGATACATTTATTTTGAAACGTATCAACTGAAAAATAAAATATTAAATATTCTCCTTCTATTTATTTTATAGTTGTTTAATTGTTCTACAGTATTTTTTGCACTGTATATATAACTATATTTGGTAAAAAACATATTTGCGATATCTCTACGGCCATTTAATTTGAGATTAGTTCGTTGGTTTTTATATTGAAGTGTAAAAGTTCTCTTATAAAAAATGTTCCATAAGAAGACAAAGAGCTCTATTAGTTGATCATTTAGAAGTAAAGATACATTTATTTTGAAATGTAACATCCGTAAAATGAGTAAATACTAAACTTATTCTGCTCTCCAGTTTTGTATTTTTCTTTTGGTGGTAGATGTATACAGTATTTTTCCGTTATAGATATCATTTCATTTGGTGTAAAGTTTATCATTCGCAGTATCTGTATATCAGTTTCATTTGAAATTCGTTGGATAGATTTGAATTCGAAGGGTAAAAGCTTCATCACAAAACAATTCCGTAAGAAGACGGGAGCTCTCTATTAGATTATCTTTTAGAAGTAAAGATACATTTATTTTGAAATGTATCAACTGAAATATAAAATGTTAAACATTCTACACTATATATTTTTTTGTTGTTGTTTATTTGTTCTACAGTATTTTTGCACTGTATATATAACTATATTTGGTACAAAACATATTTGCGATATCTCAATATCCATTTAATTTGAAATTTGTTTGTGAGATTTAGTTTGAAGAGTAAAAGATCCCTTATTAAAAAAGTTCCATAGGAAGCCAAGAAGCTGAGTAAAATGAGTAAATACTAAACTTATTCTGCTTTCCAATTTTTTTTTCTTTTAGTGGTGGTAGTCATCTACAGTATTTTTGAGATTGTAGATATCATTATATTTGGTGCAAAATATACCATTTGCAATATCTCTATATCCATCTCATTTGAAATTCTTTGGATAGTTTTGAATTTGAAGAATAAGACTTCATTATTAAAAAAATTCCATAAGAAGACGGGAACACTCTATAAGATTATCTTTTAGAAATAAAGAAACATTTATTTTGAAATGTAACAACTGTAAAATGAGTAAATACTAAACTTATTCTGCTTTCCAGTTTTATTTTTTTGTTTTGGTGGTGGTAGTCAACTACAGTATTTTTCCATTGTAGATATCATTATATTTGGTGCAAAATATACCATTTGCAATATCTCTATACCCATTTCATTTTAAGCTTGTTGGATAGTTTTGAATTTCAAGGGTAAAAGCTTCATCACTAAAAAAATTCTGTAAGAAGATGGGAGCTCTCTATTAGATTATCTTTTAGAAAAAAAAATATACATTTATTTTAATATGTAACAACTTAAAATGAGTAAATACTAAACTTATTCTGCTTTCCAGTTTTGTTTTGGTGGTGGTAGTCATCTACAGTATTTTTTCATTGTAGATATCATTATATTTTGTGCAAAGTATACCATTTGCAATAGCTCTATATCCATTTCATTTTAAGCTTGTTGAATAGTTTTGAATTTCAACGGTAAAAGCTTCATCGTTAAAACAATTCTGTAAGAAGACGGGATCTCTCTATTAGATTATCTTTTAGAAATAAAGAAACCTTTATTTTGAAATGTAACAACTGTAAAATGAGTAAATACTAAACTTATTCTGCTTTCCAATTCTTTTTTTTTTTTTTTTTTTTTTTTTTTTTTTTTTTTTTTTTTTGGTAGTATTCATCTACAGTATTTTTCCATTGTAGATATCATTATATTTTGTGCAAAGTATACCATTTGCAATAGCTCTATATCCATTTCATTTTAAGCTTGTTGAATTGTTTTGAATTTCAATGGTAAAAGCTTCATTAAAAAAATTCTGTAAGAAGACGGGAGCTCTCTATTAGATTATCTTTTAGAAATAAAGAAACATTTATTTTGAAATGTAACAACTGTAAAATGAGTAAATACTAAACTTATTTTGCTTTCCAGTTTTGTTTTTTTTTATTTTGAGGGTTGTAGTCATCTACAGTATTTTTCATTGTAGATATCATTATATTTGGTGCAAAATATACCATTTGCAATATCTCTTTATCTATTTCATTTGAAATTCTTTGGATAGTTTTGAATTTCAAAGGTAAAAGATTCATTAAAACATAATGTAAGAAGACGGGAACACTCTATAAGATTGTCTTTTAGAAATAAAGAAACATTTATTTTGAAATGTACCAACTATAATATGAGTAAATACTAAACATAATCTGCTTTCCAGTTTTGTTTTTTTATTTTGGTGGTGGTTGTCATCTACAGTATTTTTCCATTGTAGATATCATTATATGTGGTACTAAATATACCATTTGCAATATCTCTATATCTATTTCATTTGAAATTCGTTGGAAGGTTTTACATTTCAAGGGTAAAACCTTCATCATTAAAAAAATTCTGTAAGAAGACGGGAACTCTCTATTAGATTATCTTTAGAAATAAATATACATTTATTTTGAAGTGTAACAACTGTAAAATGAGTAAATACTAAACTTATTCTGCTTTCCAGTTTTGTTTTTTTATTTTGAGGGTGGTAGTCATCTACAGTATTTTTCCACTGTAGATATCATTATATTTGGTGCAAAATATACCATTTGCAATATCTCTATATCCATTTCATTTTAAGCTTGTTGGATAGTTTTGAATTTCAAGGGTAAAACCTTCATCATTAACAAAAATTCTGTAAGAAGACGGGAGCTATGTATTAGATTATCTTTTAGAAATAAAGAAACATTTATTTGGAAATGTAACAACTGTAAAATGAGTAAATACTAAACTTATTCTGCTTTCCAGTTTTTTTGGTTTTGTTTTTGTTTTTTGTTTTCGTGGTGGTAGTCATCAACAGTATTTATCCATTGTAGATATCATTATATTTGGTGCAAAATATACCATTTGCAATATCTCTATATCCATTTCATTTTAAGCTTGTTGGATAGTTTTGAATTTCAAGGGTAAAAGCTTCATCATTAAAAAAATTCTGTAAGAAGACGGGAGCTCTCTATTAGATTATCTTTTAGAAATAAAGAAACATTTATTTTGAAATGTAACAACTGTAAAATGAGTAAATACTAAACTTATTCTGCTTTCCAGTTTTTTTTTTTTTGTTTGTTTGTTTTGGTGGTGGTAGTCACCTACAGTATTTTTCCATTGTAGATATCCTTATATTTGATACAAAATATACCATTTGCAATATCTCTATATCTATTTCATTTGAAATCATTGGATAGTTTTGAATTTCAAGGGTAAAAGCTTCATTATTAAAAAAATTCCATAAGAAGACGGGAACACTCTATTAGATTATCTTTTAGAAATAAAGAAACATTTCTTTTGAAATGTAACAACTGTAAAATGAGTAAATACTAAACTTATTCCGCTTTCCAGTTTTGTTTTTTTATTTTGGTGGTGGTTGTCATCTACAGTATTTTTCCATTGTAGATATCATTATATGTGGTACTAAATATACCATTTGCAATATCTCTATATCTATTTCATTTGAAATTCGTTGGAAGGTTTTACATTTCAAGGGTAAAACCTTCATCATTAACAAAAATTCTGTAAGAAGACGATAACTCTCATTTAGATTATCTTTTAGAAATAAAGAAACATTTATTTGGAAATGTAACAACTGTAAAATGAGTAAATACTAAACTTATTCTGCTTTCCAGTTTTTTTGGTTTTGTTTTTGTTTTTTGTTTTCGTGGTGGTAGTCATCAACAGTATTTATCCATTGTAGATATCATTATATTTGGGGCAAAATATACCATTTGCAATATCTCTATACCCATTTCATTTTAAGCTTGTTGGATAGTTTTGAATTTCAAGGGTAAAAGCTTCATCACTAAAAAAATTCTGTATGAAGACGGGAGCTCTCTATTAGATTATCTTTTAGAAATAAATATACATTTATTTTGAAATGTATCAACTGTAAAATGAGTAAATACGGAAGTTATTCTACTTTCCAGTTTTTTTTTTGTTTCTTTTAGTGGTGGTAGTCATCTACAGTATTTTTCCATTGTAGATATCATTATATTTGGTGCAAAATATACCATTTGCAATATCTCTATATCCATCTCATTTGAAATTCTTTGGATAGTTTTGAATTTGAAGAATAAGACTTCATTATTAAAAAAATTCCATAAGAAGACGGGAACACTCTATAAGATTATCTTTTAGAAATAAAGAAACATTTATTTTGAAATGTAACAACTGTAAAATGAGTAAATACTAAACTTATTCTGCATTCCAGTTTTATTTTATTGTTTTGGTGGTGGTAGTCAACTACAGTATTTTTCCATTGTAGATATCATTATATTTGGTGCAAAATATACCATTTGCAGTATCTCTATATCCATTTTATTTGAAATTTATTGGATAGTTTTGAATTTCAAGGGTAAAAGCTTCATCATTAAAAATCATCTGTAAGAAGACGGGAGCTCTCTATGAGATTATCTTTTAGAAATAAAGAAACATTTATTTTGAAATGTAACAACTGTAAAATGAGTAAATACTAAACTTATTCCGCTTTCCAGTTTTGTTTTTTTATTTTGGTGGTGGTAGTCATCTACAGTATTTTTCCATTGTAGATATCATTATATTTTGTGCAAAGTATACCATTTGCAATATCTCTATATCTATTTCATTTGAAATTCGTTGGAAGGTTTTGAATTTCAAGGGTAAAACCTTCATCATTAACAAAAATTCTGTAAGAAGACGGGAGCTATGTATTAGATTATCTTTTAAAGAAACATTTATTTTGAAATGCAACAACTGTAAAATGAGTAAATGATAAACTTATTCTGCATTCCAGTTTTATTTTTTTGTTTTGGTGGTGGTAGTCAATAACAGTATTTTTCCATTGTAGATATTATATTTGGTGCAAAATATACCATTTGCAACATCTCTATATCCATTTCATTTGAAATTTATTGGATAGTTTTGAATATCAATGGTAAAAGCTTCATCATTAAAAAAAAATCTGTAAGAAGACGGGAGCTTTCTATGAGATCATCTTTCAGAAATAAAGAAACATTTATTTTGAAATGTAACAACTGTAAAATGAGTAAATACTAAACTTATTCTGCTTTCCAGTTTTTTTTTTTTTGTTTGTTTTTTTTTTTCTTTTTTTTTTTGTTTTTGTTACAGTTTATCCATGAATCTCATTATATTTGGTGCAAAATATATTTGCTATAGCTCTATATCCATTTAATTTAAATTTTGTTTTTGAATTTCAATGGTAAAGCTTCATCATGAAAAACATTCTGTAAGAAGAGGGGAGATTGTCTTTAGATTATTATAAATATACATTATTTGAAATTTTTCAATCTGATTACTTTGTCTTCCTCATTTTTGTTTTTTGTATTTTTTTCGTTCGCATAGTATATATATATTATATATATATATAATATATATATAAAATATATCTTTATCATATATCTATATATATATTTCGTTTAAATTTTTTATTTATATATATAAAAAATTATTATAAAACTAATTATTATTTATATAGATTATATATATATATTTTATATTTTATATTTTTATAAAAATATATTATTGTGTTATTTTTTATATTTTATATATTCCTTAAATTTAATAGAAATAGATTTTTGTTTGGTTTATGCACGTCTATCATTTTTTGAACACATAATGAGAACTGAGACCTATAGCTTAAATCCATTTAATTTAGAAAATATTGGTTTAGATCAAACTGTAAGCCTGCACTTAAACAAAAGTTGTACATAGCGCACATACACCGGTTTATTGACTGTTCTTCAAAACTAAAGTAATGATTTATTTTATATTTTCTTATTTTGATTTATTTTTCTGTATTTAACAAATTCATATATATTATATTTTATGTATTTTTAATCATCCAAAATATAATCTACATTATATTAGAAATTATATATATATATAATAAAATATATATATATATATATATATATATATATATACAAATATATATATATATATACATATATATATATAAATATATATAAATTAAATATAATATATATAAATATATATATATATATATGTATATATATACATATATATTTTTATATATATATATATATATAAATATATACTATATAAATATATATATTTTATATATATAAATATATTATTTAAATATAAAATATTATATAATTTTTATATATAATATATATATATTATATATTTATATATAAATAAAATTTGTATATTATAAATATGATTTATATATATATTAGTTAATATATATATATATAAATATATATATTTATATATAAGTTTATATATATTTATATATATATATAAAATATATATATATATTTATATATATAAAAATATTTATAAATATTTTATATATATATAAATATATATATAAAATTATATTTTATATATTAAATATATATTTAGATATATATATATATATATATTATAAATATATATATATTATATATATATTTATATATATATATAAAATATATGTATATATAAATATTATATATATATATATATATATATATAATATATATATATATATATATATATATATATAATATATATAAAATATATATATAATATATATATATAAATTTATTTATATAATATATATATATATAAATATAACTATTTAGATTAATATTCAATTTATTTTATATTATATAACCAATTAGAGATAAGATATAACATATATTAAACAGAACCATTTCGGTACGAAATAAGAAAATTCAGTGAGACATTGCTCTGTATAGCATATACACAGAGGTTATATTTACACAAATATATATATATAAATATACTTAAGAATCGTTCACTTTATATTTATTTTCGTAGATCTGAAGGAAGAGAATGCTTTATCGCCTTTGAGAAATAGCTCGGTTTCCTGTGTATTCCACCATCTCACCCCCGTGTACTCCCTTCCATTTATTTGATACAGCACATTACTGAATCCTGTGAAAGTTTTCTTGATCTTTCACAGGCTTATTCCGAGATCAATGGTTTATTTTTTCAATTTCCTTCTGTTTACTTTCTACTGAAAACATCCAGTTTCCTCTATGATATTATTAAAAAGAACAAGAGTTCATTTCAATTCGAAAAGGAATAGAGTAAAAAGGCCGATCAAGCAGATGAGTATGAATCAAGAGTATTATGCATAAATGTATAAAATGAAAATGAAGGTCATATATATGTATATTTTTACATAATATGATTTTATGTAAATTCTAATGTAAAAATTAATGATGTAATATAAATGATTTTTTTGCAAGACTCATAAAATTTTTGTATGGAAAGTTGTAATGTAGTAACAACACAAAATTTCATCAAAATCAGTCCAGTTGTTTAGGAGAAGTTCTATTACAAACACACAGACAGAAGAATTTTATATAGAAATATATATATATATATATATATATATATATATTATATCAGTGGCGTGCCGTCCATATGTGCCTATATATTTTGATATATATAGATTAATTGAAGGTTTATAATGTTTGTGCACTGCACACCCTGGCAAAAATTTGAGGGACAATAATTTTCTGCCCCTATGTCTACCTATCTTTTATGGTATATAATAAATATTATTTATAAGGTATTCAAATATTATGTTGATTTGCTTGCTTGTATTCCCGCAGTGCGTGCGGTACTAGGTGCTGCACCACGTAGAGCGTTCAAAAGCAAACGAACATAGGAAGTTCTGATGTTACGCACTGAGCATTAAATTGAAAATCAAGCTTTATATGTATGGGCTACTGGAGAAGAAAACATACTATGGCACTGACTCAAGTGCAGCTATTTTTCCTGCACTTGGCATTCAGAATCATCCGAAGGTACGGGTTATTAAGCGTTGTATTAGAGCGGGGACTGAAGCTCTTTTGGTTTTTTAACTGATTAACTGGCCATACGATTTTGCAGACGGTTAATGTTTAAATTTATATATTGTAAGATTTTGTTTTCATGGAAATATTAAAGAAGTATTTCATAAATATAAAGTGAAATGTTTTAGTGTGGTAAAGTAATTTCGGTGATGTATTCTATTTATTGGAATAATTAGCTGAAAAATAATGTTTTGTTTTAAGGAAACGAATTTTAACAGAACAGTTCAAATTTTACAATTCATTGTGTCTGATAGACAGTATATAAGTTATATCTGTAACACCATAACCCTGGTTTTGTTTTTAAAAATTTTCAAGATGTTTTTCGCAGAATATATGATTTTCAAATGTTAAAAACATTTAATAAATATAATTTAATCCACTGACCGTAAAAGAAACAGTACGTTCTATTGTGCCAGCGTGCAGTGAAATCCTCTGCACTTGGAATAGACGTTCGGTTTGTCGGCACCGCAGCGACGGGCGTCATGTGATACTACGTTTGCTGAACATATAAGTTTTTCGTGGAAGCGTTGCTTTTTCGAAGCCGATATGACACCATACAACAAAAGACATGATTTTTGCTTCAGTGCTAAAAGAATTTTCATACGTTTAGCTGTTTTTATAGTTATAACTTGGGTAAATATTTTATTTATTGTAATCTTTAAATTTATATTCATAATAAATAACCCGTTTCAGAATAGAGAACTCAGATGTTTCAATAATTAAAGATTTATTGGAAAATCCATGTTCTCTGCACACCCTCCATGAAAACCTACCGCACGCCACTACAATATATATATATATATATATATATATATATATATTATATATATATATATATATATATAAAATATATATATATATATATATATATAATATATATATATATATATATATATATATATATATATATATATATATATATATATATAAACAAGTAGACATAGATTAATTGAAGGTTTATAATGTACTTACTGGGAAAATTTGAAATGAATATGTGCAATAGCTTTTAATTTACATTTGAAACAAAACTCATTTTTAGTAAAATACATTTAATGTTTTAATAGTTTCCTTAAAAACTATATGTTAGATGCAAATTGTTTGACAGGTTCTAATTCGAATATTTGAATGGTATTTTTAATGATTTAGAAATGTCTAAATAAAGTTTTTAGAAACGTCAAAATTAATAAATCGAATTTTTCAAGTTTTAAATCTTTGTTGTAAAAATCTGTTTCTTCTATTTACACTAAAGCTCCTTACAGATAAACCTTGACTAAATGCATTTTTGTTTTTTACCGCAGTGAATTGCAAACTTAGATTCAGTTCTCTGTTTACACTTTGTGTGCGGGTACATTTCGCAGCGGAATTGTACCGGGAGCTGGCGTTTTACACTTAAATTTTGTTATTTAGTTAAATATCAATAGATTGAAAATTATTTCATTTTTAATTAAGTTTTCGTATTTTATATTGAAATATACAAACTAATAAATAGAAATATATAAATAAAAAACATAAGATTTTTGTGAAAAAATATATTTTTTTTAGTAGATAAATTTATAATAGATCGTAAATAGGAGAAATCAAATATAAATAGCAGTATATATTTTTAATTCTTTCACGTTCTGTGATTCCGCATCAACTGATGTAAAAACTGTTTTTATTTGTCTAAATTTTTCCAGAATGAATGTAGTAGACAAGAATATTCGGCTTCGTTTTCCTGTATATACCGTTATTTTTGTACTCACATACAAACTATGTTGTTACACTAACCCGTACTAGTACGTGACATGCGCTCAAGTATCAATCGTCATAAAATGTATTAGTGCGTGTCCCGCATACTATGTGTTATGTTTTAGTAAAAATCCCCTTTTATAAAATGTTAAATTTAAGTTTATGATCAAAGACATCATACGAACAAATTATTTTATCTATAATTATATAGACGTTATAAGCCAATTCATCCTACAAAACTATAAGGAATTCTTCTTTTGCTACCTATGAATTTTGTAACGATATTTGTTATGGTGAATAATAACCACAAGATGGTTTATCGGCATATAAAAAAGCAATAAAAGGGAGTAACATTATGTCGTTTCAATCGCAGTTATTGTCCCTTAAAATGTACTTTGAAACAAAACTTGCTAAAGGTATAATAGATTTTGGTCACATTATAAGCGTAACTTTTACGGATCTCGATTTTTAAAATAAAAATATTTTTTAACACTGCAATAAAAGTGGTCAGAAAAAAAAGAAATATTTAAGTGCAGTTCACTTTTATAGCTTAAAAACTTTTTTGTATTTTTTAAAAAGTTTAGAAATGGAAAATATTTAATATTTTGAAGCAATGTCACAAACCTCTATTAAAAACTGTGGTAAAAAATACGTTAAAACACACAAGTTATTGACGCAGTTTAATAGTTTGAGTCCTGAAGAGTTATCTTATATATATGCTAATAGTGCGGAATTGAAATTCGTAGTAATTTATTGGAGAACAATAGAAATAGTTATAATTAACAGTAATTATCATGTAACGAGTAATTTTACCAATAAAAATATTCTTTATTCTCACTTATTGCAAAAATGTTTTGCTGCACAAATTTCATGAATTCCTTTTTTACATATAGCGCAAATTAAGTTGGATCGTCTAATTCTATTACCATTTTTTTACTGCATACTTCATATTGTCGCAAGTTTTGCTCAGGCAATTTTTCTAAAGAAAGCTTTGTACTAATTGGTAGTCTTCGTGTGGCATTTTTGCTTGATAACCATTCCTCCTCTATAGGATCAATAATGATCAGTATAACGATTGTTGAGAAAGTGAAAACAGTTTCTAATTTCTATACAACAAAGAAAAGTTTTTTTTTTTTACTACAGTCGAACTTCGATAACTCGAAGTCCCAGGGGACATCCAAAAATATTCGACCTATCCGAAGTTCGAGTTATCGAAGTTACCTACCATTCCTCTCAACTGGAACTTAAGATGGGTCGACATGGTTTAAATGGTTTAATATGTGCCATAATACTATAGTTGTACGAATTTCAATTTTTAAATAGCCTATGTAAACAACAAGAGAAGAATGGGTCCAAAAGGTTTATTAAATCTGAAGAAATTTGGCCTCATTACATATTAATACATAACATGTAAATCTCATTTGAAAAAGGCAATTATTTTTAAGGTTGTTGGCATTCACAAAGTCACCAAATTTTTTAACTCAGTTAAATAGGGTGTTGTCTGTACTTTCGGCGGTCTCCAGGTATTGTTGTAAGATGTGAAGAACAAATATCCTGCTATTGATCGTGAACTTCGAAGGTTCTTGAAGGTCACGAGTGGACTGGCATTCGAAGATTTGAAATGTTTTTTACCGGGGAAAATCTATCCCAAAATCTTCGACTTAGAAGATGTTCACTTCGAGTTATCGAGACAGTTTTTTAAAGGAAAGTACAGAAATGATTCGGGACTTGATTAAAATTTAGAGTTAGCGGATTATTCGACTTATAGGAAGTCGAGTTATCAAAGTTCGACTCTACAAAAAAAATGAACAAAACAAGCTGATTTTGTCTACCGTACCGCAATACACGGCTCTACTGCAGTACTACTTACCATTGTATTTTATTTTAATCCTTATATTATTAAAAATCACAATTGAGTAAAATGAATATAAACTGCCATTGATATGAATTCAAATGCTCTCAATAGATGCGAAAATTATACTAATCAACAGCAGCAGTTCCGCATTTTCGGTACAAAACAAGAGAAGCCCTACATCGCTTCTCCTCATTTTTGGTACATAACAAGCGAAGAGTGATAGAGCTTCGCCGCACTCAAACGGTTAATAAAAGCATAACTGAAACATGTTTTACTCAATATGTTGATTTTCAGTCATACACATACACTACGAACTATCCCGACGAACGATATCTGGATGGGTCGGGTGCTAATCTTTAGTACTGGACTTCATGGTTCTAATCCCACTGTGGCGTGGATATTCGTACCCGTTATTTTTTAAGTAGTAGGTCCCGGTGTCATTAGATCCCATATTGCAAAGAAAGTAATCCGTAGCGATTCAAACCAAACCTTAGAACTATTGCATATATGGATATCAAACTTTCATTCAAGTATATTATTCTTATTATTATTATGGAACTAGCCATATATATATATATATATATATATTATATTTATATATATATATATATATATATACATATAATATATATATACATATATATATATAGATGTATATATAAACATAATATATGTATAAACATATATATATATATATAATGTATAATATATATGTATATATACATAACATATATAGAAATATATAATATAATATGTATATATGTTATAATAAATATATGTATATATATGTATATATATTATATATATGTATATATAATTATATATACATAAATATATATATATATGTATAATGTATACTTACATATACATACATACATATATATATATATATAATATATGCCCATCATATGACTGGAAAAGAAAATTTTTTTTTAATTTCCAGAATTGTAAAGTACACTAATTTTCAAAGATATATAATTTAAACGCTAGATATTTATTAATCCGTAAAATAGACGTTTATAAAAAAGAATTTTCTGTTAATACCAGTGATAGAATTATCATTGCAACAAAAAATAATTGATTATTAAATTTAAAATTATCACATATGTTCCTAATCTATTATTTAAGCCAAATATAAAAGAAAATTATTTACGTAATATCTAAGTTCAGTGATAAAACTTGTGAAAATAATTCAGATTATATTTTAATAATTTAAAATAAGAAATGGTTAAATGAGATGGTTACAGG
Organism: Pardosa pseudoannulata; assembly: GCA_032207245.1. Lineage (NCBI taxonomy): Eukaryota > Metazoa > Arthropoda > Arachnida > Araneae > Lycosidae > Pardosa > Pardosa pseudoannulata. Next base: position 77,923,294 of record CM063497.1, on the reverse strand, counting down.
AATGACGTTATAATACTAGAAAAGTATGTTACTTTTATCTATTTATTATGTGATAAATTGATAACTTTAATCGCCTGCTCTTAACTGGGGGAAATAGGACTTAAAATTGGGTATTCGCTCTAACAGGAGGGAAGGGGTGGATTTCGAACTCGCTTTGAATTTTTCTAATCCTAACTCATCAAGAATTGAATATGAAAGCTTCTGTCCATTCCAGGTACAACCGCTTCATAAATTCGAAGACAGACGGACAGATAACTTAACCTACTATTATAGGGAATTAAATTGCTCCAACTATTTCTTTTCTCTTTTTTATTTTGTATTAATAATATTAAAAATACATTTTATTTCTTTTATTTTCCCAGTATCCTCCTAAATTTCACAAAAGCGACGGATATTGGAAGACAAAACGGCTAATCCTATTATCCTACAATAGATGCAGGAAAACGAGGAATCCAGAAACGACGAATGTGAGAAAAATAGCATTAGTAGTATGGGGATAAACTCGGGACCAGATGAATCGAAAAACCAGTACGGGAATCTCACACGATCTCACAGGAAGATTTTACAACAGATCTTTTTGGGTCCAAGCCCTCTAGTTCTGGAAAAACTAGTAATGGTATTGCTTCAGACTATGAATATTCAATTGACTTGACATTACAAAGTACAATTGAGAAAAAGAATAAAGCAGAAATAATACGAGAGTGGGTTGAAGAGTTTCCGGTCTAACCTGGAAAATAAAAAAAAATGTTTAAAACTTACTACATTTTTGAATGTAGTTCTCTTACAAAGATATACACTTGCTCCAGAGGTGCTGCAATGCTTGGATCCCCTCTCTCTAAGAATATTCCTCTATGGCCTCAAAGTAGGCATTTGTGACTGAGATGCCTTCGGTATCATATGAGAATTTCTTTCCAACCAGAATGTTGGGGTAAAGACTATAGTCCTAGGGGGCTATATCAAGAGAATGGGGTGAATGAGGAAAAATTTCGAATTTCAGTTCATGAAATTTTGTCATCACAGTGACAGCCTTGTAGATGGGAGCATTGTCCTGTTGAAACAGGACTTTCTTCTTGACCAGATCTGGTCCTTTTTTTCTTTGATTTTAGAAGCAACTTATCCAAAAGATTTGCATAATATTCAGAATTGAGGGTCCTGCCTTTTACTGAATAATCCTACAAGAAAATTCCAGTAGCACCCCAAAACACAACTGTTGTTATGAGCTTTCCAGCAGATGGGGACCTTTTTTTTGTGCCGGTTTATCCTTCGCTCCCATTGTATAGATTCGTGCTTCGTCTTTGGAGTATAGTGATGAATTCTTGTCGCATCTATAGTTACGAAGCTCTTCCAAAATCCAATTTGATTTGAGTTGTATAGGTCCAAACATTGATCAGATATCGCCATGCGTTGCATTTTTTGATCGAATATCAGCAAATGAGGCACCCATCTTATTGACAAATTTTCATTCGAAATATCAGTTAATATATGATTGTACTCTTTCTTTGGCTACGCCAACAGTCTGAGTTACTTTGTTAATTTCAGTCGGTGATCATTCATAATATTTTTGTGACCTTTCTAACCATTTCTCCTGTTGTGACTGATTTTGGTCTTTCAGAGGTCTTTTACGACCAGGTTTAAAAGCTAAAATACATGTTTTAACATAGGTAAATGGGAGAACAGATTTCCCCACTGCAGCACATATCTCAGTTTTAGTATCTGACAGAGATAAGACTTTAAAAAAAATTTAATCTCAGATAGCTCTTCAGTTTTCTCCATACTCGGTTAAACACAAGAGAAGAAAATTTTAAAAGAGCACATAATAAAAACAAACAAATATAAATGCTTTGAAATATGCCTGAAGTATTAAAAAAGAGAGTTGTTTAAAGTGCATTTGTCTAAGTAATTTTTAGAAAGTCATCTCTAGGTAACTTTTCATCCTTCCCTCGTAAATCGGGGTTCCACTGTTCATAGTATATTTGGTAAATATATTAAAAACTTTATCTATGACTACTTTGACTAAGTTTCCAAGAATAGAATTTTTAATTTACTAGGAACAAAACTATTTTCTCTCCATTCATATAGGATGAAAAGTTCACAGTCATATTTTAACGGGTAACAGATAATAAAATTTGTTACATAAATCATTTTTTCCACATTACAGGATAAATTTCCAAGTTTGTAGGCCAGTTATTTAACTTAAATATTATGATAAAGGTCCACCTAGGTAGTGGTTCTAATATGGGTACATACACCTAAATTAAAACAAAAATAAAATTTTTTAGTTTTATACAATTTAATTTAATTTTTATTAATACTAATATGTACAAAGCAAAAACCATATTCCCTAGTAGCACTCTCTCCTTAAATTGTTTATGTTTTTCGCATTGCGGCAACTTTATATTTAACCTTTTAAAAGTCACCTACATGAATTCTTTTGAATTTAATGAAATTAGTCTATAAATATTATCTATGAACCTTATAAATGCAAAATACATTGTTTAGTGTCTAATAGTTTTTCTTTGCAATCCATAGAGGGGTTTGCCTTAGAGGATACCATAGGAGGAATTGAGGGGGTTAACTGACAAACCCATCCCCATGTACATAATACTTTTTAAAATTTTAAATATATTGATTATAATTTAATTATTATATTGATTTTAATTATATTATTTTAATAAGAGCAATAAATATGTGTTCTTAAAAAATAAAATAAATAAATAATTTAACAATTTATAAGGTGTTGTTTGAATAGCTATTTTTTTTGGGGGGGGGGTCATAAGTGAAAAACAATTTCATTACTGTCGAATTCGTTTATAACGAGCACAAAGGGACCGTAATATTTACTTGTTAAATCCTAGTGCTCGTTATAAACGGGTGGTTAAGGTAGACGTGCAACCAGAAGGGGGGGGGGGGCTTGGGAGGTCAAATGATTGGGTTTACTTAAAATTTAATTATACTTACTTTAATTACATTAATTAGTTTAATTTAATACTTTTCTTAATTTAATGACTAACGCCACGCCTCCCATCCCAACCAGCGAAAACTTTCTAGTTGAGCTAAGCTACAGTCTTAAAAGAAAGAAACAATAAACGGAAAGAAAAATGAAGGAAAAGATTTTTACCAAAAAATTTATTTTTTTCAGTAATCTACGTATTTAAAATTGTAGTTTGTTAGCTTACCCTGAACTCTTTCCCTGTCTCAAAATCAGCTGCTTACGACGTGGCACTTGAAACGTTCTTATGACTCCTTGGTCCATAGGCCAGATGACAGATGTAGAATCTGGTGACTAAAATTCAATTGCACTGGATTTGTGAACCCTCCCTATTAACATTGGAATGCTGAAGGAATTTTTTCAGCTGCTTATGGACGTGTCACTTGAAACTTCTTATGACTCCTTGGTCCATACGCCAGATCACAGATGTAGAATATGGTGGCTAAAATTCAATTGCACTGGATTTGTGAACCCTCCCTATTGACATTGGAATTTTGAAGGAATTTTTTCAGCTGCTTACAAAGTATTAAATATGACTCCTCTTGGATAGGAGATGAAAGATGTAGAATCAAATTCAATTGCACTGGATAAAATTCCTATACAGAAAAAGAATTTTTTTGCTGCTTACGGACAACTAAAACTTCTTATGACTCCTCTTGATCCAACCAGAAAGAAGATGTAAATCTGGAACAAAATTCAATCACAAAAAATTAACTATTGACATTAAATGCTGAAGGAATTTTTTCTACAAAAGTATTAAACCTCAGAGAAGAAAAAAAAAGATAAGACAGAAAGACTAAAAAGATGAGAAAAAATATTGCAAGACAGAAAAATATTGCTCCCTAAAACCAGGTCTTGCTCGTTAAAAGCGAATTCTGTTCCATAGACTTCACATTGATCCAGCCAAGAATAGAATTTGTAATTTACTAGGAACAAAACAATTTACTCTTCATTCACACAGGCGGAGAAAGATAACTGTCATATTTTGACAGGTAGTTAAAATTATATATTATTTTGTATCTCAAGATTACGCAAAATTGCTATAAATGCATGGAGAAAATTCAGGAAGCTTAAAATGGACGCAATTTGTTTACTGAATATATAAATATAATATATATTATATATATATATCTATAGAAATAAAATATATACATTGATACACATATTGACTTATGTATTTACAATATATTATATATAATATTCGAGTTATATCGCTTGTATCATGTAAATAATTCTGATACCATTGACTATGTTTCCAAGAATAGAATTATTTATCTACTAGGAACAAACTAATTTCCTCTGCATTCACACAGAGAGATAAAGTTCACTGTCGTATTTTAACGGGTAACAGATAGTTAAAATTATTTATTGTTTTGTATCTCAGATGATCATGCAAACTTGCTATTAATGCATTATGATTATTCAGGAAGCTTAAAATTGACGCAATTTGTTTACTGAATATTTACCTCGAGTGAATCATGTAACTAGTTCTGATACCATTGACTATGTTTCCAAGAATAGAATTTTTACTGTACTAGGAACAAAACTATTTCCTCTTCGTTCATATAGGACAAAAAGTTCACCGTAACTTTTTAACGGGTAACAGCTAAGAAAATTTATTTTATAAATAATTTTTATCCACATTACAGGATAAATTGCCAAGTTTGTAGGCCAGTTACGTAATTTAAAGATTTGATAAAGATCCACCTAGGTAGTGATTCTAATATGGGTACATACACCTAAATTAACCCATATTGGACCACACCAACTAAATATTTCTGAAATCTTTTAAAACTTTATCCATATCATTAATATGGAGTAACTAAGCATATTAAACCAAAATTTTGAAAAAATATTTTTAATTGTTAAAGATATTAGCTGTCCTATAAATAGGACAACGGTCCAATACACTACTAAAATTTAAGAAATATGACTTACATTTCATTAAGCTTATTCATAGGTGAAATTTAGGAAAACATTCCAGGCAAAGTCCAACATTACATTTAGAGCACACAGTGGTTGGTTTTTTCTTGCAGTTCTTGAACTGGCATCTTCTTTGTCGTCCCTCTGGGTTTTTCATCAATACATGTTCATTGTTCAGACTTAGGAGCTCTCTGTTACTTTGAATAAGACCACGTTGCCTGATATTATTCCTTGAAATTGTTACACCTAAATAACTAATTGTGACAGATCTTCTGAACTCCAAGAGGCCTTGTGCTTCATCAGGGCAGAACAGTTTTGAAATTTTCCAGGCCGCAATAAGAGCCGTTTCAAAAGAGTTTATGAAAAGTTGCCAGTACCATTTTTTTCCCTGTATGGAGGCAAAATATGTTTCCACATGCGCGTCGAATAAATCTACACCATTTTTATATTTATTGTAGGACGTGACACAAAAAGGAATATTAATTTCTTTCCTACCACCTTTTACTCTGCGCTCTACTTTGCTTTTTACTTTCGTTTCCTCAAAATTTGTCAGCAAAGATACCACACGGTTATCGTTCCAACGAACTGCGGCTATTGCATTGACTGCATCAAAACATGCGTTTGAACAACCTCTTTCTGTTTTAGCAAACTGTTTCAAAGGTGGCAATGGACATTTCGCCATCCGATTATCACGGACAGTTCCGGTAGCACAGAAACCTTTTTCCTTCAAGCGAACAAATAGTCCATGGGAAGTAAAAAAGTTATCCATATACACTCGGTGAAGTTTCGGATTTTTCACAGCAGAAAGCAAATTTTCCACCACACGTTGAGAAAGAGGCTCCATACTCTTTTCTGTAGCTCCTTGGTAAGGGATAATAGAAAAAGGATATCCGTTGTACGATGTTAACATCCATAATTTATATCCAAATTTTACAGGTTTGTTTTTCATAAACATCTTGCAACTGTGCCTTCCAAAATATCTGACCATTCTTTCATCGACGGTGAGATTTTCTGAAAATATACCAAACTGCTTCAAGGCTATGTTGAGTTTGTCATAAAGTGGTCGAATTTTATAATAACGATCTTGTGGATTAATTGAAGAATTATCATTAAAATGAATAAAGTGCTTGATTTCAGAATACCTTTTTCTCGACATAGCGTTGCTCACTAATGTAGTACCAGTGTCTGGTGCATTTTCCCAGTACATTATTTTCGCGTGGTAAAATATGATACCCACTAAAGAACATAACTCCTAGAAATTGCTTGAGTTCTGTTCCTGTAATGCTAAAAGAATGGCAGTTTTTTTGGGCTGCATACCGATTCGTTTCTATTACAGTATGAGATATCATATCATCAACCATCATGTGGAAGAGTTCAACTGGAGATTTTCCTGTAACCATGCTTATAATGTTTTCATAATCTCGTGTAGAAATTGAATCACTCGATAATTCAAATTTCGGTTCCCGTTTTACCCACTGGGGTTTTTTCGGTGCAAGATGACATTCTTTAGATTCATCTGATAAAATTTCAATAGTTCCAGCGGTATCTTGAATTTTAATTCCATCACACATTACTGGCATTTCACATTTTGTCGTTGAATCATCTATCTCTTCTTCATCACTAACAGAATCTGGATTAGGAGGAATAATAATAATTTCCGGATCCTCAATTTCCTCATCACTTAAAGAATTCATATATTCGAGAGCCTCTTGGGCTGTTAAAAATTTCCGTGGCATTTTTACAGAAGCAAAATGCGGAGTAAAGTATCCAAATTCTTAGCAGAAAAATATAGAGCTGCACGTAGCACTAAACACTATAAAAATATCAGCTTAGCGTGAAAGTAATAACAAGTTTATCTTGCAATCCCTAGTTTTCCTGAATACAATAGCCATCTATATACCCTTTGTTGAGTCCAGGTGTGGGAACAGGTGTTTGAACTGGTTTTTATTGAAAGATAAGAAAAGAATGTGCGCAAGGAGTGCAATAGCGAATTCGAGGAAAAATAATCGGGATTGGACCGTTGTCCTAATTTTAGGACACCTTGTTTATACTTATAAAATACACGTGCAAAATATTTTTTTGGACAAAAATTTTGATCTATATTATTAGCGCTATATTTAAATTACAAGTAACCTCCACAATGTTTAAAAAATATAATAATAATAAATATAAAATTAAAGATTATAAAATAACAATTTTTAAGGGGTTGCTGAAAATAAATTTTACAATACAATAAAATTTGGTTTCTTCTTTTTTTAAGTTTCTATACTAAAGTGAGTTTATTTTATAGGTGTTAAAAGAAAATAAACTCAAAAAATATTTATAACTTTACTATTAAATGGAGTTTTATTTGCTGTCCTATTTATAGGACAGCGGTCCAATATGGTTAAAACAAAAATAATTGTTATTTTTTATACATTTTAATTTAATTTTTTAGTAATATACAAAATAATCATATTCTAGTAATATCTCTTGAATTTTTTACGTTTTTCGCATTGCGTTTTCTATATATTTAAAAATATATATTTCTATAACATTGTTTATCGAAACCGCTATCAATTGAAATCCATTTACGGATTTCTGTCTCATTTTAGACAGATTTTCCTCTTTTTATTTCTATATTGAGCGGTTAAATTGAAAAAAAAAAAAAACGTAATCCACAAACCTTCTCCGAAGCATTTTTATTGACTGTAATAGGAATTAGCAAAGCAATCTCTCCCAACAAAATAATGTGCCAAATAATCCAGATAAAGTACGCTATTGATTGCAAGTTCCCTTCACAGAGATATGAGAGCTTTTTGACTCGTTAATCTATTGTATCAAACGGATACCCCTACAGTAAAGGATGTATGGGAGCAGACGGGAGGGGGGGAAGAACTCCTCCGGGAACTAACAATTTTTCAAATGCGATAAAGGATTTGAAGGCAAAAAAATTGTAGATCTGAGTCCACGTTTCACCTTCAATTGAATACGTGATGGATTTTGTGCGATTAAAGCCGTTCCCCTTTTGTGAGTGATTGAGATGAATTTAATTGGTTTGTTTGCCGAGAGGGGGAGAGTTAAAAAAAATATCTGAACCATTTTAACTCGACAAATTATTTGTGTCTAAAGACGGCATTAAATCCTTTTGTTTGTGCTAGTGGTATCTTTTGATATGTTGTTAGGATGTTGAATTTATTTCCTCTTTCTTTTATCTTGGATAGAAAAGGAGAAAATTTTAACCCATTTATGCTCGAATACTTTCTGTTCAATTAATATTGATGAATAGGCCAAGGGAATACTGGTTTCTACAAAGCGTTTACATAAAATATTGACTTATAACGACACTTTGTACAAATATAAATTTAACTTTAAGTCTATTACTTTCATAATTGTTTTAAAATTTACTTTTTAATGAAATCTTTTGTTATTATTTACAAATCTCCTAACAGCTATGACACTTAGTAAAAATATAAGTTTAGGTAAATGTCTTTTATTTTCATAATTTTTTAAAATCAAATAATTTTTTCAAAATCCCTTTTAAAGAAATTTTATGTTATTATTTACAATGCTCCTTAACCGCTATAACACTTTGTACAAATATAGATAAGTGTCAGTCTGCATTAATTTTTTTTTATAAATTTGATAGTTTTTTATTTACCTTTAAATGAAATCTTTTGTTATTATTTACAATTCTCCTTAACAGCTATGACACTTTGTACAAATATAAATAAGTATAAGTCTGTTAGTTGCGTTAATTTTTTTTAAATCAGATATTTTTAATTCCCTTGAATTAAATGAAAATGAAATCTTTTGTTATTATTTACAATTCTCCTTAACAGCTATGACACTTTGTGCAAATATAATTTTAAGTCTATCATTTACATAAATTTTAAAATCATATAATTTTTTCAAAATACCCTTTTAAAGAACATTTATGTAATAATTTACAAATCTCCTTGACAGCTGTGACGCTTTCTGAAAATATAAATAAGTATAAGTCTGTTAGTTACATTAATATTTTTAAATCAGATAATTTTTTTTGACTTCCCTTTTAATGAAATGGTTTGATATTATTGACAATGATCCTTAACAGCTATGACACTTTGTACAAATATAAGTTTAAGTCTATTATTTACATAATTTTTTAAAATCGTATAAATTTTTCAAAATACCCTTTTAAAGAACATTTATGTTATAATTTACAATGCTCCTTGACAGCTATGACACTTTTTACATATATAAATTTAAGTATAAGCCTATTAGTTACATTGATTTTTTTTAAATCAGATAATTTTTCTTAATTTCTTTTCAATGAAATCTTTTATATATATTTAAAATGCTCCTTAACCGTTATGACACTTTTTAAAATTATAATTTTAAGTTTATTACTTCATTATTTTTTTAATCAGATAATTTTTAATTCCCTTTTAACGAAATTTTTTTTATTATTTATAATGCTCCTTAACAGCTATGACACTTTGTACAAATATAAATTTAAGTCTATATGCTATATTAATTTTTTTTAAATCAGATAATTTTTTTTAAATTATCTTTTAATGAAATATTTTGTTATAATTTGCAATGATCCTTAACAGCTATGACACTTTGTATAAATATAAATTTAAGTCTATTTCCTACAATATTTTTTTAAATTAGATAATATTTTCTTTTTAATGAAATCTTTTGTAATTATTTACAATGCTACTTAACAGCTATGACACTTTTTAAAATTATAAATTTAAGTTTATTACTTCATTATTTTTTTAATCAGATAATTTAAAATTTTCTTTTAACGAAATTATTTGCTATTATTTACAATGCTCCTTAACAGCTATGACACTTTGTACAAATATAAATTTATGTCTATTTGTTACATTAATTTCTTTTTAAATTAGATAATTCTTTTTAAATTCCCTTTTAATGAATTATTTTGTAATTATTTAGAATGCTCCTTAACAGATATAACACTTTGTACAAATATAGATAAGTATAAGTCTGCATTAATTTTTTTAAATTCAATAATTTTTTTAATTACCTTGAATGAAATCTTTCGTTATTATTTACTATTCTCCTTAACAGCTATAACACTTTATACAAATGTAAATAAGGATAAGTCTGTTAGTTGCATTAATTTTTTTAAAATCAGATAACTTTTTGAATTCCCTTTTAATGAAATCTTTTGCTATTATTTTTAATGCTCCTTAACAGCTATGACAGTTCGCACAAATATAAATTTAAGTCTATTACTTACATTAATTTTTTTAAATTAGATAATTTTTCAATATCTTTTCATTGAAATCTTTTGTTATTATTTACATAGTTTCTTAACAGTTATGATACTTTGTACAAATATAAATAAGTATAAGTCTGTTAGTTGCATTAATTTTTTTAAATCAGATAATATTTTTGAATTCCTTTTAATGAAATATTTTGTTATTATTTACAATTCTCTTTACAGCTATGACACTTCGCACAAATATAAGTTTAAGTCTATTACTTACATTAATTATTTTTTTAAATAAGATAATTTTTTTTAAATTTCTTTTTAATGAAATTTTTTGTAATTATTTACAATGCTCCTTAACAGTTATGACACTTTTAAAAAATATAAATTTCAGTTTATTACTTCATTATCTTTTAAATCAGATAATTTTTAATTTTCTTCTAACGAAATTGTTTTTTATTATATACAATGCTTCTTAAGATCTATGACAATTTTTACAAATATAAATAAGTATAAGTCTACTAGTTGCATTAATAATTTTTAAATTCGATAATTTTTTTGGATTCCCTTTAGATGAAATCTTTTGTTATTATTTACAATTGTCCTTAACAGCTATGACACTTTGTACAAATATAAATAAATATAAGTCTGTTAGTTGCATTAATTTTACTTAAATCAGATAATTTTTTTGAATTCCTTTTCAATGAAATATTTTGTTATTATTTACAATACTTCTAACATCTATGACACTATGTAGAAAAATAAATTTAAGTATAAATCTATTAATTAAATTAAATATTTTTAAAACCGATCATTTTAAAACCCCCATTTAATGAAAGTTTTTATATTATTTACAATTTTATTTAACAAAGACACTTTGTACAAATATAAATATGTCTTAGTCTATTAATTAAATTAATTATTTAAATCATATTTTTTTAAACTCTTTTTTAATGAATATTTTTGTTATTAATTTTACAATGATCCTTAACAAGTATGACTATTTGTACAAATATACATTTAAGTATCACTATTAGTAACATTGCTTTTCTTTAATTTAGTAATTTTTTTAAAATCCCCTTGAAATGAAATTTTATTATTACTTATAATTCTCCTTAACAGTTTGAACAAATATAAATTTAAGTAAATATCTATTAGTTACATCAATTTTCTTAAATCAGAATTTTTTCTTTAAGTCTCCTTTTGATGAAAATTTTTGTTATTATTTACAATGCTCCTTGAGACTTAATTATTCATAGATTCTAACAAAATGCTTACAAACTCTTCTAATAATTATTACAATAAATCTATGTATCCTTTGTAAACTTTCTTTAGACTTTATTTAGATCAGTAAAACTCTACTTAAATTAATGGTACAAGATACATTGAACTTCAATTTTTTAATTTTTTAATTTTATCGATATTTTTATATAGATATTATATAATATTGCTACATAAAATATATAACACACTAATATATATCAGAAAATAGTTCCGTGTGACGCATCTTTCCCACATGGAACCCGAAGTTGAAAGGGTAAGAGCCTTTTGATATTTATTTTTTCGATAATTTAATAGATATCATAGAGGTGGCAGATCAAGCCTGAGGATCTTATGCTTGTCCTTGTTTCTAAATTACAAGGACCTAGCGGGGTAATGTTACTGGAATCCGTAGTATTTCTTAAGCTACTAATAAGCTAATAAGCTAAGTATTTCCCGGGTTTCACGCTTGAGGTGCATGTTAAAACGAAAGGCAGACCGCTTTGCCTTAATATAAGTAGTCTATGGCTCAATCGTGCTTCGTTTGACCTAGTGGCACAAGACAACCACAACAAATTCCAGGATGGTTATAAAGTAAAATCAGCTTAATTTCTATTATTTTAATTTAATTTATTTTATTTATTAAATTATTTTTAATTTATTTATTAATTTATTCTTAATTAATTTATTAATTTATTTTTAATTTATTTATTAATTTATTTATTAATTTATTTTTAATTTATTTATTAATTTATTTTTAATTTATTTTATAAATTTATTTATTAATTTATTTATAATTTATTTATAAATTTATTATTAATTTATTTATTAATTTATTTATTAATTTATTTTATAAATTTATTTATTAATTTATTTTTAATTTATTTATTAATTTATTTTTAATTTATTTATTAATTTATTTATTAATTTATTATTAATTTATTTATTAATTTATTTATTAATTTATTTTTAATTTATTTATTAATTTATTCTTAATTAATTTATTAATTTATTTTTAATTTATTTATTAATTTATTTATTAATTTATTTTTAATTTATTTATTAATTTATTTTTAATTCATTTATTAATTTATTTTTAATTTATTTATTAACTTATTTTTAATTTATTTATTAATTTATTTATTAATTTATTTTATAAATTTATTTATTATTTTATTTATTATTATTTATTTTTAATTTATTTATTAATTTATTTTTAATTTAATTATTAATTTATTTTTAATTTATTTATTAATTTATTTATTAATTTATTTTTAATTTATTTATTAATTTATTTTTAATTTATTTATTAATTTATTTTTAATTTATTTTTTATTATTATTTATTAATTTATTTTTAATTTATTTTTAAAATTATTTATTATTATTATTTTAATTATTTATTTTTAATTTATTTATTAACTTATTTTTATTAATTATTTATTAATTTATTTTTAATTTAATTATTAATTTATTTTTAATTCATTTATTAATTTATTTTTAATTTATTTATTAACTTATTTTTAATTTATTTATTATTATTATTTATTAATTTATTTTTAATTTATTTTTTATTATTATTTATTTTCTATATATTGATTTATTTTTAATTTATTTATTCTTATTATTTTTAACTTATATATTTTTATTATTTATTTTTAATTAATTATAAATTTATTTATTAATTTATTTTTATTATTATTTATTTTTAATTTATTTATTATTATTATTTATTTATATGTTTATTTATTTTCAGTTTTTAATTCTTATTCTCTTTTTATTCCTGAATAGACTCTTTCCCTGGACAGCACTTACAAACAGCACACCCAAAAGGGTAAGCTGCTAACTGAGAGAGCTCAAACTCACCGGGTGGTTGTAAAAACGTAACAGCTTCGAAGCCGTATGACATGTGTGTATATTGTCAACTGCATTAAAAAAAAGATAAATAAAATTAACAGCTGTTGGTTATCTAATACACAGGCTGTTCACACATTTTTAGACGATGTATATTGTAAGCACAAAAATAAATTACATAAAATTCTTGTGTTTGAAATGCTCTATTTGATAGCCCTTATTCTGAACTATCTTGCGACACCGTAATTTCCATTATAACAATGCCTTTTGACGTGTCAGAAGAGGTATTCTATCCCATTCCTCCTGAACAGCTTTCCAGAGTCTTCTAAGGTTTGTGGGATGACGTTTGGATAATGAAGATTTTAAAAATCCGAAAGCTCAAAAATTCACAGGTGATACATCGGGAGATTTAGTACTGATATCCCAGAAGAGTGTGGCTTTGATACCGTTTTTTTTTTTTTGTTTCGTTTCCTTCATGATATTTTCAGTCGATTTTCATGTGTGACTGCTAGCTTTGTCTTGATGGAGTTCCACAGATTGATGGCAATGCGGATAAAGCGACGATATTTCATTCAGACAAATTCGATATAAAATATGTTCATGATAGTATTTGGAGTTAATCTTGACATTTTTTTAAACTATATTTATTTTTAACTTGCCATTATATGAAAAACAAGCAAAACATTCAGGAATCCCTTAGAAAAACTATCTTTCGTTCCTTTGAACCATGTACTACAATTTTTTCTTTATGTTAATAAATGGCTCTTTTTTTGGTGCAGTCATTTAAATATACCCATGATTCATTTATTGTGAGACAATGTTTTCACAGTGTTTGTGACAATGTGTAATGAATTCTGCACGTGTCTAGCGTTCAGCGATATGCTTTAGAGAAAGATGATGCACATTGCGTTTTTTCACATTCTTCAGATTTAAATCAACGTTTATCATTTTGTTTACATTTGAAACCGAGAATTTTAATGATTTTGCAGCTGTCCTTTGACTAGGGGGATTTTCTTTTAACGTTAAGCAACGTACCTATTAAGCAACGTACCTGTTAAGCAACTACCTTTGCAATAATTGAATATTTACGTTTTTTCCTTGAAAACTTGTTTCGAATTTTTGTCCCACTTGAGGTCCCAATTTGACGGGGATTTTTCCCTTTGTTTTTGACGATATTACCTAGAATTCCTTCCTTCCTTCCTTCCTTAGTGGCATGACAGCCCAGGATGGGCCTTAGCCTTCTCTAGAATTCCATACCAGGCAGTCCTATCTTTGGCCCTGGATTTCCAATTTGAAATTTTCAAGGATCTTATGTCGTTCTCAATGCAGTCTAACCATCTAAGTTTTGGTCGTCCTCTCATTCGGGTTCCTATTGGTTTGGCCGTAAAAACTTTTTTTGTGGATCTATTGTCATTAAGTCGAACTAGGTGTCCGACCCATTTTAATCTTTGTAAGCTAATAAAATTAATTATATCTGGGTTTTTATATGTTCTGTATAATTCAATATTTGTTCTTCTTCTCCATATACCATTTACATTAATTACCCCAAAATACTTCTCAATATTTTTCTCTCAAAAACTGCTAGGGTTTCCTTGTCTCTTTCTGTCAATGCCCAGGTTTCAGCTGAGTAAGTCAAAACAGGTCTTATTAGGCATTTATACAATATTATTTTAGTCAATCTTTTAATGTACTTAGACTTTAAATATTTCTTTAATCCAAAAAAAAAAAAAACATCGATTAGCAGCAGTAATTCTGCTATGAATTTCAACAGATATATTATTTTGTGTATTAATTTCCGAACCTAGGTATATAAACTGCTTTACAGTCTCAAATCTATAACTGCCTATTTCTAAGAAGGGGTGATTATATTCTGATTTTAAACAAGGCATATATTTGGTTTTAGTTTCATTAATGCTCAAATTCATCTTTTTGGCCTCAGTTTCCAGAGAAATAAATGCTTGTTATTACCTAGAATTACCTTGCGATATTACCTTGCTTTAGATATCACAAAACTATGTCTCTCACATCGTTTTTGGATAACGGAATGTGAGTACTTCTCTTCGAAAAGAGCATAATTACAGCCTTCGAACCACTGCTTCGTTAAAAACGCCATTTTTAATATAAACAAACCTCTCAAGCCGCAGATGATGATTTTGACTTTTAAAAACAGTACATTTGCAATTATTTATTTAGCAAGAAACAAACAATTTTTTAATACCTCTAACCAAAATCGTCTAAAAATGTGCTAACAGCCTCTGTATATGTAACTGAATGCAAAAATATTTTAAATATAAAATTATTATCTCAAAATATAGCTCTATTTTCTTGCTTGATGTTCCAATAACTTTAGTATTTTATTGAATTCTCTCTTCCTCATTGCTTTATATATAGTGAAGTCATAAGGTACAATAAATTTTCCATCCGAAAAGCTTCTTTTCTTGAGGGTACAAAATGTTTGACTTTTAAAGGAGGAACGAAAACATAAATTGAACTTTTTAGAGTGGAAAGACAAAAACCTTTCAAATAAAAATGTACTACAGAATTTTTATGTCGAGCGATCTGAAAAAGAAAAAAACAAACTCGAAAAAGATGATGATAGAATAAAGAAGTATTTCTGCTATATATAAGTATCCGAGAGAACAAAAAACTGCTTCACGATAATGCAGAATGTTTATAAGAGCTTTCGAGAAAAAATATCCTGGAAGGAAACCGGATTTGTTCGTTTTCAAGAGAGCTTTAATCCATTAAGTACGTTTTATATCTGTTATGGAAAAGAAGTGTTGTAATGCTTAGGATTTAGGATGCAGTTCTTTGTTCTTTTTTTGCTGACAAGTATTTAGCTGTTTTTTAATCATGAATACTATTTTTAACTTTTAATTATAATCTCCTATTTGCTTTGTAGTACGAGAGGATTTTTATTGGTCTGGTGATATTGATGTATGAGAATTATTCACAAGGATTTTCTTTCTGAAGGATCGTAAAAAGAAATAAAACTCCATTACCTGTAAAGATTTAATAATATACAAAATAATAATATTTTAGCTACATTTCAACGTGAAAATACATAACATTTTAATACTTGTAATACCAGCATTTTAATACCATGGATTACTTTTTGGAACTTCAGTGAAACAAAAATATGCCCGTCTTGTTATAAATCCAGCGTTGCTTGCAGGTCTATAACTGTGGTGACTGATCAAAAAAATCTTCAAGTGCAAGGTAAGGAGAAGTCCCTGGAAGTAATATCAGGACTGTAGGCCATTAGTGACGACAGATTAACGCTGTAACAAAGTGTAAAAGATCAATAAACTTCATCTTTGCTATTAGTGAGATACCTAAGGAGAGATGGATCGTAGAGAAGATCGGAAGTGTTTCCAGCGTCTTATCTTTCTCCGATCCTGTCTGGACAGAGTGTGAGACGGAGTGTTTGTTCGTTCAGCAATTAGCAGGAAATTACAGCAAAGGAAGGACATGAAAAAGGAATCGGGGTAACCAGAAACTGTTGCACGATTTTTAATGTCTCCTGAGCGCTATAATTCCTGGCCCATACACATGTATATATACATATGTTGGAATCACCCGTTACATGTCTGGAAAAAAGGAAAAACCTAAGGTGGGCTGAAAGGTCCTTGGAAGAAAAGACCTATTGTTATCTTTAAGTAGAAAGGTGTGTAGACTAAACAAGTGTGAACAAATCCCTTTGTGTACCGGTTTTGCTTGCACAAACAGAATCGGGTGGTCTATCGTAAGCCGGTGCCGAGCTGTCTGCCGCTTTGTGCCGAGAGACTTTAGTGACACTATAGACCCTATTGACTGATGGATTCCATTGTTTCCCACATATGGACCACGTTTGTGATTTCGCTAATCTGCAGATGTTTGTCGGTCGGCAAACTTAAAGGAACTCCTGCCTCATCTGGAAACACATCAGCTGAGTCCAAACGGGTCATTTGACCGGAGAATTGTATCACCCTGTTTTCTGGTAAGTTTAGGAAAGAATGACGTCAGGGAAAATGGGACCTATGTATAAGAAGATTTGATGAGAGGGGAAGAGGAGGTTTTTCAGGTGAGTTCGACAAGAGTGTTACTAGTCTCTCTGATTTGCCGGAGCTTGCGTTTCTTCAGAGACCGCCAACGACTCTGATTTCAACTAGGAAGTCGACCCTCGTTTTCGGGATCTAATTGCCTCTACATTTTATTACTTCGTATTTCGAAGTAGTTAGTTGAGACTGACCCTGGCTCACATCCAGGATCGTCGAGCATCCAAGAATTTCCACCGAACGTCTGCGAGATTCATACTTGTTAGCCTTGTACTCACCGTGTAGAAGAAAACTGTTACGAATCATTAGACCGTTAAACATAGTAGTAGAGTCCCGTACTTGCACTAAATTGCGAACTGTTTCCTGCACCTGTAAGTGACCATCTTCACGGTACCCACGTAATTTTATTTTACTGCATATCTCTGTACGAGATTAATTAATTAATGTTATTTAACTAATACTGTATACGTTGTACAAAACATATTCTCTTAAATAAATTATTTAGTCAAGATCAAGTAAAATTCAGCCTGTATGACCTATCACTTCCCCAGTACGTCACTGGGGTGGTTATCGGGCTAAAGCCCCTTACTCTTACAACCCCTTAAGCAAAATTTTGGACGTTATGAGATGTTTTAGACGTTTACGGAGAGGGATGAATAGATTGACAGCTGGTAATAAGGGGACTAGAAAAAGGGTCCGTCATTCTCAGGACTCGTGGGAATATTATTCCCCTGCAAGATGCAGGAGTTCCAGATCTAGAGGGGAATAGTATTTATGTCCCAGTATACATCTGTGTGGAATGCCGGCTGTCTTTAAGGAGTCCAGTACACTGACCACTCCCTTGATCTCAGCCCTTTTTCACTCCTCCCCCCTTTTGCTAGGGATCTTTCAAGAATAAGCAGTTGGTTGTTGTGGGCGTGAGGAAAGAGAAGGATGTTTCCCAGTGATGCTATTTTGTACCGTTTATATATGAGTAAATATTTGGTATAATAAAAGTCTAGGACTTTAAAGCTATCGGCCTTACTAAAACCTCACAAACACAAAGGTGTATGTATGTTGCGATGTTACAATAGTAAATTAAAAAAAAACATTATTAGACCTATAACGTCTTTTTAGCCTGTTAATATATTATAAAAATAGTGAAGTAACATTAATGATGTAACCGATGAATTGGAAAAGATAGAAAGATTTTATATTAATTTAATCCATCCACCGACCACCCTCCCCACCCTTTTCCCTTTCAAAGCAGTCACCCTTTTCGTAAATTCCAGACGGAACTTACCGTACCATACTAGAGTTGCCGGTTTAAAAGTTGTCAGGCTACTTTTAAGTTATTTTCCCTTCAAGGTAAAGGAGTTCCGTTACGCAAAATTAGTTTCTTTCATTTATTATCGCTTTGCAATATTTTTTTTCCTCAAAAGTGTGTTATACGAGTGCGAACGAGAAGGGGTCGACAGGTCCGTTTTCGAACAGGAATTCGCTGTCGAACCCCCGTCGACGAGTCCGTTCAGTGGGTTAAAATAATTCAACATATTTTTTAAACTTAAATTTAAGTCATTTTTGCACTGGATCTAGCTTTAGAGCTCCTTTATGTATTTCAACAATACAACCGTGGTATCTCATTGGCAAAGGATCTAGTAACAGGTGGGTAGCTAGATAGATCTCAATCCAGCCAAAGATCTAACTTGTTCGCTGCTAGGACATGTAAAATACACTCCGTATTATACCTCTGGAAGTGGTAGGCCAGTCCTGAAGGTTTTCTGTCTGGTCCTTCCTGCTAAATTACGAAGACCAACTCTAACAATGTTATTCTTTTACCCTAGTGGTGCTCATCAAACGAAAGGTGCATATCTTCGTCTTTATTTGAATATTCAGTTGAAATATTATTTGAATATTATCATATATTGATAAAGGCGTGTGAGAGTGCAGCTATGTTTTACATAAGGTTTGCGAAACTGATCCGCTCGCCACACTCACACGTTGTGGGTTGCATACCCAAGTATTTTTTCGAGACTCCAGGAGGCGTTTCGTGTGGCCAGTGGAAACGACTGCATTTAAACTTCACCAAGTTTTTAGAGTTCGGATTGGTCGCCAGGAGGCGATTCAAGACCATGCCTGGAGCCCGGTCAATCTGGATAGAGCCGGAAAATGACACATCGTGCACAGGACAATGGAACGACAACGAGTTGAAAGAGTTTCTGGTAAAAAAAAGTATAGGGTTCCTGGAGTAGTTTAGAAGGAAGAAAAGGAATGTAGCTTACCCATAGACTTTTGGCAATTTTTCTTATCTTTTCTTCTCTCTAATATATTTGTATTTTGTAATATAGATCAATGGCATTTTACTATAATTAATATTAAAGATGATATTGTTTCGAAATTCTCACATAAAATTCGTTGGATTGAATAGACTTTGGCTAAGAAAGAAACAATAACAATTTATTAACACGCCAAATGCATCCGAATAACAACGGACGGCGATAAAACTTGGCAGCCTTTTGGCAGCATTAACACAGGTCTTACATTCACCAGACCTAAACACGAACTGACGGCCCCTTTATATAGCTTTCAGGTTTCTGGAAATTTCCACAAGCCTTTAGTAAAATCCAGAGACATGGGGTCGGCAACAAATGTCGCCAACTCTCCAAATTTGGCGATATATTTGGCGATATACTTGGTACCAAAAATGAGTCTCCCAAAACTTCGACAAGAAGCCAATATCTCACCAAATGGGTGAGATACCATACAAATTACATGTTTACAGCATTCTTAACAATATAAAGCAAACTTGGGTTAATATTTTAATGTAGAATAATGGATTTGAAGTAACAGCAGCAGTGTACCACAGCACAGCATTTCAAAAGTTTAATAAAATATTTAATATCTAATTTAAACTTTTGATATATTTTCTTTATATTATAAAAAATTGTGTATTGAAGTTTGACATTTCACTATTGAACACATAATATATTGAAA
>CM063497.1:77880553-77900553 GCA_032207245.1 Pardosa pseudoannulata | reverse complement strand
ATATATACATATATATATATATATGTATATATGTATATATGTATGTATATATATATATATATATATATATATTTATACATATATATATACATATATATATGCATATATATATGCATATATATATATATATATATATATGTATATGTATATATATATATGTGTATATATGTATATATACATATGCAGTTAACTATAAATTCTCATGTTTAAAGAAATTATTCTATGTATTGACGTCATCAATTTTTATTTTCTTATTTTACGATTACAGAAACCCTTTTGTCCTTTCTACTCCATATGAGTCTCTAAGACTTCCCAGAACAATAGCAGATCACTTACGAATCTTCCAAGGATAAATTTTATATCGGAACACTCGAAATAACAACTTTCGACTCAAAATAACTACACTTGTAGCCATCTTGTTTCTACCCCTTTTTGTTTCAATCTCCTCATCAAAGTGTCTACTCTCTCTTTTCTACTTTGATGGGAAACCTTTTGGGATACTACACTTCGAAAAGCTTTGTTTCCTTCCTGTCTCCCCTCCAATTCCATTCGTTTTGTTCGACTTTCAAACTAGTGGCTTAAATAAAAGCTCAAAAAGACGCTACTATATCTATCTTTTACTATATCTTATTTTTGTGTGGTATTTAATTTTTATAGAAACATAGCAACTTACGAGCTATTAATACATTGTGTGCTCGTACATTTCGTTGCGGAAGTGTACAAGGAGCGGGCGTTTTCAGCGTAAATTTAGTTATTCAGTTAAATCTCAATAGATCGAAAATCATTTCATTTTTTAACCAACTTTCGCATGTTAACTTTTCGGCATATACCGTGTGGCCATAATTAAACTGACAGTATTCACAGTGTTCTGTAGCACAAAATTTATCCACTAAAAATATATTGTTTGTTTAGAAAAATCTTAAGGTTGTTATTTATATAATTGTATTTATATATTTGTTTATATATTTACTTCACTTAGGCATGACTACCTAAGTGAACATCTCCATAGAATTGGCATTTTTGACTCCCCTCTTTGTTCTTTATGTGACCTTGGAGAACCTTTAAACAGAGGTCATCTGCGTCGATGCGGGGCACTTCGCGGCTCTTCCGACTCCGAGATTACCCTCTATTGGAGAGCCAGAGAACGCCTGAGGCAATGACTTCAGTCAATCTTACTTTTGTAACTTGTACAGTCGTTCAACAATTGTTATTTTTATAATTGAAACCTGCCTTGCCATTAGAAATAAAATTTAAAAAAATATATTTCAATATAAAATACGAACAGTTGATCAAAAAATGAAATAATTTTCAATTTATTGAGACTTAACTGAATAACTAAATATTTTCGCAAAAAGCCAGCTCCTGGTACAATTCCGCTGCGAAATGTACCCGCACATAATGTGTTAAAAAAGACATGATAATCTTTCAAACTATTTGTTTTATATCAAGTATTATAGGGTAAATTGCAATTGTTTTTGCATTTTGCAATGATTTTTAAAGTTTATTCATGAAATTAAGGACAGTTTCAACAATTCCTTTAATAAAAATTAAAGGTTTTAAATTTTTTTTAATTCCTTATAACTTTTTAATATATTCATATATTCACTGCAAACATAAATTTTGGCTGATTTGAGCCAATTTTGGTTAAACCAATTTTGGTATTAATAAACCTCTTTAGACAAGATTGTGCATGGATCTTCAGGCATCCCTGAAATTATATTTTATAAAAACTTTTCACCGGCACTTACAATAAAATTTGACAACTACTGGTATACCTGCAAAAAGAAATAAACAACATTTTGCTAATTCGATGTACAAAATTATTCCCCACATTCTATAAAACAATTAAAACTTTTATATGATAACAATTTAACAGTTTAAAATATTTATATGATTATAAATAAGCTTTAGTAATATTAACTTTTAGGTTTCGGCTGGTACAGCAGTTGTACCATAAATATTTAGAAACCCAAAAGTCGGCTAGGGTACAACAGTTGTACCGTAGATATTTCTCCCCTTTTGCAGGGACGGGGTCATTACTCACTTGTCATTTGGCCAGTCCTATTGTTGAAGTTTGCTGAGTGCATCAGTACCGAGAAGGAAGAATGTGAATTTGTTTGGCGACATGGGGAACAACTGGCGCTTTTTTGTCCATGTTCAGGAGTTGTTTATAAACTATTCATTCTATCTAGTCAACAAATTAGTTTGGAAGCTATTCAATGTTTCTTTCCCCCGTCGTTTATATTTTTATTTAATCTGATCAGGGCTCCAAAATTTAACTGTCTTTCTCAAAGTGAGATGTCAAATAACAACTTTCAGACTGGTTTTAGAGCAACCCTGCATTGTAACGTCCTCCACTCCCAGAGAGTGACAATAGGACAAAAGATTTTTTCCCTCTTGAGAAAGTGGAAGGAGGCGGGAGGAATTTTCGAAAATGTTGCCGATTTGTAGTCCAAATGCAAGCCAGTGGTCAGCCGAAGCTTAAAGGTTAATGCCTGAAATTCGAAAAAAATGTAGAAAAAGTCATTTAAAGTTCTCCTGTGTTCAAAAAAGAACTTTTGAATTATTAAAAATAAAGATTTTAAGCTTTGCATATACCGGGTGGCCATAAATAAACTGACATCTTCACAGTGTTCTGCAGCGCGATCTATTTTCGAGAATGACGACAAATTTTGCAGGAAGATTAAACAAGACGGGGGACGAAGGACTCCACGAAAAAACAAATCAGTTCCAAAAGTCACCGCTAGGGAAATATTTGGTACTGTGTTATAGAAAATAGAGTGTGCGCGTTCTCGTGTAACTATAGGTAACGCATCCTCTTGGGTTAAATGAATGGACCATCCCTTTGGTTTAATACTTGTATCGTAAAGCTAAAATCATTATTGGTAAAATCTTGTGCCACAAACAACAACAAATAAAATCACTTAATGACTACTTACTTACGTATGTATTATACACAAAATTTTATATGAAATTGGAGTAAAATATATCTGTTTTTTCTGTTAACAAAAATAATATTTTTGTTTAAATAATTAATTACTAATTACTCTAAAAACAATTAATTTTTTCCTTTCTCATCTACACTATCTTTATAAAAAATATATTTTCAATGGAATATGTTTTTATAAAAATACTTTGAAAGAAATAAAATTTAATTTTAAGTGTCCACCATTTTCTTAAGTAACTGATTTCATGTTGAAAGTTACCATAAACATATAATCAAAACTTAAAGAAATTTTACATTTCTTTGATCTGCATAGAAATTATATTAGTAGCTTATAAAAGCTTCAAATTTTCACCTGAAATGAAAAGACATAAATATCACGGACTCAAATACAAGTCCTACCAGTTGGTGAATAGAATTTTGTTGTCTCTTTCGACAAAACATTGGAATCTTAAATTAGATCATTGGAATCTTAAATTAAATAAAATTTTGTTTTAAATGTCCACCATTTTCTTAAGTAACTGATTTCATGTTGAAAGTTCCTATAAACATATAATCAAAATTTGAAGAAATTTTACATTTCTTTGATCTGCATAGAAAGTATATTATTAACTTATAAAAGCTTCAAATTTTCACCTGAAATGAAAAAACATAAATATCACGGACTCAAATACAAGTCCCAACCGTTGGTGAACAGAATTTCGTTGTCTCTTTCGGCAAAACAGGGGAATCTTAAATTCCCTTCAGTAAATAAAGAGTTATATATAGAATATATCCCGGGGTTTTACTTGAATAGAAATATTATTCTTTTCTCTCTAATAAGAAATAAATAGCATAATAGTAATCATTTCAGTAAAATAGTTCTATTTTTTATGTATGTAGTCGTATATTATCGTATCATCTAAAAAAAAAATTTAAAAAAAACATATTTTCATTTAAAAAGGAAGTAAAAAGAATCAAATGGGTGGGCTGTCCACAATAAATTAAATGCAGTTTTGAATTATAGATTTTAAAGACATCAGCATACCTCGGTTCTTATTCTTTTTAGTTCATTTTTAAATGGCAAGTTTAAAAAAAATTGTTTTACATTTTTTGCTTTTTCTGCATTTTTCTTTCCTCTAGTCTTGTTTCTTACACAAAGTCATCATAGCTTTCTTTCACATTTTATCTACTGATTGCCTCGTTATGCACTTTCATTTATGACCATACTCTATATCTGATTGTTTTTATATGTGTAGCGGAGCGACCGTCATTAGAGCCATCTTTCACATATTAACTACTGAACTCCTCATTATATACTTTCATAATATAAACTCACTGATAGTTTTTATAGTTATAGAGGAAGTAACGTCATCAGACTAATATTTCACATATTAACTACTGACCTCCTAATTATGCACCTTCCTTTATGACCATACTCTATAATTGGTGGTTTTTACAGGTGTAGAGGTGAAAACAACATCAGTCCCATCTTTCACATCTAACTACTGGTCGTCAAATTAAATACTTTCATTTTTGACCGTATTCTATCAATAAAGTTTTTTATAAGTGAAAAGGATTTAAGTTGATCAGACCCATATTTCACATATTAACTACGGATCTCCTTTTTATGCACTTTCATTTATAACCATACACTGTAACTGATGGTTTTTATAGATGTTGAGGAAATAACGTCATCAGACTCATTTTTCATATAATAACTGTTGATCACCTCATTATGCACTTTCGTTTATAATCATACACTATAACGATAGTTTTTATAGCCTTTAACGATAGTGTTATATATATTTTTCACTCTTCATTATATACTTTCATAATATAAACTCACTGATAGTTTTTATAGTTATAGAGGAAGTAACGTCATCAGACTAATATTTCACATATTAACTACTGACCTCCTAATTATGAACCTTCCTTTATGACCATATTTTATAATTGGTGGGTTTTACAGGTGTAGAGGAGAAAACAACATCAGTCCCATCTTTCACATCTTAACTACTGGCCGTCTACTTAAGTACTTTGATTTTTGACCGTACTCTATTAATAAAGTTTTTTATAAGTGAAAAGGATTTAAGTTCATCAGACCTAGCTTTCGCATATTAACTACTAACCTCCTCATTATGCACTTTCAATTATAACCATAGAGTATAAATGACGGTTTTTATAGGTGTAGAGAAAATAATGTCCTCAGACTCATCTTTCATATATTAACAAATGACCTACTCATTATGTACTTTCATTTATAACCATACACTATAACTGATGATTGTCATAAGTGTAGAGGAGGCAACTTCATCAGACTCATCTTTCACATATCAACTACTAACCACCTCGTTAACCTCTTTCATTTATGACAGTACACTATTAATGATGTTTTTTATAAGTGTAAAGGATGGAACTTCATTAAACCCATCTTTCACATATTAACTACTGATCTCCTCATTATGAAATTTCTTTTAGGAACATACTCTATAACTAATAGTTTTTGTAGTTGTAGAGGATATAACGTCATCAGACTCATCTTTCACACATTAACTACTGAGCTCCTCATTATGCACTTTCCTTTATGACCACATTCTATAATTGATAGTTTTTGTAGTTGTAGAGTATATAACGTCATCAGACTCATCTTTCACGCATTAAAAACTGACCTTCTCATTATGCACTTTCGTTTATAACCATACAATGTAATTCAGGGTTTTTATAGATGTTGAGGAAATAACGTAATCAGACTAATCTTTCACATATTAACAGTTGATCACCTCATTATGCACTTTCGTTTATAACCATACAATGTAATTCAGGGTTTTTATAGATGTTGAGGAAATAACGTAATCAGACTAATCTTTCACATATTAACTACTGACTCCCTCGTTATGCACTTTCATTTTGGCGATGCACTATCAATGATCTTTTTTATAAGTGTAAAGGATAGAACGTCTTTAAACTCATCTTTCACATATTAACAGCTGACCTCTTCATTATATACTTTCATTTATGACCATATTCCCTAACTGGTGGTTTTTATAAGTGTACAGGAGAAAACTTCATGAGACCCATATTTTTCATATTAACTGCTAACCTCCCCATCACGCGCTTTCAATTATAACCATGCAATATAACTGATAGTTTTTATAGATGTAGAGGAAGTAACGTCATCAAACTCACCTTTCACATATTAACTACTGATCTCCTCATTATGCATTTTTATTTATGACCATACCCTATAAGTGATAATTTTTATAGTTCTAGAGGAAGTAAAGTCATCAGACTTATGTTTCAAATATTAAAACCTGACCTCTAAATTATGTACTTTCCTTAATGACCATATTCCATAACTGGTGATTCTTTTAAGTGTACAGGAGAAAACATAATCAGACCCATCTTTCACATATTAACTGCTGACGTCCTCATTATGACCTTTAATCTATAACCATAAACTAAAATTAGTGTTTTTTATAGGTAAAGAGGAGAAAACAACATCAGACCCATTTTTTGAATATTAACGACTGACCTCATCATTATGCATTTTCATTTATGACCATACACTATAACTGATGGTTTTTATAAGAGTAGAGGAGGCAACGTCATCAGGCTCATCTTTCATATATTAACTAACGACCTCCTCATTATGTACTTTCACTTATGACCATACACTATAACTGATTGTTTTCATATGTGTAGAGGAGGCAACTTCATCAGACTCATTTTACAAATATCAACTATTGACCGCCTCATTAAGCACTTACATTTATGACCATACACTATCAATGTTGTTTTTATAAGTGTAAAGGATGGAACTTCATTAGACCCATCTTTCACATATTAACTACTGACCTCCTCATTATGCACTTTCGTTTATAACCATACACTGTAATTGATGGCTTTTATAGATGTTGAGGAAATAACGTCATCAGACTCATCTTTCATATAATAACAGTTGATCACCTCATTATGCACTTTCGTTTATAACCATACACTATAACGATAGTTTTTATAATTGTAGAAGAGACAATGTCATCAGTCTCATCTTTCACGTATTCACTACTGACCTCCTCATTATGGACTTTCATTTATAACCATACCCTATATCTGATAGTTTTTAAGTGGTAGAAGTAACGTGATCAGATTCATCTTTCACATATTAACTGCTGACCTCCTCATCATGCACTTTCTTTTATGACCATACTCTATAGCTGATGTTTTTTAATGATGTAGAGTAGAATACAACATCAGACTTATCTTTCACATCTTAACTACTGACCGTTTCGTTAAGCACTTTCATTTATGACCATACCCTATAACTGATAGTTTTTATATTTGTAGATTAGGTAACATCATCAGACTCATCTTTCACATATTAACTATTGATTTCCTCATCATACACTTTCATTTATAGCCATACCCTATAATGATAGTTTTTATAGTTGTAGAGGAAGTAACGTCATAAGACTCATCTTTCACATATTAACTACTGATCTCCTCATTATGCATTTTCATTTATAACCATACCCTATAACTGATAACTTTTATATTTGTAAATTAGGTAACATCATCAGACTCATCTTTCACATATTAACTGTTGATCTCCTGATCATGCATTTTCATTTATAACCATACCCTATAATGATAGTTTCTATAGTTTTAAAGGAGGTAACGTAATAAGACTAATCTTTCACATATTAACTACTGACCTCCTCATTACGCATTTCATTTATAACCATACCCTACAACTGATAGCTTTTATATTTGTAGATTAGGTAACATCATCAGTCTCATCTTTCACATATTAACAGTTCACCTCCTCATTATGCACTTTATTTATAATTGTACCCTATAACGGATAGAATTTATTTGTAGATTAGGTTACATCATCAGACTCATCTTTCAAATATTACATGTTGATCTCCTCATTATGCATTTTCATTTATAACCATACCCTATAACTGATAACTTTTATATTTGTAAATTAGGTAACATCATCAGTCTCATCTTTCACATATTAACTGTTGACCTCCTCATTATGCACTTTCATTTATAACCATACCCTATAATGATAGTTTTTATAGTTGTAGAGGAAATAACGTCATAAGACTCATCTTTCACATATTAACTACTGATCTCCTCATTATGCACTTTCATTTATAACCATACCCTATAACTGATAGTTTTTATATTTGTAAATTAGGTAACATCATCAGTCTCATCTTTCACATATTAACTGTTGACCTCCTCATTATGCACTTTCATTTATAACCATACCCTATAATGATAGTTTTTATAATTGTAGAGGAAATAACGCCATAAGACTCATCTTTCACATATTAACTACTGATCTCCTCATTATGCACTTTCATTTATAACCATACCCTATAACTGATAACTTTTATATTTGTAAATTAGGTAGCATCATCAGTCTCATCTTTCACATATTAACTGTTGACCTCCTCATTATGCACTTTCATTTATAACCATACCCTATAATGATAGTTTTTATAATTGTAGAGGAAATAACGCCATAAGACTCATCTTTTACATATTAACTACTGATCTCCTCATTATGTACTTTCATTTATAACCATACTCTATAACTGATAGTTTTTATATTTCTAGATTAGGTATCTTCATCAGACTCATCTCTCACATATTAACTGTTGATTTAATCGTTATGCACTTTCATTTATAACCATACCCTCTAATGATAGTTTTTATAGTTGTAGAGGAAATAACGCCATAAGACTCATCTTTCCCATATTAACTACTGATGTCCTCATTATGCACTTTTATTTATAACCATATATTAAAACTGATGGTTTTTATATTCGTAGAGGAGAAAACAACATCAGACCCATCTTTGATATCTTCACTACTGACCGTCTAGTTATGCACTTTCATTTATAACCATACCCTATAACTCATAGTTTCTATAGTTGTAGAGGAAGTAACGTCATCAGATTCCTCTTTCACATATTAACTACTGACTTCCTGATCATGCACTTTCTTTTACGACTATACACTATAACTGTTTACATTGGTTTTTACAGATGTAAAATATCACCTACATCGTATTGTAGAGTAACAACAGTCCCATCTTTCACGTTTTAACTACTGGCCGCTTCGTTAAGCACTTTCATTTTTGACCATACACTATGAATAATGGTTTTATATGTGTAAAAAAGGCAACGTCATGAGACCCATCTTTCACATATTAACTGCTGATCTCCTCATTACGCACTTTCATTTATAACCATTCTCTATAACTAATAGTTTTTATAGTTGCAGGGGAAATAACGTCATCAGACTCATCTTTCACATATTAACTATTGACTTCCTCATTATGCACTTTTATTTATGACGTTGCACTATTAATGATGTTTTATATAAGTGTAAAGGATGGAACTTCATCAGACCCATCTTTCGCATATTAACTACTGACTTCCTCATTATGCATTTTCATTTATGACCATACACTATAAATGATGGTTTTTATAGGTGTAGTGGAGGTAACATCATCAGTATCATCTTTCACATATTCACTACTGACCTCCTCATCATGCACTTTCTTTTATGACCATACTCTATAACTGATGTTTTTTACAGATGTAGAGTGGAATACAACATCTTTCACATCTTAACTACTAACCGTTTCGTTAAGCAATTTCATTTATGACCATACCCTATAACTGATAGTTTTTATATTTGTAGATTAGGTAACATCATCAGACTCATCTTTCACATATTAACTGTTGATCTCCTCATCATGCACTTTCATTTATAGCCATACCCTATAATGATAGTTTTTATTGTTGTAGAGGAAGTAACGTCATAAGACTCATCTTTCACATATTAACTACTGATTTCCTCATTATGCACTTTCATCTACAACCATACACTATAACTGATAGAATTTATTTGTAGATTAGGTTACACAATCAGACTCATCTTCCACATATTAACTGTTGATCTCCTCATCATGCACTTTCATTTATAGCCATAACCTATAATGATAGTGTTTATAGTTGTAGAGGAAATAACGTCATAAGACTCATCTTTCACATATTAACTACTGATCTCCTCATTATGCACTTTTATTTATAAACATACCCTTTAACTGATAGTTTTTATATTTGTAAATTAGGTAACATCATCAGTCTCATCTTTTACATATTAACTGTTGATCTGCTCGTTAATGATGTAATTTCTATATTAATAAACTAAGCATATTTTAAAGTTTTCGTTTAAAAGAACCTTCTAGTAGTTCCCTTTAAAAATTTTATTCAAACTTTTTGTAACAACTA
The DNA here is from genome assembly GCA_032207245.1 of Pardosa pseudoannulata. Lineage (NCBI taxonomy): Eukaryota > Metazoa > Arthropoda > Arachnida > Araneae > Lycosidae > Pardosa > Pardosa pseudoannulata. The sequence goes on along the minus strand of CM063497.1, from coordinate 77,890,311 downwards.
GCCTTATTTTCTTCTATATTAGAAAATCGGTAGAAAAATGGAAACATTTTAAAAAAGTTATATCATGTACTAAATATTTTACAGATTTTGAAATTTTAGTTTAAGTTAGAATCATTTCTATGATCTATCGTTAGATGATTGCTACAAAAGCATACATTCAGTTCCTTTGTATATTCTCAAACTTTTCAGTGATGTGAAGAAACGTTTTTAAAATATTGACAGTGTAATTGAAGTTATGAATGCGGTTATTATAGAAAATATATGTTTGTTTTGAAATGTTCTTATATCAATTTCAGATTGTATTAAATACAAACCTCGTACATTGTGACCAAATAGGGCTTCTATCGCAAGATTAAAACAAATCTTAAATTTGTATCCTTTTTTTAAATTTTTGTCAATTTAACCCAGGAAATTTTATGCCTAGACGTTAGATAAACAACAATTGCTTTGAATTACATCTGCATTTTTTCAATATATTTTTCGTGATTCTGCATCTAAATTTCCGTTATATTCTTAAATTTGATTCTTAGGTTTGGAATCTCAATCTTTCTTTGAGAACTGGAAATCAAAGTGAATTTTCTTCTATTTCAATTCAGTACCCCTCTTATGTCATACCTGATAACGTTTCAGATCATAGTGCAATCCGATAGAAGAAAAACTACTTGTTCTTTGTTTGATTTCCGAACAAACGAAATGAAACCGACAGATCCCAAAGCAAAGAATGTATAACTTCCCGTCACGCCCTTGTGCTTGAAACCACTTAGTCCTTGCTCCCCTACTCAAAGTTAGGACTCAAGGATCTACCAGTCGGTTTTGCAGGAAACATCTCGTCTTCAAATCCATTATTTTTACTTGAGATTTTGTGATGTGTGGACGTCTTAAGGGGAAAATAATTTCTTTCATATCTGTATATAACAGAAAGTTCTCTAAAGGAATAGATTTGTGAATACAAGTAATCATACCTAATTCGCTACATTTAGAATTCAAATAGGTAGCTGACTAATTTGTAAATCCGTTTGATGCTGTGGTAGCACAGACTCAATGGTTTATTTTTAGCTTAAAAATCGTTTGCAGTTTGTTTTTCTGAAAGTTTTGTTTTTGCTATAATGTTTTTTTAATATATATGAAATAAAAGTTGTTTAAAAAAACTGCAACATACTATTGCGTACCATCCTTCCTGCAATGGTAAAGTAGAAAAATTGCACAGAACTATTAAGGCAGCATTAAAAGCTCATAACAACCTTTCATGGGTAGACACATTACCAACAGTACTTCCAGCATTACGAACCGCTATTCAAGAAGATTCGAAATTCACAATGGCTCAAATGGTCTACGGCCAAAGCCTGCGACATTCTGGAGAATTCTTTTGCGAACTAAATACTCATATAACAACCGAAACCTTTGCAAAAGATTTACAGAAATTTATGGAAGTAATAAGACCAAGAATAGTAAGAACCAATGCGTACACTCCAATTTTTGTCCATAAAGATCTGAAAACTTGCTCTCACATTTTTATACGCATTGATAGGGTTACAAAACCCCTAGAGCCACCCTATGAAGGACCGTTTCCTGTAATTGCTCGAAATGAAAAATATTTCACTATTGAAGTAAAAATCAAAAATGTCAATATGTCATTAGATCGATTAAAACCTGCTTACTTATTACGAGTCGATGAAAATACCTATTCAACACACCCAACCTAGAATGTTCAATAATTTGCAGAGACTCCTCCAGTGACATCGCAGACACAAAATTTGCAAAAACAAGCTTCATCGCCTAAGCATTTACGGTTCAACCTTTCTCGTTCAGGTAGAGAAATAAAACTGCCTTCTCGTTATAAAGACTATATTTAGAACTATATTTACAGATCAACTATAATGCTCAATTTTGTTATGTTTTATGAGCTGTCTGATAGGTCTTCTAGATACCAGTAACATGCATTTCCGCACTTTTTTCTGAATATTTTTCTTGTAAGAGATGCTTTTAAACTATTCTGGCAACAGAGACCCAGTGCGTGCGCATACACTTTTGAATTTTTATTTAGTGTTTGTGGTCGGAGGAGAGATGCTGTCAAAATTACATCGTTATTTCCTTAAAATGATGAAATAAAAAGATGCCATTTATGTTTTTAACTTGTGTGTGTCCTATGTTTGTGCTTTCGGAATTCAAATAAAAAAAGATCTGCTGCAATTTTATTTGGTGTTTGGGGTCAAAGGAGAGATGCTGTCAAAATTACATTGTTATTTCCTTAAAAAAATGAAATATAAAGATGAAATTTTTGTTTTTAACTTGTATGTGTCCTATGTTTGTGCTTTCGGAATTCAAATAAAAAAAGATCTGCTGCATTTTTATTTGGTGTTTGTGGTCGGAGGAGAGGTGCTGTCAAAATTACATCATTATTTCCTTAAAATGATGAAATAAAAAGATGCCATTTATGTTTTTAACTTGTGTGTGTCCTATGTTTGTGCTTTCGGAATTCAAATAAAAAAAGATCTGCTGCAATTTTATTTGGTGTTTGGGGTCAAAGGAGAGATGCTGTCAAAATTACATTGTTATTTCCTTAAAAAGATGAAATTTTTGTTTTTAACTTGTATGTGTCCTATGTTTGTGCTTTCGGAATTCAAATAAAAAAAGATCTGCTGCATTTTTATTTGGTGTTTGTGGTCGGAGGAGAGGTGCTGTCAAAATTACATCATTATTTCCTTAAAAAGATGAAATATAAAGATGCCATTTATGTTTTTAACTCGTGTGTGTCCTATGTTTGTGCTTTTGGAATTCAAATAAAAAAAGATCTGCTGTTTAAAATACATTTAAAAATTAATATTTCAAAAAATCCGAAATATATTTTACACTTTTAATAGCTTACGTTTGGTAATACAAATTTTCTATTCATCATCAAAAGCAATTTTGTGGGTATTTTGCTCAGAAAAGTTGGTAGTGCCTCCAAGGCCCGGCGCGCGTTCTCGAGTAACTGGAAACCTTGGTAACGGGAATTCCTCGAGAGTTAACTTTTGCACTGAACATCTTATTTTATATCTTTTAAAAAAACTATAGGAATCTTTAATGCATTTAACTGAAAGTGGTGTTTTTGTTAGATATGCAAATTGTAATATTAGGTTGGAGTATAAGTAATCCATTATTTTTGCATGAAATTAATGAATTTATTTAACATGTTTCGGATTGTCAGATTTGTGTCAAATATACACCATTTTGTTCTAGAATTTGTTGACATTTTAAAGGTGGCTTCATAATTCTTGGTTCTTATTGGAGAAAAACTCTAGTAATCGATTCTCACAATCTTCTTTTGATCCTAATTTCTTATCATTCCAGAAGTTTTGCAATGGGAGAAAAAAGCGATCAGCGCTTGGAGCCAGGTCCGGAGCCTATATGGTGGAAGCATTAAAGTTTCCTCACCAAGCTCCCTGAGTTTCTGGCGAGTCGCTACAGACGTGTGTGTCCTGGCGTTGTCTTGATGGAACACAACATCTCTTCTGTTGGTCCATTCTGGCCGTTTCTGGTCAATCGCAAGCTTCAAACGGTCCAGATGCTTACTGTAGAGTTCTGAACTTAGTGTTTAGCCATACGAAAGCAACTCAAAATAAATGATTTCCTTAAAGTTCAACCAAATACACTATAGAATCTTTCTGGATGTTAGTCCTGGTTTGGCCACCGTTTGATCTTCTTCACCGCGCTTTGACCACGATCGTTTTCTCCCAATATTGTCATATTTGACCCATTTCTCATCCCCAGTCACCATCCGTTTAAGAAATGGGTCGATTTCATTCCGTTTGGCCAAGGCTTCGCAGACGGAAATTAGATCCATTATGTTTTTTTGGTGCTAATTGATGTGGCACCCAAACATCGAGCTTCTTTTGGAATCCAACTTTGTTCAAATGGTTTAAAACTGTTTTATGGTCGATTTTTAGTTCCTGGGCAACGCTACAACTACTAACATGCCGGTCAACTTCGATTATTTCTGTGATTTTACCGTCATTTTCGACGATGGGCTAGCCTGTGTAAGGTGCATATTTAACATCAAAAATACCTGAACGGAATTGGCGATACCAAAATTGCATGTAATTATCTGTTACAGTATCACCATCATAAACACCATTGACAATTTTAGCCGCCTGGCTTGCATTTTAGCCTTTATCAAAGAAAAACTGTAAAATGTACCGAATATTCTCTTTGTTGACTTCCATTTTTAACACCGTGTAACTCATAACTGAATGAACCAAACAAAAAACAGTAAAAACAATTTTAATGTGAAATGTCACCTTGACAAAGAGCATAAATTTGAAATTGTTTGATTGATGCTTTACTAGATATCGATCACTACAGCCATCTACCGAAAAAAATAATGGATTTCTTTTTCCCCAACCTAATATTTCAGCACTTCGGAAGCTATGAAGTCAAGTATAGCTACTGCGTGGCTACCGAATTGGTGGAAGTGGTATAAAAACAGGCGAGGTACTGTAAATCTAGGTACTGGCCTTGTAGTTTTTTCGTTTCGCCTCTCCCCTCGCTTGCAAGAATATCCGACGAAATAATTTGCTTCAAATCGTCGCTGGTTAAATATGAAATGCTTGAGCTAACTACCTTTGTGTATATCTAAGGTAATGTTTTCTATTTTTTTAGGTTTTATTAAGTTATGTAAAGAACCTCGTCTGTGAAATTCTTCTTAATTTATTTGTTATTTATGTTAATCATTTTAAATTTTCACCTACGTATTTGTTCTGGTTAAATAAATATTTAAAACGTATGTATTATTTTCTGCCATTTATGATGACATGTTGTTTTAAGTAGTTAATAGACTTTGGCTCCACTATATAACCCACTCATGTGCTTCTAAAAAGATATTATAGTCCAACATTTTTTTCAATTTGCGCAAATTGTAAATAAAAGAAAGTATTACACATTTGATGGATTTAGAATTTTCACAGCAAATACATTATAGCGAGAGTTCTCGAGGGTTAATTTTTGCATTAAATATGATAGCTTTTAAACAAACTATAAAAATCTTAAAATGCGTTTGACTGAAAATAGTGTTTTTTTCAATTTGCGCAAATTGTAAATAAAAGAAAGTATTACACATTTGATGGATTTAGAATTTTCACAGCAAATACATTATAGCGAGAGTGCTCGAGGGTTAATTTTTCCGTTGAATATGATAGCTTAAAAAAAACTAAAAAAAAACCTTAAATGCATTTAAACTGAAAATGGTTGCTTTTTCAGCTTGCGCAAATTGTAAATAAAAGAAAGTATTACACATTTGATGGATTTAGAATTTTCACAGCAAATACATTATAGCGAGAGTTCTCGAGGGTTAATTTTTGCATTAAATATGATAGCTTTTAAACAAACTATAGAAACCTTAAATGTCTTTAAATGAAAATGGTGTTTTTCCAACTTGCACAAATTGTAAATAAAAAACTATTACACATTTGATGTATTTAGTATTTTCATAGTAAATACATTATAGCGAGCGTCCTCGTGGGTTAATTTTTGCATTAAATATCATAACTTTAAAAAAAAAACTAAAAAAAACCTTAAATGCATTTAAATTGAAAATGGTGTTTTTTCATCTTGCGCAAATTGTAAATAAAAAAACTTGCACATTTCATGGATTTATAATTTTTTATTATAAATACATTATAGCACGCATCCTCGCAGGTTAATTTTTGTATTAAATGCCATAGCTTTTAATAAAACTATAAAAACCTTAAATGCCTTTAAAGAAAATGGTGTTTCTTCTTCAACTTGCACAAACTGTAAATCAAAAACTATTACACATTTGATGTATTTACTATTTTCATGGCAAATACATTATAGCGAGCGTCCTCGGGGGTTAATTTTTGCATTGAATGTCATAACTTAAAAAAAACTATAAAAACCTTAAATGGGTTTAACTGAATATGGTGCTTTTTTCAGCTTGCGCAAATTGTAAATAAAAAAACTTGCACATTTGATGGATTTAGTATTTTATATCAAATACATTATAACGCGCATCCACATGGGTTGATTTTTGTATTAAATGTCATAGCTTTTAATAAAACTATAAAAAACCTTAAATGCCTTTAAAGAAAATGGTGTTTCTTCAACTTGCACGAACTATTAATAAAAAACTATTACACATTTGATGTATTTACTATTTTCATGGCAAATACATTATAGCGAGCGTCCTCGGGGGTTAATTTTTGCATTGAATGTCATAACTTAAAAAAAAAACTATAAAAACCTTAAATGGGTTTAACTGAATATGGAGCTTTTTCAGCTTGCGCAAATTGTAAATAAAAAAAACTTGCACATTTGATGGATTTAGTATTTTTATATCAAATACATTATAACGCGCATCCACATGGGTTGATTTTTGTATTAAATGTCATAGCTTTTAATAAAACTATAAAAACCTTAAATGCCTTTAAAGAAAATGGTGTTTCTTCAACTTGCACGAACTATTAATAAAAAACTATTACACATTTGATGTATTTACTATTTTCATGGCAAATACATTATAGCGAGCGTCCTCGGGGGTTAATTTTTGCATTGAATGTCATAACTTAAAAAAAACTATAAAAACCTTAAATGGGTTTAACTGAATATGGTGCTTTTTTTCAGCTTGCGCAAATTGTAAAATAAAAAAACTTGCACATTTGATGGATTTAGTATTTTTATATCAAATACATTATAACGCGCATCCACATGGGTTGATTTTTGTATTAAATGTCATAGCTTTTAATAAAACTATAAAAACCTTAAATGCCTTTAAAGAAAATGGTGTTTCTTCAACTTGCACAAACTGTAAATCAAAACTATTACACATTTGATGTATTTACTATTTTCATGGCAAATACATTATAGCGAGCGTCCTCGGGGGTTAATTTTTGCATTGAATGTCATAACTTAAAAAAAAACTATAAAAACCTTAAATGGGTTTAACTGAATATGGTGCTTTTTCAGCTTGCGCAAATTGTAAATAAAAAAAACTTGCACATTTGATGGATTTAGTATTTTTATATCAAATACATTATAACGCGCATCCACATGGGTTGATTTTTGTATTAAATGTCATAGCTTTTAATAAAACTATAAAAACCTTAAATGCCTTTAAAGAAAATGGTGTTTCTTCAACTTGCACAAAACTGTAAATCAAAAACTATTACACATTTGATGTATTTTACTATTTTCATGGCAAATACATTATAGCGAGCGTCCCTCGGGGGTTAATTTTTGCATTGAATGTCATAACTTAAAAAAAAACTATAAAAACCTTAAATGGGTTTAACTGAATATGGTGCTTTTTCAGCTTGCGCAAATTGTAAATAAAAAAACTTGCACATTTGATGGATTTAGTATTTTTATATCAAATACATTATAACGCGCATCCACATGGGTTGATTTTTGTATTAAATGTCAATAGCTTTTAATAAAACTATAAAAACCTTAAATGCCTTTAAAGAAAATGGTGTTTCTTCAACTTTGCACAAACTGTAAATCAAAAACTATTACACATTTGATGTATTTACTATTTTCATGGCAAATACATTATAGCGAGCGTCCTCGGGGGTTAATTTTTGCATTGAATGTCATAACTTAAAAAAAAACTATAAAAACCTTAAATGGGTTTAACTGAATATGGTGCTTTTTCAGCTTGCGCAAATTGTAAATAAAAAAACTTGCACATTTGATGGATTTAGTATTTTTATATCAAATACATATATAACGCGCATCCACATGGGTTTGATTTTTGTATTAAATGTCATAGCTTTTAATAAAAACTATAAAAACCTTAAATGCCTTTAAAGAAAATGGTGTTTCTTTCTTCAACTTGCACAAACTGTAAATCAAAAACTATTACACATTTGATGTATTTACTATTTTCATGGCAAATACATTATAGCGAGCGTCCTCGGGGGTTAATTTTTGCATTGAATGTCATAACTTAAAAAAAAAACTATAAAAACCTTAAATGGGTTTAACTGAATATGGTGCTTTTTCAGCTTGCGCAAATTGTAAATAAAAAAAAACTTGCACATTTGATGGATTTAGTATTTTTATATCAAATACATTATAACGCGCATCCACATGGGTTGATTTTTGTATTAAATGTCATAGCTTTTAATAAAAACTATAAAAAACCTTAAATGCCTTTAAAGAAAAATGGTGTTTCTTCAACTTGCACAAACTGTAAATCAAAAACTATTACACATTTGATGTATTTACTATTTTCATGGCAAATACATTATAGCGAGCGTCCTCGGGGTTAATTTTTTGCATTGAATGTCATAACTTAAAAAAAAACTATAAAAACCTTAAATGGGTTTAACTGAATATGGTGCTTTTTCAGCTTGCGCAAATTGTAAATAAAAAAAACTTGCACATTTGATGGATTTAGTATTTTTATATCAAATACATTATAACGCGCATCCACATGGGTTGATTTTTGTATTAAATGTCATAGCTTTTAATAAAACTATTAAAAACCTTAAATGCCTTTAAAGAAAATGGTGTTTCTTCAACTTGCACGAACTATTAATAAAAAACTATTACACATTTGATGTATTTACTATTTTCATGGCAAATACATTATAGCGAGCGTCCTCGGGGGTTAATTTTTGCATTGAATGTCATAACTTAAAAAAAAAACTATAAAAAACCTTAAATGGGTTTAAACTGAATATGGTGCTTTTTCAGCTTGCGCAAATTGTAAATAAAAAACTTGCACATTTGATGGATTTAGTATTTTTTATATCAAATACATTATAACGCGCATCCACATGGGTTGATTTTGTATTAAATGTCATAGCTTTTAATAAAACTATAAAAACCTTAAATGCCTTTAAAGAAAAATGGTGTTTCTTCAACTTGCACAAACTGTAAATCAAAAACTATTACACATTTGATGTATTTACTATTTTCATGGCAAATACATTATAGCGAGCGTCCTCGGGGTTTAATTTTTTGCATTGAATGTCATAACTTAAAAAAAAAACTATAAAAACTTAAATGGGTTTAACTGAATATGGTGCTTTTTCAGCTTGCGCAAATTGTAAATAAAAAAAACTTGCACATTTGATGGATTTAGTATTTTTTATATCAAATACATTATAACGCGCATCCACATGGGTTGATTTTTGTATTAAATGTCATAGCTTTTAATAAAACTATAAAAACCTTAAATGCCTTTAAAGAAAATGGTGTTTTCTTCAACTTGCACAAACTGTAAATCAAAAACTATTACACATTTGATGTATTTACTATTTTCATGGCAAATACATTATAGCGAGCGTCCTCGGGGGTTAATTTTTGCATTGAATGTCATAACTTAAAAAAAAACTATAAAAACCTTAAATGGGTTTAACTGAATATGGTGCTTTTTTCAGCTTGCGCAAATTGTAAATAAAAAAACTTGCACATTTGATGGATTTAGTATTTTTATATCAAATACATTATAACGCGCATCCACATGGGTTGATTTTTGTATTAAATGTCATAGCTTTTAATAAAACTATAAAAACCTTAAATGCCTTTAAAGAAAATGGTGTTTCTTCAACTTGCACAAACTGTAAATCAAAAACTATTACACATTTGATGTATTTACTATTTTCATGGCAAAATACATTATAGCGAGCGTCCTCGGGGGTTAATTTTTGCATTGAATGTCATAACTTAAAAAAAAACTATAAAAAAAACCTTAAATGGGTTTAACTGAATATGGTGCTTTTTCAGCTTGCGCAAATTGTAAATAAAAAAACTTG
>CM063497.1:77825553-77875553 GCA_032207245.1 Pardosa pseudoannulata | reverse complement strand
ATGTTAAACATATTATTATTCAGAGAAAAAAATAAGTAAGCTTCACTATGATAAAACGTCTAAACCCTTGTCTGATCTACAGCCACATCAAAATATTACTATTCGTAACAATAACATGTGGAAAAGTGGTAAAGTACTAAAAAAAGATAAGATTATGTTAATCCCTGAACTTTAAACAAATGTTAAAAATATTATTGTTGAGAGGAATAAATTAAGAAAGTTCCACCATGATAAAACGTATATGCCGTTGTTTGATTTACAGCCGAATAATAATGTTACTATTTGTAACAATAACACGTGGTAAAGAGGTAAAGTACTAAGAAAATATAAGAATATGTTAATCCCTGAACTTTAAAACAAATGTTAAAAATATTATTGTTGAGAGGAATAAATTAAGAAAGTTTCACTATGATAAAACTTCTATAAGCCATTGTCTGATCGGCAGCCGAATCAAAATGTTAATATTCGTAACAATAACACGTGGTAAAGAGGTAAAGTACTAAGAAAAGATAAGAATATGTTAATTTCTGAACTGCAAATAAATGTTAAGAATATTATTGTTGAGAGGAAACCCTTAAGTTTTACTATGATAAAACTTCTAGGCCCTTGACTTATCTACAGCCGAATCAAAATATTACTATTCGTAACAACAACACTTGGAAAGAGGTAAAGTACTAAGAAAAGATAAGAATATGTTAATCCCTGAACTTTAAACAAATGTTAAAAATATTATTGTTTGAGAGGAATAAATTAAGAAAGTTTCACTATGATAAAAACTTCTATAAGCCCTTGTCTGATCTATTGCCGAAACAAAATGCTACTATTCGTAACAATAACACGTGGGAAAGAGGTAAAGTGCTAAGAAAAGATAAGAATATGTTAATCCCTGAACTTTAAACAAATGTTAAGAATATTATTGTTGAGAGGAAACCCTTAAGTTTTACTATGATAAAACTTCTAGGCCCTTGACTTATCTACAGCCGAATCAAAATATTACTATTCGTAACAATAACACGTGGGAAAGAGGTAAAGTACTAAGAAAATATAAGAATATGTTAATCCCTGAACTTTAAACAAATGTTAAAATATTATTGTTGAGAGGAATAAATTAAGAAAGTTTCACTATGATAAAACTTCTATAAGCCTTTCTCTGATCTATTGCCGAAACAAAATGCTACTATTCGTAACAATAACACGTGGGAAAGAGGTAAAGTGCTAAGAAAAGATAAGATTATGTTAATCCCTGAACTTTAAACAAATGTTAAAAATATTATTGTTGAGAGGAATAAATTAAGAAAGTTTCACTATGATAAAACTTCTTAAGCCCTTGTCTGATCTACAGCCGAATCAAAATGTTACTATTCATAAAAATAACACGTGGTAAAGAGGTAAAGTACTAAGAAAAGATAAGAATATGTTAATCCCTGAACTTTAAACAAATGTTAAAAATATTATTGTTTGAGAGGAATAAATTAAGAAAGTTTCACTATGATAAAACTTCTATAAGCCCCTTGTTTGATCTACAGCCGAATGAAAATGTTACTATTCGTAACAATAACATGTGGGAAAGAGGTAAAGTACTAAGAAAAGATAAGATTATGTTAATCCCTGAACTTTAAACAAATGTTAAAAATATTATTGTTGAGATGAAAAAATTAATTAAGTTTCACTATGATAAAACGTCTAAACCCTTGTCTGATCTACAGCCGCATCAAAATATTACTATTCGTAACAATAACATGTGGGAAAGAGGTAAAGTACTAAAAAAAGATAAGATTATGTTAATCCCTGAACTTTAAACAAATGTTAAAAATATTATTGTTGAGATGAAAAAATTAATTAAGTTTCACTATGATAAAACGTCTAAACCCTTGTCTGATCTACAGCCACATCAAAATATTACTATTCGTAACAATAACATGTGGAAAAGTGGTAAAGTACTAAAAAAAGATAAGAATATGTTAATCCCCAATAAACAAATGTTAAAATATTATTGTTGAGAGGAAAAAAGAAAGTTTCACTATGATAAAACTTCTATAGTTGTCTGATCAACATGCCGATAATATTACTATTCGTAACAATAACACTGTAAGAGGATAAAGTAAAAAAAGATAAGAAATGTAAATCCCAAATGAAACAAATGTTAAAAATATTATTGTTGAGATAATAAAAAGAAAGTTTTATATAAAACTTTATAAGTTGTCTGATCTAAGAATAAAATAACTATTTAACAATAAAAAGTAAAAAAAGTACTAAGAAAAATAAAATATTTAAAATTAAACAAATGTTAAAAATATTGTTAAAAATAAAATTAAGAAATTTATATGATAAAACTTCTATAAACCCTTGTCTTTTAACCGAATAAAAATATTAAATTTAACAATAAATTAATAAAAGATAAAGTAAAAGAAAAGATAAGAATATGTTAATCCTGAACATAAAAAAATGTAAAAATTTATTGTTAAAATAAATAGTAATTTACTATGATAAAATTAAGTGTCTGATCAACATATAAAATATTACTATGTCAAATAACACATAAAGTATAAGTACTAAGAAAAGATAAATTGAAATCTGAAGTTTAAACAAAGTTTAAAATATATTGTTATAGAAAAAAAATTAAGGTTCACTATGAAAAAATCATCTGTTATGTATTAAAATTTAAATATAACTATTCGTAACAATAACATGTAAAGAGTAAAAGTACTAAAAAAAGATAAAGAATAAGTTATTTGTTAAAATGAAAATAAATAAAGTTTGAAAAGGAACAGAGTTACATAAGATCAAAAACCGTTTTTAAAGTTAAGTGGTAGATATGCTGATATTAGTGGTTCTATTAATTCTATAAAAATAAAAAAATGTATAACCATATATAATATATTAGAAGAATATATTATCAAAAAGATATATGTTATCGATGTATAAACTCAGTAAAAATGTTGTATATAACTGTATTTGTAACTGTGTACTTCTGTTTTCATTGTAACTGTAACTGTGTGTTAGTATGTTAACCTTTTACAGTCCATTGTTCTCAAAAGGGAACATATCAATAAAATTATTTAAAATTAAGTTTCATCAATATTGATAAAAAAATTAGCAAATGTAGTAAAAGGACTACTCGATTTTTTAAAATAAAAGCTATATTTCTATGATTAATAGAAAAGTTTATGAAAAATCATAAAAATAACCCTTTTCATCATTTTCTATAGAGCACATATTAAAAATTCATATAAATGTAAAAAAACATCTAATGCTTCTAAAATCCAATTGGTATCCTTAAAACAACTTTAATTTATTTAAAAAATATGAAATTCAACATTAATAATCAGAAACGTACCTGGAATAATTTATTAATTATTGATGTTCCCAATTGGGAACAATGGACTGTTGCCGCTATACTCAACGAAATAATTTTCTCTACGGAGAGCATTTCTTGAAATTGATAGGAAAGGAAGGGCAATTCCTTAATTTTATGAAAGGGAATTTCAATTCTATTGGCAGTCTAGTGAAATTAGCTTCTCAGATATTATTTTGAAAGGTGTTAAATGTATTTTGTCTGTGAACTACAAGTTACAACCGCTCTTCTAAGAATTGCACCAAGGAAAGTTAGGCCTCAATCTGGACCCAAAGTTTACCGCCCTATATCACAGAGAAAAAGTGATGGCCATTTTCTTGTACAAACAGCACAAGATAGATGTGCACAGTGCACATTAAATGCAAGATTAGCTTGCAGTAAGTGCAAGAAAAACTCACATCTCAATTAATTTCCAATATATCATGGCATAAAGGTATAAATTGATATTTTTGATATTTGTGTAAGAAAATGTTGTTTTCATTTAAATTTATAATTTTTTAAACTTTATTGATATCTGTCCTTAAATTTAAAAAATAAATTTTAAATTCATTCTAATTATTTTTCTTATTTAATATTTAATATATACATCATTTTACCCAATTTGTGAATCCAGTGTATAAGCAGAAGTGGCCATTGTTCCCAATTGGGAACATCATGAAAATCATACAAGAAAATTTTTTTTCAACAATTAAATTACTAATGTACCTTAACTGAAGCATTAGAAGGCAAGATATGCAAAAATATAATTTAAAATATATCTGGATTAGAATTCGGCCTGTAAAAGGTTAATAAATTTGATTGGTTGGTTAGCTGATGCTTTATGGCACTGAATCCTCTAGGGACATATTGTGCCAAACACAAGGTAAAAAGATTTAAAGGTAGTTATTAAAAACGCCGAATAAACATACGATAATGACACAAACTTGTAAAAATTTAAAATATAAAAGAGAAAACTGCTAAGAACAAAGTGAAAAGATTAAAAACTGATTGGTGAGAAAAGATGAGTAAACCATCAAATATGATTATAAAAACCGATATCAGTAAGAAATTTATAAAGATTTGGATGAGGTGATATACCAATTAGACTACACATACTGATATAAGGTGAATAAAGATACTAGATATAACAGAAATGTTTTTGATATATTACATATATGTATGTGTATGCATGTGATTTATTGAAGTAATATTATTCCTTATAATATTAATTTGCTTTTTTAACATGTATTGCTCGAATCAATTTTGATATCCACACACACACACACAAAAAAAATGAACCTCAAGATTTTAAAAGACAAAAATTTCTTTTGAGTTTAAAATAAAGTAAAACGCTTTAGGCTTCAGAAAATTTTACTTCTCAGATTTGTAACAGAGGGCTGAAAATGTTAATATATGCGTCTAAAATGTTCCTCATTTACAATCAAATCGCAGATTTAAAAGGAAACTAGAGAAAATGCTTCACTTTTATACATTAGAATTGGAAGGTGGAAAGTAAAGTATTTCCATCTGAAGAAAGACAACATGAGGTTCAAAAAAGAAAAAATAATAACATGCAGAGAGGTTTTTTTTTAAGCGTCTGAACAAATACCTCTACTGTTTCGTGACTGTACCTTTATTATAATGTGTAAAACATGCAATTGTTACCAATTTTCTTAACGAATCGGTGTAAAAATGTCTTAGATGTATTTCATCATTACTTCTTTGAAAGAAGAAACCTACACTTTCTCTCCGATTATAACTAGTAAAAGTCAATAGTTGGAAGTAGATGTAATTCTTCATTTATTGTTGGTATGGAGGTAACTTCTATTTAGAAATGTGCGTTTCGCAAAACATAACGGGTTAGTACCTGAAAAAAGAAGTTGCGGAAAAGACAATAAAAAAATAGTTGATGAGGTGGTGATGTATGCTTTATGACCATAACCTCATTTTTTTAATATTTAAATTAAATTCACTTTTCGCCAACTTATGTTTTAAGTCTTAGAGTAAAAAAATGAAATAGCCGTTTTTAAAAAGAAGGAGAAGTTATTATAGAATTAATTGAATTTTATTGAGACAATATGTTAAATTGAAATTAAAAATTAATTAATTAATTTACAAATAGTTGAACATGTAAAATTATAAAAATTAAATAAAAAAGGAAAAGGAGAAAAAAAATGTTGCGTATAGTGACCATGAAAGGAAAACTACGGAGGACGCAGCTCCGGGTCCCTCTTCTTTTATGGTAATCGAAAGTTCTTTACCACCATCCTCGCTGCAGGGCATCAAGTCTGCAAGGCAAGGATATAGAAAGTGGCTGCTGGGCTGATAACGAAATCTGTATCTTTCTCATCAAAATTCCTTTTGCATGGCGGCACAGTGGAACATCGCCAAGCGCAGCACTAAAAACACGCCAATTTGTGGAGTGGGGATATGTTATATCATGAAAAAAGGAGCGAATTTGTAAAACTATTGCAGCGCGGCGCTCGCCAAATAGAATGCCAAGTTACGCTCTTGGTGTGCGTGATGTCATATTGGACATGTGTGATTGAAAATCCAGAGCTGCTTATCAGATAAAAAAAGTATTTTTTCGTCTTACCAACGTGATAATGCCGAACGATGGCCGATTGGTTTAGGGTCCTGGCCTTCGGTAACGCAGTTCATGGATTCGAATCCCACTGTGGCATGGATGTTCGTAGCCGTTCGGAATCGGCTTTAAGCTGTAGGTCCCGGTCTCATTAGCCCTCGTGTTGCAAAAAGTAGACCGTAG
This sequence comes from Pardosa pseudoannulata, assembly GCA_032207245.1. Lineage (NCBI taxonomy): Eukaryota > Metazoa > Arthropoda > Arachnida > Araneae > Lycosidae > Pardosa > Pardosa pseudoannulata. Next base: position 77,869,452 of record CM063497.1, on the reverse strand, counting down.
CACTCCAAACCAAAACCAACGTGATAATTGGGAGCTTGGTAGGAAAGATACAAACAGGGTATTTTTGTTTAAGGCAAATTTCATAGTATTAAGGGAGAGTAAATGGAACGTTATGACAACTGGTTAGGGAAACAAAAGTGATCAAAAGTGATGTAAAATAAAAAAAATGTAACCTTTTCTCAAATGCAGGGTTTGAGCAAAGAAATAGACACAGATAAAAGGTAAGTCTTCTTAAAAATAATGTAAATACACAAGAACGGGAAGTGATCTCCAAGATCTTTGACAGAATAACTACTTCACAGGCTTCTGCTCTTTTGCAAGTTTCTCTGAACACCACAGACTGCTAATCGTTTGAAACTCAGGATCATGATTCAAAAATATAACCTGGACTAAACCTTCAAATCCTGGCCTTACTACCATCAATAACCAAACTGACAGCAAGCGATAAAAATAAAGCACTGACATAGCATACGCAATACAACAGGAATACTATCACACCTCTGACTAGACAGATCCTAACATCATTCTCTTTTGCACGTGTCTCTGAACAGAACAGACTACTAATCTTCTGGGCCTCGGGATCATGATTCAAAAAGATAACCTGAACTAAGCCTTCAAATCCTGACCTTACTACCATTAATAACCAAACTGACAGCAAGCGAGAAAAATAAAGCACTGACACAGCATACGCAATACAACAGGAATACTATCACACCTCTGACTAGACAGATCCTAACATCCTTTTCTTTTGTATGTTTCTCTGAACACAACAGACTGCTAATCTTTTGGAATTCGGGATCATGATTCAAAAAGATAACCTGGACTAAGCCTTCAAATCCTGAGCTTTCTACCATTAATAACCAAACTGACAGCAAGCGAGAAAAATAAAGCACTGACACAACATACGCAATACAACAGGAATACTATCCCACCTCTGACTAGAGAGCTCCTAACATCCTTCTCTTTTGCACGTTTCTCTGAAGAGAAAAAAATACTGATCTTTTGGACTTCGGGATCATGATTCAAAAAGATAACCTGGACTAAGCCTTCAAATCCTGAGCTTTCAACCATTAATAACCTAACTAACAGCAAGTGAGAAAAATAAAGTACTGGCACAACATACGCAGTACAACAGGAATACTATCACACCTCTGACTAGACAGATCCTAACATCCTTCTCTTTTGCACGTGTCTCTGAATAGAACAGACTACAAATCTTTTGGACCTCGGGATCATGATTCGAAAAGATAACCTGGACTGGGCCTTCAAATCCTGACCTTTCTACCATTAATAACCAAACTGACAACAAGCGAGAAAAATAAAGCACTGACACAGCATACGCAATACAACAGGAATACTATCCCACCTCTAACTAGAGAGATGCTAACATCCTTCTCTTTTGCACGTGTCTCTGAACAGAACAGACTACAAATCTTTTAACCTAGGGATCATGATTCAAAAAGATAACCTGGACTAAGCCTTCAAATCCTGACTTTTCTACCATTAATAACCAAACTAACAGCAAGCGAGAAAAATAAAGCGCTGACTGCAAATTCTAAATTTTGCTTTTAGGACTAAGGATACCCTCACTTCTCAAAACAAAGTTTTAAGCAGTTAAGGACATGGACAAGTAAACAAAAGCTACCCTCACCATACTTTATTAAAGAATAATTCAAGACTGCAGAAACTCAGAACTGAACATACGTTAACGGTACCAAAAAAAGAAATTTGATGAAACTGAAATAACTTATGTTACAAGAAAAGTTGCTTTATCTATACGCTATTATTTTCTCTTTTGCAAAAAATTTTGGAGACCATATACAGTTTAAGAAGAAGAAGGATATAATTTGTATACAACAATTACATTAAAATGTTAATGCAGGATTATTTATTAAAGTATATAAGTTATCTATCACAGGTAAACGAGTTTATATCACTAATTTTATATAAACATATCGTTATCACATTTTGTCGGTAAAAACTTTCATTTACATCTATAGTTGCATATAAATATTAAAAAAAATTTTCCGTTACATAAAGAATATAATTTTTCCTACACGACTAATAAAGATGTAACTTTATAAATATTATTTAGTTTTGTCCTATGAAAAATGTCTTTTTAGAAAATAAGAAACAGATACATTAGGGAAAAAAACAAAGTTCTATTTACCAGCAGAATGATTTTTGAAAAATTTGAATTCAAAATTAACTTTCAATCGATACAAATATTATATTCTCAGAAACTTTGTTATAATAACATTAATATAATATATTATATTTTATGTCATAATGAAGGGTAACTTCTTTCAATTCCTTAGCAGTTTTTAATTTTATTAATTCCAATTATCAAAACATTATAAGATTTATATTCATAAAATAAAAAAGAAAATTAGCTTTAATTTCCTACATAAATACACACATTTCAAAAGTTATTATGCAGGTAATTAAATTTTATGTTCTTCATTTGATCTTCATTACTTTTTTGTTATTTTTTTAATGTGATTTGAAATTATAAAAATAAATAATTTGAATTAAAAAATTCTTCAGTAACTTTCAAAAATTCATTCTGAAAGAAGAAAATATTATGCGGGTAAATAGAATTTTTTCCCCAAATGTATATGTTTTATGATTTTCTAAAAAGACATTTTTCATAAGACAAAATCAAGTAATTTTTATAAAGTTTGACTAATATTAATCGTCTAGGAAAAATTATATTGTTTATATAACGAAAGATTTTATTAAAAACTTTTTACTTCATTATGACTCGAATAAAGAATATTAGAATGAAGATTTAAGAATCGAAAAGTACTATTTTCTCCTTAAATGAAGAGCAGTAAAGAATATGAACTATTTGTTACCAGCACAAGGTTATAATGTGATATCCATATCACATTGATTATTACCTATTACCTCAGTAGGAACTTGCCAGAAGATACAGGTATTAGATAAAAATAACGGCATCTAGGCTTCTTTTTTATGTTCATTTCTAAACACTGCAACTGAAGACTCCAAATAAACTAAGATGAACTTTTTAAACTAATTTAATTTTTAATAAAAACCACAGTGGAAACCGAGAAAAATGTGAAGATATTTTAAGTTTTTATATTGGGAAAAATTAAAATGCAAAAGCCCTGTAAGAAAAAGCAACTTTCATCTAAAGGAGGTGAGCATAAAGTTGGAGAGATAAAAAAAAACATTCGACTTTAAAAAAACATGATGAAATGTCTGATGAAATGTCTTTATCATGTTATAAAATAAAACATATCATTCTTATCAATAAAATGAACAAGTCCACCACAAGTAAATTGGTTAAAATCACTAATTTTATAAATACATACCAGTCACATTGTTTCAGAAATTGTCATTTATATCTGTTCTTGCATAAACAGTTAATAAAATCTTCAGTTATATTAAAAATAAAATATTTCCAAGATGATTAACAAGCGTCTAACTTTAACAAAATTATTTAGTTTCGTCTTATGAATAAAAACTTTTTTAGAAAATATAAAATACATACACCAGGTGAAAAAATATAATTATATTTACCCACAGAATAACTTTTGAAATATTTAAAGTCAAAACTAATTTTTGATAGCAAATAGAGACAAATATTATATTCTCAGAGAGATAGTTATATTGATATGATATGTTGTATTTTATAGCATAATAAAAACTAAAGTTTTTCAACTTCTTAGCTGAATCTTTTAATTTTATAAAACTTAAATATCATAAAACTTTACAGGTTTTTAATTATAAACTGCAAAAGAGCATTTTCTTTAAATTTGTACATCAGTTTAGTTTGTAGTACACATATTTCAAAATTTATTATGCCGGTAATTGAATTTCAAGTTCTCCATTTGGTCTTCATTACTTTTTATCCTATATTTTATACTTTTTGTCCTATATATATACGATTTCTAATGTTAAAAATAAATATTTTAAGATCAAACGTTACTACGTAAATTTCAAAAATTTATTCTAAAAGAAGAGAAACTATTTCATTAAGAATCAAGAAGAAGTTGTTAGAAACAAGATTTTAAAAATCGAAAATAATATTTTCTCCTTGTAAAGAACAGCAAAGAATATAAACAATTTATTACGGGAACAAGCCACATCAGATTGTTTATTACATATAAACTTGACAGAAGATACAGGTACTAGATAAAAAATAACCGACAGCTAGACTACTTTTTAATGTTTATTTCTGAAAACTGAAACTAAAGACTCCAAATAAACCAAAATTATCTATTTAAACTAATTTCATTTTTAATAAAAACCACAATAGAGATAGAGAAAAATGAGAACACATTCTAAATTCTTATTATGGAAAAATTTAAAATGCGACAGCCCTGTAAAAAAAGCAACTGTCTTCTGAAGAAGGAGAGCATAAAGTTGAAGACATAAAAGAAAAATTTGACTTTAAAAAAACATGATGAAATGTCTGAATTGTTTGCAAGGAATATTTATCTTAGTGCATAAAACATGTTATCGTTTCAAAACATTTTCCTATTCTTAACAAATTGAAGTATGTCTCTAGCATTTTCTAAGTTTATAGTTATTCCTATTAGTAAGGCAACTTCACGTACTGGACTAGTTTTCTTCGATTATGACCAGTAAAAATCGATATTTAGAAACACATATTATTTTTCATATGTCATCAACAAGGGAAACAAATGTTGCTCTGAATACGTAAAAACTTACCTTAACTGATAGGGAATATTAGGGAAAAACAACCGATTTCAGACGGAGTGAAAAGTTTGGAGGGTTAAAGATTGTTATGATTTGGGAAACAGAGCAAAAAAGAGTAAAGCAAGAGGACTTTATTACATTTGTGATCTGAAAGAACATAGTTCGAATGAATCCTTTAAGAATATAAGTGTTCTTTAATAGAGCTCTAACTTAAAATTTTTATTTTAAGTACTATTCATTAAATATATTTTAAGTAGTATGTTTTTAAGAACAACATTAAAAAAAATATTTGCTTAATGAAAAAAAAAATAAATTCAATTATTCAAAAGATTTTTCTTGAAATTTGTATATAAGAAAGTAAAATTTTATATCAGTTTTAATATATATATATATAAATTTTTCATTTTGTAGAACTTAATTTTAAATGCATCTGATATTTTAAAGTAAAAAAAACGCTCTGAAAAACTCTGAAGAAATTGAAAATTGAAAACGAAATTTTCATTTATCATGTTATTAAATAAAATATATCTTTTGTAACCATAAAATAAAAATGTCTACCACAGGTAAACTGGTTTAAATGGTATAAATACATACCTTCTTGACATTCTTTTCCATAGAAATTTTCACTTATATCTACACTTGCATTTAAACATTTAATAAAATCTTCCGTTATATTAAAAATAAAATTTTTCCAAGATGATTAACAAGCGTCTAACTTTATAAAAATTTATTTAGATTTATCTTATGAATAAATGCTTTTTAGAAAATATAAAATATATACACCATGTGAAAAAGTATAATTCTATTTAACTGCATAATGGCTTTTTAAATATTCAAAGTCAAAAATTAATTTTCGTTATCAAGTAGATACATATATTATATCCTTAGAAAGTTAATTATATTAATACAATATATTACATTTTATAGCGTAATAAAGGTTAATGTTTTTCAGTTCCTTAGCATTTTTTTAAATTTATGAATTCTAAATATCATAAACCATTATCAGTTTATATTTCCAAAATAAAAAAAAGATAACTAGCTTAAATTTTGTACGTAATTCTAGTTTGTAATACACGTATTTCAGAATTAATTAAGCTTGTAATTAATGTTCAGGTTCTTCATTTGAACTTCATTATTTTTATGTTTTTTTTTAATATACGATTTGAAATGATAAAAATAAATAATTTTAGTTAAAGTGTTATTAAGTAAGTTTAAAAAATTCCTTCTAAAAGAAGCAAAATTTTTTATTTCATTGAGAATCGAAAACAGGATGTTAGAATTAAGATTTTAATAATCCAAAGGTAATAATTTTTCCTTAAATAAACAGCAAAGAATATAAACAATTTATTACGGTTAAAAAATAGTCATGTGAGATCCACATCAGATTGTTTATTGCAACTTACACCTGGAGAAACGTGACTGAAAATACACGTACTAAATATAAAAAAACCCACAAACTAGGTGTTTTTTTTAATGTTTATTTCTAAAACTGCAATAAAAGACTCCAAATATACTAAAATGAATTTTTTAAACTAATTTTACTTTCAGTAAAACCACAGAGAGCAAAGAGAAAAATATGAAGACATTTTTCGTTTTTCTTTTAGGAAAAATTAAAACGAAACACCCACGGAACAATAAGGAACTTTCATCTGGAGAAGGGGAACATAAAGTTCGAGAGATGAAAGAAAAATTCGAGTGTAAAAAAGCAAGATGAAATCTCTAAATTGTTTGAAAGGAATATTTATCTTGATGCATAAAACATGTTATCTTTCCGAAACATTTTCCTATTCTTAACAAATTGAAGTCTCTCGTTTTTTCTTCGCTTAAAGTTATTCCCTTAAAATAAGGAAATTTCACGTACTGGACTACCATTCTTCGATTATTACCAGTAAAAGTCGATATTTAGAAACACATATCATTTTTCATATGTCACCAACAAGGGAAACAAATGTTGCTCTGAATACGTAAAAACATACGTTTACGGATAGGGAATATTAGGGAAAAACAACCGATTTCAGACGAAGTGAAAAGTTTGGAGGGTTAAGGATTGTTAAGAACTTGAAAATACAACAAAAAAAGGTAAGGCAAGAGGGTTTTGTCATTTTTGTCATCTAAAGGGGTATAGTTAGAATGCATCCTTTAAGAATGCATTTTATAAGTGTTCTTTAATAAGGCTCTAACTTAAAATAAATTATTTCAAGTACTATTCATTAAATACATTTTAAGTAGTATAATTTTAAGAATAACATTAAAAAATATGCTCCAAATGAAAAAGAATTAAATTTATTTATCCGCAACATTACTCTTAAAATTTGTATATAAGAATATAAAATTTTATATCGATTCGAAAATATATATACGTAAATTTATCATTCTGTAGACTTAAAATTTAAATGCATCTGACATTTTAAAATACAAAAATAAACACTGAAAAAAAACTCTGAAGAAATTGAAATTTTAAAACGAAATTTTCATTTATCGTGTTATAAAATATAATATACCATTCGTATGAATAAAATAAAATTTTACCACATATAGACTAGTTTATATCGCTAATTTTATAAATACATATCTTTTTCACATTGTTTTCATACAAATTGTTATTTATGTCTATTTTTGCATATAAATAATTAATAAAATCTGCCGTTAAATTAAAAACAAAACTTTTCCAAGATTACTAATAAGTGTCTAACTTTATAAGAAAATTTATTTAGTTTCGTCTTATCAATAAATAGTTTTATAATATATATACACCAGTGAAAAATATAATTCTATTTGCGGCAGAATGACTTTTTAAATATTTAAAGTCAAAAATTAATTTTCGTTATCAAATAGATACAAATAATATATTCTTAGAGAATTAATTATATCTCTACCATACCTTACATTTTATTGCATAATAAAGGCTAATATCTTCAGTTCGTTAGCATTTTTTATATTAATTCTAAATACCATTAACCTTTAAAGGTTTTTATTTTAAACTTAAAAAAAAAGAAAATCAGCTTTAATTTTGTACATAAATTTAGTTTGTAATATACATACTTCAAAATTAATTAAGCGGGTAATTACATTTCATGTTCTTTATTTAAACTTAATTTACTTTCCAGGTTTTTTTTTAAATATACAATTTGAAATGATAAAAATAAATAATTTTAGCTAAAGAGTTATTAAGTAAATTTCAAAAACTCATTCTAAAGGAAGCAAAACTTTTTACTTCATTAAGAATCGAAAACTGATTGTTAAAATCAAGATTTTAAGAACTGAAAAGTAATATTTTCTTCTTAAATAAAGAGCACAAAAGAATATAGTTTTTAAAGGTACACGGGAGTCATATGATATCCACATCAGACAGTTTATTACCTATTACAGCTGTAGGAACTTGACAGATACATGTACTAGATATAAAAAATAACCACTAACTAGAACTTTTTTTTAATGTTTTTTTTCTAAAAAATGCAGCAAAAGACTCCAAATAAATTAAAATGAATTTTTAAACTAATTTCACTTTCAATAAAACCAAAAAGCACAGAGAGAAAAATATGTAGGTATTCTAAGTTTTTATTTTGGGAAAAATGAAAATGCAACACCCTCGGAACAAAAAGCAACTTTTGAAACGCAAAAAGCAACTTTTCATCTGAAGAAGGGGAACATAAAGTTCGAGAGATAAAAGAAAAATTCGATTTCAAAAAAACATGATGAAATTTCTGAATTGTTTTCAAGGAATATTTATCTTAATGCATAATACATGTTATCTTTTCGAAACATTTTCCTATTCTTAAAGAATTGGAGTCAGTCTCGCTTTTTCTACGTTTATAGTTATTCCCTTAAAGTAAGGTAACTTCGCGTACTGGACTAGCTTTCTTCGGTTATGACCAGTAAAAGTCGATATTGAGAAACACATATCATTTTTCAAATGTCACCAACAAGGGAAAAAATGTTGCTCTGAATAAGTAAAAACATACGTTTACTAATAGGGAATATTAGGGAAAAACAATCGATTTCAGACAAAGTGAAAAGTTTGGAGGGTTAATCATTGTTAGGAACTGGAAACACAGCAAAAAAGGGTAAGGCAAGAGGATTTTGTTACATTTTTCATCTGGAGGGACATAGTTAAAATGAATCCTTTAAGAATGCATTTTATGCGTGGTCTTTAATAAGTCTATAACTTAAAATCAATTATTTTAAGTAGTATATTTAGCATTTCATGTAAAATATTTTTAAGAATAACATTAAAAAAATAAACACCAAATGAAAATAAATGACATTTATTTACCGCAAGATAATTTTTTTCAAAGATGTATATTAGAAGCTAAATGTCTGTATTAATTCGAATATATTGTAACGAATTCTCGTTACATTGAATTCCTGATACAGACTTAAGTAAAATCGTAAGAAAAGACGGCATAACTTAAAAGAATAGCAACCGTGCCTTTTGTGAGCACTTGAACTGAGCCCTTCTTTACCTAGTGAAAGGACGTTGTTTCGAGCAGAATAGGAGGCTGAATAGAGGATTGTTAACACCAAGGACCATCTCAATCCTTCTGTCTGAGATATTCATTGGGATGCTGGCGAAATGTTTCCAGTGTTCGTTTCAATGGCATATCGAAGAAAGAGTCTCACACGACAGAAGTCCTCTACATTGTAAAGGAAGCAACAACACTTTCCTATCTTGTTCTCCAAGGGATTGTCCAAGAACTGCGATTAAATGATCAGCAAGATTGCTCCCACCACGTCTTCAACCAGCTGTCCGATCAGCTGAGATGGACATTCTTGCGGTCAGACGACTATATAAAAGAGCAGAGTTCGAGGCCCAGAGGGGATTTTTGACCGATCGAGTCTCCTGTGAACTCATCGGCCCAGAACGATGAGGGAGCTACTGAGTGTCCTCCCCCCTTTTTTTTTCTCTTAGGAAGCTGATTCATGCATCGATCATCATTTTCATTTGTAGATATTCATCTGTATTCGTTTCATCTGTATTATCATAACTTCAATATTGTGTTTCTAAATAAATAGCATAGTCTGTACGTAGGCCTCCGCTATCCTTTTTCGGGCTCACTTAGAGCCCCAGTACACTACAATATTTATAGTTTTTTCAATCTGTAAACCTAAAGTTTGAATGCATCCGACATTTTAAAATACAAAATAAAATTTCTTGAGAAATTGAAAATTTAAAACGAAATTTTCCTTATCATGCCATAAAATAAAATATATATTTCGTATCAGTGAAATACAAAAGCCTACCACAGGTAAACTAGTTTAAGTGAAAAATTTTCTAAATATATACTATCTTCATATTGGTTTCATAGAAATTGTCATATATATCTATTCTTGCATTGAAACATTTAAAAAATCTTCCGTTATATTAAAAATAAAATTTTTCAAAGATGGTTATTAAGAGTCTAACTTTATAAGAAATTATTTAGTTTTGTCTTATAAATACCTTTTAGGAAATATAAACTATATACACTAGGTGAAAAAATACAATTCTATTTACCGGCAGAATGACTTTTTAAATATTTAAAGTCAAAAATTAAATTTCGTTATTAAATAGATACAAATATTATATTACAATTAATAGCATAATAAAGTCTAATGGTTTTCAATTCCTTAGCAATTTTTTTTTAATTTATTAATTCTAAATATCATTAACCTTTTAAGGTTTATATTTTAACTTTTAGGTTTCAGCTGGTACAGCAATTGTACCATAAATATTTAGAAACCCAAAAGTCGGCTATGGTACAACAGTTGTACCGTAGATATTTCTCCCCCTTTGCAGGTACGGGGTTATTACTCACTTGTCATTTAGCCAGTCCCTCCCTATTGTTGAAGTTTTGCTGAGTGCATCAGTACCGGGAAGGAAAAATGTGATTTTGTTTGGCGACATGTGGAACAACTGGCGCTTTTTTGTCCATGTCAAGCAGTTGTTTGTAAACTATTTATTCTATATTGTCAACCAAATCCGTTTAGAAGCGAGTCAAAGTTTCTTTCCTTCGTCGTTTATTTTTTTATTTAATCTGATCATGTCTTCAAAATTAATGGTCTTTCTCAAAGTGAGATGTCAAATAACAACCTTTAGACTGGTCTTAGAGCAACCCTGCATTGTAACGTCCTCCACTCCCAGAGAGTGACATTAGGACAAAACATTTTTATCTCTTGAGAAAGTGGAAGGAGGGGGGAGGAATTTTCGAAAATGCTGCAGATTTGTAGCCCAAACGCAAGCCAGCAGTCATCCGAAGCTTAAAGGTTAATTTGATAAAAAAGGAAATCAGCTTTAATTTTGTACATAAATTTAGCATTTAATACACATGTTTCAAAATTAATTATGCGGTTGATTAAATTTCATGTTCTTCATTTGAACTTCATTACTTTTTATAATTTTTTTTAAAAAATAAGATTTGAAATGTTAAAAATGAATAATTTTTGTTAAAGCCTTATTAAGTAAGCTCCAAAAATTATTTCTCATAGAAGTAAAACTTTTTATTTCACTGAGAATCAAAAATTGGTTGTTAGAATCAAGATTATAATAATCGAATAGTAATATTTTCTCCTTAAATAAAGAGCAGCAAAGAAATTTAAAAAATATTACCGGTACAAGGCATTCATGTGATATCCACACCATATTTTCTAACATGTTACCGCTGTAGGAACTTACAGGAGGTACATATACTTGATATAATAACCGCAAACTAGGCCTTTTTTATGTTAAATCGAGGTATTTTATACAGTCGAACTTCGATTACTCGACTTCCTATAAGTCGAATAATCCGCTAACTCGAACTTTTAATCAAGTCCCGATCCATTTCTATACTTTTCTTTAAAAAACTGTCTCGATAACTCGAAGTGCACATATTCTAAGTCGAAGTTTTTGGGATAGATTTCCCCGGTAAAAACACAGTTCTGTTCAAAACTTCGAATGCCAGTCCTGTTCGAAAACCTTCGTACTCGAAGGTCACGAGAAAGCGGAGGACGCTATTCACATCTTACAAAAATACCTGGAGACCACCAAAGGTACAGACAACACCTATTTCACTCTTTTCAAAAATTAAGTGACTTTGTGAATGCCAACAGCCTTAAAAATGACTGCTTTTTTCAAATGAGGTTTACATGGTATGTATACTAATTAATATGTAATGCGTCTAAATTTCTTGAGTTTTAAACCTTTTAAACCCATTCTTTTCTTGTTGTTTTCATAGACTATTAAAAATTTAAATGCGTGCAACTATAGTATTATGTCACATATCAAACCATTTAAACCATGTCCACCTACCTTAAGTAACAGTTGAGAGAGAATGGTAGGTAACTTCTATAACTCGAACTTCGGGTAAGTCGAATAATTTTGGGGGTCCCCTGGGACTTCGAGTTATCGAAGTTCGACTGTATATTGGAAATCGTTTTAAAGGGACTATTAAATCCACATTGACTATAACCCACTCCCAGTATGTGCCGAAATATCCGGTAATTTCTTTCGGAGACAGTACGTTTAGACGATATATTCGGGATACCGAAACTATAGATTAAATATTAAGAGACACCTCTATATTATTGAATTCCAATATCTTAACCCTTATTCTTTTATGGGAGAGAATATGTTACAAAATCCATTTGTCATATCCTTTTTCGTCGTACCTAATAATCCAAGCTTTCAGAAAATTACATGCCTTCTGTAAACAGTTTATTCCTACTATTCCTCATCCAAAGAAAAGAAAGTTAGTTTTCCTTATTTTAAACATCATTTCGTTCCTCTTGCCGGTGACAGTTGGCGAATTATGGGTGGTTTAAAATATTGTCTTTTACAGTTCACAGTAAAAGAAAATCAGTCTCAATGTACTCAGAACTAATCAGAAATCAAAGTATAGAGGATATATCCGGAATACCGAAATCATAACATAAATATTACGTGTAGTCCATGTATTACTTAATGAGAATGTCTAAACCCTTGTTCTTTTATGCTCCAGTTTATGTTACAAAATCCGTTTGTCGCACCTATCCTTTTTCGTCGTGCCTAATAATCCAAGATTTCGGAACTTTACCGGCCAGTCGTAAACAGTTTATTCCTAACATTCCCCATCGAAAGAAAAGAGAGTTTTTTCTTATTTTAGACCTCATTTTTTCCCCTGCCGTTGACAGTGGACGAATTATGGGTGATTGAAAATATTTGCTTTTACAGTTCACAGTAAAAGAAAATCAGCCTAAATGTACTCAGAACTAATCAGAAATCAAAGTATAGAGGGTATATCAGGTATACCGAAATTATAGCATAAACCTTACGTGTAGTCCATGTATTACTTAATGAGAATGTCTAAACCCTTGTTCTTTTATGCTCCAGTTTATGTTACAAAATCCGTTTGTCGTAACTATCCTTTTTCGTCGTGCCTAATAATCCAAGTTTTCGGAACTTTACCGGCCAGCCGTAAACAGTTTCTTCCTAATATTCCCCAAAGAAAAGAAAGTTAGTTTTCCTTATTTTAAGCCTCATTTCGTTTTCCTTGCCGGTGAGAGTTGGCGGATTATGGGTGAATTAAAATATTGGCTTTTACAGTTCACAGTAAAAGAAAATCAGCCTCAATGTACTCAGAACTAATCAGAAATCAAAGTATAGAGGATATATCCGGAATACCGAAATTATAACATAAATATTACGTGTAGTCCATGTATTACTTAATGAGAATGTCTAAACCCTTGTTCTTTTATGCTCCAGTTTATGTTACAAAATCCGTTTGTCGTATCCTTTTTCGTCGTGCCTAATAATCCAAGCTTTAAGAACTTTACCAGCAAACCGTAAACAGTCTATTCCTAATATTCCCCATCCAGAGAAAAGAAAGTTAGTTTTCCTTATTTTAAGCCTCATTTCGGTTCCCTTGCCGGTGACAGCTGTCGAATTATGGGTGGTTTAAAATATTGGCTTTTACAGTTCACAGTAAAACAAAATGAGTCTCCATGTACTCAGAAATAATCAGAAATCAAAGTATAGAGGATATATCAGGTATACCAAAATTATAACATAATTATTACGTGTAGTCCATGTATTAGTTAATGAGATTGTCTAAACCCTTGTTCTTTTATTCTTTAGTTTATGTTACAAAATCCGTTTGTCGTATCCTTTTTCGTCGTGCCTAATAATCCAAGCTTTCGGAACTTTACCGGCCAGCCGTAAACAGTTCTTTTCTAATATTCCCCATCCAAAGAAAAGAAAGTAAGTTTTCCTTATTTTAGGCCTCATTTATTTTCTCTTACCGTCGACAGTTGAAGAAATATGGGTGATTTAAAATATTGGCTTTTACAGCTCACAATAAAAAAATCAGCCTCAATGTACTCAGAACTAATCAGAAATCAAAGTATAGAGGATATATCCGGAATACCGAAATTATAACATAAATATTACGTGTAGTGCATGTATTACTTAATGAGAATGTCTACACCCTTGTTCTTTTATGCTCCGTTTATGTTACAAAATCCGTTTGTCGTATCATTTTTCGTCGTGCCTAATAATCCAAGCTTTTCGAACTTTACCGGCAAACCGTAAACAGTTTATTCCTAACATTCCCCATCCAAAGAAAAGAGGGTTTTCCTTATTTTAGGCCTCATTTCGTTCCCCTTGCTGGTGACAGTTGGCGAATTATGGGGGGTTTAAAATATTGTCTTTTACAGTTCACAGTAAAAGAAAATCAGTCTCATTGTGCTCAGAACTAATCAGAAATCAAAGTATAAAGGATATATCTGGAATACCGAAATTATAAAATATATATGACGTGTAGTCCATGTATTACTTAATGGGAATGTCTAAACCCTTGTTATTTTATGCTCCAGTTTATGTTACAAATTCCATTTGTCGTATAGTTTTTCGCTGTCCCTAATATTCCTAGATTTCGAAACTATACCGGCCAGCCCAAAACAGTTTATCCCTAATATTCTCTAGACCAAAGAAAAGAATTTTTTCCTTATTATCTGCTCGATTTCTTTCCCCTTACTGTTGACAGTTGACGAATTATAGGTGATTTAAATTATTGACTTTTACAGCTCACAATCAAAGAAAATCAGTCTAGTACATGTAGATTACGTATTTTAAGAGAATAATCATAAAAAAATTGAAATTACAGTTCTTTACTTTAACTTGTTAAGACTAGAAAAATTGTTTGGAATTGATAACATGTTTCAAGCATTAAGGTAAAAATTGTTTCAAACAATTCAGACATCTCATACTTGTTTTTAAAAAGGTCTTTGGTTTATTTTAATTTATTTTTCTTTCTTAAACTGAAAGTTAGATTTTTAGTAGAGATTTATTGCAGCCTATTTTTAAGAAATAAAAATATCACTGTCTTTCGAAATTTATGTTCCATTTAAAATAAACTGAGAGTTGATTTTTGAGTGATATTTTATATTCTGTGTACAGAAAAGGATAGTTTGCTTAACTCTTACACCCTTTTGATTTGATTACACTTGAGTTTCGTATTGGGAATTTATGCTAATATATTTTGAGACTGCTTTTGTAGTTTTAGGAAATAAACAATATACAAGGAATCTCGTAGAGTTTTCTATTATAATTATTACCATATACATTTTTGTTGTCCCATTCGAACAGAGGTTATTTAACCCCTTCCCGGGTTTTCCGGAGTTGAACTCAGGCAAGCGAAATGTGCCACCCTGGCTCATCCCGAATGTAGCTCGGGCACTGTGAAATTTTACACTGTATAATCAGTCTTTCCCGAATTATCTCACATGTGCTTTTTATGGTTTCGAATGCTTTTGTTTACTTTTCTGGTTACTAGATTATTTGCTGCTCAGAGACAGTAGAGGTTAGAAAGTAAGGAGAGAAACAAGGTTCTAATGTTCAGATTGCGATGTTGGTATCTGTGCAGTACCGTGTTTCCGATTGTATCATACACGATCAAATTTTGATTAATAATTTCTTAATCCTTTATGTAAATGCAAAGGATATAAATAAAATTTAATTCAAAATAAAAGCTAGGTATTCTAATCTTTATATTTATAATTAGCGTGAATTGACTCTAAACTCTAATGATTATTGAAGCACAGAAATCAACTATACAGGTAAATTACTCATTTGTTTAAATTTGTTTTTTTACATTAATTTTTAGGAGATTTTGTATACAAATGATGCTATTATGTTTAAAAAATTATCTATGTATGAATATAAGCATAAAAGATTGACATTTTTTGACCCATAATCCCGAGATAAAATGAACCTGGAAGGAGTTAAAAATATAATACCGTAATTTCACACGTATAGTACGCACCATTGTTTGGAACGCGAGCACAATTTTTTATTTGAAATATTTCATATATTATTAGATAGTCCACACCAGTAGATAATCCACTCACTATACGAGCAGTAATATGTATTTTAGTATGAAAATATTAAATCATTTTAAGAATAAAATCCTAAGTACAGTACAGTGCCTAAACGTCTGGATTAGACTCAATTAATTCCACCTTTAAAATTGTGAAATCATTTCTTCTACAATAGCTTCGGAGACGAATATTAACGAAAGAATCAGAGTAATCTACATTTCTCTGTTCGAGAACCCAGCTATGTAAATCGTCTTCTAATGCAAGCCATTGTATTTTTCCACGACGATTGGATCGCTTTATTCTCATATTTTTAATGTTTCCATTAGCCTTGCGCCAATTTCTTACTGCTTTCTTGTCGACCTCAATGTCGACCTTCTGAATTACTTTCAGCTGGAAATCAGCAGTCAAACTTGAACGATGTTTTAAAGACATAAGGAATGACCAATATTACAACTTTGTAAACAAAACACTCTATTACGAGTGATCCTAGTGATGAAATGACCTTCGATCTTAAAAACATCCGCTCGGTGTTGTCAATCGGAGCTGTAAATAGTGACTATCGATATGTTTCCGTACTGTAGGAAACAATTTAAGATTGCGCTACTTGCTACTACTAATTCTTTATGCTTTATGGGTTGTATTTATTTCATGGTTTATTACCGATACTATGCGATGTTTTCTTGACGTCCCTTGAGTTGTATTTATTACATTGGTTGTATTTATTTCATGGTTTATTATCGATACGATACGATGTTTTCTTGACGTCCCGTGAGTTGTGCTTTTGTTTACATTTGATCATCGGCTGTTCGCGCGACATGTTTTTTCTTCCTTCTCCGATTTTGATGATTTGAGCTATGAACCAGCAGATAGTCCACGACTGAAAAAATTTGCTTTTTAAACACAGATAGCCCACGAACTATATTCGCTAAGATTATTCTAAAAATTTGTGCTTTACAGATTGGATCGTGCATCTATTAAGAACTGAAGAACTATTATTGTTTTATATTTTACATTTTACTGTGTTTATTTAACATGATATATGTAAATTGATTTTAATATTTTGTAAACCATACATCATAATATCTGGAATCAATCCGATGCTAACTTCATAAAATCAACAAAACGCTTATCTATCTCTTAAACATAGATTACATAGGTAGATTGATCAAATATATTTAATTACTATTCGGGGGCTTATTTTTTTTTTAATTTCGGGGATTCTTTTGTAGTTTTAGGAAATAAACAATATACAAGGAATCTCGTAGAGTTTTCAAGTATAATTATTACCACATACTTTTTTGTTGTCACATTCTAACAGTGGTTACTTAAATATATAATACCACAAAATACTACTAAATACTTCTTAATAGTGACATTTTGAAACTTTCGCAATAGAAATCACCAAATTTATTCTAAAAATTTGTGCTTTGCAAATTATATCGCGTATTGATTAAGCACTGAAGAAATATTGTTTTATATATTACATTTTATTGTGTTTACTTAACATGATATATTTAAGTTGATTTTAATATTTTGTAAGCCATACATATTACATCTAGAATCAATATGATGCTAACTTCATAAAATCAACAAAATCGCTTATCTATCTCTTAAACATAGATTACATAGGTAGATTGACCAAATATATTTAATTACTCTTCGGGGGCTTATTTTTTTTTCGGGGATTCTTTTGTAGTTTTAGGAAATAAACAATATACAAGGAATCTCGTAGAGTTTTCAAGTATAATTATTACCACATACTTTTTTGTTGTCACATTCTAACAGTGGTTACTTAAATATATAGTACCACTAAATGCTACTAAATACTTCTTAACAGTGACATTTTGAAAATTTCGCAATAGAAATCGCCAAATTTATTCTAAAAATTTGTGCTTCGCAGATTGTATCGTGTGTTGATTAAGCACTGAAGAAATATTGTTTTATATATTACATTTTACTGTGTTTACTTAACATATATTTGTGTTGATTTTAATATTTTGTAAGCCATACATCATAACATCTAGAATCAATCCGATGCTAACTTCATAAAATCAACAAAATCGCTTATCTATCTGTTAAACATAGATTACATAGGTAAAGTGACCAAATATATTGAGGAACACTTCTGATGCTTATTTTTTTATTTTCGAGGATTCTTTTGTAGTTTTAGGAAATAAACAATATACAAGGAATCTCGTAGAGTTTTTATTATAATTATTACCATATACTTTTTTGTTGTCACATTTGAACAGAGGTTATTTAAAAATATAATACCACCAAATACTACTTAATACTACTTAATAGTGACATTTTGAAAATTTGGCAAAAGAAATCGCCAAATTTATTCTAAAAATTTGTGCTTTACAGATTGGATTGTGCATCGATTAAGCACTGAAGAAATATTATTGTTTTATATTTTACATTTTACTGTGTTTACTTAACATTACATATTTCAATTGATTTTAATATTTTGTAAGCCATACATCATAACATCTAGAATTGATCCGATGCTAACTTCATAAAATTAACAAAATCGCTTATCTATTTGTTAAACATAGATTACATAGGTAAATTGACCAAATATAATTAGGTACCCTTCCTGGGCTTATTTTTTTAATTTCGAGGCTTCTTTTGTAGTTTTAGGAAATAAACAATATACAAGGAATTTCGTACAGTTTCTATTCTAATTATTACCCTATACTTTTTTTACACATTCTAACAGCCGTTATTTAAAAATATAATACCACTAATTACTACTAAATAAAATTTAATAGTGACATTTTGAAAATTTGTCAAAAGAAATCGCCAAATTTATTCTAAAAATGTACATACAAGGAACAATATACAAGGAATCTCGTAGAGTTTTCAAGAAATTATTGTTTTATATGTACATTTTACAGTGTTTACTTAACATATATATTTCAATTGATTTTAATATTTTGTAAGCCATGCATCATAATCTAGAATCAATCCGATGCTAAGTTCATAAAATCACAAAATCGCTTATCTATCTGTTAAACCATAGATTACATAGGTAAATGACCAAATATATTTAGGCTTCTATTTTTTTAATTTCGAAGCTTCTTTTGTAGCTTTAGGAAATAAACAATATACAAGTAATCTCGTAGAGTTTTCGAGTATAATTATTAACACACACTTTTTTGTTGTCACATTCTAACAGTGGTTACTTAAATATATAATACCACAAAATACTACTAAATACTTCTTAATAGTGACATTTTGAAACTTTCGCAATAGAAATCGCCAAATTTATTCTAAAAATTTGTGCTTTGCAAATTGTATCGCGTATTGATTAAGCACTGAAAAAATATTGTTTTACATATTACATTTTATTGTGATTACTTAACATGATATATTTAAGTTGATTTTAATATTTTGTAAGCCATACATCATAACATCTAGAATCAATCCGATGCTAACTTCATAAAATCAACAAAATCGCTTATCTATCTGTTAACCATAGATTACATTGGTAAATTGATCAAATATATTTAGATACTCTTCTGGGACTTATTTTTTTTTAAATTTCGAGGCTTCTTTTGTAGGTTTCGGAAATAAACAATATACAAGGAATCTCATAAAGCTTTCTATTATAATTATTACCATATACTTTTTTGTTGTCACATTCTAACAGCGGTTATTTAAAAATATAATACCACTAATTACTACTAAATACAATTTAATAGTGACATTTTGAAAATTTGTCAAAAGAAATCGATTTATTCTAAATTTTAAAAATTCTAATTTATTCTAAAAATTTGTGCTTTATGGATTGGATCGTTCATCGATTAAGCACTAAAGAAATATTATTGTTTTATATTTTACATTTTACTTTGTTTACTTACCATGATATATTTAAATTGGCTCTAATATTTTGTAAGAAATATAGCAGAACATCTAGAATCAATCCGATGCTAACTTCATAAAATCAACAAAATATATCTTATCTGTCTGTTAAACATAGATTACATAGGTAAATTGACCAAATAAATTTAGGTACTCTTCTGGGACTTACTTTTTTTTAATTTCGAGGCTTCTTTTGTAGTTTTAGGAAATAAACAATATACAAGGAATCTCGTAGAGTTTTCTATTATAATTATTAAGCTATACATTTTATTTTTGTCACATTCTAACAGCCGTTATTTAAAAATATAATACCACTAATTACTACTAAATACAATTTAATAGTGATATTTTGAAAATTTGACCAAAGAAGTCGCCAAATTTATTCTAAAAATTTGTGCTTTACGGAGTGGATCTTGCATTGATTAAGCACTGAAGAAATATTATTACTTTATATTTTACATTTTACTGTGTTTACTTAACATGATATATTTCAATTGATTTTAATATTTTGTAAGCCATGCATCATAACATCTAGAATCAATCCGATGCTAACTTCATAAAATCAACAAAATCGTTTTTCTATCTGTTAAACATAGATTACATAGGTAAATTGACCAAATATATTTAGGTACTCTTCTGGGGCTTATTTTTTTTTTAATTTCGAGGATTATTTTGTAGTTTTAGGAAATAAACAATATAAAAGGAATCTCGTAGGGATTTCTATTATAATTATTACCATATACTTTTTTGTTGTCACATTCTAACAGCGGTTATTTAAAAATATAATACCACTAATTACTACTAAATACAATTTAATAGTGACATTTTGAAAATTTGTCAAAAGAAATCGATTTATTCTAAATTTTGAAAATTCTAATTTATTCTAAAAATTTGGGCTTTACAGATTGGATCGTTCATCGATTAAGCACTAAAGAAATATTATTGTTTTATATTTTACATTTTACTTTGTTTACTTACCATGATATATTTAAATTGGCTTTATATTTTGTAAGAAATATAGCATAACATCTAGAATCAATCCGATGCTAACTTCATAAAATCAACAAAATATATCTTATCTGTCTGTTAAACATAGATTACATAGGTAAATTGACCAAATATATTTAGGTACTTTTCTGGGACTTACTTTTTTTTAATTTTGAGGCTTCTTTTGTAGTTTTAGGAAATAAACAATATACAAGGAATCTTGTAGAGTTTTCTATTATAATTATTACCTTATACTTTTTTGTTGTCACATTCTAACAGCGGTTATTTAAAAATATAATACCACTAATTACTACTAAATACTACTTAATAGTGACATTTTGAAAATTTGGCAAAAGTAATCGCCAAATTTATTCTAAAAATTTGTGCTTTACAGATTGGATTGTCCATCGATTAAGCACTGAAGAAATATTATTGTTTTATATTTTACATTTTACTGTGTTTATTTAACATGATATATTCCAATTGATTTTATTATTTTGTAAGCCATGCATCATAACATCTAGAATCAATCCGATGCTAACTTCATAAAATCAACAAAATCTATCTTATCTATCTGTTAAGCATAGATTACATAGGTAACTTGAGCAAATATATTTAGATACTCTACTGGAGCTTATTTTTTTTTTTTTTTTTTTTAATTTCGAGGCTTGTTTTGTAGTTTTAGGGAATAAACACTATACAAGAATCTCGTAGAGTTTTCTTTTATAATTATTACCCTATACTTTTTTGTTGTCACATTCTAACAGCGGTTATTTAAAAATATAATACCACTAATTACTAATAAATACAATTTAATAGTCACATTTTGAAAAATTGACAAAAGAAATCGATAAGATTATTCTAAAAATTTGTGCTTTACAGATTTAATTTTCCATCCATCGATTAATCACTGAAGAAATATTATTGTTCTATATTTTACATTTTACTTTGTGTATTTACCATGATATATTTAAACTGCCTCTAATATTTTGTAAGAAATATAGCATAACATCTAAAATCAATTTGATGCTTACTTCATAAAATCTACAAAATCTATCTTATCTGTCTGTTAAACATAGATTACATATGTAACTTGACCAAATATATTTAGGTACTTTTCTGGGTTTTTTTTTTTTAATTTATAAGTAATTAATATACAGTGAACTCTGCTTAATGTTATTGCTGTTAATGTTATCAATCGCTTATTGTTATTGAAATCACTTAGTCCAGATTTTCTCTATTCGTTTGTATGATAAAATTATCACTTTATGTGATAGTTACATCGGTTAATGTTATAAGTTTTCGATCCTGATTTTTACTGGCAAAGGAATATTTACAATATATTCAGAAGGAACCTATTCTTTTCTTTCCCTTCTCTATTTAAATTTCCGAAATTACTCCTCTTCAAACTAGGGAAAAGGGAAATGAACAAATTAGTGGTACATTACACATTCCTGGAATTTTTCAGAAATACGCACACCTTGCTGGTGGTCAATGGTTGTCAGATAATCAGAAGGCAACACATTATTATCGGAACTGAGAAGAAGCGCATTCACATTTTATGCCTTGCTCGCTTACATGCAGTTTGTCGATATGGAAGTCAGAAATTGGAATGATTTAATATTAAAGCGAAATATCGAAATTTTAATGCTTGGCAGACGAATTGCAGCCCGTCAACCCCCTCCCAACTGTTTATCGGAACTTCGGAGGGCATTGCTTGATGAGTGGTGTAATTTTCCCCAAGATCAGATTGATAATCTGATACTCAGCATGCGTAGGCGTTGTAACGCTTGTATTGCATCGTCCGGGAGACATACTCCGTATTAACCATCATACTAACCATGTTATACTGTTTTCTGTAAATAGGTTCTTTTTTGAAATTTGCTCCAGGGAGTAAAAATCGCAATTTTTATTAATTATGTCAAACATATAGCATCTTTTTTGCTCTTTACCTTTTGTTTAATAAATAGACTTTACAAATAAGTCAAATTTGTTTTGCTTTTGTCTCTTTCATTGCCTGAACTTCATTATCCTTAATTTATGGACATGAGTGTATTTCGAATTATAACATATACAGTACTTAAATATAAGGTGTGTTTTTTCATTTTGTTTTGAAATTTATTACGAGTGAATTAAAGGGAGCGCGGTAAATTTATCTAATTTTGAATATCGTTTATTGTTATCAATCGGTTATTGTTATCAAAATTGCTGTGTCCCAAACTGATCACATTAAACGGAATCCACTGTTATTTTTCTGAAAATAAAAAAAATAATAATGATAGTCATTCAAACAAAAGCATCGAATTGTATAATTATTACAATTTCTATATGAATACATTGTATACATGGTAAATATTACATTAGAATTTAATATTACTTTTAATCAATGTATTACTGAATACGCATGTCTACTTATAATCTTCTTATTTCAGGCGGTTTATGTTACCAATGCCATTTGTAGTATCATTTTTATCCTTGCCTAATGATCTTATCTTTCGGTACTTTTCCGACCTCAACTTAACAGTTGTCTTTCCCTAATTATCCCCACTGGAAAAATAAACAATATTTTCCTTTATTTAGGAGTTCTTATCTATTTTATGCATTTATTTCCTTTCAGGAGGATGAACGAATGATGAATTCATCTTTCAAGTATTGACTTTTACTGGTCATAATCGAGGAAAGTTAGACTTGTGCATGCAGTTTATTTTGTGAATTACGTTTAGGTATATATAATAATCAAAAAGATATAAAACTGAGATATTTTCCTGTTATTATACCAGGCCTGTTGAGAGAACACATTTAGGTATAAATAACAATCAAAAAGATATAAATCTGAGATATTTTCCTGTTATTATACCAGGCCTGTTGAGAAAACACCTTTAGGTATAGATAATAATCAAAAGGTATGAAACTGAGATATTTTCCTGTTATTATACCAGGCCTCTTGAGAGAACACCTTTAGGTATAGATAATAATCAAAAAATATGAAACTGAGATATTTTCCTGTTATTATACCAGGCCTGTTGAGAGAACGCCTTTAGGTATAGATAATAATCAAAAAGGTATAAAACTGAGATATTTTCCTGTTATTATACCAGGCCTGTTGAGAGAACACCTTTAGGTATAGATAATAATTAAAAATATATAAAACTAAGATATTTTCCTGTTCTTATACCAAGCCCATTGAGAGCACACCTTTAGGTATAGATAATAAACAAAAGGTATGTAACTGAGATATTTTCCTGTTATTATACCAGGCCTGTTGAGAGAACGCCTTTAGGTATAGATAATAATCAAAAAGATATAAAACTGAGATATTTTTTGTTATTCTACCACGCCTGTTGAGAGAACACCTTTAGGTATAAATAATAATCAAAAGGTATGAAACTGAGATATTTTCCTGTTATTATACCAGGCCTGTTGAGAGAACACCTTTAGGCATAGATAATAATCAAAATATAAACTGAGATATTTTCCTGTTATTATACCACGCCTGTTGAGAGAAAACCTTTAGTATGATAATAATCAAAAAGAATAAAACTGATATATTTTCCTGTTATTATCACCATTGAGAGAACACCTTTAGGTATAGATAATAATCAAAAAGATATAAATCTGAGATATTTTCCTGTTATTATACCAGGCCTGTTGAGAGAACACCTTTAGGTATAGATAATAATCAAAAATATATAAAACTGAGATATTTTCCTGTTATTATACCAGGCCTGTTGAGAGAACACCTTTAGGTATAAATAATAATCAAAAGGTATGAAACTGAGATATTTTCCTGTTATTATACCAGGCCTGTTGAGAGAACACCTTTAGGTATAGATAATAATGAAAAGGTATGAAACTGAGATATTTTCCTGTTATTATACCAGGCCTGTTGAGAGAACGCCTTTAGGTATAGATAATAATCAAAAAGGTATAAAACTGAGATATTTTCCTGTTATTATACCAGGCCTGTTGAGAGAACGCCTTTAGGTATAGATAATAATCAAAAAGGTATAAAACTGAGATATTTTCCTGTTATTATACCAGGCCTGTTGAGAGAACACCTTTAGGTATAGATAATAATCAAAAAGATATAAAACTGAGATATTTTACTGTTATTATACCACGTCTGTTGAGAGAACACCTTTAGGTATAGATAATAATCAAAAGGTATGAAACTGAGATATTTTCCTGTTATTATACCAGGCCTGTTGAGAGAACACCTTTAGGTATAGATAATAATCAAAAAGATATAAATCTGAGATATTTTCCTGTTATTATACCAGGCCTGTTGAGAGAACACCTTTAGGTATAGATAATAATCAAAAGGTATGAAACTGAGATATTTTCCTGTTATTATACCAGGCCTGTTGAGAGAACACCTTTAGGTATAGATAATAATCAAAAGGTATGAAACTGAGATATTTTCCTGTTATTATACCAGGCCTGTTGAGAGAACACCTTTAGGTTTAGATAATAATCAAAAGTTATGAAACTGAGATATTTTCCTGTTATTATACCAGGCCTGTTGAGAGAACACCTTTAGGCATAGATAATAATCAAAAAGATATAAAACTGAGATATTTATGTTTATACCAGTTTGAGAGAACACCTTTAGGATAGATAATAATAAGGTATGAAACTGAGCATTTTCCTGTTATTTACCACTGTGAGAGAACATTTATCTAGATAATCAATTAGAAACTGAGATATTTCCTTATATATGGCCTGTTAGGCCCTTTAGACAGATAATAAATCAGGAAGAAGTATCCTGATACAGTGTTGAGGAAGATAGGTATGGATAATCTCAGTAAAACATCCTGTTATATACCACCCTAAGAGAACACAAAGAACAAGACACCAGATACAAACGAGCGAAGATTTAACCTTTTGATGAATGTTTATTTACAGTACTATGGATGAGGAAGATCAATGCTTTTACGCCCAAGATGGTGTCTGGATATGACAAAGAAAATGGTAAATGGCCTCAAATTATTCTATGCTGCTCACTCAGTCGTAGCCTGCTATCTCTGAATAATCTGCCGGAAGTCCTTTGACCAGTGTTGCCATAAGACGCTACCATAATTTTGTCCAATGGGATCGAAGGAGGGTAGCTGACAGCACTTTCGTCCTTCGGTCAGTCTTTCAAGCTGGTATTGTCCAGTAGTGAAACTCATTGTTACACCTATAAATTTAAGAACATATATAAAATATTTTAGACTGACTTATTTTGAACAAATAGCAAGTTTCACTTGTTAGGGTAAAACTTTTTCCGAACAACTGAGACTTGCATGCTTCTATAAAATCAACATTTTTTTTCTTATGCAATCAGACCATAATTGTTAAATTCCCGAAAAACATTCCGACATACAGGGTGTTCCAAAAATGACCGGTATATTTGAAAAATCAATAAAAACTAAACGGACAGGGATAGAATTACACAGCTTGTTGCAATATGCTTGGGACAATATTAAATTTTTACGCAGATAAACTTTGAAAATTAGTTACAATGTTCCACAACAGATGACACTGCAGTCTGGAAATATCTAAACTACGATATTTTCCAGCTATCCACAATGCGCAGCAATAATATGGCGTATTCTCAGAACGAAATTATTAGAAACCCGTGTAAACGTCTGAGGAGGGATGGCTTCACATGCAGAACAGATGTACTGTTCCAGTTATTCAATTGCTTCTGAATAGTGGCGGTACTCCTGATCTTTTATAACTCCCCACAGAAAAATATCGCAGTTTAGATTTTTCCACACTTCAGCGCCATCTGTTGTGGAATATTGTAACTAATTTTAAAGCTTGTCTGAATGCAAATTTACTATTGTCCCAAGCATATTGCAATAAACTGTGAATTTCTATCACTGTCCGTTTAACTTTTATTGATTTTTCAAATATACTGGTCATTTTTAAACACCTATATATGTTTAGACCAGGTTGAAAAGAAATGAACTTTACAATAAATACTTGTCTATGTGTGTCTTGATGGAAAGGGGACAGCTAATGAAAAGTCAAAGAGCCGAATACCTAAGCAACAGCAATTTAAATCTGGTCACCCTAAATAATTATAGACTAAGAAAGAAAGCTATTGATATGTACATCAGATATGTATGTGAGATTAATGGAAATCGAGAAAACAGGAGTACCATAACTAGATGAAGAACTCATCACTTTAGTGGAATGAAAATCAATAAAGATGGTACCACAACTTTCAAACGATGGCAACTTTACAAAAGATGGCAAAACTTTCAGGTTTGTTGAGACTATCCTTTTCAGGGAGAACTATACCCAAAAATCACTGTTGACCTGGCAAGAGCAATAGCAAACGTACATGGATCCATTACAATTTCTAAATGGACAAAGTATCAACCAAGAAATCAATCAAGTTCCTTATATGGAAAATTTATCAGATTCATATTTTAAAGTACATAAAATATATTTAAATTCAGTAACAGCAAATATTATTAAAAAAGTAATTAATACTACTATTTATATAAATTAATATATATTCGTTTAACCATGAAAAAGAAATCACTGAGGAAAGCAAGTATAAAGCCAAAGATTGAACAGGTATACACTGTATTTTCAGTTAAAAAAATTTTATATTAAAATTAATTACCTAAAATGACATTATCGTATTTAGTATAAAAAGCAATTTTAAGCATACATTACCCCACGTGTCTTGAAATTTAATTACTGATAAAGTCTGTAAATTAGATCTGACATTTTTGTTTGGAACAGTATTTAATCATAATATGCCTCCTAATTTAAAAGAAGAATATCAAAACATATTTATTGCTTTTGGTGAGTAAGGTGACTGGTCAAACGAGCTCAAGGTCATTGGTTACCGTGAAAATAGTTAAATTTGATGGTTTATGGGTAGTGAATAAAATACAACAATCTTAAATTAACAGGGTTGAGGTACTAAGAAATAAATACTGTTTACTCGTGAAGATAAAAGTTTTAATTAACTGTTTGAGGCAAAACACATTTTAAAAAATCGACATCTGTTGTTCACCAGAGAATAATAACAAGCTGAGAAATCAATTGCGGCATAAGTCAAAGAAGGCTCTTCGTTCTCATTCTAATACAGTCGCTGTTGTCACGGATATCTCTGGCAGAATAAAAATTGTGCTTTTTTATAAAAATTGTGTCCTTAAAGTTTCCACTGTCTAGTTTTTTTTGTGTTAAATTCCCAAATCAATATCTAGAAATACCTTCCGATCTTTTATTTGCCATTTTTTCTATCTTTGTTATTTTTATGCTCGCGATTATAAATCTAAGTATTAGCAGGCTTGGATTATAGAATCATGTTGACCAAACATTTTGAACACCGTAAGGTACTAAGGATCTTGCCCCCACTTTGAGATATTTTACTTCCCCTTTTTAGAACTCCAAAAATCGGCTTGAGAGATTCCACCTTGTACTTACTAAATTGCTATTGGTCAGTTGATTGAACTCCTATTGGCTCTTCAATGGGTAGTTCTAATCCTATGTTAACATATTATCATTTGAAAGTTGTACTTCTCTAACACTTACTGCCTCTTTCATAATAAAAATTACAAAAATATTTAAAATTTGAAATACATAAAGGAGTTATCTAATTAAAAGACAAAAATTAATTTTCAGTGAACAAGTATAAGTGTACTTAACACATTGTGTGCGGGTACATTTCGTAGCGGAATTGTACCGGGAGCAAGCGTTTAGCGTGTAAATTTAGTTATTCTGTTAAATCTCAATAAATCAAAAATTATTTAATTTTTTAACCAACTTTTCGTATTTTATATTGAAATATATAAACAAATATATAAATAGACAAATACATACATAAGTACAAATATATATATATATATATATATATATATATATATATATATATATAATATCATTTTCTCAAGGATAAATAAAAAGTTAGTCTTAAATCTAAATTGATTTTTTAAATCTCGTTCTGTGGTTCCGCATAGACTGATGTAAAAACTAGTTTTTATTTGTCTAAATTTTTCCAGGATCTATGTAGTCGATAAGAACATTTGGCTTCGTTTTCCTGTATATACCGTTATTTTTGTACCCACAAACAAATCATGTTGTTACACAAACCGTACTAGTATTTGGCCCATGCTCAAGTATCAATCGTCAGAAAACTTAATAGTACGTGTCCAATGTGTACAATGTCTTAAGTAAAAGAATAGTGGTTTGCACCATGAAACGTAAATTGTTTTGCAACTTTTATAATAAATTGTTACCAAATGTGTTTTCCATATTTTATAAAAAATTATTTGCACTTTTTCAGTATCAAATAAATATAAAGTCATTGTGTATACATGAAGTCTGCTTGTGTAAAAGTATCATACTTTCATAATTGTTTGCTCCAGTCGAAGTTATTTCAATAGCCCACATGAGACAGAAAATCTCTGAAATATAGTTCTTGTCTCAAGTAATTCAGAATAAACATGTTATACATTAAGTAGTATCAGACCATTCCAGTCTTTAGTCCTGGAGCCAGGGCATACTCGCGGAGGACATAGAGAGAACTACTGTTTCTGCTTAAACCGATCTTGGTTAACTATGTCTTATGCCTCAAAAAGTTAACTTAAAGATCTCAGAACGTAATACTCTGCCGGCCTTAGACGAATAGCTAGATTATAGCTTGTCACGCCAAGCATGACGAAATTGTGAACTGCGATGGTCACAAAAGGAAGAATAAATTTGAAATGGCCAGAAATATTGTCATGAAGAATTCAGTCAGCACCAAGATTTGGGATTTCAAACTTTATTCACAAGCCAGCAACCCGCCGAAACTTACAGGAGAAAAAGACACACTGCCTTGTTCGCCAATAGGATATATATATATATATAGATATATATTTATATATATATATATATATATATAATAATTATTATATAATATATATATATATAATATAAATATTATATATATATATAAAATATAATATATAATATATATATTATATACTATATATATACATATTAATATATAAGTTATATATATATATATATATTTTATATATATATATAAATATATATATAAAACCTATTGGCGAAACAATCAGTGTGTCTTTTTATGTAAGTTTTTCTGCTTGTTCTGAAGTGGAAATCACAAATTTTTTTTTACTGAATTCTTCGTGACAATATACCAATTAAAATTTATATGTTTTTAGCTTTCACAGTTAAATTAGCCGTGCTTGTAATAATATATTATATATATATTATATATATATTGTATTTATATATATATATATATATATACTGATTATATAACATATATATATTCATATATATTTATATAAGTAATAATATAATATATCTTTATATATATATATATATTATATATATATATATTTTAAATATATAGATTATATATATATCTATATATATACATAAATATACATATATATATATATATATATATGTATATATATATATATATATATGTATATATAATATATATATATATATATATAATATATATATTTATATTTAAATATATATATATATATTAATATATAATAAAAAAATATATATATATATATATATATATATATATATATATTATATATATATATTATGTATATATATTTTATATATTAATATATATAATATATAAATATATATATAATATATATATTAATATATACTTATATATTATATATAGTATATATATTAAAAATATATATATATTTATGTATATATATTTTTATTATATAGTTAAATATAAATTTATTATATATATATATATAATATATTTTATATATATTATTATATGTATATATATGTATATTTTATATATTGTATATTTGTATAAATATTAATATATATAATATATATATATAAATATATATATATATATATATATAATATATTGTTATAATATATATGTTAATTATATATATATAAAATATTATATATATATATTTATATATATAAATATATGTATAAAATATATTGTATATATATGAATATATTTTTTATTAAAATATAATAATAAATATATATATTATATGTATATTTTATATATATTTCTATAAATTATATATATAAATATATAATATATATTATTTATGTATTATATGTATATATTATATATACTGTTTATATATATATATAAATTATATATAATATTATATATGAAATTATTTCTTATATTATATGTATAAATTATGATAATATGTATATATATATATATATATTTTATAAATTTTATATATAAATATATATATACAATATAAGTTTATTTTATAAAAAATAAGATATATATATGTTTTATAATTTTTTTTGTATATTATATATTCATAAATTTCTATATATAAACATATATATAAAACAAATATATATACATTAATATACTTCATATATTAAATATTAAAAAAATCTTTATTATTTATTTATATTCTATATTTATATTATTATATATATATATATATATATATTTAATAAATATTATATTTATATTATTTACAAAAATTTAAAAAATATAAAATATATTTATATATATGTTTATATATAAGATATAATATTATAAATATAGAAATATAAATTAAAATTATAATTGTTATATATTAAAATGTTTTACAGATATATATTTTTATATATTTTAAATTTTTATATATAAATTATAAATTTATAACTAGAAAAAAAATTTATATTTCAATAAAATAAAAGATCTATTGAAATGGAAATAAAAAAAAAAAAAAATATTTAAAATATTTTATATGATAATAGATTAAGATATATATGTATAAATTTATAATTATTTTTAAATTTTATAAAAAAAAAAAAATATTAATTAAATATTTAAATATATATTATTTATTATAAATATAAAAATTATATGTAATTTGAAAATATTTTAAAATTAAAAAAAAAATAAAATTCTAAATATAAAACAAATTTTTATTTAAATAAAAAAAAAACAATTTACTTAAAAAAATTATATATTATATA
Organism: Pardosa pseudoannulata; assembly: GCA_032207245.1. Classification (NCBI taxonomy): domain Eukaryota; kingdom Metazoa; phylum Arthropoda; class Arachnida; order Araneae; family Lycosidae; genus Pardosa; species Pardosa pseudoannulata. The sequence goes on along the minus strand of CM063497.1, from coordinate 77,837,634 downwards.
TAAATTGTTAAATGTATTATAGGTTTTAGGCTTTATTTATAATTATAATTAAAAGTCATTTAAATATAAATAAAATAATAAATTTTGTAATTATTCTTATAAATATAAAATTTAAAAATAAAATTTTATATAAAATATTTAAAATAAAAAAAAATAATAAAAAAAAAAAAATTTCTTTATTATGAAATATTTTTAAACTAAATTCATTTTAACAATTTTCAATTTTAAATATTACTTACAATTTTCAAAAACATTTTACATTTTATAATTTTTATAATTATATAAATAATTAAAGTATTTTTTATAAAAAAAGAAAAAAAAAATATTTTTTTTATAAATAAAATAAATTTACCATTAAAATATAAAAATATAATTTTGTATAAATGATTAATTGTTTTTTTAAAATGTTTTTATTTTATAATATTATAATATATATTTTATATATAATGCTTTTAAGTATAAAATCAAATAATGTATATTAAAATGATTAAAATTATTTATTATTTATATACAAATTATAAAAAATATAAATAAAAAATTAAAAATTTAATTAAAAAAATTATAAACAAAATTACAAAATCTTTATATATTAATATATAAACAAAAAAAAAATTTTGAAATATTGAATTATATATTAATTTTTGTATATATTAATAAATTTATTTTTATATAAAATTTAATAATTTTTATAAATTATATATATATTTTAAATAATTATATTATATATAATTTAAATAAATTTATGAAATATAAAATAAAATATAATATATATATTATAAAAAAAGAAATTAAAAAAACAAAAAATATATAAGAGAATAAACATTGCTTGTATTTAAAATTAAATATAATTAATGATAATTAAATTGTTAATATATAGATAAACGGAATTTTGCAAATATAACAATATTAAGTCAGATTTTTTTTAATTTAAATAAAAACAAGGAAATTTAATAAACAAATCAAAAATCAGTTGTTTTAGAAATCTGACTTGTTTTGAATGACCTATTTTATAAACTTTTTTTTTGCAATTTTAAAAATTTAATCTATTTTTTATTTTAAAAATGCAAATTTTTTAGATTTAAAATCTTTTCATGATAAATTATTATTCTTAAGATTTATTTAATATTATAAAAACTTAATCAGATATATTTGTCCGTTTTTTTAATGGAGATCATTTCTTTCTCAAACACTAACAAAGTAAAAAATTTACAAATCTATTTAAAATATGAATTCTATACAAAGTAAAAATATTTAACTTTAAAATGCTTTCTATTGTTATTTTACGAATAAACTCAAAAAATGTTCTTGGTACCAAACAAAAGTTCGCAAAAGAGAGGTCAAATAGAGGTTCAATTGTATTTTAAATTTTATTTTATCTTTCTTTATAAAGAAAAATTCATCTTATAGTAAAGATTTATTATATGTGAAAACAAAAGGAGAATTACACTCTTTCTCTCGAAATTTATACCCTCTTTCTAAAAATATTTCATTCCTGAGTAATACTTTTCTGTGTACAGTAAAGAAGAATTTCTCCCTCAATCTCACTTTAGCTTTGCGAGTTGATTAAAATTAAGCTTAGCTTTTGAAAGTATGGTAATATATTTTTCCTTTTCTAGTTTTAAGAATTAAATGAAATAAGCTTATAACAAAGTGCCTTTTTCATATTCTAGCACGTATATTACTTTTGGAAAAATTTGACAGCTGTTGATTAAAAATATAAATGCCAGCATATACTATTAAAAATTTAATGTCTCAAAACTCAATGACAATTTGGCAATCATTTCGAAATGAAAGCAAACAAAAAAAATCAATAAACTATTCTTAAAACTAAAATTTTGCCGGTAGTATTTTCTACCGATTATATGTTAAAGAAAAATATCTGATTTACATTTTACTGCAATTGCTTTCTTATATATAACTTGATATCTTTATAGGCTATATATCATGGCATTTTAAGTAATTTTTTAAAGTCACTTTGTAAAATTACCATAATCTTCCTAATTATCTTCGATTGTACTGTTTATTATAAGATATAAATTTAACGTCCCAAAAATGAATGGTAATTTTGCGGTCACCTCGGAATAAAAACAAACAAAAAAGCCACCAAATCTGTTCTTAAAACTGAAATTCAGCACTTTCTGTAGGTTAAACGATGTAGAAAGAAATCTGATTTAGATTTTACTGCAATTGATTTCTTATATATTGCTTGACATTTTTATAGGCTATATATCATGGCAATTCAAGTAATTTTTAAGACCACTTTATAATATTACCAAAACCTATCTAATTAACTTGGATTATACCATGTTTATTGTAAGACATAAATTTACCGATCCAAAATTCAAAGATGATTTGTCAGTCACCTCAGATTCAACACAAAAAAAATCACCAAATATGTTATTACTACTGAAATTCAGCACCTTCTATAGATTAAACGTTGTAGAAAGAAATCTGATCTAGATTTTACTGCAATTGCTTTCTTATTGCTTGAAAGGTTTTACAGGCTATATATCATGCCATTTAAAGTCATTTTTAAGGCCACTTTATAAAATTACCAAAACTTTCTTAACTAACTTGGAATATACTGTTTATTATAAGATATAAACTTAACGTCCCAAAACTCAATGACAATTGTGCAGTCACTTTGAAATGAAAACAAACAAAAAAAATCACCAAACTATTCTTAAAACTGAAATTCAGCACCTTTCATACATTACATGTTGTACAAAGAAATCTGATGTCGTTTTTACTGAAATTGCTTTCTTATTGCTCCAAAGGTTTTATAGGCTATATATCATGGCATTTAAAGTCATTTTTAAGGTCACTTTACAAAATTACCAAAACCTTTCTAATTAACTTGGACAATATTGTTTCTTATAAGATATAACGTTAACGTCCGAAATCTCAATGGCAACTTGGCAGTCACTTTGAAATGAACACAAACAAAAAAAAATCACCAAATCTATTCTTAAAACTGAAATTTTGCGGGTAGCATTATCTATCTTAAATGCTGGAGAACGAAATCTGATTTAGATTTTGCTGCAATTGCTTTCTTATTGCTTGAAAGGTTTTACAGGCTATATATCATGGCATTTAAAATCATTTTTAAGGTCACTGTATAGAATTACCAAAACCTACCTAATTAACTTGGATTATACTATGTTTATTGTAAGATATAAATTTAATGTCTCAAAATTCAAAGATGATTTGGCAGTCACCTCGGGATAAAAACAAATAAAAAATTCACCAAATCTGTTCCTAAATATGTAATTCAGCCATTTCTGTAGATTAAATGTTGTAGGAAAAAATCTGATTTAGATTTTACTGCAATTGCTTTCTTACTGCTTGAAAGGCTTAACAGATTTTATACAATGTCATTTAAAGTCATTTTCAAGGTCACTTTATAAAATTAGAAAAATCTTCCTAATTAACGTGGATTATACAGTTTATTACAAGATATAAATTTAACGTCCCAAAACTCAACGACAATTTCGCTGTTACTTTAAAATGAAAACAAACAAAAAAATTCACCAAACCTATTCTTAAAGCTGAAATTCTGCCGGTAGCATTTTCTATCGATTAAATGTTGAAGAACGAAATGTGATTTAGATTTTACTGAAATTGCTTTGTTGTATATTGCTTAAAATTTTTATAAATATATATCATGGTATTTAAAGTAATTTTTAAGATCACTTAATAGAATTACCAAAACCTTCCTAATTAACTTAGATTATATTATATTTATTGTAAGATATATATTTACCGTCCCAAAATTCAAAGATAATTTGGCGGTCACCTCGGGATAAAAACAAATAAAAAATTCACCAAATCTGTTCCTAAATATGTAATTCAGCCTCTTCTATAGATTAAATATTGTAGGAAGAAATCTGACTTAGATTTTACTGCAATTGCTTTCTTACTGCTTGAAAGGCTTAACAGACTTTATACAATGGCATTTAAAGTCATTTTTAAGGTCACTTTATAAAATTAAAAAAGTATTCCTAATTAACTTGGATTATACTGTTTATTACAAGATATAAATTTAACGTCCCAAAACTCAATGACAATTTCGCTGTCACTTTGAAATGAAAACAAACAAAAAAAAATTACCAACCCTATTCTTAAAACTGAAATTCTGCCGGTAGCATTTTCTATCTATTAAATGGTGAAGAACGAAATCTGATTTATATTTTACATCTACAACTGCTTTCTTAGATATTTCTAAGATAATGTTTTACAGACATTTAAAGTAATAATAAGATGACAAGGTGACAATAAGGTTTTAAGATAACTTTAGGAAATTACCAAACCCTACGTTATAAACTTGGATTATACTTAGTTTATTACAAGATATAACTGCGAATTGTGTTTATCTAAATATACTTCTCCAATTCTTTCGATCTAATTAAATTATACTTAGTTTATTATAATATATATTTTACTGCGTGTTGCGTTCAGCTAAATATTCTTCTTAGATTCTTTCGGCCCTATTAATTTGGATTATACGTAGTTTGTTATAAGATTAATTTACTGTGTTTTAGATTCAGCTAAACATTTTTCTTAAATTCTTCATTGAACCTTTTCCCTTTGCTTCGTAAGTAAAGAAAGTAACAATTTTAGTGTTCAGTGTCGAATAGCTCTCATTAATTTTAGGTATTTTACCTGTGATCAATTTATAATGTTTATTATTTATTTAGTCTAAGACTAAATTTATTTGTATTACGTTGTGTAGATTATTTAAATTTTAAATTCAACCATAGGTTCTGAGAAACTACAGACTAATTTTTAAAATTAATAAGATAATTAAAAGTTGCTAAAACAAATATTACACACTTAAATAAACACATAACAAAGTTCATAGTTTTAAATAAAAATAAGAAAATTATTGTTATACTATGTGTATGTCTATGTACAGAAAATTGATTCAAACTTTAAAAAAATTGAATTTCCATATTTTCTATTATGCACCACCTTATCCAAAATTTAAAATTAATCAGATACTAAAAATTTAAGTAAAAAATAAGGGAGAGAACCTAATTCCAAATTAAAATTTTTATAACAAGTACCTTTGTGGATCTACAAGGGGATGTGCAAGGGTGGTACTCTGGTAGGGAGCTCATCAGACTTGGAGTTAGTGAAAGGATGTAGACACCTTTATGTGTTCTCTCGATTGGTGGGATGGCAGCGATGACCTCTGTCCCACAAGTGGTCTGGGGTCTTCTAAATAATTGGGGTGGTTCTGTGAGGATACGGCAAATGGAACACTTCTGGTCGCTGCTAGATGTCCTCCTCGTTAATTTCTCGGAGTCTCGGACCTAACTCTTCCCGAACTCTGCTCTCCAACTATGTTCTCTCTTTTCTCTTTTTTTATATTATTTTAATCTCCTGCCTTATTCATTATTATTCCTGTTCATTATTACATCATATTAGACCTGTACATATTTATTGGTCGTCCTTTACCCTCCTTTAAACCGCAAACATGGGGACAACCTTACCCCTTCAAATTGAGTACTCCCAACCGCTCCACAAACTTTTAATACTTGGAATGCAGGTATACCTGACCGCCAACTTACGCGTGCAGCGGGCGTTTTTTCGTGAATCGCGCGAAAGTTTAGCTATTCAGAAAAATCGCAGTAAATCGAAAACTACTCTGTTTTTATGAATGAAACATTTTTATTTTACACTTTAATATATACTGTATGATTATTTAACAACAAAAAAAATATTTTTACGAAACCACAAAAATAAACGATTTTTTAAAATTAAAGTCCGATAATCTGTCAGAGCATATTTCTTCATCACTATCTTTGTCACAACGGCTCATTTTATCCATTTTGTATTCAACAATAAAAAAAACCAAGCTTCGAATGGACAAAACACGTCTTGTAAGTACTAGAGCTAGGAATTCGATTGAAGAAGAAATAACGTAACAAAAAACCGAGTAACTCGACAATCATAACTTGTGGAAAGAAAAAATGCAAAGCTTTGCATAGCAATGCGAACAACACGCATATAATGTCACACATACATATTATCATACTTATTTAGTAGATTGTGGTGGTTAGCGGGTATCCGCCACAAATCTACTTAATACGTATTTTTACGTGACCCGCTCTCCAGTGACAGACTGCAAAAATCGTTAAAATTCATTGCCCGCACTCAAAGTGTTAACTTTTGTCCCTTAGGGATTCATAAATAATTTTACAAAGGTACATTTTTAATTAGTGTCATGAACGGAGACATGATTCTAATCTGGGATTGGGATTAGAACCCTGCCCGAGAATCCCGCACACGACGAAACCGTTCAATTAATTTTTATAGGGTCTCTCTACTTTACAAAAAATGTGTTGAGATCAGATTTAGATCCCAAGCATTTCACTACCCGTTTTATTTATATTAATTATATTAATTAGAATGATCTAAATCACCTCACCACATTCAGATTTTAACGGAAATATTTATCTTGACCACGCCTGACTAAATGTGGCCAGTTTCCCTGTGTAAGACTCCTCCGGCTCCGGTCTAGTTCCTTTTAGGTCTCGATTTGAAAACTGGGTCTATCTTCAATGAAATTGTTCGCAGTTTCCCTCGGAGGACCCCTCAGAGTTTTATCTCAGCTGTCATAAAACCATTACTGAACTTTATCCCACCACATATATCCGCCCGGCAGGATTTATTCGGTTCGGATTACTATGTATGGAGTATTTTCCTTGATGAAGTCTATTATGGTATTGCGTTTTCTGTGGAAGTGGGGTTTCTATGGGGAACTAGGAGTCGAGCAAAACATAAAAAGGTTTGTACCTGAAAAAGAAACCCAAAGAAAAGACAATAAAAAGCATATTATTTGAGTGGTTGATGTATAGTGGCAATAAGCGTTATGTCCTTAACCCGATATTTAATATATAAATTGTATTTAGCTTTTCGCCAACTTAAGTTTAAATCTTAAAGTAAAAAACACAATAGGCAATAAAAATAAAATAGAGGAGAAGTTACTGAATTAATGGATTTTGTTGATTATTAAAATGAAATTTAAAAAAATTAATAGAAGTCAATTCATTGAGTTTTTTTTTTTTTTTTGAAAGATAAAAATTAATAAAAAGGATGGAGAGATAAAAAATTGACTAAAACAATAAGACAATTACGGAGGATGGAACTCCGAGCTCCTCTTCTCGTTTCGGGATCCAGGTCTCTCTCTCTCTCTCCTCCATCCTGTCTGTCCGGATGAGAACCGCCAGTCTGGAAAGCAAGTCAAGTCTAAGTGAAGAATATCTCTTGTATCTGCAAGGCTGAAATGGCTGGCAACCGCTGACGTCTGGAAAACTAATCAACATTCCAATGGCCTGGCGGCACGGTGGAATACCGCCAAGCGCAGGGCTAAAACATGCCAATGTGTGGAGTTGGGATATGGCATATCATGAAAACAGCGAAATTATAAAACTATTGCAACGCAGTGCTCGCCAAGGAGAACGTCAAGTGACACTCCTAGTACTTGTGACGTCATCTGATTGAATATCCAGAGCGGCTTATACGATAAAAAAAATAGGTTTTTCGACTCACCAACGTGATAATTGGGAGCATGGCAGGAAAGTTACAAACAGGGAATTTTAAGGGAAGCTCATAGAATTAATGGAAACTAAATGGAACAGAATTAAAATCAAGGAAAGGGAACATTATGACACCTATTTTTTAAACAGCAAACTTAACATTAATTAAAAATAATAAAAAAGAATGTCGTGACATCATAGCCTATCGGCGAACAATTCCTTCACTATCAAAAACACAGCCTCCGTCAGGCTACCCAGAAAGAACAAGTCTTATTAGGTGGAATGTCCAACTCAATCACCTCTTCAACGTTTTCTTCCTTCACTTGGAATCCCCGATTCCAGGTGAACGTACTAGTACGTGACCCGTGATCAAGTATCAATTGTCAGAAAAGGTACTAGTACATGTCCCGCATACAATGTGTTACCAACTGCCATAAAATTTAAAAATTTATGACAAGCGGGAGAAAGTCTCCTCATGGAACTTTTCCAATGGTTGATACAAATGTTTCCCAAAACAATTCCTGCAATACACTGAAAAGTTTGTTAAACTCATAACTCCAAAATCCCTTTCTCTGAAAATATTTACTCTCTTGTAGTCAATCAAAGCACTCACTTTTAGTTCAGGCTGGTCTAAAAAACAAAGGCATAGTTTAACTGAAATTTATAATGAAAAATACATTCAGAAACAGATTGACTAATGAACATCGAAACAATTGTATTTGAAAACCCAAGAAGTAATAATTGTTGATAACCAAAAAAAATGTCATCCTGCTCATTAAAGTTTATAAGTCTGGTGTAAAATCTGTTCTGACCTTCTTAATTTATTACTAATAAAACTACGATTTATTTCGGTTTGATTTAGTCTGGACTGTACGATCTATTTGTTGAAGCACGGGGGATAATGAGACAAGGACCTACTAGCTTAAAGCCGATTCCGAACGACAACGAACATTCATGCCACAGTTGGATTCTGTAATAATGAGTTACACTACTGGACAACTCCAGCGATGGAGACTGACCGAAAGACGACAGCAATGTCAGTGCAACCCCCTTCGACCCCAATGGACAAGAGGGGTTGATAACGCGGGTCAGTCGTCATTGGTCCTGGCAACAGTAGTCATTGGATTTTGTTAGGCAGATTTGAAGCCCCTTTCATAGAAAAAGCAGACCAAGACGGACTGAACAGATAACATCATCAGAGGCAGGGAGTTGCTCCAGCATTTTCATCTGAACAGATAGCATTATCAGAGGCAGGAAGTTGCTCCAACATTTTCATCTGAACATATAGCATTATCAGAGGCAGGAAGTTGCTCCAACATTTTCATCTGAACATATAGCATTATCAGAGGCAGGGAGTTGCTCCAACATTTTCATCTGAACAAATAGCATTATCAGAGGCAGGGAGTTGCTCCAACATTTTCAGCTGAAGAGATAGCGTCATCAGAAACAGTTAGTTGCTCCAACATTTTCATCTGAACGGATAGCATTATCAGAGGCAGGGAGTTGCTCCAACATTTTCATCTGAACAGATAGCATTATCAGAGGCAGGGAGTTGTTCCAACATTTTCATCTGAACAGATAGCATTATCAGAGGCAGGAAGTTGCTCCAACATTTTCATCTGTATATGAAGACTCCATATTGATATTTAATTTGTTTTATTTGCTTCATCAGATTGATCTTCATCAAAAATAGAATTGTAAATAAAGAGTCTGCAAAAAGGTAAGTTTTCGCTCGTTTGTGTCTAGTGTCTTATTCTTTGAGTTATCTCAACAAGCCTGGTATAAGTTATTAAAACGTAATAGATTCGAATCCACGAACTTCGGTACCGCAGATTAGCACTCTAACTATTCACTTTAATTTATTTTCATAAGTGCAATTAAGGGGACACATCACTTTTAAACCTTCAAAAAATCGATTTTTTTTTCTTTTGCATTATATAATCTTTGGAATTTTCTGAATCGTTTAAAACAAACCCCATTGAAATATTCTAATTAGAACCTGTAAAACTATAACATAAAAATGAAATACTGGCAGCATGGGACATTTAAATCGCCCAGCCGGTGTTTGTTTATGTTTCTCCCTGCCATTGTGTCATCACTTTTAGCGTTGAAACTGTTTAAAGATTAATATTGTTCAGATAGTGATAAATGATGCATTTTATGTATTTAATGATGGCCATGTTGTTTGAACCAGTGCGATGAAAGAACTATCTTAACAAATTGGCAATTATGCAAGAGTATTTACATACAACAATGATCAACAGCTGATTCGTCCGGCTGAAATCATGGCTGAGATGCTTACGTTAGTGGCTTGCAAAGCAAGAAAAAGAAATAAAATTGTTATAAAAGCAAAAATATTAGAAATAGAAGGGACAATGTATACATATATGCAATTTTAAACCATTTTATCAAATGTTTTAATTGAAATACGATGAAAATATCTAAAGTTTTAACTTTAAATGCATTTTACTCAAAATGATATTTTTCAAACTTACGCGCACTCTAGAATAAAAACTATTACACGTATGGATCTATAATATTCAAAGTACGTACATTATAGTACTACAATAAAACTCCACCTACTTTTTGAAAGTTTTTTTTTATTTTATGTGGTATTTATTGTATTTGAAATTTATTTTTTCAATGTCAATTTAGGTTTTTTAAAAATTTATTCTCCTGGTGTAAAATTTCTGATAGGTTTTAAATTTTAAATAGTTGGAGAATAATGTTTTTTGTTTATAAAAATGCAAAAACTATTGCTGAAATATAGTTTGTGTCATTGTAAAACTTCTCACTGTGTGACAGCAAAATTTTTAAATTTTCAAAATAGGAACTTTTATTTTATTATATAAAAAAATTCTTATTTACCAATAACAAAGTAAATACAGGAAAATACGTAACTAGATTCAGAGAACAAATGCAAAAATTTCCAAGTAATTTCCATAATAAGAAAAAAAGTTATGACAAATCGAAAAATACTAAAAATTCATCATTTTGAAGTTGCTTAAAGGGATATGTACCCTTAAGTTTCCATTTCTTATTCTTGTATATATCTTATCATAATTAATTTCGCATTTACTAAAAATGTATGCTAATGTACAATAAATAATTGCAAGGGTTTAAAAAAAGTTGTTATCTTTGCCCTGATTTCTCATGATCATTCAAGATAAGATTTAAAAACGGTATGACTGCTTAAAACCTTTAAAAGGTTCGTGACCGTTGGTCTAACCATGTTCTTATTTCAGACAGTTTATTCTAAAAATTCCGTGCCTAATGATCCTCGATTTCAAAACTTTTCCGGCAGCCTTAGAAACGGTAGTTTTTCCCTAATATTCCCCGTCCGAAGAAAAGGGATCTTTCTTTTATTTTGGAATATGCATTTGTTTCCCTTCCCGGTTACGGATGAAGAATACCGTTTGTTTTAAGAATTGACTTTTACTGGACATAATCGAAGAAAACCAGTCCTGTACACGTAGTTTACTTCTTTTACATGGATGATAATAATACAAAGAAATAGAAGTGAAAGACATTTATGTCAATTTGTTAAGAATAGAAAATTGATAACATGTTTCATGCATTAAGATAAAAATCGTTTCCGAAAATTTCAGCCGTTTCTTTTTTTCTTGTTTAAAAACGTCTTTTCTTTTCATGTTTGGAATTTTGTTTTTCACTTTCTTTAGATGAAAGTTGCTTTTTAAGCAATACTTTATATTCTGCATATAGGAGAGAGAATTCCCCTCTCACACCACTTTCGCAAATTGATTAATGAATTTACTTTTGTAAATTTATGCTATCAAAGAGGCTTCTTTTGTAGTGTTAACATGACTTACTAGCCTTTGGTCATTTCATTTAATTTACGTTTGGATTATTACATAATTTGCACATCCTAAATTTATATTATAACACATGTGGATTTTGAGACGAAATATTTAAGTATATTTTTAAATTAAAACCTTTTAAAATTAAAAAATTAAGAATATTATTCAATTTTTAATACCATTAGTTTTTTTCTTATATACGCAAAATTATACTTTACAACATTAGGGATTAAATTTTATATATAGTTATTTATTGTTTTAAGACAAGTATTTGCTATCAAATTTATACTATCAAAGAGGCTTCTTTTGTAGTGTTAAGATGACTTAGTAGCCTTTGGTCATTTCATTTAATTTACGATTGGTTTATTAAAAAATTTGCACATCCTAAATTTATATTATAACACATGTGGATTTTGAGACGAAACATTTAAGTATATTTTTAAAATTAAAACTTTTAAAACTTATTCAAATTTTAATACTATTATTGTTTTCATATATACGCAAATTTATTCTTTACAACTTTAGGGATTAAATTTTATATATAATTATTTATTGTTTTAAAACAAGTATTTGCTATCAAAGAGGCTTCTTTTGTAGTGTTAAGATGAGTTAGTAGCCTTTGGTCATTTCATTTAATTTACGATTGGTTTATTAAATTATTTACACATCCTAAATTTATATTATAACACATGTGGATTTTGAGACGAAACATTTAAGTA
>CM063497.1:77810553-77818053 GCA_032207245.1 Pardosa pseudoannulata | reverse complement strand
ATTCATTCGTTGACCCAGGTAACTATCCGCAATAACTCCAACTAGTTTTTTTTTATAAAATTTGGATTATATTATTAATTTTGCTTAAAATTGGCATTAACAGAGTTGGTAGTGGAGATCCATTCATACGTTGACCCAGGTAACTATCCGCAATAACTCCAACTAGTTTTTTTTTATAAAATTTGGATTATATTATTAATTTTGCTTAAAATTGGCATTAACAGAGTTGGTAGTGGAGATCCATTTATTGGTTGACCCAGGTAACCTACTACAATAACTCCAACTAACTTATCTTTTGTTTAAATTTTCATTATATTATTAATTTTGCTTAAAATTAGCCTTAACAGAGCTGGTAGTGGAGATCCATTCATTCGTTGACCCAGGTAACCATCCGCAATAACTCCAACTAACTTTTTTTTTAATTTTGATTATATTATTAATTTTGCTTAAAATTGGCATTAACAAAGTTGGTAGTGGAGATCCATTCATTCGTTGACCCACGTAACTATCCGCAATAACTCCAACTAACTTTTTTTTTAATTTTGATTATATTATTAATTTTGCTTAAAATTGGCATTAACAAAGTTGGTTGTGGTGATCCATTTATTTGTTGACCCAGGTAACAATCCACAATAACTTCAACTAATTTATTCAATTTTAAATTTTGATTATATAAATACTTTTTGCCTACAATTAGCAATAACAGAGATGCTAGTAGAGATCTATTCATTGGTTGACTAGGTAACCATCCACAAAAACTCCGACTAATTTATCCTTGTTTAAATTTTGATTATATTATTAATTTTGCTTAAAATTAGCCTTAACAGAGCTGGTAGTGGAGATCCATTCATTCGTTGACCCAGGTAACCATCCGCAATTACTCCAACTAACTTTTTTTTAATTTTGATTATATTATTAATTTTGCTTAAAATTAGCATTAACAGAGTTTGTAGTGGAGATAAATTTAATGGTTGACCCAGGTAACATACCACAATAACTCCAACTAATTTATTCAATTTTAAATTTTGATTATATAAATAATTTTTGCCTACAATTAGCAATAACAGAGATGCTAGTAGAGATCCATTCATTGGTTGACCTAGGTAACCATCTACAAAAACTCCAACTAATTTATCCTTGTTTAAATTTTGATTATATTATTAATTTTGCTTAAAATTAGCATTAACAGAGCTATTAATGGAGATCCATTCATTCGTTCATCCAATAAACTATCCACAATAACTCCAACTAATTTATCTTCTTTTTTTAATTTTCATTTTGGGAGTGGAGATCGATTCATTGTTTGACGCAGGTAACCATCCATAAAAATTTCAACTAATTTATCCTTGCTTAAATTTTGATTATATTATTAATTTTACCTAGAATTAACATTAACAGAACTGGTGGTGAAGATCCACTCATTGGTTGACCCAGGTAACCATCCACAATAACTCCAACTAATTTATCCTTGTTTAAATTTTGATTATATTATTAATTTTGCTTAAAATTAGCATTAACAGAGCTGGTAATGGAGATCCATTCATTCGTTCATCCAATAAACTATCCACATTAACTCCAACTAATTTTACTTTTTTTTAATTTTCATTTTGGTAGTGGAGATCGATTCATTGTTTGACGCAGGTAACCATCCATAAAAATTTCAACTAATTTATCCTTGCTTAAATTTTGATTGTATTATTAATTTTTACCTAAAATTAACATTAACAGAGCTGGTAGTGGATATCCACTCATTGGTTGACCCATGTGACCATCCACAATAACTCCAACTAATTTATCCTTGTTTAAATTTTGATTATATCATTAATTTTTGCCTAAAATTAGCATCAACAGAGCTGGTAGTGAAGATCCATTCATTCGTTGACCCAGGTAACTATCCGCAATAACTCCAAATAATTTATTTCTTTTTTAAATTTTGATTATAATATTAATTTTTCAATAATAATTTCAATATTAATCAAAAACTCCAACTTAATTATCCTTGTTTTAATTTAGATCATATTATTAATTTTCGTTTATAATTAGCATTAACAGAGCTGATAGTGGAGATCCACTATTCGTTGATCGAGGTAACCATACACAATAACTCCAACTAATTTATATTTTTTTAAAATTTTGATTAATTATCAATTTTTGCCTAAAATTAGTAATATCAGAATTGGTAGTGGAGATCCATTCATTGGTTGACCCAGGTAACCATCCAGAATAACTCGAACTAATTTATTATTTTTTTTTTAATTTTGATTATTAATATTAATTTTTGACTGTATTTAGGTAATATTTATTACTTCTTGTGATTTGACAAGATTCATTGAAATAAACTGACGCTATTGAGTTATGGATTGTAAAATACATTTGTTTAGAATATAATAGATTTTTATGTACTTTTAATTTTATTCTTTTATGTAATTGGAAACTAATTAGTTTTATGAGATATTTAATTATATTGGTTAAACTGTAAAAAAGTTTATTTTTTTTAATTTTGATTTCCTACCTTAGCACATTAACTGTTCTCTGTGAATTATAGACACATTCATTTTTTCCACGATACGACATTAAACTAAGTCTTTTCGGGAGTTTTGATCAGTCAATCGAATTTAAAAAACAAACATAATACTCAAAATAAAATAGGTTTCAAACACGCTAAATCGATAAATAACTAAAACTTAACAAAATCTTAGCTTCTCAAGATTTTTTGTTCGAATGCTGCCACTACGTACGATACTATTCCTCTTAGAAATTCGATCCATGCGATAACATGTGATCTGTGATTTGAAGAGAATTCGCATCACGTGATATCGCGTGATTGTCCGCTGAACTACCAAAAGTCAGGTGATACAGTGATATCACTTATATGAGCCCAATTATACGAAATATTGAATTTATAAAAAAATTTCGGCTTGACTGAAGAACAGGGTATTCCCGCCAACTTGGCGATAAAGATCTGAGCATAGTAGCCTAATATTTTCTCCTGATTTCTTTTTGTAACAATAATCTGTATCCGCGTAAATGCGCTTAATGCTTAAAAATATTAGATACAATGAAACATTAACCCCTTCCCATTTTTGTCCGTAAGCCGTGCGGGCACAGCTTTCGGGCCTTTACTGATTTGCCTGTACGGCGTACTGGCAATCTGATTTCTATTTCGCTTGCACTGTTTCGGTCGTATTTTTTCCAATTTTAGTAACAAATTATTCGTATAGATAGCAAGAGTTGTCCAGTAAATGATAGTTTGCAATTTATTGTATTTTCTACTCTGATTGGTTCAAAAGTGAGGGTTTTTTCGCAAGTTTTGTATCAGAAGACGAATTGTTATTTTTCAGTGTATAGCTTTCTGTTTATATTTTACTAACCGCCTGATAATTTTATTGATGTTAGAGTTGAATAATATATTTTTACTTTTAAATAATAGATAATTCAGAGCTTATGGAGGTAATTTCTTGTGATTCGAACTGTGACTCGGCATCAGAAACTGAATTATCTGTAAATGATAGTAGCGAAAGTTTACTAGATGACCTGGATAATAGTCACTCTGATAGTAGTACAGATGGAATCAGTCCAGCAAGACAACTTTTTGAAATTATTTGTGATAATCCTTCGGATCCGCCTCCTAGATTTACTTTCACTGGAATTCCAAAAATTAACTTGGATATCGATGAGACTAAAGGTTAACTTCAGTTCTATGAGGCTTTCATAGAAAGTAAAAAAGTTGTAATAAATGCTTAAAAAAATTAGAAATGTTAATCTTAATAACATATCTTTACTTAAAAATGTAAAATGAACAAAAAAAAATGCAATAAAAAATGTGACATTTCTTTGACAGAATTCTGGGAAAAAAATGAAACTGTTAAAGGGTTAAAGTTTCACTATGGTTAATTTTTAATAATTTGGAGATGTTGGCTTTGTAAGCTGTTAAACGATTAATTGCCCATAAATGTAAATGCCCGCTTTTTCAGAGGTTTTGGTTAATTAAAAAATGTATATAATTCTATTAAAATTTTGCCATCTACATCAATTAAACTCGCCCAATAGCAAGGGATGCAATGTTGTTTGGATGAAATAACCTTTGTGTTTTTTAGTAAACATCGCCAATAATTTCACCAAATTTGCCAAGGGACATCCTATTCTTCAGTAGAACCTATTTTTTACTGCCCAATAAAATTCTCATAAGGGCTACATTAGAAATTATTCATTTACATGAAATAATTATTTATACAAATAAATGCTTGATTCCCTCCATAAATTTTCGAACTTCTATTTTTATTCAGTTACAAGATAGGAGCAACATTTTTCACACACTTATATATACATCGTCATATTAACATTGACGATTTTCTTCCATTTCCTTACAGAATTTCTGATTGTGTTGTTCTTCAAAGAGAAGGTAGAGTTGGTAATTTACGTCTTCTATTTCACATAATAATTAACATTATTTTATTTTAAAAGCATTTATCGCTTTAAAGGTAACCAAAATAAATTCATTGGAATTTAGTGTAATTAGTTTATAAATGTTATCTATGAACCTTGTAAATATAAAATATATGATAAGTTTTCTTTACATTCCTTAGGAGGGTTTGCCTTAGAGGATACCTAAGAAGGGTTTGGTTTGGAGTGCTATGATCTACTCTTTTGTAAGACGAGGGCTAATGAGACCGGAACCTACTGCTTAAAGCCGATTCCGGACGGCTACGAACATCCATGCCCCAGTGGAATTCGAACCCACGAACTCCGGTCCCGAGGGCCAGCACCCTAACAAATCGACCATCGTTAGGCAAGGAGGTTTTGAGGAGTTGTTTAACTAACTAACCCTCCCCTTGTAGAGCTTGAACAGTATACTTTTTAAAAGTTTAACCCTCTAAGCGATTTGCACGTACAATTCCGCCAGCTGTCACAGACAATTTTTGACCCACAAAAATGTTCCAAAAATAGATGTATTGTACATTTCTGACAGTGCTTTCCCCCATGAAATTATGAGGTAGGAGGGTCAGGTCGATTGTTTAGGAACTGCGCCCCTCTTTGACTGACATTTGTTAAGGGATGCACCCCTACTCTCTGAGGAACAAAGACACTAATAGCTTCTCATGGCTTTGTCAATCTCTATTTCGAAGTATTTCGTTTGCGGTAACATATATATCTCTAATTGCACCACTGAAATATCTTAGATAACTTTAGTAAAAAAATATAAATAATTCTCAAAAAAAGAATTTTTATTCGTACTTTTAGAATACATTATTTCTTATGTGATGATCTTCGAGACTTGACGAGCTTTATGTGTATTAAAAATTAACAATCAATAATGTCTATTTATATATCTATTTATAACCGGAAGTAAAGGGACAATAACGAGGGTGGAGCAAAGGGTGAAGT
Organism: Pardosa pseudoannulata; assembly: GCA_032207245.1. Lineage (NCBI taxonomy): Eukaryota > Metazoa > Arthropoda > Arachnida > Araneae > Lycosidae > Pardosa > Pardosa pseudoannulata. The sequence continues at coordinate 77,812,668 of CM063497.1, read as the reverse complement.
AAAAAATCATAGAACATTTTAGTAACTGACACAATAAAACTTTAGCGTATTTTTGGAGACCTTTTTTTCCCCGGTGTGTTCCACTCGGAGGGTTAACTATACTAGAAGAACAATAAATATTAATCCTTCAAATGATATAATAAATAAATAGCTTAACAATTTATAAGTGGGGTTTCTATAGATACTTTTATTTGGGGCCATAAGAAGGATAAATTCAATTACTGACTTCTCAGGTACAGCAAGTTTAAATACATATATTTCAAAAGAAAAAATAAATTAAATGTAGAGCTATCATCTGCTATAAATTTAAAATATCAAAATAATAAAAAAAAATCGAAAAATCCTTCATGTCTCTCAAAAGTTTTTTTTTAATTGCAGAAGCTCTTGATTGATTGACGATTATTGGCTCCCATACATCACAGATGTATGGGATTGGAGCTGTAAATAATTATGCAAAAATAAAGTAAAGTACTCCAAAAAGTAAAGTTTAAAAGAAAGATGTTTAATAGGTGGTTTCGCTACGAAACCACTACGAATCACATATGTATGGGATTGGAGCTGTAAATAATTATGCAAAGATAAAGTAAAGTACTCCAAAAAGTAAAGTTTAAAAGAAAGATGTTTAATAGGTGGTTTCGCTACGAAACCACTGTCCGCTAAAGGGTTAATAGAAAATTTTGTATGTACTTGTGTACATACCAAATGTATAATGTATATAGAAAATTGCTGTATATAATACTTTATTGTTACTGACTACAGATATCAATATAAACAGGTTTCAATCTATAACTACATTTATTTATATAAAACAGAATAGAAAACGGCTAAATAGTGTTTTTAGTCTTTGAAAGGTGGAAACGATTACTCTTCACATACAAGAAATATACACTTACACTAATAACTAGCCGAATACTTGGACTTAGTAAAAGGGAATTTCAATGTTACTATAAATAAGAGAATAATAAAAATAAAAGTATTTACAGCAATAATCTGACTATTATTACACAAACTTGTATGTATAGAAATGTGTGTAGAATATTACAGCCTATAAAATGTAACTTGTAACAGTAAAATACCACAAGTCTTAATGAATACTGTATAATCTTGTATTACAAAATTTATACCAAAACAGGAAAAAACTTATATGATAAATATACACAATTTATTACGCTATACAATATATAATTACAATTTATTTTTTAAAACATAAATCAAAATGAAATACGTAATAGAGTTTATCTTTGAAAGCGCTGGAAAGCAACTTCCTCGAATCTATTTGCTAATATACACTACGACTAAAGACGGTCTAACCTTATTAAACAGCATTAATAAACAAGTCGAATTCAGCAGCATAAGGAGATTTAATGTAGAAAATAAGAGAAAATAAACGAAAAAGCTTTTAGCAATCGTGCATGATCACGCTTAATTATAAAATCATCTTGTATGTATAGAAATGCATTTATAACAATGTATGATATTCAATTTTATCTACGTAGAGTTTTACAGATCTCACAAGTTTCTATAAATAAAGTCTTTAAATTTTGTATTATCAAAAATGAAAACTACTACTTTTCACATACACGAAATATATATTTACACTAATAACACTTCTCTGGTATTTGTAAAAGTGAATCCCTCTCTAATTTTAAAATAATGGGATTAATAACAAGTAATATATATAAAAAGAATTGTTTATAATTTAGTGTACCAGATAATTCTCAGCCAAAAAACAAACCATTTTTACCTGTATCATGGGAGACTTTACAATTCTGGAAAATTAAAAATTTTACTGATCCCGTCATATGACGGGCTATATGCTAGTCCCTATATCTTAATAATAGCCTATATATAATAGCCTCTATAATAATAGCCTAATAATAATAATAGCTTCTATAATAATAGCCTAAGTTGTCTGTCCGTGAATTTCTTAAACGGTTGTACCTGGAATGGATACAGCATCCATATTCGATTTTTCATGAGTTAGGGTTAAAAAAATTGGAAGTGAGTTCGAAATCCACCCCCTCCCCCCTTTTCGAGCGTTTAATGCTATTATTTCAAGCCTTATCCTTCCTCTTATTCTATACGAAATTCATTCTTGATAGGATGGCAAAGGCG
>CM063497.1:77793053-77795553 GCA_032207245.1 Pardosa pseudoannulata | reverse complement strand
TTAAGAATTAGTGGAATGTATAATAGATAAGAATAATGTGAACGAGGGGGATACCAAATACTTAAACAAAATGAAATAGAATTAAATGAATATGGATTGGATCAGTGTTGGGAAAATGACAACCCAATAAGATTTATGTTTAACCCTTTGACGGTTATGAACGAGTTCAGCTCGCAATCTAATCTTGCTTCATAATGCGCGCAAACGAGTTCCACTCGTGGGCAAAATTTTGACCGAAATGGTTAGAAACGAGCACTACTCGCGTAATGAAAATTTTCCCCGATGCGCGCTGACGAGCTGAGCTCGTTCACCGTTATTATTCTGCATTGATTATGTTACAAACGATTCCGACTCGCGAAATTTAATTAGTTTTACTGCCTACGGATGGCAGTACGGGTTCCATAAATATCTTTTCATAATGAAGGGGGATTTTTTTTTTTTTTTTTTTAACCTTCTTTTTCTTGTGCGTATTTTGGCGCGTGTTTTAGGGTGTTTGTAAAGGAAAATGGCTCAAAAGCGAAAGTTACATAATTATGATGATGATTATAATTGCTATACAGAAAGCTTATCAAGTTTTGAGTCTGATGAAGACTTTGGTCACAGTATATCAAGCTCAAAAGACTATTCAAGCTTCATAAAGTTTTACATTAGTTGTATTTATTTAGTCCTTTCAATTTAATATTTGTCTAATATTTATAATTAACTATTATTATTTATATAATTGATTATAATAATTTATAATTTACTATTTAATAATTATCATTTATTAATTATTTTAAAGTGCGTAAAAACTGTTATTTATGTACTACAAATACTTAAAGAAATTTTTAAAAAGCGTGAGGCGAGCTATCTACGGCATCGCCAGAGAAGGGTGACATTTTCGGAAGAACGGCTGGGGAAAACAGCTGCCACTTTCGGCTACTGTTTACTCGTAATGCTGCGCGAATTAAGTAAACGAAAACTTCTCGTTTCCCTAACCGTCAAAGGGTTAAAAGGAATAAAGCATTTACTTACAATGACTTTGAATATTCTCACTCCCAACGTCTTCCAAACCATCCACTTTAAAGAAAACGAAGAACAAAAAGAATATATAACCGATTTAATCCCCTCGCTCTAAGTGAACACTATTGTATTATTTTATTACAGATGGCGCTACTCTCAATGGTAACAAAATAAACACAGTTTACAAAACTATTAAGCAATTGCTGCCGCATCATGGCTGTTGGACGGAACAACTTTAAAAGTTAGTTAAATTCACAAGCACGGAAGGTTTTTATACATGGTTTCTATTAACCGAGATTTCCGATATCCGAGGTACTAGCAGTCCCAATTAGCTCGTATAATAGAAGTTCTACTGTATATTTTCTGTTTAAAAGGACAACTGGTTGATAATTATGAGAAGCCAATATTTAAATATGTTTAAATTTCACCTTTTTTTACTCTATGCAGGTCATGATAACTTATATACTCATCAATATATAATCGGCAGAAAAGATTCGAGCATTAATAGGTTAAGAGCGGAAGGTTTACACCCTGATGAATCGGGCTCGTTTTTGGTCCGCTGACTATTCTTTCGGAACGTTCTGGAACACAGCCAGGAAAACGCCTTCTATTTATGTTTGCTTCCGGTGTAATTTTAGTTTTCTTTTCGTAATTTATTTTTGTATATATCTTTTCTTTTATTTCATTTGTCATTTCGAATCAAATTTCTCTTATTTCTTAACACTAATTCCGATTTATCTGCTAGATAAAATTTTATTCAGTTATTTAGTTATGATTCGATTTGGTTTTGAATTTCAGTACTACAGTCTCCTTTTAACGAGACGAGGCTATTAGACAGGTTATTTTTACTAATTATTTTTTTCTATCTCCACAACAACGAAATCGTGGAGAAATTTCTACCTTAATCTCCCTGATTGCTCAAGAAGCAGTGCTATAGATACCTTTCGTCTCGCGACTAAGCACGATTTTTCATACGCTCATCTTTCTTGTCTCCGGATAGTGGATATTCCTACCTGCCTCTCTGCCGTACTGAAACACTTTATTGAACATATAAACAGTAATATATGAACGGGCATACTCCCTGACAGTTCGTAAGGCATTTCCATTAGATCGGTCGTACATAAGGTACATGTTGCAGTTGCCAAGAACGGAATACATGGCCACCATCCGAAGACTACAAGTAACTGCAAGATGTAGCATTTTAAATACTAGTTCAACGGCTGCTTGACGTCATTCCATGACGAGCTCGCATGCATGACGCAATATGCGAGGCGAACGTTTTAAAAATTATCGTCCGGAAAGATATGCAAATACTGTTGTTGATATGTCCAATAAAGTGTTTTTCTTTCACCGGAAGTAACGTCATACTTTGTTTATCGTATTTTTCTCGTAAACAATGGATCGTACAGGAAAGCTTCATTAAGAAGTTTTTATATATTTCCGACGAGGAATCTAGATGTACAGAGTTTATGCGGTCGTATTGGGACACCCTGTATTT
>CM063497.1:77765553-77780553 GCA_032207245.1 Pardosa pseudoannulata | reverse complement strand
TATCTTCAAACAGTTGTAAAATTTAGTTTCTAACATACATAGATCAAAAGTTATCTGTCGGGTAAGAAAATTTCATTTTTTTCATATGATGAATGATACGATAATATGATCTTTATATTTCTTATCTTATTTTAAAAATGTAATGTACTACTTAAAATAACAAAATTAAATGATTGTTTTCAAGTTAAAGCTGTAAAAACATTTTGATAACTTTTTGGGTGCTTTTTTATTCAGTTTCTTTATTCAACCTATGGTTTTTGACAGCTTTAAGAGTGAGTAACACGCTTGAAGAGTCTAGTTATATTTGCAGAGAGTGTGTCAAATATAAAGAAGAGAAAATCTAATCTTTAATTTTATTTTAAATGGTTTGGGTAAATGAGAGAGTAGAAAACGTGTTAAAAGAATTGAAAAATTGCTTTCAAAGGGAAATAGGGTCATAGAAGCTGAAAAGATTTTATCTTAACAGCCTAACTTTGATTACTTTAAAATAAAATGCTCTGTATTGTTTAGAATTTTTTTTAATAAATCAATTATAAAGCTCCATCTTTATAAAAATCTTTTAGTGTGTTATAAAAAGCAATGCGTTAAAAAATAGATAATTTTGCTTACCCTTATTATAACTTGTGAAATTCGTAAACTAAGTATTTATATCGAGGAAATCGACGAAAATTATATTTTTATTCCCTTAATTTCAATTATATTAATACAAAAGGTAAACTTTATTTTATAGCATGATAAAAAAAAACTTTTTTTTATTTTAAATTATTAATAATTTTGATTATATCAAAATGTTAGATACATTTTAGACTTTAAGTTCACAGAGTAAAAACATATTTATCTTCAAACAGTTATAAAAATTTAGTTTCTGACATACATAGCTCAAAAATTATCTTTCGGGTAAGGAAATTTCATTTTTTTTCATATAATGTATATTTTTATCTTATTTAAAAATTTGCTACTTAAAATTTAAAAAAATAAATAATCGTTTTCAAGTTAAATGTCTAGAGAACTTGTAAAATATTTATTCTAAAAAAACAGAACATTTTATTTTATAACGAATAGAAAAAAGGTTTTTTATGAAGATTATAAGTTTAGAAACGTTCCCTTAAAGTTCATGAATATGAATTTTCGCTGCATAATAGAATGAATGAATCACGTGTACTATCTTAAACCATTAGCGCCCAGTGTCCTCATATGATGACGCTGTAAAAACCGCATTTCCCTTTATTAAGTGCACCTTTATTGCAGGCTCACCCATGCCCATCTCTTGCTGGGTGAAGCTCCTCCACAGTGTGCGTATTGCAAGACTCCTTACACAGTCGCACATATTTTAACGTCCTGTGTTTGTTCTAAATCATTGTATATAAAATTTTTTGGTAATCCATCTCCTAATCTTAATTTAATCATTGGGGAAACTCCACATCCAAATTTGTTTCCCTTTCTTCGCCGTGCTGGTTTTTATACCGAAATCTGATTTTTGATTGTCATTCAATTTTTCACTTTTCTGTTAATTTTTTAATTTTTTTTCTAACTTAAAATCTTAATTCTTCACTCAATTTCCAATTCTTGTTCCAATTTGTATATAACTCAATCTTTTATGCTTTGTGTTGAATGTTATATTTTTTTGTTACTTTAATCTAAATTTTGCCTTTTGTTTTTTGCCACATCTTGTTTGGCGCAGTTTGTCCCAAGAGGATTTAGCGCCATTAAACTTCAATCAACCAACCAACCAACCTTTATTAAGTGAAAAAATATTGTTTTATTTACCAATAGCTCTGATTGCTGGAAGAACTATATAGTATCAGATATGATATTTCTTTGGAATTAAGTAAAAAAAAGGGCGGGAATGATGTAGTAGAATTTCCCATTTGTTTGATAATCCCACCACACATTTTGTATAGAGCGGTTTGGCAAATAATTTATGAGGTAAGTTCTTTCTGGTATAAATATAATCTAGATAGTTCATTTGTTGCCATTACAACGTTTATTATTATTTAGAGTTGTTAATGTGTCCTTGGTAATCAGGAAAAGTTGTCCGTCATCGTTTGAGGACTCTGCTTGGCTATAATTTTTATTCAGTATTCAGATTTTTTTTCTCAAGTGTGTTTTACATTTTTTGCAGATAATCTATGTAGAAAAACTAAAAAATGAGGAAAAATAAACTGTTTAAAACCTTAGAAGATGCAGCTGTTTATCTTTTTTTTTCCTGAAGAAATAGAGGCAGACATTATAACAATGCCTCCTGATGTCGATGATCTAACAGATGAAGAAAACTTTCATGATAATTTCGAAACTCCTGTTCTATCAGACGTTGCAGGAACATTAGAAATTACAATACCAGATAATAATTATGGCCCAGATAATACCATAATACCTCATAATAATATTATTTTGGATAAAATAAAGGAAAACAATTCCCGTAAACGTAAAAGAGAAGAGTCAGTTGTATGGACGAATGAAACTTTTGCCTTATTACCAGGATGATATATATGGCTATTGTAAATGACTATGTCATTTATAACAAGATTCATACTTTGAAGTCGATGCCAATGAAAGGTTTTAGAAGATATATTGCCGTAACCTATTTGAAAAGGGGAGCCGATTCAAAAGCAAAGCCAGGAAGAAAAAAACAAAGGCAGATAACATCCAGGTCCCATGTGCTTCCTGACGTAAAATTCGACAACATTCAGCATGCTATTATCAATAGGGAGAAAGAAAGACGTTGCCAATATGATAACTGTTCTTCAAACCCTATTACATATTGTATGAAATGCAATGCAACATTATGTATCCAGTGTTTACCTCTTTTTCATAGAAAAATTCAACTTTAAAGATGTTAAATAGAAAGTTTTCTCGTATGTATAAAAATAAATTTTAGTTTTTCACGTTATTTTGCCTATTACTTGATTTATACATTAAAAACATCTTTTTTAAAATGTTTACATTTTTACATACAAGCGTCCAGTGTCATCAAATGGGGACGGCTTAAAAAACATGGTTGCAGTTAAAAAATTTCAAAATGCTTTTAAAATACTCTTAATTTAAGCATTTATACCCATATCTATCAATTTCAAGGAAAATTCAAAAATTTGTTAATTTGGGCTGTTAAAGGATTAAAGCTATTATTTCTAAACTAATAGCTGATTCTAACTTTTAAATTTCTCTTTAAATAAATGAGAATCTAGAACACGATCTGTAAATGAGTCTCAGTATTATCATGATACAAGGTACTCTCCAGAAGTAATGATAAATACTTTTCTGTGCATTTCTGGCAAATCAACTAGGGAAACAGGAAACTCAGAAATTTATATTGAAATGTATGTGACGTATTCCAACAGTCCAGGATTTCTTCTCATTCACTAGGTATGCCCAGTGGCCAATCAGGGATACAAAGGGAGGACAGCTCGTTACTCTTAAAGTCAACAATCTATTGAGCTATGATACACTGTTTAATAATAAGTATTTGACACCTGTGATAGAAAAGAAAAACTAACTTTATTCAAAATCAATAGTTGGTAGAGCCTCCACGAAAGGCAATTACAGCTTGAACACTCCGGATTTGTCTTCTACTCAGCTTGGAGGAGACATACAAGTTCCTTCACCGATTTTGGACGCGTAATGGACCAATTAATTCGGCAATCCAACTCGTTCCATTCAATGAACTCCATTGGCGCCATAGAAAGCCTTGCTTAACTTCGAAATAGCACAACTGGCATTGTCATCCTGAAAGTAACATGAGTCCAACCCGTAAAACTGCCACAACGTAGGAAGAACATCACATCTTCATCCAAAATAGTGCAGTTGGTATCGGCTTTAATCTTGCCATGAATGGGGACTAAGGGTCCCAGTTCATACCAGAATAAGCACCCCCAGACCATAATTCCACCTCCTCCGAACTTGACTGCTGACACAATGCATTCTGGCAGGAGACGTTCTCCAGGCAGACGCCAGACTCAGACCCTGCCATCCGAACCGTAAAGGGTGAACCTTGATTCGTCGCTCCAAAGAACCCGTTTCCACTGATCTACGGTCCAATTTCGATGTGCTTTGCACCACATTAACCGAGCAGCACGGTTGGACTTTGTGATCAAAGGCTTATGGGCAGCAGCTCGACCATGAAAACCAAGCAGATGTGCTTCCTTACGGATGATATTCATTGAAACAATTCTCCTGGATGCCTGTTGAAACTCCTCGGAGATGAGGGCAATCACTGGACAGCACTCGTCGTTCTCTATCTCCCAGTATCATTGGTATGTCAACTCGGGCCACATTCCACCAATCACCGCTCACCTTCCACTTCTTAATCACATAGGCCACTGTCTATTTTGAATACTTCAGATCGCTAGATATGTCCCTTAAGTATAGGCCACATTTGTGATACCCGATAATTATACATTCCTCGATATGACAGCGCTCTGAACTGCGCGGCATCTTGCTTGTGACTAATGCCGATGCTGTTTCCTACACGATGCATACAGGTGGAGGTTATGACGTCCCTTAGGACCGCATATATCGTCATTTGTATAAGTGTCCAAATACTTATTGGTAGACAGTGTATTACAACAATCCAGAAGCTAGTCTTCATTCGCAGGTCATGCACATTCTCCAATCAGGGATTCACTGGGAGCATAGATCATTACGCTTAAAATCAACAATCTATTGAGCTAAGCTATTAAAACAGTCCAAACGCTAGTCCTCATTCATTGGACATGCCCAGTGGCCAATCTGGGAACCATTGGGCCCATAGCTCGTTAATCTTAATGTCAAATATCTATTGAGCTATGCTATTTAAACAGTCCAGAAGCAAGTCTTCTTTCGTAGTACATCCTTATTCTACAATCAAGGATTCACTGGGAGCATAGCTCATTAAGTTTAAAATCTACAATCTATTGAGCGAAACTATTAAAAGAGTCCAAAAGCTAGCCCACATTCATTTGACATGCCCAATGGCCAATTAGGAATGTCCTGTAAGCATAGCTCGTTACTCATGGAATCAACAATTTATTGAGCTCTGTTTGTTTTGCATCAAACTCAGTAAAAGTGGAATGAAACCTTGCAAATGTTAAAGTAGGCTTACAAACATGAAGTTTTGTCAATCGCAAGTCTACAAAGGGCACACTGTAGTTGAGAGATAGAACAGTGAAGATGATCCGTGTGTAAGACGATTGACCGTCGAATGAGAAAATGGATGAAAATACCAAATGAGTGAGGAATGTTTGAGGCTTTGACCAGTAATTAAGTTTACATTCAGATGCGTTATTTTTATTGTGAATGCACAATTCTGTTTGGAAGCATTCAAGCTTTTAAATTAAAAGGCAAACGACGTCCACAAAATTGATAACATTTTTCCACAGCAAAAGTTTACAAATCAAATTACTTCCACACAAGCTCCAATTGTGGCATCAAAAATATCTAGCAGATATTCTATTTCACATATATTAAGTGTTCTCCTGTATTTCACCAGGTATACTACCAATATACTTCAATGATTCCTTGTTTTATGTCATTGATATCCTGAAATGGAGTTGCTAGCATACGAACCTGAACATAACCTACAAAGTAAATGTCGATTGGTCTAATGTTGATGACCTTGAAGAGATGATAATGACCAACACGACCGATCAAACGACGAAAAAATGTTTTTGTCCAATGTATTACTGAATTATGGAACCCATAGTGTTGGAGGGACTTCTTGTTGAAGGATTTAGTGTTTTGTTGTATTTCGCCAGGTATACTACCAATATACTTCAATGATTCCTTGTTTTATGTCATTGATATCCTGAAATGGAGTTGCTAGCATACGAACCTGAACATAACCTACAAAGTAAATGTCGATGGGTCTAATGTTGATGACCTTGACGAGATGATAATGACCAACGCGAAATCCAATCAAACGACGACAAATCAATCCAATCAAACGACGAAAAAACGTTTTGTCCAATGTATTACTGAATTGTGAAACCCAACGTGTTGGAGTGACTTCTTGCTGAAGGATAGTGTTTTGTTGTATTTCGCCAGGTATACTACCAATATACTTCAATGATTCGTTGTTTACACTATATCCTGAAATGAGTTGATAGCATACGAATTACATAACCTACAAAGAATCGATGGGTCTAATGTTGATGACTTTGATATGATAATAAACCAACGACGTCAAACAACGAAAATATGTTTTTGTCCAATGTATTACTGAATTGCAAACGTGTTGGAGTTACTTCTTGTTGAAGGTTTTAGTGTTTTCCTGTATTTATGGATAAAAATATCACTAGATTCGTTGTATTCAATATCCATGGAATTAGCATACGAATTAACATAATCAAAGTAAATGATTGTAATGTCAGTTTATGATAATGTTCAAATCAGACGACAAATAGTATTTTTTTCTGTATTGTGTAATAACAAGTGTTTTTCTCTAATCATAGGTAAATCAAGAAAACATTCATGAATGTAACACTGAAGTATTCATAATAAAATATCTGAAATTTCCATGTACTCATAAGTTTTCTGTGTAACGTTTTTTATACATAAATAAGAGTTCTGAAAAATTTAAACATGAATGCTTCATAAATATGTTTTTATAAAAAGTGTATTCATGTGTTTTTTTTATTTAAAATTTTTGTTGTGTGACACAATGCTTTGAATTCTTTATATGAAAACAATATACAGGGTGTCCCAAAACGAGCTAAATTACACATATTTTATGTTTCTATAATAAAAGCTGCAAAAGAAGTTCCTGAACGAGGTTTACGAGAAAAATACGAAAACCAAAATATGACGTCACTTCCAGTGCAAGAAAAAAAACTCTTTTTTGGACATATTCCCAACAGTATTTGCATATCTTTCTAGATGATAATGTTTAAAACGTCATGCATGCGCGTGAGCAATGGAATGACTTTAAGCCGCCGTTGAATTAGTATTTTAAAGACTGCATCTTGGAGCTACCGGTAGTCTCGTATGGTGGCCATGTATTCCGATCTTGACTAATGCAACATGTACCTGATGTACGGGCGATGTAATGGAAATGCCTTACGAACGGTTAGGGAGTATGCCCGTGCATATGCTGTTGTTGATATGTTCAATAAAGAATTTTTTTTCTTGCACCGGAAGTGAGGTCATACTTTGTTTTTCGTATTTTTCTCGTAAACTATGGATCGCACAGGAGCGCTTCTTTGGGCAATTTTTATGTACTCCCAAAGAGGAATCTAGCTATGCAGAGTTTATGCGGTCGTTTTAGGACACCCTGTATATGTGAATGATTATTATCTCTTTTTTATTTTAAATGATGTTGTGTAAAAATTCTTTAAATTGTCTTTCCAAGAAAACAATATACATGGGAGTGCTTAAGTTCCATCTTGCTTTTAAGTAAAACATGAAACTCCCAACATAATTTTAGCTCAAACTGTACATTTCCAAAATATTTCTCGAGATAATAAGTTGAAACATAATAATCTATGGTTTAGCTTTTCTGTTATATTCATATCAAAATCCCTCCAGAATTATTCTATGTTGGGAAAGGAAACTTCTTAGTAAATATTTCTCTTTATCCATGTTTAAAACTGTATATAAGAGAAATAAACAACTTTTTCAGATATCATTTTATTGATGACACAAGAAGCATTTTTCTGATCTCGCATATAGAAAATGAAAATTATTTCTTTTACGCAACATTTGCTAAATTAGCACATATATCCCTTTATCCATATTTTGAACTGTAGATACTACAAATAAACAACTAAATATCAGTTTATGAGTTACTTAAGAAGTAATTTTCTGACCTTGCGTTTAGAAAAAAGAAAAGTAGGTAGAAAAAAAACAGTTGTTCATTTTAAGCAAAATTTACTGTATTTCAATGCATTTATATATAAAGAAATTTAAAAACTGCAGCATGAAGTGTTTATCCAGCACTAAACTACGGCTATTAAATTCTGATCTACCCTCCCATAATTCATTAACAGAACTAGAAACTTTACTCGTTTCTCTTAAACGACTTTCAAAACACAGCTTTTCTTCCAAAACATTTCTGTGATGGAATATCTCTTTTATAGGTATAAAAATATTTTACTCGCCGAACTGTTTACGCTCTCAATAACAGCAAGTTCGACGCACACTTAATAAAACTTTTCACATTATAAAGACTACAATTAAGAAGTTCCTTAACCACTTACTTCAACTCCCACTCTTTTTTTTCAGTCTCTCACTAGAATAGCCCCTTGTGCTCTTTATCTATCAGAGTTGTGTTTCCAAAACTTCTGTACTTTACACGCGTTAAATTTTAAAGAGTGTTCTTTCTTTAACCTACCCTCCACCTCTGAAGCTACATTTTTAAACTTGTCACATGTTCATAAGCGTGTAAATTATAGCCTTATCAGGTACTTTATGAAAGCCGGTTAATTTTCTAGGAGCATTAACGTATTCACTCAGAAGGGATTAATTGTTACGTTCACCTGGGGATTGCATAAAAATGGAGATTAAATGGAAAAACAAAGTTCAAAGTACAGTTAAATGCCTTGAAAATGGATTTCATTGCTGAGAAAGTCTTAGGTTTAAGCTGATTAAAACCGGTCACATTGTTTTCCTTGGTTGTAATTTTGCCAGTATAAAAATTGCTTTGGATACTTTTATGAAATAAATCCTTCTTTCCATTATTATCATTATTATTATTTATTCTATTATTAAAGCTAGAATAGTAAGGCCAAATAGAAAAATGTAGTCATCGAAATTATAAATTAAAACTTAGTAAGAAAACAGAACAAAAATAATTTTGAAAATTGAATAAAAATATCACATGGAAAACAGTATCACATTGTGATATTAAATAATGTAATTAAGTACGCGTGAAAGGTAGTAAAATATTTTAAATCATAAAAAGTAAATTATCATTACTATCTTTGTCTTTCTATTATTACCATTATTATCCATTCTATTATTAAAACTGGAATAGTAAGGCTAAATACAAAAATGTAGACATATAAATTACGAATTAAAATTTAGCAAGAAAAATATGAAAGAAATGAAAACAAAAATAATTTTGAAATTTGAATTAAAATATCACAAGGAAAACAGTATCGCATTGTGATATCATATAATGTAATTAAGTACGCTCAAGAGGTATTAAACACATTTAAGGTACGTTTATGAACAATAATAACAAAGTTTAATATAGTGAGAAAATATAAAAGAAACAGAACAAAAATAATTTTGAAAATTCAATTAAATTATTGCCGCATAAAAAAAATTAGCTAACGAGTTCAGTAGCCGAATGGTTAAAGCGCGCGATCCATATCCAAAGATTTTGGGTTCGATGCTTGCCATGGCGGTTGTTCCAAAGTACGGATTTTTAATTTAAAAATGCTATTCATTGTTTCCTTATGTTCTTGAACATTCTAGATCTTTCTTTAATATGTAAATTAGTTATTTCTCGAATATTCTGTTCGGGTATAAAAGCTGATACCCACTAGTTGTAGGCAACTTCCTGATAATGTAAAGTTGCGAGTTGCTACTTAGCTTCAATAAATGCATCTATTAAGTTAAGCGGTGTTTTCATTCAAATTTTCGTGACAAATTTGGTGGATGCGCCGGGTAAAGATCCCGGTACATTTTGCTAGGTCATCTCGTATCCAGTAGCGGTGTCCGTCCAGATCCTGAGAAATTGAAAGCCGTGACCAATTTTCCTACTCCGCAGAACTTACATGACGTACAAAGCTTTCTTGGGATTTGCTCATACTTCAGAAGGTTCATTAAAGGCTTTTTCTATCTCGCCGAACCCCTGCAGATGCTGTTGAAAGGCGATGCGAAATTCCATTGGAGTCTTAAAGAGATAGAGGCTTTTGACAACCTGAAGAAGGCGCTTACATCTGATTCAGTATTGGGGATATTCAACGAAAGATTCCCTACAGAAATTCATACAGACTCCAACGGATATGGTATTGGAGCAGTTCGGGTTCAAATTCAGAATGAAATGGAAAAAGTCATAGCGTACGCCTCTAGGACCCTGAAAAAGGCCGAAATAAATTATTCTACTACAGAACCGGAATACCTTGCCGTCGTATGGGCTACCAATAAATTCGGGCCATACCTGTTTGGAAGACATTTTACCGTCGTGACAGATCACCATTCATTGTGCTGGCTTATGACTCTAAAGGATCCCTCAGGCAGACTGGCAAGGTGGGCTCTTCGACTCCAAGAACACCATTTTTCAGTAAAATACAAATCGGGTAGGAAGAATAACGATGCCGACGCTCTCTCGAGGGATCCAGTAGACGATGAGACTGAGACGCAAGATCCATTTTTAGCTGTAACCACGAGTATAGACCTCGCTGTCAAGCAGAAGAAAGATCCAGACGTATCAAAAATGATCCTTCCGAAGATCTGCTCATCCACCGAAAAGAAATTTGAGTTAATTGATGGAGTCCTGTGCAGAAAGAATTTTGATCCAGCTGGAAAGACATGGTTGCTTATCATTCCCAAACATCGGCGAGCAGCCATACTTAAAAACTTTCACGACGCTCCTACCGCAGAGCATCTCGGCTTTTCAGAAACGTACGACAGGATCCGGAAAAGATTTTATTCGCCTGAGATGTACCAAAATGTTGTTCGATACGTCCTGCACTGCCGAGAATGCCAAAGTAAAAAATCAGTTCCACAACTACCACCTGGACGCCTGGTTTCCATCCCTCCTACTGTCGCACCTTTCCATCGAATTGGGATAGATCTGCTTGGGAGATTTCCTAAATCTGCCCATGGAAATAAATGTTTGGTAGTCTGCACCAATTACTGTACACGCTATACAATAACTAGAGCTTTACCAACTGCTGAAGCCGAAGAAGTAGCCAAGTTCCTGCTCGAAGAGATTCTTCTAAAACATGAAGCTCCTCGAGTCATTATTACAGATTGTGGTGCCGTTTTTCAATCCAGACTTCTTTCCGCTCTCGTCGAATTGTGCAATATCGATCCTCGCATGACGACGACGTATCATCCCCAGACAAATGGGTTGACGGAGTGCCTTAACAAAACTCTAGCCGATATATTGTCCATGTATGTTGATACCGAGCAGAAAAAACTGGGACGAAATTTTACCATTTGTGATATTCGCCTATAACACTGCTAAACATGAGACAACAGGATTCACACCGTTCTACTTAGTCCATGGACGTGAAGCCGAATCGACGCTGGACACGATGTTTCCATTCTGCCCTGATGATGCAACTAACGATTACATAGCCAAGACTATTTCCAGAGCAGAAGAGTCGAGACAGTTGGCTAGAACGCATATTCTGAGAAAGCAAAATAAAGACCGTCGACGTTATGACTCTAAGCACCGAGTGGTGTCTTATAGTCCTGGAGACATTGTATTGGTTTATACCCCGGTCCGAAAGGTCGGTCTTTCAGAGAAGCTCTTAAGAAGGTATTTTGGTCCCTATCAAGTGTTGCGCCGTTTATCTGACGTTACCTATGAAGTGCAAGATTTCGATGCTGCCTCCCGAAAAAGAAAACCAAAAGACGTTGTCCATGTTTTACGTATGAAGCCGTACCATGATCCGACGAAGCAGTCAGAAAGTGAAGATGGACGAAATCCAGGTGTCGTTCTTCCGGAAGAGAAGGCAAAAGAAATTTACAATTGACCTTTGACCCACTCCAGATCTAAATAGCAGTAAGACGCTGTCTTTTTGAGAAAGAAGCAATGCCGCATAAAGAAGATTAGCCAACGAGCTCAGTTTCCGAATGGTCAAAGCGCGATCCAGACCCGAAGATTGTGGGTTCGATGCTTGCCATGGTGGTTGATCCAAAGTACGGATTTTTAATTTAAAAATGTTATTTATTGTTTCCTTATGTTCTTGAACATTCTAGATCTTTCTTTAATATGTAAATTAGTTATTTCTCGAATATTCTGTTCGGGTATAAATGCTGATACCCACTAGCTATAGGCAACTTCCTGATCTTGTAAAGTTGCGAGTTGCTACTTAGCTTCAATAAATTCATCTGTTAAGTTAAGCGGTGTGTTCATTCGAATCTTCGTGACAATATCACAAGGAAAACAGTATCACATTGGGATATCAAATAATGTAATTAAGTGCGCGTAAGAGGTATTAAACATAATTAAGGTACGTTTATGAGCAATAATAACAAAGTTTAATATAGTGAGAAAGTATAAAATAAACAGAACAAAAATAATTTTGAAAATTGTATTAAAATATCACATGGAAAACGGTATCACATTGTGATATCAAATAATGTAATTAAGTACACTTAAGAGGTATTAAATACAATTGAAGTACTTGGTTTTTGGGATAGAGTGCGAAATCCAAGTCTTCCTTGCACGTGACGACCTGTCCAGGAACTCGTCGCCGTCGTCGTGATACCGCAGCAGAAATGTCAGTACTGCTCCTAAGCGTTGAATTTTGTGTTCGGTTGACAGTTTCGACTCATACATCTGACAGAGCTGACGATAAATTTAAATTGATGCAAAGCTTTGGGAATTGAAGATCACCAACCGAACCTTGCAGGCGGCGAGAGAAGGAATTAGAGTTTCCATTTCGAACCAATGCTACCACGTTACTGGAATGTTGCGGGACTTGTCCAGCTGGCATATGATTAATACGTCATAGATATGTTACGCACGTGCAATGACAAGGCTAATTACGTTTACTTTAAAGGGGAAAACATAGGGAAACGTACTTTCTGCATTCTCCTCGTAAATACAACATCCAATGGCAAAGTCTTACCATAAAGACAGATATGATGTACAGTACTGTTCAAAATATTGTTCCTCGATTACAGCTATTCATGAAGAATGACGGCGGATATATTGAACATTTGTTCTGAAAAACATAGTTTTTGCTTAGTCATAATTTGCTATACTGATTATTGTTTTTCTTAATCGCTTTTCTTCTCCCATAAAGCGCCATCTGTTGGGCATTTTTAAAACTTTTGTGATTACAATAAAACCCTATGTCATTCCAAGTATATGTGCCATATTTACCTCTCTACTTGCATTATTCCATGAATTATTACTTTTCAAACGTATACTAATTTTGGGATCACTCGGTATTTTGAGCAAACCACGCCATGCACTTTTTAAAATTTTTGTTTTCGAAACTGATGCGATAGCCACACCGCTTCCGGCCGCCATGTTTTTTTTTTCTTGGCGATCTTAGCAAAAGCCCCATTTTCAGAAAGTCGCCAAATAAAATGGCGGCCGAAAATGGGGTTTCTGAAAATCACTAAAAAAAAAATAAATAAATAAAAACATGGACGGCACCACATGGCAAAATAAGACAAATACTCACACAGCATAAAATTTACAGATTGAAACTACTGAAATAGGTATATAATCCCACAAAATTAAAAAATTCTTAAAAACAATTGAAATTTAACAATTTTAACACACAAGAAATGATAAAATTCTGTAAAACAATTTTACAAAAATGTTTACATTTTTAAGGGGAGAACCCCCTCAACCCCCCCCTATTTATTAAATAATAATTTTAAAAACATAATTGAAAAAAAGTAAAAAAAAACAATTATTTAAATATTTTTAAACAGTTAAAATTTTAAACATTTTGAGGGGGAGAAACCCCCCTCAACCCCCGTTAATGATACAAGAATACATATTACAACCAATAAATACATATTACCGAAAAATTATACATTTTACGAATCTTTACTGTTTTGATAATTCAAATCTTTATAAATAAATTAATTAATACAACTAAAAATTCTATAACACAAATAAAAATTCTTTAGAACAAATTAAAAATTCTTGAGATATCCCTCTTAACCCCTTCCCCCCTTAATGATATATTAATACAAATTTCATACATTAAAAACGTATTACAAACACAAATATATTAATAAACATTAATAAAAAAAAATTAAGGACATACCATGTGCTACCTTTCGCAAAGACCCCACGAATTATCCCTTCAGAACCTCCTGATACTTCTTTACCACGTTGAAAATCGTTACAACATCCATAACTAAAACAACAAAATTGTACAACCTCACCTACAACCATGCGACCATGACTCCACGTTGAACCCGAAATCCACGCGAAAAAGGCGGGTTGTGACGTCACAAATCATGTGCAACAATGGGTCTTAGATTAAGATCCAGGGTTGCCACTACAAAGGTACAATGCTAAAAGTTGCCAAAAGTAACCAACGACGTCATACATCTCCCCAAAAAATTTCCAAGTTTAGCGACAAGAACCGCGGTGTGTATCGAATCTGTACCTTGCAATGCTTCCTATTTCCTCTTATACCTAGTATACTATCCATTTGAAGGAAGTAAAATTATTCCTATCATATGACGTGGATGAAATAAAATATCCAATTTAAAATTTTACAAAGATGAATGATTAAACATACAAGGTCTTAAAAATTACAGCAAGAAAAAAATATCGATTATTTTTTTAACCAAAAGATTAACTAAATATTGCTGTAGAAATCTCTCTTTAATGAAAGAAAAATAAACCAGCATTTTACAAGAGGAAAAATTAATCAAATATACTTTC
The DNA here is from genome assembly GCA_032207245.1 of Pardosa pseudoannulata. Lineage (NCBI taxonomy): Eukaryota > Metazoa > Arthropoda > Arachnida > Araneae > Lycosidae > Pardosa > Pardosa pseudoannulata. Next base: position 77,766,038 of record CM063497.1, on the reverse strand, counting down.
AGATAATACTCGTTGCTGAACTATGAAATATTTTTCATTAAAAAAATTCACAATCTCGGATAATTAAAAGAAACCAAAAGATGAAAAAGGTGAACAAATCAGGATATGAAACATCAAAATCACAGTATTTGATATTATTATTTTAAAAAGAATTTCCAATACAATAATTTAATAAAACTTAAAATAGTTTTGTTCTCTTTTGCATTTTTATATTTAATATCCTTATGACAAAGATAATAATGATAATTTACTTTTTATAAATGAATTGAAATTCAGCAAATTTTGTGTAAAATGTATACCTGTTGTTTTTTCTACCTACTTTTCTTTTTTCTTAATGCAAGGTCAGAAAACTACTTCTTAAGTAACACATAAACTGATATTTAGTTGCTTATTTGTCGTATATTCTGTTCTAAATATGGATAATTAGAAATATGTTCTAATTTAGAAAATTCCGAATGAAAGAAATAATTTTCTTTTTCTATATG
>CM063497.1:77680553-77755553 GCA_032207245.1 Pardosa pseudoannulata | reverse complement strand
TATAAATTACTCTTAAATTACTCTTAAATTACTCTTAAATTACTCTCCTGACATATATATATATATATATATATGTATGTATGTATGTATGTATGAATATATATATATATATATATATATAAATATATGTATGTATATAAATATGTGTATGTATGTATGTATATATATATGTATGTATATATATATATATGTATATATATGTATATATATATGCATATATATATATATATTTATATATGCATATGTATATATATATGCATATATATATGTATGTATATATATGTATATATATATATATATATATATATATATATATGTATATGTATATATATGTATATGTATATATATATATATATGCATATGTATATATATATATATATATATGCATATGTATATATATATATATATATATATATATATATTATATATATATATATTATATATTGGGGTAGCGCTTCGAGCTTCCACGACACAGGTCCGAGATTCGATCCCCGAGCTGGGCAATGTTACTCAGTCTTTATATATATATATAGATGAACTGAGAACCAAACTATATAACTATAGCACTGGGGGTTTATATATATATATATATATATATATATATATATATATATATATATATATGTATATATATATATTTACATATATATATGAATGAATATGTATATATATATATATGCATATGTATATATATATATATATATATATATATATATATATATATATATATGTATATATATATATATATATATATATATATATATATATATATATATATATATATATATATATATATATATATATATATATATATATATATATATATATATATATATGAGGCCCAGTGAAGTTGGGGTAGCGCTTCGAGCTTCCACGACACAGGTCCGAGATTCGATCCCCGAGCGGGGCAATGTTGACTTAGCCTTTTTCCATCGCTTCAGTGGGTAGATGAAACTGAGTAACCAAACGTGTTGGGAACTAAGCACTGGGAGTTATAATATATATATATATATAATATATATATATATATTATATATTATATAGATATATATATATGGGTTAAATTATTTAAATACTATTGACTTATCTGGACTACGTCGCTTGCAGACAACCATGTGACTCACTACAAACAACCTAAACCTGATGTTGCGCTCTTTATGATGAGGTACACGCAACCAATGAGATCATTAGTTGTCACTGGCGTAATAAAGAAAAGAGGTAAATATATTCAACCACGCCTCGTCGGAACTGTGAATCATGATTATTCATTACAAACTCGAGCCTTTTATGATATAATTGTGACGACATTCAATCAATTATTTTCCTCGATATCTACTGAAGATAGTAATCAATCTATTTAATTTTGTAGAATTATGGTTTGCAATAATGGAGAGGTGGACATCATAAAAAATTTTTGTAAATTAATTATTTACTACAGTAAAATTTTGCAGTCATACGTGTATCACTCCTTGATAGTTAAGTAATCAATATTATGAAATATTTCATTAATTATTAAAATATTTATCAAGCATTTTTTTGTTAGTTTTCTCTTTGTATCTAGTTATTACTTTAATTGACCATAGTACTTTTTTAAGACTTAAAATCTTCATTATAACAGACTTTACCGATTTAACATTAAACAAAAACAATTTTTAGTAAAATTAGTTTTAATCACTCTTTTGTTTTAAAAAAGTATTGAGTTTTTGTCATTTCAAAATGTATATTTTAGCCGAACGGTGGACGAAGGGTAGAGCAATGCCCTTCGGTATCGGAGTTCGAATCCAGCTGTTGGCATGGATGTTCGTAGCTGTCTGGAATTGGCTTTAAACAGTAGGTCCCGTCTCATTAGTACTCGTGCGGAAGGCAGAATACTGTAACGTTCCCAACCAAACCAAATGTTAATTTTTTTAATTAGCATCATCGCATTACAGCATTACATGCGAAAAAGAATGTAAATTTATCTATGTTTATTAAACAACAAGAAAAGAAAATACAAATCGAATATTTTAAACAAATAGATAACAGTAGCAATCATACTAAAAAATTGAAGGAAATATATAATATATTATATACAAACTATTGAAAATAAAAACATAAATTTTAAATTAATGAATCCTTTTGCTGTACATCACATATGATATAGACATCTAAGTATCTATATGCTTGTATATCGTATGTTCTACACTAAGATACAAAATGTAAAATATATTAAAATTTGTACATAAAAATATTTGAATATAGAACCTGTAAAACTATATAATCATTGTATTTAAAATCATAACATTTCAAGAAACTGTAAATGCATTGTTTATTTTTTTACGCAACAGGCGATATTGACATTATCCTTAAGCCTATACAGTGCTGTAAAGCTGTTACCCATTTAACACCACCCGAGGAGGACGTGTAGCTTAAGTTATGCTACAGACGAGAGTTACATTATCCGCGCTGGATCCTCGTGATTCAGAAGAAGGGACCAATCAAAAGATCCCCAGGTTTGGTCTGCCACCCCCCGAGATATCGTTTGAGAACTTGAAGGACATTTTGATCACGACTACATTTTAAGTGCTCTAGTCACCTTTAGCGAACACGGTGGGTTCTTGGCCGGCTCGAGCCCGAATATGCAACCTTCCAGTTACTAGTTCGCTGACTTTGCTGACTTAGCTACCGCGGCTCAATCCCGATCCTAAGATTCCCGATTTTCAGGTTTACTGTAAACTGATTGGCGAAGTATTGGCGAAATCAAAAGACTCGCGCCAAAAGATTGGCGTAAGTCTTCTGATAAAACTAGAATTGTTTAATTAAAATTTAATTAATCAATTTATATTTGAAAAACTGTTTAACATTAAGGGTCATCCACTACAAATTTTAAAAATGTAATTTAACTTGAGTGGAGGAATTAAAAGAATTATATTAACCCTCTGACTGGATCACACCGATTAAAAAAATCTCCAAAAATACGCTAAAGGTTTATTGTGTCAATGGCCAAAGCGTTCTATGATTTTTTACTTCACCCTTTGTCGACTAGAATGGGATACGTGAAACCCACCCCCGTTATTGTCCCTTTATCTTCCGGTTATAAATAAATATATAAAGAGATATTATACATTGTTAATTTTTAGTACACATAAAAGCTCGTCGAGTCTCGATGATCATCCCATAAGAAATAATGGATTCTATAAGTACAAATAAAAATATTCTTTAAGAATTATTTATATTTTTTTACGAAAGTTATCCACGATATTTAAGGGGTGCAATTAAAGATACATCTGTTATTGCAAACGAAATACTTCGAAATAGAGATTTACAAAGCCCTGCAAAGTTATCAGCGTCTTTCTGCCTCAAGGAGTAGGAGTGCATCCCTCAATAAATGTCAGTCAAAGAGGGATGCAGTTTCTAAACAATCCACCTGACCCTCCTACCTCAAACACTGGCAGAAATGTACATTTCATCCATTTTCGGAACGTTTTTGGAGGTCGAAAATTGTACGTGACAACCGCTTTGAAGATATCATCGGTTTGGCAGAATTGTACGTGCGAACCGCTTAGAGGGTTAACAATTGAAAATTTGATCAAGCTATATAAATCCCCTATATAACAATAGCCTAAGTTATCTGTCCGTCTGTCCTCGAATTTATGAAGCGATTATACCTAGAATGAATAGGGGTATCCATATTGGATTCTTGATGAATTAGGGTTAGCAAAATTCAAAGCGAGTCTTTAAAAAGTTCGAAATTCAGCCCTCTCCCCCTTTTCGAGCGTTTAATGTCATTATATCAAGCGTTATTTTTCCCAGGTAAGAGCAGGCGATTAAGTTTATCCCATAATAAATAGGTAAAAATAACACATTTTTCTAGCATTATGACGTCATTCCTCTCATTTAATCATTTCTTATTTTAAATTATTTAAAGATCGTCTGCATTATGTTCATACGTGTTATGACTGAACTTAGATATTACATAAATAATTGTCTTTTCTATTTGGCTTCAATAATAGATTAAGTATATATGTGGCATTTTTAAATTTAATCATCGATTACTTTTTGCTGACATGAAAATTTTATCAACGGTATTAACAACAAATTCTTTCTTCGCAGGCTTTCAGTTATGATTTTTCTGCCTTTACCGACTGAGCTACCGCGGATCCTAACTGCATTGTAGACAGTGTTTTTTTTAACTTGCGTGCACAGTAAATTAAAAACTATTGCACATGTTGATTTCAAATTTTAACTGTAAAATCATTACAGACCTACGACAAAACTCTTACTTTTCCCATTCTTGTTTAATTTATAATATGAAATTTTTCTATTTTTCTCAGATTTTAGTTTTTTTCTAAACTTTCTGCTCGAGCATATGCGCAAATCTAGTTTTCAAGTGTACACATCATCTTTAAACCTTCAAAAATTCGATTTTTTTTTACTTTTACATCTTTTAAATCATTGGACAATCTTGAATCGTTTGAAAAAAAACTCCATTGAGATATTCGAATCCGATTTGCTTACAAAAGCAAAAACTATTTATGAAAATTACTTTGCGTTGGTGTAGTCTGTAGGCAGTATGATATAAAAATTATAAAAAATTTAAAACAAGATCTCACTTTTCACTTTATAGAAGAAGCTTTGTACTTTTTAGAAACAAAATAAATTCAGCAATAATAACAGTAAGAACAAATGCTGAAAATGCAATGTATACACTATAATAATTAAACACAAATTAAAGTTGAAAAATAAGAAAAAATCTCCCTTTCGAGTTATTTAAAAGTGTTACAAAAAAAAAGTATTAATGAAATTTATTTTGCATTGTTGTAATCTGTGATCAGTATGACATAAAAAGTATAAAATATTTTTCGAACACTATCTCACTTTTCATTATACAAACGTAAGATATTTTATACAAACAAAATAAATTAATTATAGAAAACTAGAAACCAAATGCTAAAAATCAACGTATTTACGATAATAATTGAAAAAGATATAATAAAAGTAAAAAAGTTTTAAAAAAATTTCTATTTAATGCTGCCTAAAGGTGATGACCCTTAAAGCAAAATCATTAACATTACTTGAACTAACCGTAAAAGAAATACATTTAATTAAGAATAAAAATAAAAGAAAGTATGCTCTATTAATGCTTCCTCTAAAAACAATATTACCTAATGAAGATTATAAGCTTTGTTTACATTTTCAGATTCATAAACCTTGATAGAAATACGTTGAATTACGAAAAAGAAAAAAATAAGTATGCTCTATCAAAATTTTCTCTAAAAGAAATATTAATTAATGAAGATTATAAGTATTGTATATCATTCCAGACTCATAAACCATGATAGAAATACTTTTAATTAAAAAAAAATGAGTATGCTCTATTAATGCTTTCTCTAAAAGAAATATTACGTAATGAAGATTATAAGCATTGTTTACTTTTCTTGATTAATAAACCTTGATAAAAAATAAGTTTAATTAACAAAAAGAAAAAATAAGTATCCTCTATTAATGATTACTCTAAAAGAAATATTTCCCAATGAAAATTATAAGCATTGTATAACTTTTCCTTATTCATAAACTTTGATAGAAATACGTTTAATTACGAAATAGAAAAAAATTAGTATACTTTATTAAAGCTTCCTCTAAAAGGAATATTACCTAATGAAGATTATGACCATTGTTTACATTTCTTGATTCATAAATTTTGATAGAAATACGTTTGATTGCAAAAAAGAAAAAAATAAGTATGCTCTATTAAAGCTTCCTCTAAAAGAAATATTACATAATGAAGATTATAAGCATTGTTTACATTTTTTGATTCATAAACCTTGATAAAAAATACGTTTAATTACGAAAAAGTCATCAATCAATATTTCTTCTAGAGTTGGTATTGATAGAGCATATTTATGTTTTCGTAGTTAAACGTATTTCTATCAGGGTTTATGAATCTGAAAATTTAAACAATGCTTATAATCTTCATTAGGTAATATTGTTTATCGGGGAAACATTAATAAAGCATACTTTATTTTATTCTTATTCTTAATTAAATGTATTTCTTTTACGGTATATTTCTTTTAAGGTTGATAAAAAATACGTTTAATTAACTAAAAGAAAAAATAAGTATGCTCTATTAATGCTTCCTCTAAAAGAAATATTACCTAATGAAGATTAAAAGCTTTGTTTACATTTCCTGATTCATAAACCTTGATAGAAATACGTTTAATTACGAAAAAGAAAAAAACAAGTATGCTTTATTAAAGCTTAATCTAAAAGAAATATAACATAATGAAGATTATGAGCATTGTATAATTTATTCATAAACCTTGAAAAAAGTACGTTTAATTGCGAAAAAGAAAAAAATAAGTATGCTGTATTAAAGCTTCCTCTAAAAGAAATATTACATAATGCAGATTATAAGCATTGTATAGCCTTTCCTGATTCCTAAAACGTGATGGAAATACGTTTAATTACGAAAAAAAAATATCGTTATTAATGCTTCTTCTAGAAGAAATATTATCTAATGCAGATTATAAGCATTGTACAGCTTTCCTGATTCATAAACCGTGATAGAAATACGTTTAATTACGAAAAAAATAAGTATGCTCCATTAATGCTTTCTCTAAAAGAAATATTAATAAATGAAGATTATAAGTATTATATAGCATTCCGGAAACATAAACCGTGATAGAAATACGTTTAACTAGGAAAAAAATGAGTATGCACTATTAATGCTTTCTCTAAAAGAAATATTACGTAATGAAGATTATAAGCATTGTTTACATTTCTTGATTCATAAACCTTGATAAAAAAATACGTTTAATTACGAAAAAGAAACAAAGTAGTGTGCTTTGTTAAAGCTTCCTCTAAAAGAAATATTACCTAATGAAGATTATGAAAATTGTATAGCTTTTCTTGATTTATAAACCTTGATAGAAATACGTTTAATTTGGAAGAAGAAAAAAATAAGTATGGTCTATTAAAGCTTTCTCTAAAAGGAATATTGCCTAATGAAGATTATAAGCACTGTTTACATTTTTTGTGCCATAAACTTTGTTAGGAATACGTTTAATTACGAAAAAATAAGTATGCTCTTTTAAAGCTTCCTCTAAAAGAAATATTACCTAATGAAGATTATAAACATTGTTTACAATTTTAAAAGAAATATTACCTATTGAAGATTATAAGAATTGTAATTATAAACCTTGAAAGAAATAAAAAGGAAAAAAATAAGTATGCTCTATTAAAGCTTCTTCTAAAAGAAATATTACTTAATGAAGATTATACGCATTGTATAGCCTTACCTGATTCATAAACCTTGATAGAAATACGTTTAATTTCGAAAAAGAAAAAATAAGTATGCTCTATTAAAGCTTCCTCTAAAAGAAATATTACCTAATGAAGATTATAAGCATTGTACAGCTTTCCTGATTCATAAACCGTGATAGAAATACGTTTAATTACGAAAAAAATGAGTATGCTCTATTAATGCTTCCTCTAAAAGAAATATTACATAATGAAGATTATAAGCATTGTACAGCTTTCCTGATTCATAAACCGTGATAGAAATACGTTTAATTACGAAAAAAATGAGTATGCTCTATTAATGCTTCCTCTAAAAGAAATATTACATAATGAAGATTATAAGCATTGTACAGCTTTCCTGATTCATAAACCGTGATAGAAATACGTTTAATTACGAAAAAAATGAGTATGCTCTATTAATGCTTCCTCTAAAAGAAATATTACGTAATGAAGATTATAAGCATTCTTTACATTTCTTGATTCATAAACCTTGATAAAAAATACGTTTAATTCCGAAAAAGAAAAAATTAGTATTCTTTATTAAAGCTTCCTCTAAAAGAAATATTACCTAATGAAGATTATAAACATTGTTTACATTTTATGATTTATAAGCCTTGATAGAAATACGATTAATTACGAAAACGAAAAAAATTAAGTATGCTTTATTAATGCTTCCTCTAAAAGAAATATTACCTTTCGAAGATTATAAGAATTGTATAGCCTTTCTTGATGTCATAAACTTTGATAGAAATACATTTAATTACAAAAAAAAAATAAGTATGCTCAATTAAAGCTTTCTCTAAAAGAAATATTACCTAATGAAGATTATAAACATTGTTTACATTTTATGATTTATAAGCCTTGATAGAAATACGATTAATTACGAAAACGAAAAAAATTAAGTATGCTTTATTAATGCTTCCTCTAAAAGAAATATTACCTTTCGAAGATTATAAGAATTGTATAGCCTTTCCTGATTTATAAACCTTGATAGAAATACATTTGATTGCAAAGAAGGAAAAAATAAGTGTGCTCTATTAAAGCTTCTTCTAAAAGAAATATTACCTAATGAAGATTATAAACATTGTTTACATTTTTTGATTTATAAATCTTGATAGATATACTTTTAATTACGAAAACGAAAAAAAAAATAAATATGCTTTATTAATGCTTCGTCTAAAAGAAATATTACCTTTTGAAGATTATAAGAATTGTATAGCCTTTTCTGATTTATAAACCTTTATAGAAATACGTTTGATTGCAAAGAAGGAAAAAATAAGTATGCTCTATTAAAGCTTCTTCTAAAAGAAATATTACTTAATGAAGATTATAAACATTGTTTACATTTTTTGATTTTTAAGCCTTGATAGATATACTTTTAATTACGAAAACGAAAAAAAAAATAAGTATGCTTTATTAATGCTTCGTCTAAATGAAATATTACATTTTGAAGATTATAAGAATTATATAGCCTTTACTGATTTATAAACCTTGATAGAAATACGTTTGATTGCAAAGAAGAAAAAAATCAGTATGCTCTATTAAAGCTTCCTCTAAAAGAAATATTACCTATTGAATATTATGAGTATTGTATAGCTTTTTATTATTCATAAACCTTGATAGAAATACGTTTAATTACGAAAAAGAAAAAAAATAAGTAAGCTCTATTAAAGCTTCCTCTAAAATAAATATTACCTATTGCAGATTATGAGCATTTTTAACATTTCTTGATTCATAAACCTTGATAAAAATACGTTTAATTACGAAAAAGAAAAAATAAGTATGCTCTGTTAATGCTTCCTCTAAAAGAAATATTACCTAATGAATATTTTAAGCATTGTATATCCTTTCCTGATTCAGGAACCTTGACAGAAATATGTTTAATTACAGAAAAAAAAACTAAGTATACTCTATTAATGTTTTCTCTAAAATAAATATTTCCTAATGAAGATTATAAGCATTGTATAGCTTTACTTGATTCATAACGTTTCTTGCCGTAACGAAATTTTCCCCTGAAAATCTTATTAACAATATTGGAGAAATTTTTTCCTAATTGAGCTTTTTATTTTATATTGAATTAAATAGGGTATTATTTCTTCTCAACTGAAAAGGTACAAAACCCTTCCACATTACACCCAACTGTTTATTTAGTAGCATGGTATTATGCAGATCTGTAATCCCAAGCTACACAATTCTCTCTACTGTAGACTATCTTTTGCAGATTTCACGGTAAGTGATTGTTTCAATACACCCTAATCCTTTGGTAACACGCTCGACATGGTAATGAATAACCGTGAATCATCGTTCCTGTGGGGAATGCGCACGTTACATTTACCCCTTTTTTTCTTTACTCCAGATACATGGGATGATCTCACTGGTTGCGTGTATTGTATCACATGATAAAGCAAGAAGGTATACAATCTATTTATACATGGATTCGAATGTCAGTCGTAATGAGTCATTCCGTTGTCTGGAGAATAATAAACGAAGTCAAGATAAGACAATATAATTTATAAAAAATTCTACACACGCACACACACACACACGCATATATATACATATAGCATATATTAGATATATATTTATATATATATATATATATATATATATAATAATATATATATTATATATATATATATATATATATATATATATATATATATATATATATATATATGTATATATATATATGTATATATTATATTTATATATATATATGTATATAAATATATATATATATATATTGTTTATATTTTATATTTATTTTACTGTCTGAAATCCATCATAATTTAGATTTAAGATATTCGTCAATATAAAGGGTATTAGAAATATTAATTAGGACTGGTTGTGATATTTAAAGTTATTTATATTTTATATGTATTTTACTGCCTGGAACACACAAGATAGATTTAAGATATTCATCAATATAAAGGGTCTTAGAAATATTAATTAGGATGGGCCGTGATATTCAAAGCTTTTTATGTTTCATATTAATTTTACTGTATGGAATCCATAACTTAGATTTAAGATATTCATCAATATAAAGGGTATCAAAAATATTTATTAGGACGAGTTGTGATATTCAAAATTGTTTATATTTCATATTTATTTTACTGTCTGAAATCCATAACTTAGATTTAAGATATTCATCAATATAAAAGGTAACAGCTATATTTATTAGGACGAGTTGTGATATTCAAAGTTGTATATACTTACTTCACAGTGATTTTACTGTCTGGAATCCATGATAACTTAAATTTAAGATATTCATCAATATAAAGGATAACATAAATATTAATTAGGAGGGATGTAATATTCAAAGTTGTTTATATTTCATATTTATTTTACTGTCTGGAATCCCTAAGTTTGATTAAAGATATTCATCAATATTAAAGGTATCAGAAATACTAATTAGGATGGGCAGTAATATTCAAAGTTGTTTATATTTCATATTGATTTTACTGTCTAGACTCCATAATAACTTAAATCTAAAATATTCATCAATATAAAGGATATCATAGATTAATTTTTCGGACTCCAGACAATAAAATAATTATGAAATATTGTTTATATTTTAAAATATTTCGCATTCTTTGTCTGTATTTTTGATACAGTTTTCAGTTGGAATTCAAAGTTTGGATATTTTTATAAAAGACTTATTTTATTGTCTGAAAACCATGATAACTTAAATTCAGATATTCATGCTATAAAGGATTATTCAGATGACACTTCGGGATATTCAAAGTTTTTTATATTTCATACATTTTATTTTAGTGGAAAACTCCTGATAAGTAGATTTTAAATATTCATCAATATTAAGGATATCAGACTGAAATTCGGGATATTCAAAGAATTTCTTGTTATTTTATTGTCAGAAAACCATGATAACTTAGATTTAAGATATTCATCAATATTAAGGATATCAGAAATTAAAATTCGGGATATATTTCAAATTTTTTTATATGTCTTACTTATTTTACTGTCTGAAAACCATGATAACTTAGATTTAAGATATTCATCAATTTATGGATATCAGAAATATTACTTCGGGATATTCAAAGTTTTTTATATTCATACTTATTTTATTGTCTGAAAACCATGATAACTTAGATTTAAGATATTCATCAATATTAAAGGATATCAGAAATACCTACTTCGGGATATTCAAAGTTTTTTATATTTCATACTTATTTTTAGTGTCTGGAATCCAAGATAACTTACATTTAAGATATTCATCAATATAAAGGATATCAGAAATATTATTTAGGATTCTGAGCCATGATATTCAAAGTTCTTTATATTTCATACTTGTTTTAGTGTCTGGAATCCAAGATAACTTACATTTAAGATATTCATCAATATAAAGGATATCAGAAATATTATTTAGGATTCTGAGCCATGATATTCAAAGTTCTTTATATTTCATACTTGTTTTACTGTCTGGAATCCCAGATAACTTAGATTTAAGATATTCATCAATATAAAGGGTATCAGAAGACAGACTTTACTTTATATACTCTGGTATTGCAAAAAGTCAAAATTTAGAGACATTTGTTACCAAAGTGATAAAATAAAAAAAATGGTTAAATTCATTATTTATAAAAATTTTTAAAAAAAATCTTTCGTTTTTTTAATACTAGGCTAGGACTTTAATTACGTGCAACTAAAAAATGTTTTTCTAGGAACATTTCTTATAAAAAAAATTGATCAGTTAAGAGATTAATGATTTTTAAAGCAATTTCAGTATTTCTCTTTTCCTACTGCGAAATAAAACGAAACAGTAGGAGATGCAGAATATGTTCAGAGGGGAAAAGTGGAAAAAAATTAGTTTGTAATGGAAGCGGTAGTTCATCCATCTTCTGCGAAACAAAGGAAATTGAGGGAAAGCTCCAATCATCTCCACAGTGAGTGGTATGATGATTTGTGCAGTAATAAAGAACGTGATTTGCCTGGGGGATGAAATCAGTGATATCGCTTTCAAGTCCAGTTCTCTGTGGTAGAACCGTATCAGCACGGTGCCAGTGATAGGTGCAGAATATGATGCTTAATAATAATAAGTTCAGTTTGCCTTCGTGTCGAATAAGTTCAGTTTGCCTTTTTCCGAATCTAATACATCCAGCTGACTCTCCAAGTACACGACGGTTGTCAGAGCAGTGTCAAGGCGTGGTAACTGATGTAATTATCAAAAACAAAAGTGTTATCTGACACACCCAAATGTCCCCAATCCCCTAATTACATAACATACATTCAGATACACATATGGATATATATTAACTAGCATATAGCCCGTCATATGATAGGATCAGTAAAATTTTTAATTTTCCAGAATTGTAAAGTACCCTATGAGGAAGGAAAAAAATAGTTTGTTTTTTGGCTGAGAATTATCTGGCTCAATAGTTTGTTTATCTTCATACTACTCTAAAGTCTCCCGATTCTGTGTATGCAGTTTAGAATCACATTGAATTCATTTAGAAAGATAATTCAAAATTATCAAAATCCTTACCTACGTTGAAATTATCGTAAAGTTCTTCCCGATTCTTTTGCCACAGTAATTAATGAAAGTAAGGGAATGAAACTATCATTTCCACTACACCCTGGAGATAAATTATTCTTTTTAAACCTTTCTCGGTTTGGATTTTGCTAACCCTAACTCATCAAGAATCCAATATGGATGCCTCTATCCATTCCTGGTCTTTTTACCACCGCGGAATGTAATTGGTTCAAAGATGTGGGTTCGGGGAAAATCTTCCGAAGCTTGCCTAAGGTCTTCAGCTATAATCGGGAGGCGATGTGAAATAGCGAAAGGTACAGTTAAATCCCAAACGGCGAGCGAGCTAGAGCAGTGATACAGCCATCAGCGATCGGGCTGTTTGAATGCCCTCGATATTGAATGTACACTTATTGGATCAAAGAAATCTTTGAGATTGAAGATCCCGATTTCAAGTTATTCCGGTTCACTGAAAAAAAGACTGTGTTTCAAACATAAATTACAAAAGCGAAACTACACAACACACATTCAGATACACATATGGATATATATTAACTAGCATATGGCCCGTCATATGACGGGATCAGTAAAATTTTTAATTTTCCAGAATTGTAAAGTACCCTATGAGGGAGGTAAAAAAATGGTTTAATTTTAAGCTGAGAATTATCTGATATACTCTCAATAATTTTCCCTCTCGCGCGATAACGTAGATCGCCAGAAGACATCTTAAATGTTCCACATAAAGTAATATTTTTCAAGTTATTGCACTCGTTTGACGTCCGATTCGCGTATTTTACCCGCGTTCTTTATACAAACACAAACCAGAAAATTTGTTATTGGAGATTATCAAGTCTCTATCCAGGTCTTCGGTTATATATTCCAATAATATCTCGATAATGTAGCACTGTGATCAAGACCGGAAATTCATCGACTGAAACTGGTGGAGATAACTTGGTTGTTCCCGCACCTCCGCACTTTGTTTATTGGAATAATGTTGGAAAGTCCTTTTTCCGTTGGGATATATCAAAGGTCCTATAAATTGGCCTTGAGAACTTAATAGCGATAACGAATTACACCGGTCACGACCGGAGAACCCACTGTTCGTAATTCGCACTGTTTTATTGAACTGATATTGGGATATATCAACGACTGCTTGATCGCAACAGTCAATGATACATGAATGTGTTGATATATTTTGATAGCTCACTGCTTGATTGTTCATCGTTGTATAACAACCACTGCATATTATATATATATATATATATATATATATATATATATATATATATATATATATATATATATATATATATATATATATTCATACATATATACAATGAAGCACTGAACTGTGTTCATATGGCTGCGAGGCCTTCCAGGTATGTCGTGCTGGTGGTGGGCAGATCGTTAAGTATTGAAACACTCCGTTCAGCCTGTCACCCTCAAAATACCCGGAATACGTCCGTAGCGCCACAGGCGCAATCCACGAGCGAACGCAGAAGATTGGGGCTGTGAAGAAGAATTTAGAAGACTACTGGATGCTTAGCGGACCTCTTGACACCGAAATTAGTGAGGGTTGTCCCGAACCAAATGCTTAGAAGACGATTGGAATTTTGATCGTTGTACCTTAAGGCAGGGAACCGAAGAGGCAAAAGAGAAAGACAGCAAATTTAGTGAGGCGTTTATCGTAATCCCGGGCCTCAGAATCATCATTCATAAGTCATCACGATGGGACTTAGTCTCACCCTGCGGAACCCTCCCCCCGTGACTCGGCGTGCTCAAAAAATATCCGCAATAATCTCACAATAGTTCAGGGGTGAAAAAGACCTAATTAACGATGACCTTGAAAGAAAAAAAGGGTGTAATGATGCTACTAATTAATAAGAATAATGAAAAGATTAAATTAAACTTCAGAAATTAGAGGTAGGCTAAAAAATGAACGGTGGTCCCCCTCTGTGAGGGGGTCCGTTCGGTTAAACTGCTGCCCTAGAGACTGTCCTTCGACTTATAAAAGCATTAACTAATACACTAAAATTAAATCGTGAATTATTAGCCTGCTACTGAACAGCAACTTAAATATTTTTAAAGCATGTCAGCCTTGAGTTATAAAAGAATGACTGTTTGTAAATTCTTGAAAAAGAATGATCATTTCACCGTTTTAGTACATGTATCTATTTCATTACATATTTTTGAAAATTTAATTTTGCACATAAATCTACAGACGCTGTTAGCACTTTTTTAGATCATTTTGGTTAGCGGTATTAAAAAATCTTTTGTTGCAAAATAAATAACTGCAACTGTACTATGTTTTTAAAATTAAAAATTATGGTCTGCGACTTGAGAGGTTTGTTTTTATTCAAAATGACGTTTTTAACGAAACAGCGGTTAACAGGCTATACTTATGTTCTTTCCAAAGAGAAATATTCATATTCTGTTACCAAAAACGATGTGCGAGTCATGGTTTTGTGATATCTTAAGCGTCTATAGGTAATATCGTCAAAAAGAAAGGAAAAAAATTCAAATTGGAGCCTAAAGTGGGACAAAAATTCCAAACAAGTATCCAAGAAAAACAACGAACTTCTTCGACTATTGCAAAGGTACGTTGTTTAATATTAAAAGAAAATCCACCTAGTCAAAGGACAGTTAAGAAATCCTTAAAATGATCGGTGCCCACTGTAAATAAAATGATAAGCGTTGATTTAAATCTTAAGAAAGCTAAAAAACGCAATGTGCGTCGTCTTTCTCTAAAGCATATCGCTGAACGCTGGACACGTTGCACAATTATGTATAAGAAGCATTTATTCAAAGAAAACTGGAAAAAAAATTGTCACAATAGATAAATCATGGGTGTATTTAAATGATTGTAACAAAAAAAAGGTTATTTTATTATCACAAAAGGGGAGAAAAAAATTAAGTACATAGTTCAAAGAATCGAAAGAAATTTCTTCTAAGGGATTAATGATTGTTGCTATATTTTCATATAATGGCAAATAAAGAGAGTTGAAAAAATGTCAAGATTAACTCCAAACACTATCAGAACATATTTTATCGCCAATTTTTCTGAATGAAATACCATCGTTTTACCCCCAATGCCATCAATCTGTGGAACTCCATCAAGACAAAGGTAGCAGTCACACATCGAAATCCACTGTAAATTTTCTAAAGGAAATGGAACAAAAACCTAGTATCAAGGCCATACACTTCACTGATATCCCTACTAAATCTCCCGATGTATCACCTATGCATTTTTATGCTTTCGGACTTTTAAAATCTGCATTATCCAAAGGTTATCCTACAGAATCTGGAAAGTTGTTCAGGAGGAATGGGATAGAATACCTCTTCTGACACTTCAAAAGGCATTATTATCCTCTAAATTACGGTATCGCAAGATAGTTCAGAATAAGATCTGTCAAATAGAGCACTTCAAACACAAGAATTTTATGTAATTTAATTTTGTGACTACAATATATATCGTCTAAAAATGTGTGAACAACGTCTGTATGTCAATTGATAAGGGGTCTTAGTTTACAAAGAAAGAAGGAATTGCAATTTATCTTATTATCGGAAAAGACGTTAAAAAATCCCATATTTTGCTAAACCGCTTGTATTATTAACTTGTTGAAACCTGTTAAAGAACTGCATTAATTTTTTTTCTTTCAGCTAAGTTTTTTAAATACTTTCTCATTTAACTGTGCATGTAAAAATAAGGTTGTACTTTTTATCTGGAAACTCTCTAAATCTGCAGAAACTAAAAAAATAACAAGTTATATGAGCAAAAAAAATTTTTTTCACTTTATTCTCAATTAGCGTTTTTGATGGGTTTAACTACCACTTTAAATCCATTGTGTTAAATAAAAATAATATTTTTTTAAAAACTTTTACTTTTTTTCAGTTTATTAGCACCTTTCTTCTTTCGACTCTTAGTTCGAATCAATTACTCAAAATGCAAATTTAACAGGATGTTTAACACGCGACTAAAATTTTTTTTGTGTGGGTTTTGCTCAACACAAGTTGAGAGCATTTTTTATTTGGCTCCTTTGTTCAACCAATGGTTTTGACAGGGTTAAGATTGTAAGTAACACGTTTTAAGAGTCTCGCAATATTTGCATAGTGTGTCAAATTCGAAGGGAAAACCTAATTTTTATATTTGTTTAAAATGTTTGGTTAAAATTGAATGCGAAAAACATGTTAGGGAAATTAAACATAATTTTTAACGTCCTTTTACATTAATCTTGGATATATACTAGAATGAATGATTCTTGTTTACCGTGTTTATTGCTATTAATTTTTCAGCGAGTAGTCACTACTAGCTTTTAAATTTCTCTTAAGACTGAAAATTTACATAAACCTGATACTACATTTGTCTCCCGGTATTATAATGATATTTTCTACTTTCCTGTAGCGAGTTTTGGAAATGTCAAAGTTCTAATTTGTAGATGTCAACATTATTAGTGAATAATCCGATCCAAAAAGGCAATTATGTAAGAATCCATAAATGTTAAAGGTCAAAGGATTTGCATGTAAATACTAATAAAAAGTGTTTAGATTTTTTGTATTTCATCTTTCTATACCCGATATGATTACCATGTTTATGGCTGTTAACATGTCGTCAAGTAGTCTTTTAAAATTTTAGTAAAGAAAGAAAATTTGTATGAACATCACCCGACGTTGTGTTTCGGTATTATAATATTTTCCTACTTTGATGTAGTCAGTTCTAGATATGTCACAGGATAATATGTACAACACATTCTAGTCACCATTATTTGTTATCAGAGCTAAAAAAAAAAGCAACCGTATAAGAATCAGTAATTGTGATAACTTAAAGGCTTTCAATATAAGAGCTAATAAAAAGTTTAGAATTTTCGTAAGCTTTGGATTTAAACCCGATCTGGTTACTATGTTTAAGGCTGTTAACATATCGATGAGTAGTCTCTGCTAGCTTTTAAATTTCTCGTAAGCAAAAAAAAAATTTCCATAAACATGATCCGACATTTGTCTCTGGTTATGCTAATATTTTCTACTTTGCTGTAGACAGTTCTGGATATGTCAAATTGATAATTTGTAGAACATGTACTAGTCAACATTATTCGTGAACAATCGGATTCAAAAAAACAATTATTTAAAAATTCATAAATGTTAAAGGTTAAAGGATTTGCATGTAAGTACTAATAAAAAGTGTTTATAATTTTTGTATTTTTTCTTTTTAATCCCAATCTGATTAAAATGTTTATGGCTGTTAACATGTCGTCAAGTTGTCTTTTAAAATTTTAGTAAAAAAAGAAAATTTGTATGAACATGACCCGACTTGTGTTTCGGTAATATAATATTTTCCTACTTTGATGTAGTCAGTTCTAGATATGTCAAAGGATAATATGTACCACACATGCTAGTCACCATTATTTGTTATCAGAGCTAAAAAAAAGCAACCGTATAAGAATCAGTAATTGTGATAAGTTAAAGGCTTTCAATATAAGAGCTAATAAAAAGTTTAGAATTTCCGTACTCGTTGGATTTAAACCCGATCTGATTACTATGTTTAAGGCTGTTAACATATCAATGAGTAGTCTCTGCTAGCTTTTAAATTTCTCGTAAGCAAAAAAAAAATTTCCATAAACATGATCCAGCAATGGTCTCTCGGTATTATAATAACATTTTCTACTTTGCTGTAGCCAGTTCTAGAGATGTCAAATTCATGATTTGTATAACATGTACTAGTGAACATTATTCGTGACCAATCAGATCCCAAACAGCAATAATGTAAGAATAAATAGATATTAAAGGTAAAGAATTTACGTGTAAGTGCTAATAAGAAATGTTTAGAATTATCGTACTTTTTCTTTCAAACCCGATCTGATTACCACGTTTATGGCTGTTAACATGTCGTCAAGTAGTCTTTTAAAATTTTAGTAAAGAAAGAAAATTTGTATGAACATGACCCGACATTGTGTTTCGGTATTATAATATTTTCCTACTTTGATGTAGTCAGTTCTAGACATGTCAGAGGATAATATGTACCACATATACTAGTCATCATTATTTGTGATTAGATCTAAAAAAGCAACCGTATAAGAATTAGTAATTGTGAAAGGTTAAAGGTTTAGCATGTAAGTGTTAATAAATTGGTTAGAATTTTCACACGTTTTGGATTTACAACCAATCTGATTACCATGTTTAAGGTTGTTAACATATCGAAGAGTAGTCTCTGCCAGCTTTAAAATTTCTCGTACCCAAGAAAAATTTACATAAACATGATCCGACATTTGTCTCTCGTTATCCTAATATTTTCTACTTTGCTGTATCCAGTTCTAGAGTTGTCAAAGTGATAATTTGTAAAACATGTACTAGTCAACATTATTCGTGAACAATCGGATTCAAAAAAACAATTATTTAAAAATTCATAAATGTTAAAGGTTAAAGGATTTGCATGTAAGAGCTAATAAGAAATGTTTAGAATTATCGCACTTTTTCTTTCAAACCCGATCTGATTACCACATTTACGGCTGTTAATATGTCGTCAAGTTGTCTTTTAAAATTTTAGTAAAAAAAAAAAAAATTTGTATGAACATGACCCGACATTGTGTTTCGGTATTGTAATATTTTCCTACTTTGATGTAGTCAGTTCTAGACATGTCAGAGAATAATGTGTACCACATATACTAGTCATCATTATTTGTGATTAGATCTGAAAAAACAACCGTATAAAAATCAATAATAGTGAAAGGTTAAAGGCTAAGCATGTAAGAGTTAATAAAATGTTTAAAATTTTCGCACGTTTTCGATTTACACCCAATCTGATTACAAAGGTTTAAGTCTGTTAACATATGGACGAGTAGTCACTACTAGCTTTCAAATTTCTCATAAGAATGAAAATTTACATAAACAGGATCCTACATTTGTATCTTGGTATTATAATGATATATTCTACTTTGCTGTAACCAGTATTTTAGTTGTCAAAGTGATAATTTGTAAAACATGTACTAGTCAACATTATTCGTGAACAATCAGATCCAAAACAGCAATAATGTAAGGATACATACATATTAAAGGTAAAGAATTTACGTGTAAGAGCTAATAAGAAATGTTTAGAATTATCGCACTTTTTCTTTCAAACCCGATCTGATTACCACATTTACGGCTGTTAATATGTCGTCAAGTTGTCTTTTAAAATTTTAGTAAAAAAAAAAAAAATTTGTATGAACATGACCCGACATTGTGTTTCGGTATTGTAATATTTTCCTACTTTCATGTAGTCAGTTCTAGATATGTCAAATAATAATATGTACCACACATACTAGTTATCATTATTTGTGATTAGATCTAAAAAAGCAACCGTATAAGAATTAGTAATTGTGAAAGGTTAAAGGTTTAGCATGTAAGTGTTAATAAATTGGTTAGAATTTTCACACGTTTCGGATTTACAACCAATCTGATTACCGTGTTTAAGGTTGTTAACATATCGAAGAGTAGTCGCTACCAGCTTTAAAATTTCTCGTACCCAAGAAAAATTTGCATAAACATGATCCGACATTTGTCTCTCGTTATGCTAATATTTTCTACTTTGTTGTATCCAGTTCTAGAGATGTCAAAATGATAATTTGTAGAACATGAACTAGTCAACATTATTCGTGAACAATTGGTCAAAAAAAAACAATTATTTAAGAATCCATAAATGTTAAAGGTTAAAGGATTTGCATGTAAGTACTAATAAAAACATGTTTGTAATTTTTGTATTTTATCGTTTTAATCTCGATCTGATTACCATGTTTATGGCTGTTAACATGTCGTCAAGTTGTCTTTTAAAATTTTAGTAAAAAAAAGAAAATTTGTATTAACATGACCCGACATTGTTTTTCGGTATTATAATTTTTTTCCTACTTTGATGTAGTCAGTTCTAGATATGTCACAGGATAATATGTACCACACATGTTAGTCACCATTATTTGTTATCAGAGATAAAAAGCAACCGTATAAGAATCAGTAATTGTGAAATGTTAAAGGCTTTCCATGTTTGTGCTAATAAAAAGTTTAGAATTTCCGTACTCGTTGGATTTAAACCCGATCTGATTACTATGTTTAAGGCTGTTAACATATCAATGAGTAGTCTCTGCTAGCTTTTAAATTTCTCGTAATCAAAAAAAATTTCATAAACATGATCCGACAATGGTCTCTCGGTATTATAATAATATTTTCTACTTTGCTGTAGACAGTTCTGGATATTTCAAATTGATAATTTGTAGAACATGTACTAGAGAACATTATTCGTGACCAATCAGATCCCAAACAGCAATAATGTAAGGATAAATAGATATTAAAGGTAAAGAATTTACGTGTAAGTGCTAATAAAAAGTGTTTAGAATTTTTGTATTTTTATTCTTTCAAACCCGATCTGATTACCACGTTTATGG
Organism: Pardosa pseudoannulata; assembly: GCA_032207245.1. NCBI lineage: Eukaryota > Metazoa > Arthropoda > Arachnida > Araneae > Lycosidae > Pardosa > Pardosa pseudoannulata. The sequence goes on along the minus strand of CM063497.1, from coordinate 77,734,382 downwards.
CTGTTAACATGTCGTCAAGTAGTCTTTTAAAATTTTAGTAAAGAAAGAAAATTTGTATGAATATGAGCCGACATTGTGTTTCGGTATTATAATATTTCTCTACTTTGATGTAGCCGGTCCTAGACATGTCACAGGATAATATGTACCACAAATACTAGTTATCATTATTTGTGATTAAATCTAAAAAAGCAACCGTATAAAAATCAGTAATTGTGAAAGGTTAAAAGTTTAGCATGTAAGTGTTAATAAATTGGCTAGAATTTTCACACGTTTCGGATTTACAACCAATCTGATTACCGTGTTTAAGGTTGTTAACATATCGAAGAGTAGTCTCTGCCAGCTTTAAAATTTCTCGTACCCAAGAAAAATTTACATAAACATGATCCGACATTTGTCTCTCGTTATCCTAATATTTTCTACTTTGCTGTATCCAGTTCTAGAGTTGTCAAAGTGATAATTTGTAAAACATGTACTAGTCAACATTATTCGTGAACAATCGGATTCAAAAAAACAATTATTTAAAAATTCATAAATGTTAAAGGTTAAAGGATTTGCATGTAAGTACTAATAAAAAGTGTTTATAATTTTTGTATTTTTTCTTTTTAATCCCAATCTGATTAAAATGTTTATGGCTGTTAACATGTCGTCAAGTTGTCTTTTAAAATTTTAGTAAAAAAAGAAAATTTGTATGAACATGACCCGACATTGTGTTTCGGTATTATAATATTTTCCTACTTTGATGTAGCTAGTTCTAGACATGTCAGAGGATAATGTGTACCACATATACTAGTCATCATTATTTGTGATTAGATCTGAAAAAACAACCGTATAAAAATAAATAATAGTGAAAGGTTAAATGCTAAGAATGTAAGAGTTAATAAAATGTTTAAAATTTTCGCACGTTTTGAATTTACACCCAATCTGATTACAAAGGTTTAAGGCTGTTAACATATCGACGAGTAGTCACTACTAGTCTTTTAAATCCGATCTGATTACTATATTTATAGCTGTTAACATGTTCTCAAGTTGTCTTTTAAAATTTTAGAAAAAAAATAAAATTTGTATGAATATGACCCGACATTCTGTTTCGTTATTATAATATTTTCCAACTTTCATGTAGTCAGTTCTAGACATGTCAAAGGATAATATGTACCACACATACTAGTCACCATTATTTGTAATCAGAGCCAAAATGATATTTAAAGCCATATTTAAGGCTTTTAACACGTTGACGAGTGCTTTCTACTAGCTTTCAAATTTCTTGAAATCAAGAAAATTTGTATGAACATGATCCAACACTATTGATATTTTCCTACTTTGCTATAGCCAGTTCTTGAAATGTCAAACGATGAAATATACTAGTCACCATTACTTGTGTTTAGACAGAGCTGATAAAGCAACCACTTAAGAATCCGTAATTGTGAAATATTTTGCATGTAAATGATAATAAAATGTTTAGATCTGTTTACCATGTTTACAGCTGTTAACATATCGACTAGTTGTCTCTGCTAGCTTTTAGTCATAAGAATGAAAATTAGCATCAGCATGATACGATATTTGTAACTTGGTACTATACTTTCCTACTTTTGTATAGCAAGTTCTAGAGATATCAGAAGATAATATGTAACACATATACTAGTCACTATTACTGGTGAATAATCAGAACTAAAAACAGCAGCAGTATAAGAATCCATACTTGTGAAACGTGAATAGCTTTTCATATAAGAGATAATAAAAAGTTTAGATATTTTGTATGTTTCGGTTATAAACCCGATCTGATTACCTTGTTTACAGCTGTTAAGATGTCGACGAGTAGTCTCTGATAGCTTTTACTAGTAAGAAGGAAAATTAACATGAACATTATCCGATATTTGTCCCTTGGTACTATACTTTTCTGCTTTGCTGTAGCTAGTTCTAGAGATATCAGAAGATAATATGTACCTCATATACTAGTCACCTATTACTTGTGAATAATCAGAACTAAAAAAGCAGCAGTATAAGAATCCATACTTGTGAAACGTCAAAGGCTTTAAATACGTTTTGTTAACAAACCCGATCTGATTACCATGTTTACAGCTGTTAACATGCAGACAAGTAGTCTCTGATAGCTTTTACTAGAATGAAAATTAACATGAGCATGATACGATATTTGCCCCTAGGTACTACATTTTCCTACTTTGCTGTAGCGAGTTCTAGAGATATCAGAAGATAATATGTAGCACATATACTAGTCACCATTATTTGTGAATAATCAGAACTAAAAACAACAGCAGTATAAGAATCCATACTTGTGAAACGTCAAAGGCTTTTAAGTACGTTTTGTTTACAAACCCGATGTTTACCATGTTTACAGATGTTAACATATCGACGAGTTGTCTCTGCTAGCTTTTAGTCATAAGAATGAAAATTAACATCAGCAGGATCCGATATTTGTCTCTCGGTACTATATTTTCCTACTTTGCTGTAGTGAGTTCTAGATACATCAGAAGATAATATGTACCACATATACTAGTCACCATTACTTGTGAATAATCAGAACTAAAAAAGCAGCAGTATAAGAATCCATACTTGTGAAACGTCAAAGGCTTTAAAGTTTACATTTTTAGTACGATTTCTTTAAAATTCCTATCTGATTACCATGTTTACGGCTGTTAACATATCGACTAGTAGTCTCTGCTAGCTTTTACTAGAATGAAAATTTACATGAGGATGATCCGATATTTGTCCCTCGGTACTATATTTTCCTACTTTGCTGTAGCGAATTCTACAGATATCAGAAGATAATATGTACCACATATATTAGTCACCATTGCTTGATAAAAATCAGATGTAGAAAAAGCAGCAGTATAAGAATCCATAATTGTGAAACGTCAAAGGCTTTGCATAAAAGTTTACATTTTTTTTTTACATTTTGTTTATAAACCCGATCTGTTTACCATGTTTACGGCTGTTAACATGTCAACGACTTGTCTCTGTGAAGCTTTTGAATTCTTCGTAAGAAAGAAACTTTGAATGAACTTGATCCAACATTGTATATCAGTATTATAATTATATTTTTCTACTTTTTTGTAGCCAGTTCTGAAGGATAATATGAATCATATGTACTAGTTGCCATTACTTGTGAATGATCACAACTAAGAAGGCAATAGTATAAAAATCCTTAATTGGGAAATGTCATAGATTTTCCATGTAAAGGATACTAAAAAGTTTAGATTTTTCATATGTTTTGTTTTTAAACTCGATCTGTTTACCATGTTTAAGGCTGTTAACATGTCTCCGATGTAAAATATTCTATATTTTCCCGCCAAAAGCTAGCCCCCTCTCCGGGAAAGTTGGTTTGGTCTGGTTTTGGAGCTCTACGGTCTACTTTTTGCAACACGAGGGTTAATGAGACCGGGACCTACTGCTTAAAGCCGATTCCGAACGGCTACGAACATCCATGCCATAGTGGGATTCGAACCCACGAACTCCGGTTCCGAAGGCCAGCACCCTAGCCATTCGGCCATCTTTCGGCCCGGGAAAGTAAGGTGTGTGTTTTGCAATGTTATACTTCACCTGTCTGAAATTCGGGAAATTCTTACCCCCCCCTCCTTCGGAGTGAAGGTGAAGTTGCGTGCCTAACTGAAGAGTCTAAGGGTCCTGAGATTGATTAAAAAGGTTTTTGTTTAGGTTGTAGAGGTTATTCTGGGACGGTTCGAAGTTCGTGACCCGGCATTCGGAGACAACATTGTTTGATTTTCTCGAAGTATGTTCTCGTCTAGCTTAACGGAGTTTTTTTTTAATGCTGATAATGCTTCTTGCATATAAATGTGTAAATACTGAAGTAAAATGTGCATAACTGTGAGTGTAGGAATAAAAATCAGAAAATCCAAGAAGTTTGTCTCGGCTCGCTTACTACGTCCTGCAAAGCTTTTATGTTTTTCGTAAAAAAAGAAAATTTAAATGAACTTAATCTAACATTGTGTATTGGTATTATAACAAAATTTAAAGTTTTCGTAAGAAAGGAAATTTTGTATGAACATATACCGATATTGTGTCTCGGTATTATAAAGATTTTCTACTTTGTTTTAGCCACTTCTGGGGATGTCAAAGAGGTAATCTGTACGATATGTACTAGCTAATGTACATAACATGTACATAACTTATAATCAGTGTAAAAAGGCACTTGTAAAAGATTCTATATTTGTGAAGGGAGTTATTTGTGAAAAATTAGAAAAGTTTTGAACACGTGATGTATGCCACAATTTTTTCATCTTATTCTCAATCTCTATTTTTACACTGTTTAACTTTTTTAAATCAACTACATTAAATAGAAATAATATAAAAAAAAGACTAATTTTGTTTCCTTTTTTTGTTCGTTTGCATTTTTTTCTTTCGACTTTGTTTAGAACCACTTATGAAAAATTCCCATCTAAAGCGTTGTTTACCAGGTGACAGAGTACTTTTTTATGCGTTATGCCCAACAGAAGTTCTGCACAGGGAGAGTTGAGGTGTTTTTGAATATTTTTTTATTAAGCTACTTTGTGCAGCTATTGGTTTTGACAGGCTTATGAACGTTTGTAACACACTTGAAAAGTCTGGTAATATTTGCATAGAACATTCAAATAATAATGAGGGAATCCATTGTAAAAATAGTTCGGTTAAAAAGGAAATAATAGAACGTGTTAAGTAGCTTCAAAAGATTTAAACGCTAAAAACGTTAAAGGAGCTGACTCATCAACTTTAATCCTTCAAAAATCCGGGTTTTTTTATTTTTACATTTTAAAAATTTGACATATCTGAACGGTTTGAAACAAATCCCAATAACATTTTAGAATCTATAAAACCATACAATTTTTACAGTTTATATCATAGTTTTTAAGGAAACTATGTACACTTTAAATGAATTTTACTTGTTGAGAATAATATGGTACACGCTCAATATCTCTTCATATTCCTCTAAAGTCTCCCGATACTGTGAATGCAGTTTAGAATCACGTGGAATTCATTTAGAAAGATAATTCAAAGTTTTCCTAGCTACGTCGAAATTATCGTCAAGTTCTTCCCAATTTTTTGCCACATTAATTAATGGAAGTAAAGGAATGAAACTGTCATTTCTTCTACACCCTGGAGGTAGATAGAATTTGCTGTTAATACCGGTGATAAAATTTTCATTGCAACAAAAAATAATCGATGATTAAATTTAAAACTAATTATAACATTATTTTAAAATAATTTTGGGGAAATTCTATTCTTAATTTGCAAACTTAGGTGAATATCTGTTGTTCTCCCTTTACATTTGGTGACTTTGCATACACCAAAATTAATTCTTGTTGACTCTCACTCTTCCTTTATTATTAGGTGACTTGTCTACAGCGTCCCAGCGTGACTAACTATTAAGAATCCTGATTGGCTAGGTCATAACCCTATTGTGATGAGGCGATTTAGATCTGTTATATAATTGATTCATTCATACAAGAAGTAAAATGTTCGGGATCTAAATCTGACCTCATCACATCTTTGTAAAGAGATGGAGAATCATAAATTTCTTTTCAACGGATATTGTTGTCTTGTACGGTGGTCACGGGTGGGATTCTGATCCCAGTCTCAGATTAGAATCCCGTCTCCGTACTTAACACTAAATAAGTATGTACCTTTCTGGAAGTATTTGTGAGTCTCTAAGGGACAGTGCACAATTAGAAAGGATAAGGTTTTCCACGTTGGCGGTGTCAAGGCGAGGTTAAGCAGACCAGTGATATTCTTTCAAATATCCCGATTGGACGACAAGAAGGAAGAGGGGACAAGGTTAAAATAATTAAATATGAAAAAACTAAAAGATGAATTGGTGGTTCGGAGGTTCCAGAGAAGGGGATTCGGAGGTCCCAGAGAGGAGGTTCGGAGGTCCCCAAAGAAGGTGTTCAAAAGTCGGGAGTCCAGTCGGGTCCGACGGAAGTTGTCCGTGAGTCCAGAGGAGAAGGTGCTCGATAGTCCAGATTAGGAGAGTCCAGCCAAGTCCGACAGGAAGTGTTCCTGCACCAAATAGTACGGCCGCATCCCAAAGACTCAGAAGGAAGCCCCTGACGAGACCAACGGATGATATATAGATTCCCTCTCCTGATACCCTTCAACCAGAAGTGTTCCGGGCCCAACATTTTAGACCCACAAAGGTACCCCAAATTTACATACATTTTCGAAATTGAGATTAGGTCCTCTATCTATTTACAAAATTACTTAAGTATATAAAAAATTTGTCAGAACTAATTTAGAAGATGTTGACAAAGCTTATTTTATGAAAATTAACATCAGTTTTGTATGTAAATAGATGTATATATATTATAATAAATTTACTTTTTTCTTTTTAATATTAAGCTAGTCTCGGTTGCTGTCAATTTAGCTGTTAGTTTATTTTCATTTTTATGTCTGTAGTTTCTCAGAACCTGTGGTTAAATTTAGTACAAAAATACTTAACACAACGCAATTAAAAATAAATCACCACTATACATTTGATCACAGGTTGATACTCAAATATAAACGAGGACTACACGACACCTATGAGTTGACATGTACAGGCTTTTCACCCCAGAGAAAATACGTATGACCAGCATATAGCCATTCATATGACGGTATCAGTAAAAAACTTTACTGGCCGTATGTTAATTACCAAGTTTAATTTATCTTGTCCTATTACATGATAGGATGGACAACAGAGGTTTTAATAGTGACAATGATTATTTGGCGGTATATATGAATGATGTCAAAAATTAGGCGAATCGATTGCAAACTGTGTGGTTATGTATAAAAATCAAATACACAAACAAACTTCTTAATTTTCAAAGATATGTAACTTAAAGGCTAGACATTCTTTAGTACGTGAAATAGACTCCTAGACTTTTATGAAAAGAATTTGTTATTAATATCGGTGATAAAATTTTCATTGCAACAATAATCGATGATTAAATTTAAATAAATTATCCCATATGTACCTAATCTATTATTTAAGCCAAATATAAAGGAAAATTATTTACGTTATATCTAAGTTCAGTAAAAAAAACGTATGAAAATAATGGCAATGTAATATCATGTTGACAGCAATGTGGATTAATTTAACACCTATAAATTTGCACAGCAAATTTGAAAAATTATTGTAATATAGAGAGGCAATGTAATATCATGTTGACGGCAATGTGGATTAATTTGACAACTTTAAAATTGCACAGCAAATTAGAAAAATTATTGAAATACAGAGAGGCAATGTAATATGTTGACGGCAATGTGAATTAATTTCACACCTTTAAAATTGCACAGCAAATTAGAAACATTATTGAAATACAGAGAGGCAATGTAATATGTTGACGTCAATGTGGATAAATTTGACACCTTTAAAATTAATTACACAGCAAATTAGAAAAATTATTGAAATACAGAGAGGCAAAGTAATATCATGTTGGCGGAAATGTAGATTAATTTGAGACCTTTAAAACCTCACAGCAAATTAGAAAAATTATTGAAATACAGAGAGACAATGTAATATGTTGACGGCAATGTGGATTAATTTCACACCTTTTAAATTTCCCAGTAAATTTGAAAAATTATTGAAATACAGAGAGACAATGTCATATCATGTTGACGGCAATGTGGATTAATTTGACACCTTTAAAATTCCCCAGAAAATTTGAAAAATTATTTTAATACAGAGAGGCAATGTAATATCATGTTAACAGCAATGTGGATTAATTTGACACCTTTAAAATTGCATAACAAATTAGAAAAATTATTGAAATACAGAGAGACAATGTAATATCATGTTGACGTCAATGTGGATTAATTTGACACCTTTAAAATTAATTACACAGCAAATTAGAAAAATTATAGAACAGAGCAATGTAATATCATGTTGACAGAAATGTGGATTAATTTGACACCTTTAAAATTGCACAGCCAATAAGAAAAATTATTGAAATACAGAGAGATAATTTAATATCATGTTGACGGCAATATGGATTGATTTGACAACTTTAAAATTGCACAGTCAATAAGAAAAATTATTGAAATATAGAGAGGTAATATAATATCCTGTTGACAGCAATGTGGATTAATTTAACACCTTTAAAATTATACAGCAAATTAAAAAAATATTGTAATATAGAGAGGCAATGTAATATCATGTTGACGGCAATGTGGATTAATTTGACAACTTTAAAATTGAACAGCAAATAAGAAATATTATTTAAATGCAGAGAGGCAATGTAATATGTTGAAGGCAATGTAGATTAATTTCACACCTTTAAAATTGCATAGCAAATTAGAAACATTATTGAAATACAGAGAGGCAATGTAATGTGTTAACGTAAATGTGGATTAATTTGACACATTTAAAATTAATTACACAGCAAATTAGAAAAATTATTGAACTACAGAGAGGCAATGTAATATCATGTTGGCAGAAATGTGGATTAATTTGACACCTTTAAAATAGCAGACCGAATTAGAAAATTATTGAAATACAGAGAGGCAAAGTAATATCATGTTGGCAGAAATGTTGATTGATTTCACACCTTTAAAACCGCACAGCAAATTAGAAAAATTATTGAAATACAGGGATGTAATGTAATATCATGTTGACAGCAATATGGATTAATTTGTCTCCTTTAAAATTCCACAGCAAATAATAAAATTTATTGAAAGGCAGAGAGGCAGTGTAATATGTTAACGGTAATGTGGATTAATTTCACACCTTTTAAATTTCCCAGTAAATTTGAAAAATTATTGAAATACAGAGAGGCGATGTAATATCATGTTAACAGCAATGTGGATTAATTTGACACCTTTAAAATTGCACAACAAATTAGAAAAATTATTGAAATACAGGTTTGGTTTGGTTTGGAGTGCTACGGTCTACTTTTTGCAACGCGAGGGCTAATGAGACCGGGACCTACAGTTTAACGCCGATTCCGAACGGCTACGAACATCCATGCCTCAGTGGGATTCGAACCCACGAACTCCGGATCCGAAGGCCAGCACCCTAACCAATCGGCCATCGTTCGGCCTATTGAAATACAGAGAGGCGATGTAATACGTTGACGTAAATGTGGATTACCAAGCATGCTTGGGAACTAAACACTGGGAATTCCGCGTAAGATTACCACCTAACCGGAACTTCGCACCCCAGGGCCTTTGGTCACGTAAACAGAGATTGGCACCGTAAGCCTTCGCCCCCTAGGGGCTGTTGCGCATTTTAATAATAATAATAATAAATGTGGAATAATTTGACACATTTAAAGTTAATTACACACCAAATTAGAAAATTATTGAAATACAGAGAGGCAAAGTAATATCATGTTGGCGGAAATGTAGATTAATTTGAGACCTTTAAAACCTCACAGCAAATTAGAAAAATTATTGAAATACAGAGAGACAATGTCATATCATGTTGACGGCAATGTGGATTAATTTGACACCTTTAACCCTCCGAGTGGAACACATCGATGAAAAAAATCTCCCAAAAACACACTAAAGGTTTACTGTGTCAGTGGCCAAAGCGTTCTATGATTTTTTTCTTCACCCTTTGTCTACTAGAATGGAATACGGGAAACCCACCCTCGTTTTTGTCTCTTTATTTCCGGTTATAAATAGATATTATAGATTGTTAATTTTTAATACACATAAAGCTCGTCAAGTCTCGAAGAACATCCTATAAGGAATAATGGATTCTAAAAGTACAATAAAAATATTCTTTGAGAGATTTATATTTTTTACGGAAGTCATCCAAGATATTTAGGTGGTGCAATTAGAGATGGATCTGTTACCTCATACGAAATACTCCGAAATAGAGATTTACAAAGCCCTGTAATGCTATCAGCTTCTTTGTGCCTCAGGGGGTAGGGGTGCATTCCTCAAGAAATTTCAGTGAAAGAGGGTTGCAATTCCTAAACCGGACCCTCCTTCCTCAAAACTCCATTGGGAAAAGCACTGTCAAAAATGTACATTATATCCATTTTCGGAGCGTTTTTGGAGGTCGAAAATTGTACGTTTTGAAGTCATCATCGGTTTGGCGGAATTGTACGTGCGAACCGCTTAGAGGGTTAAAATTGCATAACAAATTAGAAAAATTATTGAAATACAGAGAGACAATGTAATATCATGTTGACTTCAATGTGGATTAATTTGACACCTTTAAAATTGCACAGCAAATTAGAAAAATTATTGAAATACAGAGACACAATATAATATCATGTTGACGGTAATTTGGATTAATTTGACACCTTTAAAATTGTACAGCAAATTAGAAAAATAATTGAAATACAGAGAGGAAATGTAATATGTTAATAAAAATTTTTCTTTCTCACGGAACGTTAAAAAATCAGTCCGGGGCTGAAAAATTGATAGTCTGGACCTGAAACATAATTAATTTATTCCATTATGCTTCCAAGATTCGTATTCATGAACATTAAAAACATTTTTTTAGTACCTGAAACACGTTTTCTGATATGATTTTTATCCAAGCTTTTATTAGTTAAAATAAAACTTAGATTTATCTTTTTATTATTTGACATACTCTATAAAAATATTACCAGATTTTTCAGATGTGTTACATACGCTTTTAATATGTCAAAAATTGTTAGCATAACAGTATAAAATTATTCCAAAAGAGCTTTCAACACATGTTTATACCAGTTATAATAAAACTCTTGCATATGTTGGTTGATTTTTTTTTTTGTTTCGAGCGCTACGGTCTACTCTTTTGCACACGAGGGCTAATGAGACCGGGACCTACTGCTTAAAGACGATTACGAACGGCTACGAACATCCACCCCATAGTGGGATTCGAACCCATGAACTCTGGTACCGCCGATCAGCGCCCTAACCAATCGGCCAGCGTTTGGCCATAAGTTGGTTGTTACGAATTGTGTATAAAATAGCATTAAACTGCTGTAATATACCGGGTGGCCATAATTAAACTAACAGTGCTCACAGTGTTTTGTAGCGCGATCTATTTGCGAGAATGACGCCACATTTTGTAGGAAGATTAAACAAGACGGGGGACGAAGGATTCTGCGAAAAAAAATTAGTTCTAAAAGTCACGGCTAGGGGAGTATTTGACGCTGTGTAATAGAAAATAGTGTTTTAACAAATGCAAGTCAATACGGAAATTACCTTTTATGGATGTAACGTGAAATTTTTATAAAGAACATCTTCTTCTCAGCTTGCCGAACGGTTAGGGTGCTGGACTTTGGAACCGGAGTTCGTGGGTTCGAATCCTACTGTGGCATGGATGTTCGTAGCCGTTCGGAATTGGCTTTAAGCAGTAGATCCCGGTCTCATTAGCCCTCGTGTTGCAAAAATTAGACCGTAGCTCTCCAAACCAAATCTTCTCAGCGTACGTGATATTGTAGATCACGAGACTTTATCGCTGTTTATGTAGATTTTACGCTTTTTTAAAAGTGTTACCATATTGCACTTGAACTAAATCAGAAAATGTGCATAATAAAGGGTAATTTTATTCCGTATTAGTTTTCATTTGTTAACACTCTATTTTCTATAACACAGAGCCAAATATTCCCCTAGCGGTGACTTTTGGAATTAATTTGTTTTTTGACGGAATCTTTCGTCCCCCGTTTTGTTTAATCATCCTACAAAATGTGGCGTCATTCTCGCAAATAGATCGCGCTACAGAACACTGTGAGTACTGTCAGTTTAATTATGGCCACCCGGTACTTAAATGAGAAATAAAATATTTTGAGTTCTATCATTGTGTAATGATAACTGAATATATTACCGCTTACAAGTGCTTGTGAAAACATTAAGTATTTCCGAAGTATTTAATTAATTTCCCAAATAGATAGGTATGTTATGGCCTCACGCACAAGCACCCTATTTCCCTCTTGAACCCGATATCAGCTGTTATATACGAGGGTTGAAACTTTAATAGTGGCAACTATTTATTTACATGGAATACAAAGTCATTAATGTCACCATATTTTGCAGACCTTCAATATAGTCGAAAGCATTGTGTGAAGCCCGTTTAATGATGTTGAAGTCGCAGGATACCTGTAGAATGGTATAGCATAATATTGCATAGTACAGCATAGTATAGCATAGTATAGCATAGTACAGCATAGTATAGCATAGTATAGCATAGTATAACATAGTACAGCATAATATAGCATGGTACAGCATAATACATCATGGTATAGAATAGTATAGCATAGTATAACATAGTACAGCATAGTATAGAGCATAGTATTGCATAGTACAGCATACTACAGCATAGTATAGCATAGTAAAGCGTAGTATAGCATAGTATAGCATAGTACAGCATAATATAGCATAGTATAGCATAGTATAACATAGTACAGCATAGTATAGCACAGTGTAGAATAGTATAGCATAGTATAGAATAGTACAGCATAGTACAGCATAGTACAGCATAATATAGCATAGTATAGCATAGTATAGCATAGTGTAGCATAGTATAGCATAGTACAGCATAGTATAGCATAATATAGCATGGTACAGCATAATACATCATGGTATAGAATAGTATAGCATAGTATAGCATAGTACAGCATAGTATAGCATAGTATAGCATAGTATAGCATAGTACAACATAGTACAGCATAGTATAGCACAGTGTAGCATAGTATAGCATGGTACAGCATAGTATAGCACAGTATAGCATAGTATAGCATAGTACAGCATAATATAGCATAGTATAGCATAGTATAACATAGTACAGCATAGTATTGTTCATTGATAGTAGAATGGACCAGCTATACATAGAATTCTGCATAGTATGAAGCGAATGCCACGAAGTGGTTCCTTCATCTGAGGAATTAAGACAAAGTCACAAGGGCTTAAACCTGGAAAGTAAGGTGGATGGTAAAACACTCGAGGACACTGTACTGTTCTACGACCTCTGGCACATTGAATTTCTATCCAACTTCGTGTTTTTGTTTTAGAACATTAACAACACTTTAGAGCGCAAGCTAATACAGGATAGCATACGTATCGCATGAACATGACGTATAAGCATAGAGATAAGTTATATGTAGCTCACGTGTGGTATAGCATATTCTTTGTTTGTACGTAGCGTTTTAACAGCTAGTTAGCATAACGTTAGTAGATAATAAAGTTTAAAAAATAGACCGGTATAGAACAATAAAAACATAGAACAGTGATATAAATTCACAGTTTATTGCAATATGCATGGGACAATAGTATAGACAAACAAAATAGTTACAATATTCGACAATATAGCTGCATAAAAATCTAACTACGCATATTTGTGTATAGTCTCTTACATTGTACCGTCTATAGAAACAAGAACACTGGAACAATACAGGTATGCATGAAGCCTAGACGCTTCACTAGTTTCTGATAATTTCTTTCTGAGAATACGCATATTATTGCTGCGCAAGGATACCTCGAAAATATCGTAGTTTACATATTGGACCGTCTCCTATAAACAGGACAGCAAATAAAATTCCATTTAATAATAAAGTTATAATATTTTCTGAATGGATTTTATTGTACCACCTTTAAATAGACACACCTTAGCATAATAACAAAAAAAACTAAGAAGTCATATATTGACGAAAATTTATTTTCATCAATTAAAAATTGTCTTTTTAATCTTTAATTTTATATTTTTATTGTATTTTTTAAACATTGTGAGGTTACTTTTAGTAATTCAGAGCTAATAATGTAGCGAAAGTTTTTGTGAAAAATATATTTTACGTGTATTTTGTAGTATAAAAAGTTATTAAGACAATGGTCCGATCCTGTTATTTTTTATGTTCGATATATGCATTGATATTAATTCTTTCTTATATTTCAATGAAAACCAGTTAACATGTTACACAAACTAACAAGGAATAATAGAAATTTTTCAGAAAAACTGTTTTTTCAAGATAAATTATTCATACAGCCAGTTCAATAATAAGAAAAATACAACAGTATGCAAAATGATGTTGGACGCTAAAAAATCTATCTATGATATTTGCCAGTAAGGATATTTGTGAGTAGTGTACTGACACCTATACAGGAAGCATTATAAAAAATAATTATATTTTTTTCAAAATGGTTTTATATACTTAGTTACGCCATATTAATGATATGGATTAAGTTTTAATAATCGAAATATTATTGGTGGTGGATACCTCGAAAATATCGTAGTTTAGACTTTTTCCAGACTGCAGCGTCATCTGTTGTGGAACATTGTAACTAATTTTGAAAGTTTGTCTGCCTAAAAATTTAATATTGTCCCTAGCCTATTGCAATAAACTGTGTATTTCTATTACTGTCCGTTTAGTTTCTATTGGTTTTTCAAATATACCGGTCATTTTTGAAACACCCTGTATGTTTGCTCTCGCAAATAGTAGGGACTGCCGAACTATTTTATTAATTTTGTAAATAGATTGGTATGTTATAGCTGCCCCCTTGGCTGTCATAATTCCCCTGTTTCTCTATGGAACCCGATACCAGATATATAATAAAATAAAATGTTTGCTCGTGAAAATAGTAGAGACATCAGAAGTATTTTGTTAGTTTCCTACACATGTATGTTATACCAACTTCCCTAGATTGTCATAACGCCACATATTTGCCTCTAGAACCTCTAAAGTTTCTACCAACTACATAGCAAGATAAAATAATCCACTATATAATAGCCTAAGTCTGTCTGTCCTCGAATTTGTGAAGCGGTTGAACCTGGATTGGATAGACGCATCCATGTTGGATTCTTGATGAGTTAGGGTTAGAAAAATTCAAAGAGAGTAAAATTTACCTTCTCCTAAACTATCCGTCTGAATCTAAAATAAATTTGTATAAATATGATTCATATAACTGCGAAAAATACTGTCGTCTTTAAAACATTTAAAATCCCCCATTCCCCCCTTTTAGAGCTCTTAATGCCATTATTTGAAGCTCTATTTTCCATAATTAAGAGCAAGCTATTAAATTTATCAGTTTATCACATAATAAATAGGTAAAAATAACATTTTTTTCTAGCATTATGACGTCATTGCTTTAACCATCTCATTTAATCATTTCTTTTTTTTTAATTATTTAAATATCGTCTGCATTATTTTCATAAGTTTTATCGATGAACTTAGATATGACGTAAATAATGTTCTTTTTATATTTGGCTTAAATAATAGATTAGGTACATATGTGATAATTTTACATTTAATCATCTATTTTTTTGTTGAAACGAATATTTTATCACCGGTATTAACAACAAATTATTTTCATAAAAGTCTAGAGCCCTTACTCTGGACGTTGCGGTTCGATTCGAATGTTCGTTGTGACGTCACTTTGACGACCTGGAGAGTAAGGTGGATGGTAAAGCCCTGGAGGACACTGTACTGGTGTACGACCTCGGCCACATTGAATTTTTATCCAACTTCGTTGTTCTTAGTTTTAAAACATCCTGACAACAATTTGACGTCACTTTGACGTCAGCTTGTGAACATTATACGAGCAAACGATCGAGCTGACGTCAAAGTGACGTCACATCGAACGTTTGGACCAACTCGCCAGAGTCCCAATCTCCAGAGTACCCAATCTCCAGAGTAAGCCACTACTAGTCTATTTCAGGGATTAATAAATATATAACGTTTAAGTTATATTATAAGTTTGTTCATTTGTGTGTTTGTCTTAATACATAACCACACGGTTTGCAATCGATTCGCTAAATATTGGATAACCAAAACACAAAAACAAACCATTTTTTACCTGCCTCATAGGGTACTTAATAATTCTGATAATTTTTCTGATCCCGTCATATGACGGGCTTTATGCTAGTTTCCTAAATAGATAGGTATGTCATAACCACCTCCCTTGACTGTCATAATACTCCATATTTGCCTCTGAAACCCGATGCCAACCAAATATATAGCAAGATAAAATGTTTACTTCTTAACCGTTTCCCTTACAAATTTTTTTTTTAAAAATTGCAAAAAATCATCACATTTTTTTATTTTATTATTAAATACAAGGAAATGATACAAAACAAAATATGTAGGTTTTCAGTTGAATTTTTAATTTTTTAGAGGTGTAAAATCATTTAGTTTTAATATTAGTTTACTATCCCGAGTTATGTCAGGCAAATGGAAAAAAACGTTAAATTTTAGTCTTTGTATGATAGCTTTTGAAACGAGGGACAACACAAAGTGATACCTGACATTCTCAACACTGGTATCTGGTCTCTTTTCTTTTCGGTTTACCTCTGATATCTGATTTACGGGATCACAGAGTACACTGTCTCGTTGGATTTGATTTTTTTTCAGTAGAAAGAACAACATCTGTAAAATGCCTTGAGGTCAACCTGAGTGATAAAGGACTAATACCGGATCTCCCTAATGTGGTGCTGAACGATGGCCGAATGGTTAGGGCACTGACCTTCGGAACCGGAGTTCGTGGGTTCGAGTCCCACTGAGGCATGGATGTTCGTAGCCGTTCGGAATCGGCTTTAAACAGTAGGTCCCGGTCTCATTAGCCCTCGTGTTGCAAAAAGTAGACCGTAGTGATACCAACCAACCAACCCTAATGTGGCAGAAAAACTCGTCATGATGATTTTCTGAAGTTAGTTTTCAAATCAGTGGAAAACACGTGACCAGTTCCGCCAAAATAACCGCAAAACTACCAAAACTTGGCAAACTACCTATCAAACCTGAATATTTCTTTTCATTTCCTCCAGACCGAGTAAATCGGTGATAAAACGAATCGTACTGACAAATTCTACTTCGCCCGAGTTTTCTCGGGATAATAATTAACTGTAATATATACAATCCCGAAATAACTCAGGATAATCAGGCAAGCGATTAAAATAGTAAGGATTTCCAAAGGATTTTATAAATTTTCTACGTAGATAAGTTTAAAATGGTCCATCCCTTGACTGCCATAACCTTCTCTATATATTACTGAAAACGCTACCGTCTTCAGGGACGTCTTCAGCATGCACTGGGGTAGGTGATCTCTTCATTTAATAGTTCGGATACAGTGAACAAAAAATTTGATCATTTGGAATTCATTATAAGAATATAGAGTGTATATTTTAAAATCCATTGTTAACACTTGGCATGCGGGTATATTTCAACGCCAACTTACGCGAGCAGAGGGCGTTTTTTCGTGAATCTCGCGAAAGTTTAGTTATTCAGAAAAATCGCAGTAAATCGAAAACTACTTTGTTTTTATGAACGAAACTTTTTTATGTTACACTTTAATATATACTGTATGATTATTTAACAAAAAAAAGCAATATTTTTGCGAAATCCCAAAAATGAAAGGTTTTAAAAGTTAAAGTCCGATAATCTGTCAACGCATATTTCTTCATCACTATCTTTGTCACAACGGCTCATTTTATCAATTTTGTATTCAACTATAAAAAAACCAAACTTAAAATTTACAAAACACGACTTGTACGTTCTAGAGCTAGGAATTCGATTGAAAACGAAATAACTCAACAGAAGACCGAATAACTCGACAATCATAACTTGTGGAAAGAGAAAATGCAAAGCGTTGCATAGCAACGCAAACAACATGCATATAATGTCACACATACGTATAATTATACGTATTTAGTAGATTTGTGGTGATTAGCAGGTATCCACCACAAATCTACTAATTAAAGTCCTAGCTAATACTTCATGGGGTGCCGATCGCTGTTCTATGCTTCGTATTTACCGATCAATTCTTCGTTCAAAAATGGATTACGCTTGTTCCGTTTATGGTTCAGCGCGTCCATCAGTTTTACGTAAACTGGACACTGTGCATCATTCTGCACTTCGCATTTGTTCTGGTGCTTTTAGGACATCTCCCGTACAAAGTCTTTATGTTGACTGCAACGAACCTGCATTGAATCACATCCGCTGTCATATTTCATTGAATACTTTTTATCGCATTTTATCTCACCCTTCTCATCCTATTAAAAACATTCTTTTAAACCGTCATCATGATCAATTTTATTCTAACCGCCCTTCATTCATTTCGCCTTTTGGTCTGCGCATCCGCAGGATTTTAGAGAACTCATTGCTTAAGGATAGGGAATTGTCGACTAACCCCTATTTTAAAATCCCTTCCTGGAAGGAGCTTAAAATCCCATATCAGAACCCATGTAAAGGTTTGCCTAAAAATGTAACCGATCCTCATATCTATAGACAACTCTTCCATAGTTATAGATGTAATTATTTAAACTATAGCGAAATCTACACGGATGGTTCTAAATCTGTTAACTACGTTGGTTTTGCTGTTGTGAGTGACAATACTACTCTAGGTTATTGCCTTCCTTCTTTCTGCTCAATTTTTACCGCCGAACTTATTGCAGTATATGAGGCTCTAAAATTCGTTTCCAATAGCAATAGGAGGGACTTTGTGATATATACAGACTCACTAAGCGTACTGGATAGTCTCAGTTTGGGTGTCACAATGAACAGTTGTATTTATATGACCCTTAATCTGTATCAGAAACTTATCCGTCGCGGTTTCCACATTCTCTTCTGTCGGGTGCCTAGCCATGCAAGTATTGCAGGAAATGAAAGGGCTGATGTTTTTGCTAGAAGTGCTACCGATCATTATAATGTCTGTCTGCCATATTCTGATATTAAGAATGCGACCTATTTTATAATCCGAAATAATTGGATTGAGGACTGGGAAAATGAAACTTCGAATAAACTGCATGGTATCAAACCAAATATCACCACTTGGGCTTCAATTCCTGGTCGTAAACGGGATGTTATTTTAACTAGACTTCGTATTGGTCACACTAGACTCACCCACTCTCATTTGCTTTTAGGGGAACCGCCTCCCCGTTGTCCAAGCTGCGATTGCATCCTCACCGTTCATCATTTTTTAACTTCTTGTACTCGTTTTACTCGTTTTTATGTGATGTATTTTAGTAATGCCAATTTATGTTTAAGTCACCTTTTGTGTGAATCACCACATCCTGCTTTATTTGACTTTCTAAAGCGTATTGGCTTTTATTCCTCTTTATAAGTATTTCATTTTATCCCATTTTTTCGCATCTCACATTCTTGTTCCACTTTTAGTGTTTTAAAACTATTACTCTAGTCTGTATTATTTGTACCTTTTTAATTATATTGTTACTGTATTAATGCATTTTACTGTGTTTTGCTTTTTATCTTTCGTTTGGCGCATTTTGTCCTTATTGGACCTTGCGCCATTAAACCTCATTCATTCAACCAACCAACCAACCAACCAAATCTACTAAATACGTATTTTTACGTGACCCATGCTCCAGTGACAGACTGAAAAAAACGTAAAAATACGTTGCCCGCACGCTAAGTGTTAAAAAAGAAATGGACTACTGTGTTAAAGGAATTAAAAATCAATTTTACCATTTATGAAAATTGGTCTTGGATGCATAACAGAATAAATGAATCATGTGTTTCTTTGTTCCAGCCATTAACTTTTTGATTTGAAGGGACTGCCAGATTTTAATTTGCTGCAGTAACGGAAAATTTACATTTACATGCTCGGACAGTGTTTCTCAGTATTATAATGACTTTTTATTTATTTCTGTATCCAGCTTTTGTCAAGGTGATAAATTGATCACCGTTTTTGCTTGCCATAATTACTTATGATCCATAAATTTTCTAAGCTAAGACGGAAAAAGTGAAATAATTTACCTGCTTTGTTATTTTTGTGCAATATATCTATTACAAAAAATAATATCTCTAAGAGATACTGAGATACTATAACCAGTTATCTCTTCATTATTATACATCCAAAAATATTTTGTATCATCTAAATCGATATTTTTCAGCAACTTTTGAAATAGATATATTATTTCCAAATGGTATAAAAATTTAGCTTCTAATATATGACTTACTAGCATATAGCCCGTCATATGTAAAAAATTTACGGGATCAGTAAATTTTTTTGTTTTCTAGAATTGTACTGTACCCTAAAAAGCAGGTAAAAAAATGGTTTGTTTTTTAGCTGAGATTTATCTGTTACACTCTTAATAAATTGTTTATCTTTACTGACCACATGTTAGTTGCCAACTTTAATATATCTTTCAATATTACATGATAGGATGAACAACAGAGGTTTTAATATTGACAGTGATTATTTGGCAGTATATATGAATGATGTCTAAAATTTAGCGAGTCGATTGCAAAACATGTGGTTACGTATAAAAAACAAACACACATACGAACAAATTTCTTAATTTTCAAAGATATAAAACTTAAACGCTAGATACTTTTATTAGTCCGCGAAATAGACTCCTAGACTTTTATGAAAAGAATTTATTGTTAATACCGGTGATAAAATTTTCGTTGCAACAAAAAAATAATCTATAATGAAATCTAAAATTAGCATATATGTACCTAATCTATAATTTAATACAAATATAAAAGAAAATTATTTACATAATATCTATGTTCAATGATAAAACGCACGGAAATAAGGCAGACGATTTTTAAATAATTTAAAATAAGAAATGATTAAAGGAATGATGTCATAATGTTAGAAAAATGTTACTTTTACTATTTATTATGTGATAAATTGATAAATTTAATCTCCTGCTCTTAACCGGGGACAACAGAGCTTGAAATCATGGCTTTAAACACTTGAAGAGGATGAATGGTTGGATTTCGAACGTTTTCGAACTCGCTGTAAAGAATAATAATGTTACGTTGGCCTAATGTTTGAGAAAGAAGATAAAACTCAAGAAACACATGAAAAATAGGTCTTGATTAAATTATTTATAATTGTATAAATGCCTAAGGAATACAAATGAATCAACTTATCATTTTATTGATTGAAGACTGCTCTCGAGTCAGCGTCAATCCTGAAAAAAGTAAAATGGCTCTATCTTCCAAAGAGGTTCATCCACAAGCCACGGATGCCAGCCGTTCACCTTCCTCCTTCTCGAAACCACCTTGTCCGTCCAAAACAATTCTGACCCTCGCGAATACAAAAAAAGAGTCTACTCCAGAACGGCTGGGGGAGAGGGTCAAAATTCCCCAAAACGAATGGACACCTCTATTGGCTGGGAGAAGTCCGAAGTCGCTCTGCATTCAAACCGGTCCTGCCCCGGCATGTCACCTTCGAAGACACACGGGGTGACCGAATGTAACTTATTGTTACACTCGCTTTGAATTTTTCTAACCTTAACTCACCAAAAATACAATATGGTTGACTCTACCCATTCCAGGTACAACAGCTTCATAAATTTGCGGAAAGACGGACAGACAACTTAGGCTATTATTATATAGATGATCTTGGAAATAACCAATTTCATTTTTTTTTATTTTGTATATATTTGACTCGTAAAGAGCTACAGAAGACAGAAGGAGGATGGACAGCTTAATTGAAGGCATTATATGCCTCTGAGCATGAAAAGAAGTAATGATGATGTCAATGATAACAAATATCTGACTTTAAATGGCGAAACAAAATATTTTGTATATTATAAAAAAATGGAGATTTAATACCTTTCTCTCTACAAGAAGGGGTATTACTCTTGACCATTTACAAAAAGAATTTTTTTTTCTTTTATGCAACATATTTTAAATTTCCCACATATGTATGTAACAAAATCTGTAAATTTCTGCGGAGTTTATTTTACCCCAAACTACGGCTATTAAATTCTGAACTACCCTTCCATAACTGATTAACAGAACTAGAAACTTTGGTCGTTTCTCTTAAACGACTTTCAATACATAGCTTTAACCCCAACACATTTATAAACTAGAAAAGCACTTTTAAAGCCAAGTTTAAAAATGTTTTATGAGATGAATTGCTTACGCTCTCAATAATAGAAAGTTTGACGTTCACTTAAAGGAACTTTATACGTTATAAACACTACAATTAAGAAATTCTTTAACCACATACTTCAACTAACCTTCCTTTTTTCCTATCTCTCACTAAAATAGCCCCTTGCGTTCTTTATGTCTCAGATTTGTGTGTTCTAAAACTTCTGCACTTCCTATGGGCTAAATTTTCCAGAGTGTTCATTTCTTACAAATTTTTGAACTTGCCCCATATTCAAAAGCGTATAAATTATATCTTTGTCACGCACCTTTAGAAAGCCGGTTAAATTTCTATGAGCATTAACGCTTACACCTAAAGCAGATAATTTGCTGTGTATATTTGGGGATTGCAGATATACCCTATTAATGTCGATTTTGTCTGTCTTCGTTCATAAAATTCAAAACATAAAAATAAGACATTTTTTTTAAATAAATTTCGATCTACAAATATTACCTTTAACCGAATTGCGGTAGCTCAGTCAGCAGAGGCATCAATCAAGTACACGGAAAAATGCAAGTTCGACGCTCGAGATCCGTCGTGTACATTAATGGCTGCTTGGGTTTGTAAAGTAGGTAAATGTTCTCAATTTCATACGTCCCCAAATGATACCTCTGGGTTTGAAAATCCAAACCTAGGACTCCTCTGCTTAGACCCTGCTTCTAAATAATGAGGACCCACTTTGTTTGGTTGCTTGTGTTGTCTTAGGAAGTAATGTTGGCCGCCTGCGTGATACTCTCTTAGTAAAATAAATGGTCAACACATATCAGTGGTTTCCTTCAAGTTCCCAAACCATGCCTCCGGAGTTGGTAGGCCAAAACTGGAGAGTCTTCTGCTTGGTCCCTGCTTCTAGATTATGAGGACCCACTTCGTTTGGTTGCTTGTGTTGTCTTAAGAAGTAATGCTGGCCGCCTACATGGTGATCTCTTAATAAAATAAATGGTCAACACATATCAGTGGTTTCCTTCAAGTTCCCAAACCATGCCTCCGGAGTTGGTAGGCCAAAACTGGAGAGTCTTCTGCTTGGTCCCTGCTTCTAGATTATGAGGACCCACTTCGTTTGGTTGCTTGTGTTGTCTTAGGATGTAATGCTGGCCGCCTGCGTGGTAGTCTCTTAGTAAAATAAATGGTCAACACATATCAGTGGTTTCCTTCAAGTTCCCAAACCATGCCTCCGGAGTTGGTAGGCCAAAACTGGAGAGTCTTCTGCTTGGTCCCTGCTTCTAGATTATGAGGACCCACTTCGTTTGGTTGCTTGTGTTGTCTTAAGAAGTAATGCTGGCCGCCTGCGTGGTACTCTCTTAGTAAAATAAATGGTCAACACATATCAGTGGTTTCCTTCAAGTTCCCAAACCATGCCTCCGGAGTTAGTAGGCCAAAACTGAGAGTCTTCTGCTTGGTCGCTGCTTCTAAATAATGAGGACCCACTTTGTTTGGTTGCTTGTGTTGTCTTAGGAAGTAATGTTGGCCGCCTGCGTGGTAGTCTCTTAGTAAAATAAATGGTCAACACATATCAGTGGTTTCCTTCAAGTTCCCAAACCATGCCTCCGGAGTTGGTAGGCCAAAACTGGAGAGTCTTCTGCTTGGTCCCTGCTTCTAGATTATGAGGACCCACTTCGTTTGGTTGCTTGTGTTGTCTTAGGATGTAATGCTGGCCGCCTGCGTAGTACTCTATTAGTAAAATAAATGGTCAACACATATCAGTGGTTTCAAGTTCCAAACCATGCCTCCGGAGTTAGTAGGCCAAAACTGGAGAGTCTTCTGCTTGGTCCCTGCTTCTAGATTATGAGGACCCACTTCGTTTGGTTGCTTGTGTTGTCTTAGGATGTAATGCTGGCCGCCTGCGTGATACTCTCTTAGTAAAATAAATGGTCAACACATATCAGTGGTTTCCTTCAAGTTCCCAAACCATGCCTCCGGAGTTGGTAGGCCAAAACTGGAGAGTCTTCTGCTTGGTCCCTGCTTCTAGATTATGAGGACCACTTCGTTTGGTTGCTTGTGTTGTCTTAAGAAGTAATGCTGGCCGCCTGCGTAGTACTCTATTAGTAAAATAAATGGTCAACACATATCAGTGGTTTCCTTCAAGTTCCCAAACCATGCCTCCGGAGTTGGTAGGCCAAAACTGGAGAGTCTTCTGCTTGGTCCCTGCTTCTTGATTATGAGGACCCACTTCGTTTGGTTGCTTGTGTTGTCTTAGGAAGTAATGCTGGCCGCCTGCGTAGTACTCTATTAGTAAAATAAATGGTCAACACATATCAGTGGTTTCCTTCAAGTTCCCAAACCATGCCTCCGGAGTTAGTAGGCCAAAACTGGAGAGTCTTCTGCTTGGTCCCTGCTTTTTGATTATGAGGACCCACTTCGTTTGGTTGCTTGTGTTGTCTTAAGAAGTAATGCTGGCCGCCTACATGGTGATCTCTTAATAAAATAAATGGTCAGTACATGTCAGTGGTTTTCTTCAAGTTCCTAAACGGTGACTATGGAGTTGGTAGGCAAAACTTAGTCATCTGTTTGGTCCCTGCTTCTAAATTATGAGGACCCTCTTTGTTTAGTTGCTTGTGTTATCTCAGGAAGTAGAGCCGCTGTAGCTCAGTCGGCAAAGGCAACGCTGTCGTAACTGGAGGGATGCGGGTTCGGAGAACAAGCTGACCCAATATCCGCTGTGTTCGGTAAGGAGTAAGTAAAATATGTTCTTGGCCACGTGCTCCAAGTTATGAATCAATACTTCTGGTCATTGCAGGCCAAGCCTGAAGGTCTTCTGCTTGGTGCATGCTTCAAAATTACGAGAACCCATTTGAGCAAGAAGTTGTACTTTCACCCTTGAGCGAAAGAAATATTTTATTTAATAGCTTAATATAATTATTTCTTCGATTATATTTGTTGAGTCATGTACTCATGCGCATAAACAGTCTAGCCACAACTGGTTTCCAGTAATTATTCAAGATTATGACTACAAAAGAAAAACTGTTTTCGGTTTAACATAAGATATTATCTTAAAAATATATTTGATTAATCTTTCCTTCTCTAAAATACTGAACAGTTTTTCTTTCATTAGAGTGGATACTAGAACCATATTAAGCTGATCTTCAATTTCAGAAAAATAATCGATAAGTTTTCTTGCAGCCTTTTTACAACGCTGCATCTTTAATCTTCCCATTTTGCATAGAATTAGACCGTTTTTCTTTCATTTATGCAGTTAATACATTTATTTAATTTATCATTTTTAAAAACGCCGGAATGTTTTTAATCCATTACAGCTCATTTATAATCTCATTTGAATAATCTTCCCTCTTTTTAAAGTATTAGTTCCTTTTCTTTCATTAAGGTAGTTATTACATCTATATTTGAATTAATTAACATCGTATAAAATGGTGGAATACTTTACTATCATTAGAGTTGTTACAAAAATATCTGATTAATTTTCTGTCATGGCGTACTGTTTCTTTTTACTTTAGCTGTAGTGGTCATTAAAGGCATAATTTTTTATTCATTACATTATAAAATGTTGTTATAATTTTCTTCTTATTGAAGTATGTGTAAACTTATTTTCATTAAATGCTTTTACAATAATATTTGAGCAATGATATACTGTTATAAAATACTGTTGTAAAAATAATGTTGCGTTAGCCTATTGTATGAGAAAGAAGAAATTAAAACTCATTAAAAAACGCATGAACAAATATATCTAGATTAATCCCTTCCCTGTTTTCCTCGTACGGCGTACGGACAATCTGATTTCTCTTTCGCTTGCACTGTTTCGGTCGTATTTTTTCCAATTTTAGTAACAAATTATTCCAGTAAATGATAGTTTGCAGTTTATTGTATTTCCTACTCTGATTGGTTCAAAAACATGCGATTTTTCGCATGTTTTGTATCAGAAGACGAATTGTTATCTTTCAGTGTATAGCTTTCTTATTATATTTTATTAACAGCCTGATAATTATATTGATGTAAGAGTTGAATAATATATTTTTACTTTTAAATAATGGATAATTCAGAGCGTATGGAGCTAATTTCTTGCGATTCGAACTGTGACTCGGAATCAGAAACTGAATTATCTGTAAATGATAGTAGCGAAAGTTTACTAGATGACCTGGATAGTAGTGACTCTGATAGTAGTACAGATGGAATCAGTCAAGCAAGACAGTTTTTTTTAATTAATTGTGATACCCTTCGGATTCACCGCCTAGATTTGCTTTCACTAGAATTCCAAAAATTAACTTGGATATCGATGAGACTAAAGGTAAACTTCAGTTCTATGATGCTTTCATAGAAAGAAAAAAAGTTGTAATAAATGCTTAAAAATATTAGAAATGTTAACTTTAATAACATATCTTTACTTAATGTAAAATAAACAAAAAATGCAGTAAAAAAATGTGGCATTTTTTTGACCGAATTCAGGAAAGAAAAAGGAAACTGTCAAAGGGTTAATTTTTTTTTTTAAACATATTTAATACAATAATGAGATATTCAGTAACTCCTCTCTCCTTTTTTTTAATGCTTATTGGTTTTACTTTAAAAATTATAAACTTAAGTTGGCGAAAAACCAAATTTAAAGAGCATGGATAATTTCTTGTGATTCAGACTGTGATTCGGAATCAGAATGAATTTCTGTAAATGAGAGTAGCGAAATACTATAGTGACCAAAATAGTAGTGACCCATAGTAGTACAGATGGAATCAGTCAAGCAAGACAATTTTTAAAATTAATTCTAATAATCCTTCGGATCCACCTCCTAGATTTCCTTTCACTGGAATTCCAAAAATTAACTTGGATATCGATGAGACTAAAGGTAAACTTCAGTTCTATGAGGCTTTCACAGAAAGATAAAAAGTCGTAATAAATACTTAAAAATATTAGAAATGTTAACTTTAATAACATATCTTTACTTAAAAATCTAAAATAAACAAAAAAAATGCAATAAAAATGTGACATTTTCTTGACCGAATTCTGGAAAAAATGAAACTGGTAAAAGGTTAAATAATTTTATACAATTAAATGCCTAGGGAATACAATTTATCATTTGTAGATATCGAAGATTGCTCTCGAGTCGGCGTAGGCCCTTAAAAACAATATGGCATTGATTTTCCTCATTCTCGTGTCGCTCCAAAAAATGTCTATCCCGCAAATAGCCCGCAAATACCAGCAGCATTCATCCTCTTCTCTCCTCTGGAAACAACCTTGTCCTATAAAAAAATCAGACTTCCCCGCGGAGAAAAAACAGGGGTTCCTTCAAGAACGGAGAGGTCAGAATCTCGCCAAACCAACGGACCCTTCTATTGGTTGGGAAAAGTCTGATGTTTCTTCCTAGATCAAACCGGTCATGTCCTGTATGTCTTAGACGAAGGCTTACGAGTAGGGGTAAAAATAAAAAAGCTGAACCGAACACAATTTATTGTTAGAGCTGTATATTTTTCTTTCGTGGGATTGCTTTATATATCCCTTATATAATAATAGCCTAAGTTGTCTGTCCTGAAATTTATGAAGTGGTTGGACCTCGAATGGATAGAGACATTAATATTGTATTCTTGAGGAGTAAGGTTTAGAAAAATTCAAAGCTAGTACAGTTTATCTTCTTAAGCTATCGATTCGAATCTAAAATAAACTGGTATAAAAAGGATTCATATTACAGCATAAAATACTAAAGTCTTTGAAATCCACCTCTTCCCGACTTTTCGAGTGTTTAATGCCATTAATTCAAGCCATATTTTCCCGGTTAAGAGCACGCGATTCAATTTATTAATATATTAATAAATAGGTAAAAGTACCATTTTTTACATTATATGACGTCATTCCTTTAACAAGCGCATTTAATCATATCTTATTTTAAATTATTTAAATATCGTCTGCATTATTTTCATACGTTTTATCACTCAACTTATATATTACGTAAATAATTTTCTTTTATATTTGGTTTAAATAATGGATTAGGTACATTTGGTACAGTTTTTAGGTTCGGTTTTTAGGTTTACTGTTTAGGCACTGATTTCATGTTCTGTTTCTGTTTTTACAACGAATTTTTCTTGATTTCTCATGATTATCAAATACTGTAGATTTTTCTTTCATATAATATATAATTTACATATATACACACACACACACATATATATATATATATATATATATTTACAAAACATATAAGAAATAATTTATGTAGAAGTATATTTGAAAAATTGAGGGATATTAGCCAAATTTTAGGAAAATCGAGTTAAACGGACTTCGTTTATATCATATTATTTGCGTCACGCATTTACGGTTAATATATACGAGCATTATTCTGTATATTCCAAAAAAAATTACACATTGTGAGGGAAAAGCAACTCTCGATAATGACCTGAAGAAAACGTAAAATTCAGTTCTCACTCATATTCGGTCATTACATGGTTGTGTCTGTTAATGACTTACGTGCTTCGTTTTAAGAAATTCTCCTGTCAATTATCACTTGACAGTGTTGGTAACACATATCTATTCATTTTATCTCATGAAACGTGCTTGAAAAAAAGGTTTAGAATCCAAGAAGCGTGAAAGAGTTAAATATTTACATCAGCGATTATGCGTAGCCTGGCCCAAAGTACATTTTTATACTTTTGTTCGAAAGTTCTCAGTTTCCTCCATATTCTTCAAAAACTAAAATTGATTTCGTCACTCTTTAAAAAAAAGTTTTTTAAACTATATTTATCTACTTTAACTATTTTTAGTCTATTAAACGGTTTGATAATTTGTAACGAAAGGTTAGATATAATTCTACTAGCATATAGCCCGTCATAGGATAGAAAAATTTTTAATTTTCCATAATTTATATAGATATGCATTTTTAAAATATATAACAAATAATTTATACAGAAATATATTTACAAAATATATAAGAAATAATTTATATCGAAATGTATATACAAAATATATAAGAAATAATTTATATAGGAATATATATAAAATATACATGAAATAATTTACACAGAAATACATTTACAAAATATATACGAAATTATTTATATAGAAATATATTTACAAAATATATAAAAAATAATTTACATAGAAATATATTTACAAAATATATCAGAAATAATTTATATAGAAATATATTTACAAAATATATAAGAAATAATTTACATAGAAATATATTTACAAAATATATCAGAAATAATTTATATAGAAGTAAATTTAGAAAATATATACGAAATAATTTACATAGAAATATATTTATAAAATATATAAGAAATGATTTATACAGACGTAAATTTACAAAATATATAAGAAATAGTATATGTAGAAATATATTTACAAAATATATAAGAAATAATTTATATAGAAATATATTTACAAAATATATAAGAAATAATTTATATAGAAGTAAATTTACAAAATATATAAGCAATAATATATGTAGAAATATATTTAAAAAATATATAAGATATAATTTACATAGAGATATATTTACAAAATATATAAGAAATAATTTATATCGAAATTTATATACAAAATATATAAGAAATAATTTACATAGATATATATTTACAAAATATATGAGAAATAATGTATATAGAAGTAAATTTACAAACTATATAAGAAATATTTATATAGCAATATATTTACAAAATTTATAAGAAATAATTTATATAGAAGTAAATTTACAAAATATATAAGCAATAATATATGTAGAAATATATTTACAAAATATATAAGAAATAATTTACATAGAAATATATTTACAAAATATATAAGAAATAATTTACATAGAAACATATTTACAAAATATATAATAAATAATTTATAAAAAATATATTTACAAAATATATAAGAAATAAAATTTACAGAAATATATTTACAAAATATATAAGAAATAATTTATATAGAAGTAAATTTACAAAATATACAAGAAAAAATTTATATAGAAGTAAATTTACAAAATATATAAGAAATAATATATGTAGAAATATATGTACAACATATAGAAGGAAAAATTTATGTAGAATGATATTTACAAAAATGTGGGATATTACCCAAATTTTAAGAAAATCGAAGTAATTTGACTTCGTATGTACCATATTATTTTCGTAGGGTATTTACCGTTATGAGCTAAGAGCATTATTCCGTATATGCCTGGAAAAATGGCACATTGTGAGTGAAAAGCAAAGCTCGATAATGACCTGTAGAAGGCGTACATTTCAGTTCTCACTCATATTCGGTCATTTCGGGGTTGTGTCTGTTCATGACTTACGTGCTTTGTTTTCCGAAATTCTCCTGTCAATTATCGTTTGACAGTGTTGGTAACACTTATCTATTCATTTTATCTCATGAAACGTGCTTCAGAAAAAAGGTTTAGAGTCCAAGAAGCGTGAAAGAGTTAAATATTTACATCAGCGATTATGCGTAGCCTGGCGTAAAGTACATTTTTAAACTTTTGTTCGAAAGTGCTCAGTTTCCTCCATTTTCTTCAGAAACTAAAATTGATTTCGTCACTCTTTAAAAAAAAGTGTTTTAAACTATATTTATCTACTTTAACTATTATTTTAGTCTATTAAACGGTTTGATAATTTGTAACGAATGGTTAGTTAAAATTCTACTAGCATATAGCGCGTCATATGATAGTAAAATTTTTAATTTTCCATAATTTATATAGAAATGTGTATTTAAAATATATAACAAATAATTTATGCAGAAATATATTTACAAAATATATAAGAAATAATTTATATCAAAATGTATATACAAAATGTATAAGAAATAATTTATATATATATATATATATATATAATATATAAGAAATAATATACACAGAAATACATTTACAAAATATATAAGAAATAATTTTTATAGAAATATATTTACAAAATATATAAGAAATAATTTACATAGAAATATATTTACAAAGTATGTAAGAAATAATTTATATAGAAGTAAATTTACAAAATATATAAGAAATAATATATGTAGAAATATATTTACAAAATATATAAAAAATAATTTACATAGTAATATATTTACAAAATATATAAGAAATAATTTATATAGAAATATATTTAAAAAATATATAAGAAATAATTTACATAGAAATATATTTACAAAATATATATGAAATAATTTATATAGAATAAATTTACAAAATTTATAATAAATAATTTATATCGAAATGTATATACAAAATATATAAGAAAATAATTTTTATAGACATATATATATATAAAATATATAAGAAATAATTTAAACAGAAATACTTTTACAAAATATATAACAAATAATTTACGTAGAAATATATTTACAATATATATAAGAAATAATTTATATAGAAATATATTTACAATATATATATAGAAGAATATTTACAGAATATTTAAGAAATAATATATGTAGAAATATATTTACAACATATAGAAGGAATAATTTATGTAGAAGGTTATTTACAAAAATGTGGGATATTAACCAAATTTTAAGAAAATCGAAATAAATTGACTTCGTATGTACCACATAATTTTCGTAGGGTATTTACGGTCATGAGCTAGGAGCATTATTGTGTATATATCTGGAAAAATGGCACATTGTGAGGGAAAAGCAAGTCTCGATAATGACCTGTAGAATGCATAAATTTCAGTTCATTATCGGCTTGTGTCTGTTAATGACTTACGTGCTTTGTTTTCCCAAATTCTCCTGTCAATTATAGTTTGACAGTGATGGTAACACGTATCTATTCATTTTATCTCGTGAAACGTGTTTGAGAAAAAGGACTAGAATCCAAGAAGCGTTAAAAAGTTAAATATTTACATCAGCGATTATGCGTAGCCTGGCCTAAAGTACATTTTTAAACTTTTGTTCGAAAGTGCTCGGTAAGCACCATTTTCTTAAGAAACTAAAATTCATTTCGTCACTCTTTAAAAAATTTTTTAATTATATTTATCTATTTTAACTGTTTTCCAGTCAACTAAACAGTTTCATAATTTGCAATGAATAGTTAGTTATAATTCTATCTAATTTCCTTTTTTTTTCCTAATTTTCTTCAGTTTTTGAACTTTCTATATTAAAAACATTTCAGTGTCACTATATAATGCAGTTTTTAGATCATGGTAATTTCAGTTATATGTTGATATTTATATTCTAAATTAAACTTTTGGGCAGACTGTAAGATAAGATAATTTTTTTATATTTATATTGTATTAATTGTTCTACATATTTTCATATATCCTATCCCTTATATAATAATAACCTAAGTTATCTCCGTGTGTCCTCGAATTTGTGAAGCGGTTGGTCCTGGTATGATCCATATTGAATTCTTGATGAATTAAGGTTAACAAAATTCAAAGCGAGTAAAGTTTATGTTCTCCTAAATATTGATCCGATTCTAAAATAAATTGATATAAATATGCTTCATATCACAGAGAAAAATACTGTCGTCTTTAAAACGTTCGAAATCCGATCCTTCCACCCTTTTCGAGCTTTTAATGCCATTATTTCCAAAACTATTTTCCCCGGTTAAGAGAAGGCGATTAAATTTATCATTTTATCACATAAGAAATAGGAAAAAAATAACATTTTTACTAGTACTATACATTGTTCCTTTAAGCACCTCATTTAATCAATGTTTATTTTAAATTATTAAATATCATCTATATTATTTTCATACAATTTATCATTGAACTTAGATATTACGTAAATAATTTTCTTTTATATTGTCATAAATAATAAATTAGTTACATATGTGATAATTTTAAATATAATCATCGATTATTTTTTGTTGCAATGAAAATTTTGTCACCGGTATTAATAACAAATTCTTTACATAAAAGTCTAGGAGTCTATTTCACGGAATGTTTTTATGTTCTTTTTCTGAATTTACATCGATTTTTTCTTGATTTCTCACGATTATCAAATATTGTAGCTTTTTCTTTCATATAAAATAGAATTTTTATAAAAATATGCATGAAAAATATATAAGAAATAATTTACATTGCAATATATTTACAAAATATATAAGAAATAATTTATATAGAGGTATATTTACAAAATATATAAGAAATAATTTACACACAAATTTACAAATTATATAAGAAATAATTTATATAGAAATATATTTACAAATTATATAAGAAATAATTTATATAGAAATATATTTACAAAATATATAAGATATAATTTCTATAGAAATATGTTTATAAAATATATAGGAAATAATTTATATAGAAATATATTTACAAATTATATAAGAAATAATTTACATAGAAATATATTTACAAAATATATAAGGAATAGTTGATATAGAAGGATATTTACAAAACTGTAGGTATTAGCCAAATTTTAGGAAAATTCAGATAAATTGACTATACCATATATACCATATTATTTTCGTAGTGTATTTACAGTCAAGAGCTACAAGCATTATTCTTTATATGCCTGGAAAAATGACACATTAGAAGGGAAAGAAAAGCTCTGTAATGACCTGTAGAAGGCGTAAATTTCAGTTCCCACTCATATTCAGTCATTACCGGCTTGTGTCTGTTAATGACTTACGTGCTTTGTTTTCTGAAATGCTCCTGTCAATTATCGTTTGACAGTGTTGGTAACACGTATCTATTCATTTTATCTCATGAAACGTGATTGAGAAAAAGGTTTAGAATCCAAGAAGCGTGAAAGAGTTAAATATTTACATCAGCTATTATGCGTAGCCTGGCCTAAAGTACTTTTTTAAACTTTTGTTCGAAATTGCTCAGTTTCCTCCATTTTCTTCAGAAACTAAAATTGATTTCGTCACTCTTTAAAAAAAAATTTTTAAACTATATTTATCTACTTTAACTATTATTTTAGTCTATTAAACGGTTTGATAATTTGTAACGAATGGTTAGTTAAAATTCTACAAGCATATCGCGCGTCATATGATAGTAAAATTTTTAATTTTCCATAATTTATATAGAAATGTATATTTAAAATATATAACAAATAATTTATACAGAAATATATTTACACAATATATAAGAAATAATTTATATTGAAATGTATATACAAAATATATAAGAAATAATTTATATAGAAATATATATATAAAATATATAGGAAATAATTTACACAGAAATGCATTTACAAAATTTATAAGAAATAATTTTTATAGAAATATATTTACAAAATATATAAGATATAATTTACATAGAAATATATTTACAAAATATGTAAGAAATAATTTATATAAAACTAAATTTACAAAATATATAAGAAATAATATATGTAGAAATATATTTACAAAATATATAAAAAATAATTTACATAGTAATATATTAACAAAATATATAAGAAATAATTTATATAGAAATATATTTAAAAAATATATAAGAAATAATTTACATAGAAATATATTTACAAAATATATATGAAATAATTTATATAGAAGTAAATTTACAAAATTTATAATAAATAATTTATATCGAAATGTATATACAAAATATATAAGAAAATAAATTATATAGAAATATATATATATGTAAAATATATAAGAAATAATTCACACAGAAATATATTTACAAAATATATAAGAAATAATTTACATAGAAATATATTTACAATATATATAAGAAATAATTTATATAGAAATATATTTACAAAATCTATATAGAAGTATATTTACAGAATATTTAAGTAATAATATATGTAGATATATATTTACAACATATAGAAGGAAAAATTTATGTAGAAGAATATTTACAAAAATGTTGGATATTAACCAAATTTTAAGAAAATCGAAATAAATTGACTTCGTATGTACCACATAATTTTCGTAGGGTATTTACGGTCATGAGCTAGGCGCATTATTCTGTATATGCCTGGAAAAATGGCACATTGTGAGGGAAAAGCAACTCTCGATAATGACCTGTAGAAGGCATAAATTTCAGTTCCTTATCGGCTTGTATCTGTTAATGACTTACGTGCTTTGTTTTCCGAAATTCTCCTGTCAATTATAGTTTGACAGTGATGGTAACACGTATCTATTCATTTTATCTCATGAAACGTGTTTGAAAAAAAAGGTTTAAAATCCAAGAAGCGTGAAAGAGTTAAATATTTACATCAGCTATTATGCGTAGCCTGGCCTAAAGTACATTTTTAAACTTTTGTTCGAAAGTGCTCGGTAAGCACCATTTTCTTAAGAAACTAAAATTCATTTCGTCACTCTTTAAAAGAATTTTTTTTAATTATATTTATCTACTTTAACTGTTTTCCAGTCAACTAAGCAGTTTCATAATTTGTATTGAATAGTTAGTTATAATTCTATCTAATTTCCTTTTTTTTTTTCTAATTTTCTTCAGTTTTATTACTTTCTACATTAAAATATCTGAGGGTCACTATATAATGCAGTTTTTAGATCATTGTAATTTCAGTAATATGTTGATATTTATATTCTAAATTAAACTGTTGGGCAGACTGTAAGATAAGATAATTTTTTTATAATTATATTGTATTAATTGCTCTACATATTTTCATATATCCTATCCCTTATATAATAATAACCTATGTTATCTCTCCGTGTGTCCTCGAATTTGTAAAGCGGTTGGACCTACAATGGTTAGGCTCATCCATACTGGATTCTTGATGACTTAAGTTTAGCAAAATTCAAAGCGATTAAAGTTTATCTTCTCCTAAATATTGATCCGATTCTAAAATAAATTGATATAAATATGCTTCATATGACAGAAAAAAATACTGTCGTCCTTAAAACGTTCGAAATCCAACCCTTCCACCCTTTTAGAGCTTTTAATGCCATTATTTCCAAAACTATTTTCCCACGTTAAGAGAAGGCGATTAAATTTATCATTTTATCACATAAGAGATAGGAAAAAATAACATTTTTACTAGTACTATACATTGTTCCTTTAAGCACCTCATTTAATCAATTTTTATTTTAAATTATTAAATATCATCTATATTATTTTCATACAATTTATCACTGAACTTAGATATTACGTAAATAATTTTCTTTTATATTGTCATAAATAATAAATTGGTTACATATGTGATAATTTTAAATTTAATCATCGATTATTTTTTGTTGCAATGAAAATTTTGTCACCGGTATTAATAACAAATTCTTTACATAAAAGTCTAGAAGTCTATTTCACGGAATGTTTTTATGTTCTTTTTCTGTTTTTAAATCGAATTTTTCTTGATTTCTCAGAATTATCAAATATTGTAGCTTTTTCTTTCATATAAAATAGAATTTTTATAAAAATATGCATGCAAAATATATAAGAAATAATTTACATAGAAATATATTTACAAAATATATAAGAAATAATTTATATAGAGGTATATTTACAAAATATATAAGAAATAATTTACATAAAAATTTACAAATTATATAAGAAATAATTTATATAGAAATATATTTACAAATTATATAAGAAATAATTTATATAGATATATACTTACAAAATATATAAGATATAATTCATATAGAAATATGTTTATAAAATATATAGGAAATAATTTATATAGAAATATATTTACAAATTATAAGAAATAATTTACATAGAAATATATTTACAAAATATATAAGGAATAATTGATGTAGAAGGATATTTACAAAACTGTAGGTATTAGCCAAATTTTAGGAAAATTGAGATAAATTGACTATACCATATATACCATATTATTTTCGAAGGGTATTTACGGTTAAGAGCTACAAGCATTATTCTTTATATGCGAAAAATGACACATTATAAGGGAAAAGTAAAGCTCTATAATGACCTGTAATAGGCGTAAATTTCAGTTCCCACTCATATTCAGTCATTACCGGCTTGTGTCTGTTAATGACTTACGTGCTTTGTTTTCTGAAATGCTCCTGTCAATTATCGTTTGACAGTGTTGGTAACACGTATCTATTCATTTTATCTCATGAAACGTGATTGAGAAAAAGGTTTAGAATCCAAGAAGCGTGAAAGAGTTAAATATTTACATCAGCTATTATTCATTACCTGGCTAAAGTACTTTTTTTCTTTTGTTCGAATGAAAGTATGACCATTTTTCTGAAACTGAAATTGTTTTCGTTTTCAGTTTTTTAACACGTTTA
This sequence comes from Pardosa pseudoannulata, assembly GCA_032207245.1. Classification (NCBI taxonomy): domain Eukaryota; kingdom Metazoa; phylum Arthropoda; class Arachnida; order Araneae; family Lycosidae; genus Pardosa; species Pardosa pseudoannulata. Next base: position 77,697,589 of record CM063497.1, on the reverse strand, counting down.
TCTATTAACTATTTTATCTTTTAAACGATTGACAATTTGAAAAGGTTAGTTATAATCAAGAAGCGTGAAGAGTTAAATATTTACATCCGTAATTATACCTGAAAGTATTTTTTAAACTTTTGTCAAATAATTTATACTTATATACAAAATATTGAAATAATTTATATAAAAATATATTTAAAAAAATTTTAAATTTTTACACATATACATTTATATATAATAATTTATTTAGAAATATATTTACATAATTCGAAATAATTTACATAGAAATATATTTACAAAATATATAAGAAATAATTTATATAGAAGTAAATTTACAAAATATATAAGAAATAATATATATTGAAATGTATATACAAAATATATAAGAAATAATTTAAATTTGTACAAAATATAAAAGAAATAATTATAGATTTATATATAAATATATAAGAAATAATTTACACAGAAATATATTAAAATATAAGAAATAATTTATATAGAAATATGTTATACAAAATATATAAGAAATAATTTACATAGAAATATATACAAAAATATATAAAAAATAATTTACCATAGAATATATTTACAAAATATATAAGAAATAATTTATATAGAAATATATTAAAATATATAAGAAATAATTTATATAGATGTAAATTTACAAAATATATAAGAAATAATTTATATAGAAATATATTTACAAAATATATAAGAAATAATTTACATAGAAATATATTTACAAAATATATAAGAAATAATTTATATAGAAATATATTTACAAAATATATAAGAAATAATTTATATAGAAATATATTTACAAAATATATAAGAAATAATTTATATAGAAATGTATATACAAAATATATAAGAAATAATTTATATCGAAATGTATGTACAAAATATAAAAGAAATAATTTTATAGAAATATATATATAAAATATATAAGAAATAATTTACACAGAAATACATTTACAGAATATATAAAAAATAATTTATATAGAAATATGTTTACAAAATATATAAGAATTAATTTACATAGAACTATATTTACAAAATATATAAGAAATAATTTACATAGAAATATATTTACAAACTATATAAGAAATAATTTATACAGAAGTAAATTTACAAAATATGTAAGAAATAATATATATAGAAATATATTTACAAAATATATAAGAAATAATTTATATAGAAATATATTTACAAAATATATAAGAAATAATTTATATAGAAGTAAATTTACAAAATATATAAGAAATAATATATGTAGAAATATATTTACAACATATAAAAGGAATAATTGATGTAGAATGATATTTACAAAAATATGGGATATTAGCCGAATTTTAAGAAAATCGAAATAAATTGACTTCGTATGTACCATATTATTTTCATAGGATATTTACGGTCATGAGCTAGGAGCATTATTCTGTATATGCCTGGAAAAATGGCACATTGTGAGGGAAAAGCAACTCTCGATAATGACCTGTAGAAGGCGTAAATTTCAGTTCATTACCGGCTTGTGTCTGTTAATGACTTACGTGCTTTGTTTTCCGAAATTTTCCTGTCAATTATAGTTTGACAGTGTTGGTAACACGTATCTATTCATTTTATCTCATGAAACGTGCTTGAGAAAAAAGGTTTAAAATCCAAGAAGCGTTAAGGAGTTAAATATTTACATCAGCGATTATACGTAGCCTAGCGTAGTATGCTTTTTTAAACTTATGTTCGGAAGTGCTCAGTTTGCACCATTTTCTTAAGAAACTAAAATTCATTTCGTCACTCTTTAAAAAAAATTTTTAAATTATATTTATCTACTTTAACTATTTTTAGTCTATTAAACGGTTTTAATAATTTGTAAGGAATGTTTAGTTATAATTCTATTTAATTTCCTTTTTTTTCCTAATTTTCTTCAGTTTTTGAACTTTTTATATTAAAAAGATTTGAGTGTCACTGTAACCGTTTCAGAAATTCGTGGACAGACAACATAGGATATTATTATATAGGGGATATCTAAGTTCAGTAATAAAACGTATGAAAATAATGCAAAGGATATTTAAATAATTTAAAATAAGAAGTGATTAAATAAGATGGTTAAAGGAATGATGTCATAATGTTAGAAACAAAATGCTGTTTTTACCTTTTTATTATGCGATAAATTTAATCGCCTGCTCTTCACCGGGGAATATAGGGCTTGAAATAATCCCCTAAACGCTCGAAAAGGAAGGGTGGATTTCGAACATTTTAAAGAAGACAGTATATTTCGCTGCGATATGAAGAATATTTATACCAACATTTTTATTTTAGAATCGGATCAATAGTTTAGGAGAAGATGAACTTTAGTCGCTTTGAATTTTGCTAACCCTAACTCATAAAGAATACAGTATGGATGCGTCTATCCATTCCGATTCATAAATTTGAGGACAGACGGACAGATAACCTAGGATATTATTATGTAGGGGATTTAATTTACCTTTTCTCCCAATTTTCTTCAGTTTTTGATTTTTTTATATTAAAAAGATTACTGTATAATACAGTTTTTAGATCAGTTATATGTTGATGATAAACACCATTTTCTGCAAAACGCATTAAAGTTTTTATATATTTTTTAAAGCTATGATAACAAATGCAAAGATTTACAGTTTTACAGGTTCTAATTCGATATTTCAGTGGGGTTTTTTTCGAGCGATCAAAAATATCTAGAATATTTAAGGTATCCGTTTAAGTTGAAAACGTAATTTTTTGCCAAAAATCATACTTTTTTTTATTTTTATTTTTCTGTTGTAAAATTTCAACTTTTAGTCTTCTAAATCTGTTTTTGCTTTGTCTCTACGTCATTTAATAAAAAATGTTATATCTGTTTAAACATCAGTGACAGCTGTCAAAACAAAACAGAATTAGCGATTTCGGAACCGGAAGTTGTGAATTTAAAGCCTTTTAAAGAGCATTTTTTGAACAAAACTTTTTAAATTTTCATGAAGATTAGTTTAAACCTTTTCCTAGTATTTTTAATAATTAGCAACTTGGCAATTAGAAAGTCTTGAAGCAAGAAAGTGTGGGGAATTTTAACCATGTAGTGTAATTTTTAATAGTTAAAGTTGCTTTCATAAACTTCAAATGCGTTTTTCTCAGAACGGTATTTTTAATAAAATGTTGAAACTTGAAATGTGATTTCACAAAAAGTTCTTAAAATATTTTGTTGAAAATTATTATGAATGCTTTTGATAGTATTTACTAGTGAATGACCTAAAAGCATTAAATTTGGATAATTTTTAATGATCTTACACTCATAGTTAGATATAAAGGTAACGAAAATTCGTTAAAAATTCAATGTGTATGATTTTGAAGAACTAAATTTTTTTACCAAATGTAAATTAAGCAAAGATTTTAGTTGATTCACTAGTCCAGTGTATAAGAAATGTGTTGCATCAAAATATATTGTAATAATTTAATTTAATAAAAAAATTAGACCTTTTGAAAAAACGATTTTTTTATTAAATTTTCTTTATTTATTAGAAATTTTATAAAAATTTCTCCAGGAATAAATTTTTTAAGTGCAAATCTCTATGATAATATAAAAAATAAATCTAAACATGTAAAAACATGAACTAGTTTCTACGTTTAAAAAAAACAGTTTTCAGAACGTACACTGATACCTTAAAATTATAAAAATCAAATTTTTGAAGGTTTAATCTAGATATGTCCTCTTAAAGGACATTTTTTGTGGAATAAATAAAATGTTTGTGTTATAAGGAAAAATAAAATAGGCTTTTGATACTTTTTGAGATTTTCTCTTTCTTTCTTAAAGAAAGAAATAATAAATTTAATAATGGTATAAAAAATAATGGAATAAATTTTCCACACATTCCTGAAATAAAAATAGAATACTGTAACAGTTGGACTCATATACCCAAAGTACATCTTACTTTTCAAGAAATGTGTACCTCAAAAAACATAATAATAAATTCCTGGAAGCTTTAATAGAAAATTTCTCAGTTCTCATCTTTCTAATATGTTCATCATTAGTACTCTATTATATAAGAAATATGGTTTGAAATTTTAATGATTTACTTTCACTAAAATTGATGTCAACATAATGCTGAAGAACAAAATAATGTTTCTCTGAAACTTGTTAAAATTTATGCCTTTGAAAGAACATATTTTCAAAATACGTCTTTTCTAAATAAATTAATGTTTATATAATGCTAAAAAATAAAATAACTTTTTAAGGTATCCGTCTACATTCGGAGAACTTTTTTCTTTAAACGCAGAAACTAGTTCATGTTTTTACATTTTTAGATTTATTTTTTATATTATCATAGATAATGGCACTTAAAAATTTATTCCTGGAGAAGTTTTTATAAAATTTCTAATAAATGAAGAAAATTAAGTAAAAAAAATTGTTCTTTTTTTAAAGGTCTAATTTTTTAATAAATTAAATTATTTCAATATTTTTGACGAAACACATTTCTTATACACTGGACTAGTGAATCACCTAAAATCTTTGCTTAATTTACATTTAGTAAAAAATTTTGGTCCTTCAAAATCATACACATTGAATTTTTAACGAATTTTCATTACCTTTATATCTAACTATGAGTGTAACATCATTAAAAATTATCCAAATTCGAAGCTTTTAGGTCATTCACTAGTAAATACTATCAAAACCATTCATGATAATTTTCAAAAAAATATTTTAAGAACTTTTTGAGAAATCACATTTCAAGTTTCAACATTTTATTAAAAATACCGTTCTAAAAAAACGCATTTGAAGTTTATGAAAGCAACTATAACTGTTAAAAAATTAAAATACATGTTTAAAATTTCCCACAATTTCTTGATTCAAAATTTTCTAATTGCCAAGTTGCTAATTATTAAAAATACTAGAAAAATGTTTAATAGTAAATCTTCATGAAAATTTAAAAAGTTTTGTCCAAAAAATGCTCTTTAAAAGGCTTTAAATTCACAACTTCCGGTTCCGAAGTCGCTACTTCCGTTTTGGGCCCTTGTAGATTATTATTACATTTTATTAATGTATAGCTGAAAGATTTGCATAATGCAACAAGCATTTTTTTTATTTTATTATAGGGTTGAAAAGATATGCAGGTCATATTCCAAACATTTCGCAAACGGAATCCGCCAGTCAGAAAGCTCAATTTTACGATTGAGAACATTTTTGAGAGAAGTTTTCAAAATCTAGCCATCTGATTGGGGGTTTCGTTTGTAAAATGACCTGCATTCTTGCTGTATGAGATTATCTTAGTTTTAGAAACTAAGTAGCAAGTACTGGTTACGTTACAAGTGAAAAACGAAAACATAGATCAACCATGGGAAATAAAATAGAAAATAACGACTTACCGTTTGTCCTGGGTTGAAGTAACCATAGAGATGAATTTTGTGCTAAAATTTTGGGTACAGATGCATTATAGACGTCGTGTTTTTTTCTCGCCAAACTTGGCGATTTTATGGGAAGATGACTGGGTTGCTGTATATACCCTACCTTTAGTTGGAGGATATGGAAGCTCCGATATGTTCTTGCATCCTATTGGTGCACTTGATTTTTGACGTCATTACCCGGCATTATATGAAAATTTGCTGTTCTTAATGTTCTTAGCTGTTCTTTTCGTTCCAGACGCGGAGTGGTAAGGTGTCACCTAGGTTAGGTAAGTAATTTAGTTATGGCGGGTGTTTCCAGAAATTTGCATCTTAGCTGCTCTTTTGGTTTACATTCGCCTAGATCAGGTTGTATTTTTTTTTTTACTTAACATTTTTTGGGATGTAGTATTTTAGTTATGGTGGGTGTAGTTATTTCTGTTCTTACTATTTTTTATCCTAAATCAAACACCATGTTTTGGTTTGGAACATTTTGTTTTTGTTCTTGTCATTTTCTGCGATTTAGTTAATTTAGTTATGACGGGTGAAGTTATTTCGGTTTTGAAATTGTTAAAAAGTATCAATTATTTTGGTTTTGAAATTGTTAAAAAGTATCAAAATATTCTAAACCAAACAAGATGCTTTGGTTTGGAACATTTTGTTTTTGTTCTTATCATTTTCTGGGATTTAGTTAATTTAGTTATGACGGGTCAAGTTATTTCGGTTTTGAAAGTGTTAAAAAGTGTTATTGTTTATTTGTTATTGTTTATTTTGCATTTCTTTTATTACAAGGGCGGGTTGATGGGGGAGGATTTTAGAATTTTCATAATATTAGTGCTTAATAAAATGCTATATATTGTATTTATTCTGTTGACACATATCATAAATATTACTAATTTGTTATTTATTTTTTAAATAACGTAAAAATGATGATTATTATGCTAATTTTATTTTAATAATGCTTTAAATTGTTAATCTTTTTTTCCTTTTAAAGTTTAGTTTTGTTAATGTTGTGTTTCAAATATGCCCCGTGACCGCCTCCATGTTTTTTTGTGGTGATCTTTCAGAAAACACGTACCGCCGCCATGTTTTTTTCTACTTGGCGATTTTTCAAATCACGCGTTTTTCTGTTGGTCGCCAAAAAAAAAACATGGCGGACGGGACCGGCGTCTATAATGCATCTGTTCCAAATTTTGAATTAAAGGAAGTAAAATCATAAGGAAAAATGACTTTAAATTTCTCCATAACAGCACCGAATTTATTCCACTGGTACAGACTTACAATGACATCTCCGAATTTTAAAATACAAACATAGCATACAGCGCCATCTAGTGGCCAGCTTATTACGGAACTCGGTTACATTCGGTTCATCTTTTTTTTACCTCTTCCCTTGAGCCTCCGTCCAAGGACAGTACATACAGTACAGGATCGGTTTGAACTAGAAGAAACTACAGACTTCTCCCAACCAATAAAAGGGCCCGTTGGTTTTTTATCCGCAGAGAAGTCTGATTTTTTTTTTTTTTTTTTTTTTTTTTTTTTTTTTTGTTTTTTTTTAGAAGACAAGGTTGTTATCTAAAGAGAGAAGAGAGAAATGCTGCTGGCATCCGAGGCTGGCGGAATAGACAATTTTTGGAGATCACAAAAATAAGAAAAAACGACGCCGAATCCGGAAGAGTATCCACTATCTGAAAATGATAAGTTGTATTCCTTAGGCATTCATTTGATTTTATAAAATTATTCAATCAAGACATATTTGTCCATGTGTTTTTTTAATAAGTTTAAATTTCTTCTTTTTCAAACACTAATTAAACGTAACAATATTTTTACATATTTTATCCGTTTGACAGTTTTTATTATTTTTTCCAGAATTGGGTCAAAAATATGTCACATTTTTTTATTGCATTTTTTTGTTCATTTTACATTTTTAAGTAAAGATATATAATTAAAATTAACATTTCTAATATTTTTAAGCATTTATTACAATTTTTTTTCTTTCTATGAAAGCATCATAGAACTGAAGTTTACCTTTAGTCTCATCGATATCCGAGAAAATTTTTGGAATTCCAGTGAAAGCAAATCTAGGAAGCGGAATCGAAGGATTATCACAATTAATTTTAAAAAATTGTCTTGCTTGACTGATTCCATCTGTACTACTATCAGAGTCACTACTATCCAGGTCATCTAGTAAACTTTCGCTACTATCATTTACAGATAATTCAGTTTCTGATTCCGAGTCACAGTTCGAATCACAAGAAATTAGCTCCATACGTTCTGAATTATCCATTATTTAAAAATAAAAATATATTATTCAACTCTTGCATCAATAAAATTATCAGGCGGTTAGTAAAATATAACTAGCCCTCTAAGCGGTTCGCACGTACAATTCCGCCAAACCGATGATGTTTTCAAAGCGGTTGTCACGAACAATTTTCGACTTCCTCTTTGGAAGTCGAAAATGGATGTATTGTACATTTCTGCCAGTGTTTCACCCATGGATTTTGAGGTAGGAGGGTCATTTGGGAAGGTGTGTAGGAACTGCCCCCTTACTCCCTGAGGCAGAAAGACGCTGATAGCTTTTCATGGATTTGTAAATCTCTATTTGGAATATTTCGTTTGGGGTAACAGGTGTATCTCTAATTGCACCACTTAAATAGTTTGGATGACTTTTGTAAAAAAAAATATAAATCATTCTCTTAAAGAATATTTTTATTTGTACTTTTAGAATGCATTATTTCTTATGGGATGATCTTCCAAACTTGACGAGCTTTACGTGTATTAAAAATTAACAATCTATAATGTCTATTTATACATCTATTTATAACCGGAAGTAGAGGGAAAATAACGAGGGTGGGTTTCCCGTATTCCAATCTAGTCGACAAAGGGTGAAGTAAAAAATCATAGAACACTTTGATCACTGACACAATAAAACTGTAGCGTATTTTTTGGAGACTTTTTTTCCTCGGTGTGTTCCACTCGGAGGGCTAGAAAGCTATACACTGAAAGATAACAATTCGCCTTCTGATACAAAACATCTATACGAATAATTTGTTACTAAAATTGGAAAAAAAATACGGCTGAAACAGTGCAAGCGAAATAGAAACCAGATTCCCCGTACGCCGTACAGGCAGATCAGTAAAGGCCCGAAAGCTGTGCCCGTAAGGCGTACGGGCAAAACAGGAAAGGGGTTAAATGCAAACCCACGATTGACATATGCGTGGTTATTTATACTTGTGGGTGCTCTGTGAAATAATGAAAAACTTACAAAATTTTAGTTCATATAATCTGTATATAGAATAAAATTATGAAATTTTTAATTGTGCAATATTTGGGTCCCAGAAATCAGGAGGCCCTGGGCACATGTCCTGCCTATAATAGGGCGCTGGTTATTATGTATAATAATTTGAAGTAGTAGAATATACATATTTGTTAATATAACAACATATTCCTTTCCTTGCATACCTACGTGAGTACTTGGTATACCTACGTGCCAGAAAGGACCATCATACATTTCTTTAACTTTTTTTATCACGAAAAAATAAAACAATGAACTTTTTTATTATTAAGAGGGAGGAAAACCTAATCGTGCCTCGCGAGAGATTAGTTAGTGTGTTCATCAATAATTTGAGTAACGGACGGTGGTACACAAAATAGGAGGGACTCTAAATGTTCCGGGAAAGTTTTTGGTGCGTGTGTATTTCTCATTCATCAAAACTCTGTGTATGTTTTAGGCCAGGGGTGGACAACCTTTCAACCATGAAGGACCACTTCAATTATTAGCACCTAGGATGTGAGTCTGGCTCATTTCATATTCGGAAATTCGAATTTGAATGTTTTAGACGGTTTAGAAATAGTTAGTTGCACTTATGCTAATTTTCATGGATTTAATTACTCTGACTTTTGTTTCTTTTAGATTAACTATTGAAAACTAAGGGGGTCTGAGAACCTTAAACCTCCAAAATTTTTTATTTTTAGAAAATAAAATTATATATATGTATTCATATGTTATAGATTGAAATGTTCTACGCATTTAAAAAGAGGGTTAAAATTTCAGCTTAATTTAAAATTTAGGATTAAAAATATAAAAGACAGTCTAGTGATTTTTGTGCTTGGCAGAGGACTTGGCAGTTGTTTACTTATTATTTTAAGCTGATATTTTTCAGAATGCAAATTTTTAAAGTTGCACACAAAGTTCTCAAAACCTATTTAGTATTTTTAAAAATATGATTAAAAATATAAAAAAATTTTAGAGTTTTTTGTGGTTGGCAGTGCACTTGGCAGTTGTTTACTTATTATTAAAAGCTGAATTTTTTCAGAATGCCGATTTTTAATGTTGCACACAAGGTTTCTCAAAACCAATTTAATATTTTTAAAAGTTATGATTAAAAATATCAAAGACATACTAGTGATTTTTGTGCTTGGCAGTGGACTTGACAGTTGCTTACTTATTACTTTAAGTTGATTATTTACAGAATATAATTTTTTAATGTTGCACACAAGGTTTCTCAAAACCTATTTAATACTTTTAAAAGCTATAATTAAAAATTTAAAAGATATTCTAGCGATTTTTGTGCTTGGCAGTGGATTTCGCATTTGTTTACGTATTACTTCAAATTGATTTTTCTCAGAATACAATTTTTTAATGTTGCATTTAACGTTGCACACAAGGTTTCTAAAACCTATTTTATATTTTAAAAAATATGATTATAAATATAAAAAACATTTTTGGGATTTTCGTGGTTGGCAGTGGACTTTGCAGTTGTTTACTTATTACTTTAAGATGATTTTTTTTCAGAATGCAATTTTTTAATGTTGCACACAAGGTTTCTCAAAACCTATTTAATATTTTAAAAAGTTATAATTAAAAATTTAAAAGATATTCTAGCGATTTTTGTGCTTGGCAGTGGACTTCGCATTTGTTTACGTATTACTTCAAATTGATTTTTTTCAGAATACAGTTTTTTAATGTTGCATTTAACGTTGCACACAAGGTTTCTAAAACCTATTTTATATTTTAAAAAATATGATTATAAATATAAAAAACATTTTTGGGATTTTTGTGGTTGGCAGTGGACTTCGCAGTTGTTTACTTATTACTTTGAGATGATTTTTTTCAGAATGCAATTTTTTAATGTTGCACACAAGGTTTCTCAAAACCTATTTAATATTTTAAAAAGTTATGATTAAAAATATAAGATATTCTAGCGATTTTTGTGCTTGGCAGTGGACTTCGCATTTGTTTACGTATTACTTCAAATTGATTTTTTTCAGAATACAGTTTTTTAATGTTGCATTTAACGTTGCACACAAGGTTTCTAAAACCTATTTTATATTTTAAAAAATATGATTATAAATATAAAAAACATTTTTGGGATTTTCGTGGTTGGCAGTCGATTTTTTTTCAGAATGCAATTTTTTAATGTTGCACACAAGGTTTCTCAAAACCTATTTAATATTTTAAAAAGTTATGATTAAAAATATAAAAGACGTTCTAGTTATTTTTGTGGTTGCAGTGAACTTGAGATTTGTTTACTTTAAGTCGATTTTTTTCAGAATGCAAATTTTTAATGTTGCACGCAAGGTTTCTCAAAACCTATTTAATATTTTAAAAGTTATGATTAAAAATATAAAAGGCACTCTGTTGATTTCTGTGCTTGGCAATGGACTTGACAGTTGTTTATTATTACTTTAAGTTGATTTTCTCAGAATGGAAATTTTGATGTTGCTAGCAAGGTTTCTCAAAACCTATTTAATATTTTAAAAAGTTATGATTAAAAATATAAAAGACGTTCTAGTTATTTTTGTGGTTGCAGTGAACTTGAGATTTGTTTACTTTAAGTCGATTTTTTTCAGAATGCAATTTTTTAATGTTGCACACAAGGTTTCTCAAAACTTATTTAATAATTTAAAAAATTATGATTAAAAATATAAAAGACATTCTAGTTATTTTTGTGCTTGCAGTGAACTTGAGATTTGTTTACTTTAAGTCGATTTTTTTCAGAATGCAATTTTTTAATGTTGCACACAAGGTTTCTCAAAGTCTATTTAATATTTTTAAAAGTTATGATTGAAAATATCAAAGAAATTCTAGTGATTTTTGTGCTTGGCAGTGAACGTGGCAATTATTTACTTATTTAACTGAATTTTTTTCAGAATGCAAATTTTTAATGTTTCACACAAGATTCCTCAAAACCTTTTTGATATTTTTGCACAAAATTTTTAGCATTTCAATGTAATGATTATTTCTTTTAATCTAACTAAAATTATTGCTATGATTGTAATTTTTTTTGTTGTTTTAGAGAGGTAAGTACATGTCAAAATTACCCCCCAAAAGGGGTAACATTATAAGCATGTTTTAAACATTTGAAATATGCTTAAACTTGTTTTCTTTTAGGGAGATTTAATTTTAAAAGTATGAGTTTTGTTATAATTTTAAAATTTAGCATTTGTGTGCAAAGTATTTCTTGTAAACATGGGTTCATATGAGAACAGTTTTAACCCCTTAAGGCACACATTAATTTCTAATTTTTGGTCAAAAAATCCCCTATTTTTTTTCGTTTGATTGATTTATACTAATTTGATACCAATTCCATGCTATATACAAAATCTCGTTGTCATTATCTTCCGATTCACTTCCATCACTCAAGAAATCATCACTCTCATCGCTGAAACTGTCTGATAAATTGGCATATTCAAAATTGTCATCGTCAGAGTCACTCATTATCAGATAACTTTTTTTAAATTACAAAAACACTTAGTAATAAAATTTGCAGTTAACTGCTTACTTTTATTATATTTACGTAATAAAAATGGATATATTACCTTTTCCACACCAAACGACTACTTTATAGCAAAGAATTCCTAGCAAACTTATAGCTAATCATCAAAATGCGCCACCTGGTTTACACAAGAAAAATGCTGAATAGTGGTGCCATCTATGTCAAATAAGTTTAATTATAATCTAGCCTATTTATTTTTACTGGAACGGATCTCAGACGAGCATTAAAAATAAAATAACGCGAGATACAAGGGCGCCCGTGTGAGACACGGACATGTGCAAATTTGCCGGAAACTTTCTCCCGTGTGAGACACGGGCAAATGCGTTAAGGGGTTAATGAACAAAAAAAATAACGTATAAATTTTAAAAAAAATATAATATAAACATTTTAGTGTGAAACAAAAAAAAAACATTACAGAAAGTTCGAAAGTAGCAATAAAACCATAGGATCCTTGTGTTTTATTATATGTTTACAGTAAAGAGCCATAACATTATGACTTCTTTGGGGTTAAATATTAAAAACTTTAAATTTCTAAAATTTATTTAAAGATTCATTAACTATCTTTGACCTTGTAAAGAAAAGGTATGAAAAATTCCGTATTTATAAGTGTATAGAGAGTTATTTGTTTTTTACAAGAAAAATGATGAAAAACATTATGCACGAAAATGTGTAATGCGCATCTAAAAATCGACATAGTATTATTTCCTATATTTTAAAGCTATTGCTACTCAAACCCCATGAAAGAAGTTTTAATGCGTTACAGAAACCCCTGCTATGGCTCAAGAATCTTAAAAAAGAATCCACAGGGATCACATCATATATAAAACCATGCTCAGAAGGGATTCACGCGGTGCAGTTAAATAAAACAATTAGATCTAGACACAGGAATTTATTTAAGATAGTATAATGAATGACGTAGAGCTCTGGATATCAAACTGAACTAACATTACAGAAGTTTAAAACACTGAAATACATACAAGTTACATAAACAAACATCAGCACCTTCGATGCTACCGAGCCATCTGCTACTGTCACACTGACTCTTATATATGCAGACAACGTATACATACATTACAGATATTTGCATATTGAAAAAGATGCTGTGTTGCCACAAATAAAAATACGATAACTATAAAACTTCACTCATAACAAACATCAATATAGATCAATGAATTCATGTTACGATAATATGTGAAAATACATTACAATATTAATAATATATACAAGACACTATTTACAGAGACTGAACATTACGTCAACGGCCTTAATCAGAAATGATGCGTATGACGTCAATCTTCGAATCAAAACGAGGCAACGACTTTAGTTGTTATTGCGTAATGACCACAGCTTTTTTTAATGACATTTTTCAGGTGTTTCGATTTCTAACAAACTCTTTCACGCTTGTTAGCCAAAAAGTAAAAACAAGGGCATTCCACTTTTGATATTCGAATTATAGAAATTGACCTGATAAGATTGTTATGTCTAAAATTATACAGTAAGAGCCCGCTTAAGGCGGGGAATACGTTCCGTCAAAGTAGAGCGTAATGCAAAACAGAGATAAACGGGGCTATCTTAACATTTAAATAATGGGGTTAGGGGAAAATGCCCCTAACACCGTCTCTGCCCTCGGCCCAAAATCTTGATTATCGGGGCCTGATAATACCCACTGTCAGTTATCAAACAGAATGTGAAGGTTAATATATTCAAAAAGTGTTAGGAGTTCGAAAGGTACCATAGCCAGAGTGATAGATATACATATGAAATCTCTAAAATGGCAGATTTTAAACTAACGTTTAAAAATATTGTAACAATTTATTTTGTTTCTGGCCATCGCAGCTTCCAAAAAGCTAAAATAATGTTTTAAAATTTCATTTAAATATTATAAATACGGATTTTCATATCACGTTTAACTATTAATGCATGGAATATTCAGTAGTTGTAGAAAAAATAGAGTATTAAAATTTAATATCTTATAAAATATTAAAATATTATATTCTTAGGCATAAAGTAAATTCAGCTAAACTAAACAAATAAAATAAGAGAAGTACTGAATATTCCATGCATTAATAGTAAAACGTGATATGAAATTCAGTATTTATAATATTTAAAATGAAATTTTAAATATCATTTTACCATTTTAAAATATTTAATGGCGGGGGTTTACGATTTCTGATACTTATTACTGATACTTACTGAATTTTATATCACGTTTAACTATTAATGCATGGAATATTCAGTACTTCTCTTATTTTATTTCATTAGTTTAGCTGAATTCACTTTGTGCCTAAGAATATAATATTTTAATATTTTATAAGATATTAAATTTTAATAATCTAATTTTTCTGACAATGTACGCAGACTTACAACAACACAAAGTCAGTTTCATCGATAATTTTTTTTTTATATAAAAAAAATTTTATTAGGTATAATTCACCACCTATTTAGGTTCTTAATAAGTATCAGAAATCGTAAACCCCCGCCATTAAAGCTTTCAAAATGCTAAAATGATATTCAAAATTTCATTTTAAATATTATAAATATTGAATTTCATATCACGTTTAACTATTAATGCATGGAATATTCAGTAGTTGTTCTCTTTTTTTATTTGATTAGTTTAGCTGAATTCACTTTGTGCCTAAGAATATAATATTTTAATATTTTATAAGATATTAAATTTTAATACTCTAATTTTTCTAACAGTGTACGCAGACTTACAACAACACAAAGTCGGTTTCATCGATAATTTTTCTTTTTTTATAACCAATTTTTATTAGGTATAATTCACCACCTATTTAGGCTCTTAATAAGTATCAGAAATTGTAAACCCCGGCATTAAATCTTTCAAAATGCTAAAATGATATTTAAAATTTCATTTTAAATATTAAAATACCGAATTTCATATCACGTTTAACTATTAATGCATGGAATATTGAGTAGTTGTTCTCTTTTTTTATTTGATTAGTTTAGCTGAATTCACTTTGTGCCTAAGAATATAATATTTTAATATTTTATAAGATATTAAATTTTAATACTCTAATTTTTCTAACAGTGTACGCAGACTTACAACAACACAAAGTCAGTTGCATCGATAATTTTTCTTTTTTTGTAACCAATTTTTATTAGGTATAATTCACCACCTATTTAGGTTCTTAATAAGTATCAGAAATTGTAAACCCCGGCATTAAATCTTTCAAAATGCTAAAACGATATTTAAAATTTCATTTTAAATATTATAAATACTGAATATCATATCACGTTTAACTATTAATGCATGGAATATTCAGTACTTCTCTTATTTTATTTGATTAGTTTAGCTGAATTCACTTTGAGCCTAAGAATATAATATTTTAATATTTTATAAGATATTAAATTTTAATACTCTAATTTTTCTGACACTATATGCAGATTTACAACAACACAAAGTCAGTTTCATCGATAATTTTCTTTTTTTATAACCAATTGTTTTTAGGTATAGTTCACCACCTATTTAGGTTCTTAATAAGTATCAGAAATCGTAAGCCCCGGCATTAAATATTTCAAAATGCTAAAATGATATTTAAAATTTCCTTTTTAATATTATAAATACTGAATTTCATATCACGTTTAACTATTAATGCATGGAATATTCAGTAGTTGTTCTCTTTTTTTATTTGATTAGTTTAGCTGAATTCACTTTGTGCCTAATATAATATTTTAATATTTTATAAGGTATTTTAATATCCTAATTTTCTGACACTGTACGCAGACTTACAACAACACAAAGTCAGTTTCATCGATAATTTTTCTTTTTTTATAACCAATTTTTATTAGGTATAATTCACCACCTATTTAGGTTCTTAATAAGTTTCAGAAATTGTAAACCCCTATATTAAATCTTTCAAAATGCTAACATGATATTTAAAATTTCATTTTAAATATTATAAATACTGAATTTTATATCACGTTTAACTATAAATGCATGGAATTTTCAGTAGTTTTTCTCTATTTTTATTTCATTAGTTTAGCTGAATTCACATTGTGCCTAAGAATATAATATTTTAATATTTTATAAGATATTAAATTTTAATACCCTAATTTTTCTGACACTGTTCGCAGACTTACAACAACACAAAGTCAGTTTCATCGATAATTTTTCTTTTTTTATGACCAATTTTTTTTAGGTATAGTTCACCACCTATTTAGGTTCTTAATAAGTATCAGAAATCGTAAACCCCGGCATTAAATCTTTCAAAATGCTAACAGGATATTTAAAATTTCATTTTAAATATTATAAATACTGAATTTTATATCACGTTTAACTATAAATGCATGGAATTTTCAGTAGTTTTTCTCTATTTTTATTTCATTAGTTTAGCTGAATTCACATTGTGCCTAAGAATATAATATTTTAATATTTTATAAGATATTAAATTTTAATAATCTAATTTTCTAACAGTGTACGCAGACTTACAACAACACAAAGTCAGTTTCATCGATAATTTTTCTTTTTTTATGACCAATTTTTTTTAGGTATAGTTCACCACCTATTTAGGTTCTTAATAAGTATCAGAAATCGTAAACCCCGGCATTAAATCTTTCAAAATGCTATAATGATATTTAAAATTTCATTTTAAATATTATAAATACGGAATTTCATATCACGTTTAACTATAAATGCATGGAATTTTCAGTAGTTTTTCTCTATTTTTATTTCATTAGTTTAGCTGAATTCACATTGTGCCTAAGAATATAATATTTTAATATTTTATAAGATATTAAATTTTAATATTCTAATTTTTCTGACACTGCATACAGTCTTAAATTAAATTAAATAAAAATAGCGAACAAATGATGATAATTTTATGCACTTACGATAATCTTAAATAATATTATACGGCAAAAAATAAGAGAAAATCTTCT